>CAMZMU010000052.1:147862216-148462216 GCA_947311845.1 Poa pratensis
CGGTTGTGATGGGCTAGTCTGTGTTATTGGGCTTGGTTTTGTTGCTTTGTTGGGCTTCGGCTTGCTTTGTTGTGCGTTGGCCGTTATTTAGGCTTATCTGCTTCGTCTGGATCCTCTCAAAAAAAAAAATCTGCTTCGTCTGGAAACTGCCGAGCGAGTGGAGTGGGGAGAGCGGTTCGTCGTCACTGCCGATAGCGAGGAGGAGGCGCTGTTCTCGCCGCTCGATCCCCGCCAGCCACCGCGCACCGCCACCGCCGCCCCCGCCGCGAGGTCGCCCGCCACCGCCGCTGGGAGAGCGGTTCGTCGTCAGTGGCGATAGCGAGGAGGAGGCGCTTTTCTTGTCGGGCGCCGCCCGCCACCGCGCACCACCCATCGCCGCCCCCGCCGCGAGGTCGCCCGCCACCGCCGCCGCCGCCGCCGCAGCGCGTAGGCTGGTGTTCTTTCTTCGTTGCTCCGGGAGGTTTGCATCAGATCTCACGCATTTTAATTTTTTGAATAATGTTTTCTTGTTCGTGTTAGATCCCGAATGATGATAGATAGATAGGTGATTGCATGTGATTTTTTGTTGTTGTTTCTGTATGCATGGTAGCGATTTTTGTATTCTTTCTGTGTTCTAGTGATCTGTACTGAGTGCTCTAGTGATTTTTGTCTTGTGTGATATTACTCTGTACATGATACTGGTTCGAGAGGTGTTATCATCTCTGTATTGTTGAATTGCTGCTTTGTGCTTGTGTCTTTCGTTTACTATGATGTGATTTGAATGTTCTGAATTTTGTTTTGTTCTTGTTCATGATCAGCTCTGTTCATGGCTCTTGCAACTTGTTAGTTTTGATTAGTTGGCAGAGAAGATGTGCGTAGTGTTCTCATGTTTGTTTCTCCCTGTGGTGTATGTTTTTTGGATTAGGTTCTGAGCAGATTGAATTTTCTCCCTGATGTAGTGTTGTTGCATTTCTTTGACATGAATAAGTCTGACACTATCAAAGCCTAAGACATTTAGAGGTACTGATTTTTGCAGTTGCATCCTTGCTTCTCCTTGCTTTTTGAAGCTTTCGAGGTTGTCTGAACCAATCTCGTTGATGCTAAGTTATACCTCAGTGAATCACTGTCAATTTGCTCTGGCTTTGGGTTTGCTGTAGTTCAGTCTCTGTGACTTTTTTCTCCATCTATCAATGAAGTTTTCTGGTATTCTTTTCTACTTCAAGGTGTTGCATCACTTTCAGTATGTGAGAACACAGCACGCCATTTTTGTCAAACTTGCAACATATACATGAGTATTCTTCATTTCGCAAACTGGTACTATGTAGTTTCGCTGCATATGCTCCTTGATTGCATAGTTTCCTGCTTGGAAAAGCACTTATATGTTTGTTTTCCTCTTTGCTATCTGAGATGTAACCTTGTTACATCAGTTAGGTTGTGTTGGAACTTTCTGAATATTGCCAGGTTGTAGAGTTCATGAGCTTGCCTCTCTATATAGTTTTTTTAGTACAGAACTTGATTGGTGGTACTGTCTTTTTTTGCTGCATTGTGATCAAGCTCGTCCTCATTTGCATGAATTACAGTAACGATCCGCTGATATTCTCTTAGGAAGCTAGTCATGCTGAACTGTGCACCCACACCTTTTTTGAACAAGGCATTTGTTCCCTGGCTTCTCGCTGTTGCTAGTCATCCATCTTTTTCACATGAAATAAGCATGTCATGTGGGTTGCAGCAGGGAACACTGCAGCAATTGCATTTTCCATTTGCTTTGTCTTGATGAGTTATGATTGATTGTGGAGGCCTGCCTCCCATTGCTAATAGGAACTCTCTGAGAATTTGCCTTGTTACATCAGTTCGTGTTCTCTTTTTTTATCCATCTGTTTATTGCTTGTATGAATTGTAGTTATTGTTCTCTTTTTTTTGTAAGATGGTTGGTTTGTTAAAGTGATGATTGTGTTCTGCATTGTTAGTTGCCCTAGTTGTATGATGCCTTTTTTTTATTTTTCAGGAATGGCTTCAATGTCTTGCCCAAGGTGCGGGCAACCTGCTGCCAACTGTGGCAGGTCTGACAGGCGAGCTATGTCCTGTGACATTCAGATCAATCTTCCCAATATCACAAAGTGTGCGGTATGTTTTTGAAATTTGTTTCTTTCACTTTTTTTGTGGAATTTGGGTTTTTCATTTGTGTTGTATTTGATTATTGGGTGGTGGGTGGACCATTTTTATGTTGTTAATGCAGATTGTTCCATGCTACTTCGAAGAGAAGATCAAGGAACTTGGAGACAAGTGGCTTGTAGCGCAAACTAGTGGCGATCATTTGTTTGATTTTTCTGTTTTAAAAACAGAGTGCAAGACTTTCTTATGTGGCCCTTTCTGGAAGTCTTTCGTGGAGCATCATGACATAAGCTTGGGGGATGTTGTTAAGCTGGAGTGTTTTGAGGTTGATGAAATGGAAGAAGAGAATCATCAGAATGCATCGCCTGCGAAGGTTTACGCGACTGTAACTGATGGTGCTGGCAACAACAAGCCCTATATACCTTTGGATGGTATAAGTTTTGCACTGTGTTTTGTTCTATAAGGCTATGTTTCATTTCTTTTTGTAATGTTTCTTGTCTTGTTTCTTAAAAAAAATTATCAAATGTTTACAGGATATCCTCTGTGGGAAGTTCCATCCTATGTTAGAGCTACATTACACAAGACTGTTTTTGATGACCCATGGGCAGTTAATGAGCGTAGCATGGGCCAGATCATATGGGAAATGTACAAGGAGGTTGGCAGGTTCTATGAAGGCGAGTTTTACCATGTCCCTGATCTGCAGTATTATGTGAAGAAGCTTTATGTAGCTGATCTGGCTCCACATGTCTTGGTGAGAAACATATGTACCCCCCTTACTATCCGTATAGTAATAATCCTATAGTGGTTACCGAGGGATTACAAGATAAAAACAGGGGATAGAACGATCATATCGCAACTCTTCCTATATGTTTCCTCATATTTTTTTTGTGCTGTTTAATGTGCTTGTGCAATGCCACGTCAACTTATCTGATTTGTGTTGATCAACTTTTAATAGATTTTTGTTGCCTACAACACACCATCAAATATGTAATGCATAGTTCTATAGGTTTTGGTTGCTTTTTAAAAAAAATATGTAATGTCTGGAGTATCACACACTTATGCTCATGTCTTTTTCTTCTTTTTTATTTGTTGGCCATGGTTTTTTGTCGGGTACTGAAAATATGTTGTTCTTTTGTGTTTGGATTTTCAGTCAATCCCTAAGGGACTCTTCCGTGGATTCAGCTACCCTAGTGATGGTAATGTGCTATACTGGAACAAGGTTATGGATGAACCTATTTTGGGTAATTATCGCCTTCACCGTTCAAGGATTGAACTGCGGACTGGTTTCCACACCTTCTGCAACCAGCTCGATTTAGTACCTGGCGCTGTTATCCTTGTGAAGATTGAAGTGAGGGAGTTGGGCATTGCGCTGGAGGTAGAAAAGATTGAAGTATGAATAGTCATCTCAAGTATCTGGTTTTCTTTTTCTGTAGGATGGCAGTTTGTTTTGTAGGAACTCTTTTGCTTCTAGTGTTCCCATTTTGTAAATGGGTATGCAAGTATCGAATCGTCTGTGTAAGACTCGTAGTCATGTATGTCTGGATAACGTGATGTAATTTATGTGTTAGTCTGATGCCTTTGTGTTTTCACCTTTTGCTTTTGTGTGTGTAATTATGTAAGTAATGTAGTGTTTACTCTTTGTTTTGTCTAAATGACGTTCAGGCATTCACACTTTCATTCAGAATGTTGGTTTTTACCCTCGTGGATATATCCTCTTTCTCATTTTTTGTACACCGGTGCAATGGAAAAATCATTGGACAATGTTCCAGATACAATTCTGAGACTTTTCAGTGGACAATTGGTTGGGTTCTCAGTTATCATTTTCCCGCTGTCTATTCTTTGAGACTCGACTAGCTTGAATAGTCCTGCCATATATGTAGAACCATGGTTCACAGCTACCATGCATGCCATGTTCAGTAAACTCATAGATGGTCTGTTGTCAGGTTGAGACGTACTAGTAAAGTTACTTGTTTTGCAATGAAATTCAATACATAAGGTGATTAACTGTAGCCTTGAGGTTGAGCTAATTAAAAATGGTAGTGTGGCATTACGAGAGCTAAAAACTTTGGACTTCCTGGGACTGTGTTATTATTATTATTAATTTTCTTTATTAATTTTAATTTTTAAGCCAATTTTCAACTGCGCTTGCAACTCGGGTTTTATTATTTTTTTTCTTTATTAATTCTAATTATTATTTTTTTTCTTTTTTGGAAGCTAGTTCCAACCAGGCTTGCAACTGAGTGTTTTCTCGATTATTATTATTTTTTCTTTATTATTTTCTATTATTATTCTATTTTGTTTTTTTAAGTCAGTTCCAATCACGGTTGCAATTGAGTGTTTTCTCGAGACAGAGGCCAGTTTTCAAATGCGCTTGAAACTGAGTGTTTTCTCGAGACGGAGGCCAGTTTTTTCAAATGTGCTTGCAACTGACTATTTTGTTTACTAATTTTTTTTTTGGAGTCAGTTGCAACTGCTGATGCAACTCGGGTTTTATTATTTTTTATTTTTTTATTAATTTTATTTTTTTAAGCCAGTTTCAACTGCGCTTGAAACTTGTATTTTATTATTTTTTTATTATTTTCTATTATTATTCTTTTTTGTTTTTTGAAACCAGTTCCAACCATGTTTGCAACTGGGTGTTTTCTTGAGACAGAGGTCAGTCTCAAATGCACTTGCAACTGAGTGTTTTGTTTACTAATTATTATTATTATTTGATTTTATTTTTTTGGGAGTCAGTCGCAACTGCAGTTGCAACTCGGATTTTATTTATTATTTATTTTTTTACTAATTTTTTTAAGCTAGTTTCAACTGCGCTTGAAACTCGGATTTTATGTTTTTTAAAATTTTCTATTATTATTCTATTTTGTTTTTTTAAGCCAGTTTTCAACCACGCTTGCAACTGAGTGTTTTCTCGAGACAAAGGCCAGTTTCAAATGCGCTTGCAACTGAGTGTTTTCTTTACTAATTTTTTTTTGGGAATCAGTTGCAACTGCAATTGCAAATTCGATTTTATTATTATTTATTTTGTTATTAATTTTATTTTTTTAAGCCAGTTTCAACTCCGCTTGCAATTGAGGTTTTTTATTTATTATTTATTTTTTAATTTTAATTAGTACTTTCTATTTTTTTGGAAGCCTGTTTTTTGCAACTGCGCTTGCAATTGAAATTTTTACTGAGTCAGGTCAGTTGCAACTCAGCTTGCAAAAAAAGTTTTTTTCCCGAGATAGGCCAGCTGCAACTCCGCTTGAAACTGAGTTTTTTCCGAAGATATGTTAGTTGCAACTGCGCTTGCAACTGAAATTTTTCCCGAGACAGGCCAGTTGCAACTCCGCTTGCAATTGGGTTTTTATTATTATTAATTGTTTTTATTTTAATTATTATTTATTTGTTTTTCTGAAGCCAGTTGCAACTTCGCTTGCAACTGGAATTTTTTACTGAGACAGGTCAGTTGCAATCAGCTTGCAACTGAGGTTTTCCCGAGACAAGCCAGTTGCAACTCCGCTTGCAACTGCGTTTTCTATTATTTTTTATTGTTTCTTTATTTTTTTTTGGAAGCCAGTTGCAACTGCGCTCGCAACTGAAATTTCACCGAGTCAGGGCCAGTTGCAACTCTACTTGCTACTGAGTTTTTTATTATTGTTTTTTATTTTAGTTATTCTATTTTGTTTTATTATTTCACCGAGTTTCAACTGCGCTTGAAACTCGGATTTTATTTTATTTTTAAATTTTCTATTATTATTCTATTTTGTTTTTTTAAGCCAGTTTCAACCACGCTTGCAACTGAGTGTTTTCTCGAGACAAAGGCCAGTTTTCCAACCACGCTTGCAACTGAGTGTTTTCTCGAGACAAAGGCCAGTTTTCAAATGCGCTTGCATCTGAGTGTTTTCTTTACTAATTTTTTTTTGGGAATCAGTTGCAACTACAATTGCAACTTGGATTTTATTATTATTTATTTTGTTATTAAATTTTTTTAAGCCAGTTTCAACTCCGCTTGCAATTGAGGTTTTATATTTATTTTTTATTTTTTAATTTTAATTATTATTTTTTATTTTATTTGGAAACCTGTTTGCAACTGCGCTTGCAATTGGAATTTTTCCCGAGACAGGTCAGTTGCAACTCAGCTTGCAAAAAAAGGTTTTTTCCCGAGATAGGCCAGCTGCAACTCCGCTTGAAACTGAGTTTTTTCCGAAGACATGTCAGTTGCAACTGCGCTTGCAACTGTAATTTTTCCCGAGACAGGCCAGTTCCAACTCCGCTTGCAACTGGGTTTTTATTATTATTTATTTTGTTTTTTTAAGCCAGTTTGCAACTTTGCTTGCAACTGAATTTTTTTACTGAGACAGGTCAGTTGCAACTCAGCTTGCAACTGAGGTTTTTCCGCTTTCTACTATTTTTTATTATTTATTTGTTTTTTGAAGCCAGTTGCAACTTCGCTTGCAACTGAATTTTTTTACTGATACAGGTCAGTTGCAACTCAGCTTGCAACTGAGGGTTTTCGAGACAGGCCAGTTTGCAACTCCGCTTGCAAATGCGTTTTCTACTATTTTTTATTGTTTTTTTTTGAAGCCCGCTCACAAATGAAATTTACCCGAGTCAGGGCCAGTTGCAACTCTACTTGCAACTGAGTTTTTATTATTTTTTTTTTAGTTATTATTTATTTTTGTTTTTTTGTAAGCCTGCTGCAACTCCGCTTGAAACTGGGTTTTTTATTATTATTTATTGTTTTATTTTAATTATTATTTATTTGTTTTTTTTAACCCAGGTGCAACTGCGCTTGCAATTGAAATTTTTACTAAGACAGGTCAGTTGCAACTCAGCTTGCAACTGAGGTTTTTCCGAGACTGGGCAGTTGCAACTGAGGTTTTTGTATTATTTTTTATTGTTTCTTTATTTTTTTTATTTTTTGGAACCCAGTTGCAACTGCGCTTGCAACTGAAATTTTTCCGAGTCAGGCCAGTTGCAACTCTACTTGCAACTGATTTTTTTTATTGTTTTTTATTTTAATTATTATTTTTTGTTTTTTTTGGAAGCCTGTTGCAACTCCGCTTGAAACTGAATTTTGCCAAGATATGCAAGTTGCAACTGCGCTTCTAACGGAATTTTTCCTGAGATAGGCCAGTTGCAACTGCGCTTGAAACTGAGTTTTTTATTATTATTCTTTTATTTAATCTTTTATTAATTATATGTATTATTTTTTTTCTCGAGACAGGCCAGTTGCAACTCAGATTTTATTATTATTTATTATTTATTAATTTTTTTTAAGCGAGTTTCAATTGCGCTTGAAACTCAGGTTTTGTTATTATTTATGATTTTCTATTATTATTCTATTTTGTTTTTTTGAAGCCAGTTCCAAGCACGCTTGCAACTGAGTGTTCTCTCGAGACAGAGTCCAGTTTCAAATGCGCTTGCAACTGAGTGTTTTCTTTACTAATTTTTAATTATTATTTATTTTGTTTTTTCGAAGCCAATTCCAACTGAGCTTGTAACTGAGTGTTTTCTCGAGACAAAGGCCAGTTTCAAATGCGTTTGCAACTGATTTTTTTCTTTACAAATTATTATTATTATTTTGTTTTTTTGGAAGCTAGTTCAACTATTATTATTTATTTTTTCTTTACTAATTTTAACTTTTCAAGTCATTTTCAACTGGGCTTGCAAATCAGATATTATTTTTTTTCTTTATTATTTTCTATTATTATTTGATTTTGTTTTTTCCAAGCCATTTTCCAACCACGCTTTTGCAATTGAGTGTTTTCGCGAGATAGGGCCAGTTGCAACCGCGTTTGTATTTGAGTTTTTTCTCGACATAGGCCAATTTGCATCCGGTCATGGAACTGAGTTTGACTTTTTTATTTTTGCTTATGGTGGATAGTGCAAGTTGATAGTCCATGATCTATGGTGATCTTTTTTTGGAATTTTGCCTTATGTCCCCAAGGTACCTCGAGATGAAGTTGTCGAAATGTGCTTTGCAAATCATTTTTTTTTGTCTAAAACTAGTTTGCAACTCCATTTTCGTTCATATTTTGTATTTTTTGTTTTTGTTATTCAGAATTTGTTTTTCGGTTATTTCATTTTTTTTTGACGGCAGTAGTATGCATATTTTGTATGTGGTTTTATGCAAGGTGGGCCAATGTTTTAATTCAAATTTTTTTTTGGTGCACGGCGTTGGGTGCACCTAACAATTTTTTGGTCTTTCTGGACCGTTCTCTTTGTCCGTTTGCTTTGCCTCGCACGCCACCTATTTCCCCTTCGAGTGGTTTCTATCCATTTCAAACAGTGCTGGCAGAGCGGAGAGGGGGAGGTGGAAGGCAAGCGGCGACGCGGGGTGGGGGGCGGTGGGGGATCTGCTCCGCCGTTCGCCGACTTTCGCTGGCGCGGCCAGTTGAGGCGCCCTCTTCCGCGCCGTACGCGCCGACGTCCAGCCCCGCGCCCGTGCTCGCCGCGCTTCCCCATCGTGGCCGCGGTCGCGCTACTGTTCGCCGCTCTTCCCCATCGTGTCTGAGGTCGCGCCCCTGCTCGCCGCGCTTCTCCATCTTGTCCGAGGTCGCGTCCCTGCTCGCCGAAGCCCGGTCTTCTCGATCCTGTCCAAGGCCGCAGCCCTGCTTCCCGAGCACCGCGTTTTCTCCCCTGCTCCGCGAGTAAGCTTCTTAACTAGCCATGGCTTACAAGCACGGCATGCATGTGATTCCTTGTTGTAGATTCTACAATCCGTTGTGATTCGAGCGTGATTTAAGTTTGTATTTGTAGAATAAGAAGCTTGGTGTGATTCCCTGTGTAGAATTTGTGTTCGGGCCTTGGTAATTTCGAGCCCCATAACGAGATTCTGGTGTCTAGTTGATGTTCCCTTCAATCCACTGAAGGAACAGTTTGTGCCCATGAAGTTGTTAGATTGTATTTGTTTTCCAAAGGCACAACTACCTGAGTTAGGGGTGGCATGCCATTAAGTTCATTCAGAAGCAGTTCCTTTATGAGTTTGCTGGTGTGTGAATGGCATGATTTACCTTTTTGTGTGTATGAAGGTGGTGTTCTGTCAGTAATCCTTGCTGATGCTAATTAGAATGCTCCTTAAAGCATTTTTTTAGTAGTGTTATCTGAACTTGTTATTTTCATGCATGTAATGTTCTGAAATAGCAAGAGAACACTCAACAGTTGTGTGTGTTTTTTGTGTGATGCAGTTGTGTGGTTTCACTAACATATGCAATTTTGCTGATCACTAACTCTTTTTATTTTTAGGAAACTATCATTGCTGTGCTTCATTTTATAGTTAGTAATGTGTATATGGTGCATTTTTTCAGATAATTTGTTCTTATGTTTTCTATTTGTTGTTTGTTAGGAGTATGGCGTCTAATGGAGGTCGCGTTGATGACCATTCTGGACCAAACACACCTGAAGATGACAAGAAACATTACATCAAAACCAGAGAAATGACAGATGAGATTTTGAGGATTGTAAGTGATACTGTATTTTTAGTGCAAGCACCTCAAATTTTCTAGTGTGTGAGGGATGTTTTTTTGGTCTGTAATGTTATTGGAGAAAGTCTTGTATATGAGAATTTCTTTTTGGTTTGAATTTTCAAATACTATATTTATTCTCCTTTTCTCAAGTCTAACAGTAGTGTTACTTGACTGTTTATGTGTTCTATTCTCTGAAGGTGGCGTCTAATGGGAAGCGTGTTAATGACCCTGCTGGACCAAATCCCGCTCAAGACGACAAGCTACCTTTCAACAATACCAGTGAGAATGATATCACGCATAAAATATTGAGGATTGTAAGTTATACACTTATATACATGGTTGTTTTCATCTTTGATTGTACTGATATCTTATAATGTGGTTCAATTACATGCTTCTTCTTCTGTCTGTTGCATGTATTTCAGATTGTCAGGAGTGTGGAGAAGAAAACTCGGCCAAGAAGCTCTTGTAAAGTAAAGAGAAAGGTTAGCGCTGTCTCATGTAGTAGATTTTTATATTGGTTATTGGTTTGTTGCCTTTTGTTAAACCTTTGTACTTATAGTCTAACTTTATCGCTACAATGCTTATTAATTCTTATTTGTTGTTGTCATTTTTTCAGAGAAAATGTTTGAAAAAGGTTCAAGCTAATGGCAGCGATGCCGATGATGAAAGGAATGCGTACAGCAGGTGTAGCATAACATTCTTTCACCAAGTGCTGCAGAGAGTCAAGTCTTGCCCACAGTACGTGTCCCTTGTTCACTGGATGGGTTTCGGTGAATTGCTTCAGCTGGGCGATTGTTGTGTCCCTAGAGGTTTTGTCCAATGGATTGCTGATCGTGTTAACACTGAAGAAGAGTTTATCAGGATTGGGTCCAACAAGATTCCGTTATCTGCAGAAGCTGTTACAGATACATTAGGGACTCCCAGTGGTCAAATGCTTGTGGACAGTGATGAGATGGCAGGGAAAGTTGCATTTCTTGATATTTTTGGCCTTAGTGATGTTCCCTCATTCAGATATCTGGGAAGATGATTATGGGGAAAGAACTACTGCCAGATCACATGTTTTGCAGGTGCTTTATGGGTGTTGCTCTCCCTTGTTTTCTGTGTCCAAACTCTAACACAAAGTTAAGTACGAAGTACTTGGGTGCCCTTGTTTGTGTGGAAAACATCAAGGATCGCAACTGGTCAAAGTTTATCCATGAATGGCTTATTGCATACATCAAGAAATACCACAGAGAACCTTTGAAAGATAATAGAGTATATCAGACTCTTGGTGGATGTATATATCACATATCAGTAAGTGCACATTCTCAATCTCTCCTGTATCAGAGCATGTTTTTTCTGTTACTTAACTGCCTTATGTTTATTTTTCATTGTATCTTTTAACTTTTCGTGTTATTTGTCTTTTGTATGTCAGGTTCGATGCTTGGACTTTGTTGATTTTGGGCCAATTCAAATGCCCTCAACTTTGCCAAGAATAAGAGTTTGGAAAGGGGATCTCATAAAGGTGTTTGCTGACATGTTTATGGCGACTAATGGAAAATATGGCTTGTACCCAGTAAGTCATTTTATCTGTTGCATGCAAACTGATACCTACATTTTTTTTGGTCTGAATAGCTCTTGTATGTGCAGTGGTTGTGTTAATCTTTGTGTGGCATTTTTTGTTGTTCATTCTCACTTACACTTGTAGCTTCATTCCTGTGTTTGAAATGTATCATTTTTGCGTTATACAGATCAAAGATATATCTGAAACCTGTTACTTCAGAACGGGCAAAGGAACTCAAGCACACATTTTCTCCGATGAACATATCAAAGCTTCAATAGAAACAGCAATTGGCAATTTAGTATCATGCGAGGTACGTGTATGATAGTTTGTATATCTTTATTTTGATGCTTTTTCTAGTGTGTATTCTTTTTTTTCTTCAGCATGTCCATTCAGTTTGTTGTTAGTAGTAATATATAGCTTTCTTTTTTGCTTTGCTTTTTTATGTTTTAGATCAAAGATAGTATATCAGCAGCATTCACATCAACTGTGAAGGATAAAGATGAAACAATACAAAATGAAGTGCAGCAGCTGGTTGTTCTTATTGTCAATGCTTTTGTGTCAAATGATTTGAGGTCAGATGAGACCGAAAAACTGCCGTCTTCACAAGATGATAATGACTCATATAAAACAGCACAAGATATGACTGCCAGCACTACAACAGTGCGGATTAATGATGATCTCCCAGCTCAAGATAATGAAGATGGTAATTATTTTTAAATTTTCTTTCTCAAAATGCTTGTCTTTACTGCCTGCAATTTACCTTTGTTGACTTACTACTTTTTGCCGTGTCTTTTATTTTGACCTTAATTTTTCTGTCTCCTTTTTGTTGTTCTAACGAACACACAGATGATGAGCCTCTAAAACAGCGAAAGAGGAGACGCTGCGAAGCTGTTGATAGCTCTCAGCATTCCATGTCATCAGATAACAAAGTGGCTAAACAGCTGCCTACCAATATAACTCAAGGAGAATCTCAGTTGCCGCATATGCAGTCAATAAGCCTACAACACATGGTCACAGCATCGGACCCGCCAGAGCACACCAAACCATGTGAGTTACTCTATACTGTTCTGATTATTTTTATGCTTGTTCGTTGATAATTTTCTTACAACTTTTTCTGTTTTTGAGCAACTCTTGCTGATTTTTTTTCGGCTTAACACACCTGTAGCACAAGAAACTTCAATGGATTTGAATAATAATATTTTTGAGGAAGAGGATGGTCATTTCAGTTTTGCAAATGCTACCAACGAGAAGGTTTGTCTTTTGTTTTGTATTAAATCTTTTTGTTGCCTTGTCTATGATTATTTTTTAAAAAGTTGCGCCTGATGATTCTTGCAATTCATTCATCAGGTCTCAGAAACACCAAGACTCAATATGCAACAGGAAATACCGGAAGAACAAAATACTGCCAGCAAAATGGACACTGATATTGTTTCAGCAAACATGTCCTCATATGAGACCAGTCTTGAGGTCCAAGGAGAAAGAACAGATGCACCTACTACTGCCACCAAAATGGACACAAAAGTGGTTTTACCAATCAGTAACTACGGTAAACTATCGTTTCATGCAATGTTTTTTCTAATATACATTTTTTGTTTTGATGATATTTTTTAATGTGATTATATTGTTAATATGCAGGTCATAGTTTGAATGCTGTTGGTCATCAACAAAACATTCCAATGAATAGGGGCCAATATTTGCAAATGGCTAGGAACAAGTATTTTTGGCATGATGCAAGTATGCCGTCCTTTAGGCTACAAGAGGACCAAGATGATAACGGGAATACCATTGAAGAGGAAGAACTGTTTCGGCCTGTGGGAATGGATGATTTCGAGTATGCCAAAAAAATTGAGGTTAGCTGTCATTTGTTTTTTTACCTGTCTGTCTTTTACATGTTTTTCTGGTGTATTGGTGTGAATCCTTTTTAGATCGTGATATTTTGTTCATATTCTAGTCGTGCACGATCTGTATGTTTGTACGTCATTTTTTGAGTAATGTTATTTTGGAAACAATTTGCATTGTCTATCTCACGCAGGATGCAATTCTGTATTGGGAGCTGTGCACTGCTGAACATGATACTGCATTTAAATCACCCAGGCAATCAAAAGTTTCATCTTCTATTAAACAGGTTATTTTTAATCTTTTTTATGTCCTGTTTTTGGCTTCTGAACCTTTTTTAGTATTATGTTGTTGACTACAGTCAGTATTGAAATTTGTTGCTTCATTTCAACTTATTAAATATTTTTTATCTCACAGGATAACTTTAGTCCAAGAGAATATGAAAGCAGTCCGCAATGTGCACAAAAGGAGCCTACTGCTACGGGCCTCACTAACACACCTAAATGGAGATCTGGATTCCGAGATAATTTCGTTGATCTCGTAAGGCTCTTCTCATTTTTCATTTTACTACCAAAAATGTATATTACCTGATTCATTTGTTGTGTTTTTTTGGTGGCTTCAGTATATAAATTTGTTCTATTTGTGTTCCCTTTTTGTTTCTGTGTGACCAGGCTACCCCTGAAGCTCCATACACCAGTCAAGAGCATTTCAAGATAACTAATTCTGCCTCCACCAGCAGACCATTTAAGCAGGATAACTCAAAAGCATTGATGGCTGGGCGTAGGTTGTTTCATGGTAGCCCAGTTGATCTCCACAGCTCTGAAGGCAAAACAGCCACAAGAGAATTCATGCTGATCGAAGATGATGTGAGTGTTTCTTGCTTGCAGCCTTGTTTTTTATTTGAATGTGGTTGCAAATAGTTACACACTGATGTATAAATTCTGGGAACTGAATTTTGATTCTTTCATTGTTTTTGTGTGTTGGTCATTCAATTATTTTTTTCTGAACAGTTAATATGTTTTGTTTGTGTTGATACTTTTTACATTTGAACCATGCAATGTCTACTTATAGGATTCTCCTGAAGTCCAAATTCTTGGTGAAAATTTTGCAAAGCAACCTCGCAAGCAAATGAGCAAACAGACAGATGATATATACAATACTGAACTCTCACTAGGAAATGCTAGTTCCTACCTTGGAAAAGAAAATGTAAGACCTCAAAGGGTTATTCAGCGAAGTAAATGGGTAACTTCTCCTTATGACACCAACCATAATGTCACAGTACTTCCTATACATCAAAGAGTGTGGGAAGCTGTTACTACTCTATGCGATTGTCCTCCACACGATGTGTAAGTATGCTTACCTCGCGAGTGTTGATTGTACATTTATTCCTTTTTTCAATCATCTTTGATGGTCTCTTAGAATGTATGTCTGTTTTATTTTTCTTTTCAGTTCATGGGTAATAAACTTTGGTGGCGTTAAGGTATCTATGTTGCAGTTAGGATCGTCAATGAAAATAAATGGGAAGGTAGAGGCTTGGGTGATTAATGCTTTCTGTCGCAAGTTGTTCCGGGATAAACACCCAAGAGTTTCACAGAAACATTATTTCTTCAACACTGTATCTGTAAGTACACCCAGCACACATTTTCCACACGCTCTCTTGCAAGTTGTATTTTGATCTTTTGGTCATTAGCATCTGAAGATTGTGTCTAAACCTTTTTTTAAATACTTTTGTGTTTCTCAAAAACAGGACCACTTTCTTGAGAAAGCAAAGAACAATGAAATGAAAATGTTTAATCATAGGAAATCAATTGATTCATTCAAGGGTGCTGGGAAAGCATTGAAACTTGACGAGTCTGCCAGGGTATGGCTTTTTGCTTAGTATCTTGAGACGATGTCTGTTTTTTGTGCGCCCATCTTTATGTTCTATTGGTTCCTGTAATATATTTTTTATTTCTTCCTTGTGAGCCAGCTTGTATTCCCGTCGGTGATGAGCGACCATTGGTTTGTGTTTATGGTTGATTTCATATCACGAAACTTCATTTTCCTCGACTCTGTGTTTGGTGAGGATAGCTCGTATCACAATTATGTATGGAAAAAGATGGTAAGCTTTTTATTCTATTTTTTTCATCTGAACCTGAACCTGACTTACATTTTGTTGTTTTGGTTCTCCAAATAGATGGACAGCTCATTTTTGTTGTTTGCTCTTTTGTAGCTGATATTTCGTTAATCACTTTTTCTTTTTCCACAGATCCCAAATTTCATTAAAACATGGCACGAGGCGAAACAGAAATACATCGACTTTCAAGACTTTGGGAGGGTGTACCCGAATGTACCAAAGCAGGAACCAGGGTATTTTTCTAAACATTCTTTTTGGAATAGAATTCATCTTCATTTGTTTTTTAGTTATCTTGTAGTTATTTTTGTGCTACATACTAGTGTATGAACATCTTTTTGTTAAAACATTTTTCGCCTTATAACCTTCTGTTGTTCTTTCTTGGTTTTTGATTTTCACTAGGAGTGATGATTGTGGAATTTTTTCAATGAAGTACATGGAACTCTTTGACCCAAGGAACCCTAGGCAATGCTGTTTTTCATCCAGAGATATTCCCTACTTCCGTGTCAGATACGCTCATGATATGGTAATGAGCGATCACAACAGTCTGCATGACGCCAAGTTCCTTGTCTGCGGTTTCGATAGTGAGGTATATTTTAGTTACTTTTTAGCTTGTTTTCCCCTCGCCTTTCTATTTGTTCAGTCTTTTTCATGTTGATTCCTCTTTTTTTTCAGAAGCATACGAGGTGAACCGTACAGTCTGCAAACAGCAAGACTTGACTACCTTTTGTTAACACATTTCTGAAGATAATTCTGAACAAATGAGCAAGCTATCCAAAAACGATCCAATACATGAAGACTCCTGAAGCTTTCAGTTCATCGTCATCAATGCTATATTACGAGTGTTTCCATTGTAGTTTGTATAGATATCATGGATGTATCGGTCTTTTTGCTCGCTTCTATATGTAAAAGTCTAAAACAATTTTCAGTGATGCGGCAGTAAGCATTACAAAGTGCCTTTTCTTTTTTGTTTTTCTTTTCTGCTTTTGACTTCTACATACATACAAGAAAATATATTTTGTGGTCTTGAAAATATATTATCTATTCTTCTACATATACACTTATGTGTGTCATGTGCTTGCAGCGCACGTATATGTGTTATACAATTTTTATACACAGTATTTTTCAGGATTGATTTTGTAAAAGCCAAACATACATATTTTTTTCAAGCAAGGAACAGCATTGTATCTGCACTGCGAAACAAAAAGGTCTGTATTCTTGCACGGTTTATGCTTCTATTTTTGTCCATAATAACACAAGAAAAAGGATAACTAGGTTCTGTAAATGTCTACTGAATCACATTATCACTCTCCAACAACATATTCATTAGCTTTCATCCTCATCTTGCGTTTCTACTTCTTCATTAGCATAGGACCAAAATTGTTTATTGCTTTCACTCATCTACAACGTTCTTCTATCTTCAGCTTCAGCTTGCTGATCCCTTGTTTTCTTTTTGGCCTGAACCTTTGTCTGTGCTTGTTTCCTTGGTTGTTTAGCACCTTGCTTCTTGCCTGCTATCAGATTTTGAAAATAGGATATTAATTTTTCAATGTCAAATCATCATTACAATAAATATTTTTATTGTATGTTCTATTTAAAAATACAGCAATACCTGCTGTTTTCTTTTTTGGTGCATTCTTCTCGAAAACTGATTTGTCTATATGTTTGTTTGTGCAGCCTGCAAAGTTGTGATCATGCGAAGAACAATGACTGCAAGTTATCTCTTGTTTGGAAAACAGTTCCTCGACGAAAGTCTTTTGCCTCTTTGAACTCTTTGGACGCCCAGTCGATGGAGCAACATCAGGGTCTTGTATGAAGTCTCCATAACCATCTGGGTGAGCTGCTGAACTTTCTACCCCTGCTGCTTGTGCTGACTGTTTGTTCTTAGTCTCTTCTATCTCGTCTTCCTTTGCCATCTCATCTAGTCTTTCTTCTATGCCCTTGCACATGCCTGTTACGTACAAGTACTGTCTGTTTTTGACCGACCCTTCAGATGCAATGTTGCTGAGTCGTCTTGACAGCATTGTGTATCTCAGGTGTCGGTTGCTTGTTGTTAGGTCTATAGGTATATTGTACTGTTTGTCTCTGATGTCTTTTCTCTGCTTTGGTTTCCATCTGTCTATGTAGTACTTCTCCGGTAGTTCAGTCAGGTTAAGATGGGTCAGGACCCTTAGTATGTGACCACAGACTATCCCATCTTTTTCAAATTTGCAACAAATGCAACAAAACTCCTGAGCTTTCATGTTCACAGAAACAATGTATCTCCTAGGCCTGAAATCTTGAAGCTGTAACATTGGAGTCTTGTAGACTGCATACGTCACATTCCTTTCTATCTCGTCAACAAGCAACTTAACTGAAAATAGTATTTGCTTCTGAAATTTGTAGAATATTTTTCGATTGTAGATTCGGCCTGCTTGCAATTCCAGCTCAGTGTAGATGCGGTAGTAAGGTTCAGTTGTCCTTGTCTCGCAGTCTTGTTTCTTCTCCATTTCTTCAATGTTTTCAGAAATTTTCTGATACTCACCAAGGAAACTTATGACACTGAAAGTTGAGCAAACATTGTCTTTGAATATTGCGTTTGTTCCTTCACTACGAGCAGTTGATTGAATGAATGGGAAGAAGTCTTGCTTGAAGTAGACAGGAACAAACTTAGCCCTGTACTTCCACATGAGCTTCAAGTAGTGTAGGTTGCCCACTTGGTATCTTTCTATCATTGCTGGCCACAGCGTCTCAAACTCTTCAATGGTTAAAGAGAACCGGAGGATGTCACAGAAATCAGAGTGGAAGTTCGGTATCCTTCCGAAACTGCGCCCACACTTCTCCTGTGCTTTCTTTTTTATGTGGAAGAAACAGTTTCTGTGTCTGCTTTGTTTGAATACTGTGTTAATTGCGTTCCCCATCGACACGCACTGGTCTGTAATAACTGTCTTTGGTTGCTTACCCCCCATGCAGTGTACAAAGGTCTCAAACAACCACTCAAATGTATCTGTTGTCTCATTGTGAACCATTGCACACGCGAACAAGCAGTTCTGAGCATGCCCGGTAACTCCAACAAATGGTGCAAATGGGAGGTTATACTTGTTTGTTTTGTACGTGGTATCGAAGCTCAAGCAGTCACCGTACAGGTTGTACATCTTCCTTGAGAACCCATCTGCCCAGAAGATGCATTGCGTCTTGTTGTTACTGCCTGGAGCGAATTTGAATGCATAGTAGAAATCTGCATCCTCGGACTGTCGCATCCTGAAATATGCCAACACCTGCATCAAGTCATTTGTGTTGTTCTCATTCCTTATCGCTGTCATTTGGTTGCTAACATCTTTCTTTGTGTAAGGTACATGCTTGGGTTTGCCTCCCCTGAGGTATGTCAGTATTGCCATGATCTTTCTTGTCGGAAGCTTGACTGAAGTGAATGTCCGGATGAATAGCTTCTCTTGATCCGTCATGTGCTTGTGTGACCTGAGGAATTTTGTTTCATCTTGCGGGCTTAGTTCATGATTGTGTTGGAGCACAAGACCGGTGACAACCCATTTCCCGTCTTTAATGGAAACAATCATTTTTGCCTCACAACCGGTTATCTCAATGGAATTCCTTGTCCGCTGACGTTTTGCTTGAGGTTTGTCTGACCCTGCTTTCTTCCTGTCATTCTCTCGTCTTTTCTCCTTCCTTTTTTCTTTAACTTCCTCTGAGACAACCTTTCCGGACCGATTGCATGTATAAGTGCGCCTACTGCCAACTTCATCGCCTGTGTTTTTTCCCTTGTAGTTGCTTGCTTTCTTGATTGAGAAGCCACAAAGATCAGCGTATTGGTTGTAAAATCTGTGGGCAGCAACCTCAGTGGCGAAAACCATGTCCATATGCGGAGCATGCTCGTCAAGAACCTGCTGGCTGTAACTTTCCGCAGCGGCGACACTTTCATTCTCAAGGAAGTTGTGAATGTCTTCAGGGGTGAGTTGCTCTACCTCATCTACATCAGGTGCATCCAAGTTTGTCTGATTTTGTTCTCCCTCTTGACTGTGCTGACTAGCTTGTGTTTGCGGTGGTTCATGCGCTTGTACAACATGTGAACTTGCTGTTGAAAAATCAGTTGGATCTGCCCCATCTGAAATTTGATCTTCATTTTCATCTTGCTGGTTTGCATTGTTGTCACCCTGCCAATCATCAAAACTGTCTGTGCTGTTGTCCTCTTCATCTTCTTGGCCAAATACCGGTGCTTCTTCTTTTTCTTCATCGTCACTTTCATGCATTGTCTCTGGATTCCAATTTCTCCCAGTGACCATAAATGTTTGGTTCTGAAAATCATGAACAAACATAGTTATAGGTACAATCAATGAAAATAGTGACACTGAACAACACAAGCTTTGTATGTTCTATTATGTACCTCAAGTCCCATAGGCTCCTCAAAACCAAGTGGCTCGTTTAAGTAACAATTGTTTTGGTTCTCAAAAGCCTACAAAATAATTGTAATAAAGTGACCACTATGAGTACAGCAACAAACAGTAACCATAAATAATTAAATAAATTTTTTTCGTAAAACATTTCACCTGTGATGACGATGGCCCATCAACTGAAAGTAGAAGTTGTGTATAGGACATGTTCATCAACTGCAATAAAAAACAATTTGTATTTTCTGGTTAGATTTTTTGTTTGTACCAAGTTTTCATATGTTTTTTATGGAATATGGTAAATTTTTTTCATACATCTATATCATCATCATATGTTGAATTGTATGTTCCACCAAGACCAATCTGGTTGCTAAGCCCCTGCAAAAAAACAGAGATATGCATTTTGTTAGCTTGATGTTTTTATCAAATAGGTAATGTAGTTGTTTTACAAAATTTTGTTGATTGTTTTTATAAATAATATAATGTCTTTTTGGTGGTCTTTAAAATTGTTTTTACAATGTTTTTTGGTCTCTCTTGTGCAGTTCATTTTTCTTTACTACACATAAGCTGTAATTATGCAGCCTTTGTAACTGCCAACCTCTCACCTACCCCCATTTATTACCACAGGGCATTTATTCTTGAAGCTGGTAGAAGAGAAGCATCAGCTATAGGTCCCTCCGCATCTTATCTTCTATTCTTCTACTCAGCCCCTGGCTCCTGGCTGTTGACCTAACCAAGGTGCTTCTCTTTGAGGAAAGAGAACAGACCCTCCACATCTGCAGCTCGGTATCAAAGGTGTGTACTGTCGATGCCATATGTTACTCCCCTTCTCTTTTCTATGTTCATTTCTCTGTCTTCCTTGTCTCTTTCTATGTTTTGTGATTTTGATTCAGGCATGTGCATATGACATTCTTTTTGTGTGTGTCAAGCTTGGAGCTCTTTGTTTTCCCTTCAGTATGTTTAGTTTGTGCTCTTGGTCTTTACTGCTGTATGGAGCATTACTTGTTACATTTCACAAAAAACTTAGATCTAGCAAATTGTTTTTGATGCTGTGGATTCGTTTCTTCTTATTACATGAAGTGCAAAACCCGTGGGAACCCTGTGCATATGTTATATAGTTGGTAAATAGATCTATTTTTGTGTTTGTAAAGATTGGAGCTCTTGTTTTCCTTCAGTATGTTCAGATTTTGCTATTGGGTTTTACTGCTGTATAAAGCATTACTTGTTACATTTCCCAAAAAACTTAGATCTACTGAAATGTTTTGATAGTGTGGATTCGTTTCTTCTTATTAGATGAAGTGTAAGACCTGTGGGAACCCTGCTGGGCCTTGCATGGCCAACAAAAACAATCTTGTGTGGGGCTTCAGCATACACCTTCGATCTAAATTCGACATTTACTCGGTTTGTCCTTATATCTAGCAATCCTCTTTTTTTGAAAATCATAGTCAAGTAATTTATCCATATAGCAGTTAGCAATTATTTTTCTGTGACATCATTTCTTTTCTTTTTTGTGTGTAACCACAATACGCAGAATGTGCCCTGTTTCATGAGATTTGTTGTTAACAATGTGCTGGGCGATTTCATGCGAGTTAAAACACCAGAGAATGAGTTCTATCAATTTGAACTTGACAAACTTCAGTACAAGACTAGGATTTACGGTGATCAATACAATGAATTCCTGGAGGACTACAACATGGAGCAGTCGGACATTATCGTGTTTGAGTTTGAGCCTGAGAAGGATTATCTTCATATGTATCCTCAAGATCAGGATGGCATCCCAAAAGAAAAAGACGTGCAACGTACAAATCTTTTTGTTCGATGTCTGTTTTATGTGCATTCAATTAATCCAGACTTCCTAATTGTTATTTTGTTCCTTGTTTCTAACTGTAAAACAGCGGTGTTCGTATTTGATGATTCTGCAAAAGCTGTTGTTATCTCTAAAGGAGTGAAGCCGAAGCCATCAGAGATTGCAAACATAAATGATGCGGTTCTGATGCGTGGACTAGGACAAGGTGCTATTTTCATACACAGGCTGACTGAGACTGATATCAACCTTAACGGCCTGGTACAAACTATTGTGTTTCTCTATTTTGTTTTTTGCAACTCCATGTTCTCAAATTCATTTATATCAACACTAACATCAGTGTTTTGTGTTTCTGTTGGTTTTGTTTTTTGACAGCGCATTCCAAAACATCTTGTGTCAGTGATAGACGTCCCAAGAAGCGGCACATCATATCTTGTCTTTGGGCACGAACAAAACATGACCCAAGCTAACTACTGCCCAACTGCCGATAGCAGGATCCGTTTCAAAGATGGCTGGGCAGAGTTTGCTCATGAACACAATCTGGGTGCAGGAATGCTGGTACTAATTATGTTCCACAAGATGAATGACGACAACCTTCAGGTTTCGTTTGATCTTGTTGGCATTTGATTACAGCCAGTGTGAGAAGGTGCAATGCTCTTTGTGAGCGGTTACCTTTGGTTGCTATCTGTGTCGTGTCCTATCTAAATTAGGGATTTGTTTTTCTGATTTTAAAAAGACATCTTATGCTATCAAAGCACCCCGCAGAAGTACTGGATGATTGTAATAAGGTTCTGAACTTTTTGTATGTTGCACTATCATTTTGTTTTTGTTGTGTTTTTAAATGTGCTATCTTAAATTCATGAACCATCAGGAGCACACAAAATTCATGTACCTGGTTATAATTTGTGTTGTTTGTATGTAGACTGAAATAGTTGCTTGGCTCTGGAACATTTTGCATAAAATGCTCCTGATGGTTCATATCTGCTATTGCAAATGCGTGCTAGCAATTTGTGTTCAATTGGTTTTCATAATATATACTGACCTTTTGCAGAATTTCACAATCATAGTAATGATTTTTGTTAGTGCATACCTGATTGCTGCCATTGTAGCTTGACTGAAACACTGAAGATTGTCCAGTTTGGTCTGACCAGATAGTCATTTCCCCATGGTATCTCTGGTCTGTGCAGTTCGGCACCTGCACATGGTAAGTAACAACTTATTTCTTGCATCAATTTATCTTACATCTTGTTGCGTAGCAATGAGTATATATGTCACATGTTTTTTTCTCACAAACCTGAGTCCCAATGATGCTGTCATCTTGCCAAGATTTTCCTGAAATTGTTTGCACACAAGTTAATGGTGCTGTTGTTTTTTTTCCAGATCATTGTAGCATAAACAAGCTAGAGGAGAGCATCGTCAGTTCCTTCTTCATTTTGTAGCGCAAACAAGCAATTGAGGAAGAAATCAAGGAGAAGAACTTCTGGAGGAGAGCATCGACAGATCAACTGCAAGCTTGTAAGTTTCGATGCCTGAACTTTTACCTTTTTCTTCTTGATTTGAAGTGCCGATCTTCTCCTTCCCCCTCTCCATTGGATTTGATTTCCCCTTCTGATTTCGTGAGTTCTTCATCTTTTCATGATTTTGGAGCTTCTGTTCTTCGGTTCGTCATGAATCTGGGGAGTACAAGAGAGGGGCACGAACTGACGCCGCTGGATCGCGGGAGCAGGTAAAGGAGCTGTGTTTTCAGGGATTTCCTTTTTGTTTGTCATATGTTTCGAGGGGTTTTTTGCAATTTTTCCAACTTCGTTTCCTTGTTACTCAAGTTGGGCTTTTCTTCAACACAGACAACACAGACAGCCCAACAGCAGCCCAACCAGGACGAACTCAGCACCGGACAAGAAAAAAAAAACAAGCCCAACAACGACTGGATGAACAAACGGGCCGAATTTGTCTAAATGGACAAGGGTGACGTCACCTGACTAAGACGTAACTTACGTCTCAGTCAGCTGATACGTAGAGACTCCCATAAATAAATGCGTAGTAATTTTGCTCATAATACAAGAATAATATATGTAATAATTAGTACTAGAATTCACCTGGAAAATAAATCCGTGACTAATAAATTTGGTTGTATCTGAGATAACCATGTCCATATCAGGAAAGGACTAGGCGTCCCCCCGGGATCTTTCCGTCCGATCCCCGGGTCGGTGACCGTCCGATCAAAACAAGCACAACCTTGTGATCAAAGGGAACCAGCCTCTCTATTGCTGCCCGCACGCATCTGACCACACGGATGAAAAATTCCTTCCGCTCCGCACAAGGAACACAGCGACGAACCGGCGAAACCTCAACGAGAAACCATCGTTGACCACCGCCTGCCGGAGCACCGCCGTCCACGACTGCCAGACCCTGACGCCCCATCGTTGTGGCAGCCCCGACTGGGCCGGGCGGCAGCCAATCCCCGGACATGTTTTTGGCATGCAATCAATTGAATTTAACAAGGGCTTCCACAGTGTTGCAAAAGAAGCCAGCTTCGGAAAGTCAGTTAAGGCAGTAGTTGGACGGAGGTAGATGGATCGAGCTTGCATGACTTGGGCCGGACCGTGGTCCAGGCAGGGCTTTTAAGAAACTAGGCCTGACCAAAAGAGGAAAATGACATCCTTTTCTATTTAAACATATTGTTTATTATCTGTTGGATTTAAAATAATTTATCATACTAATATTCTCACTAAATTGCTAGATTTTAGGTATTTCGATATTTTGTCGAGATTTTGGCAAAGAACTAGAGCTTGAGCCCAGCCCGACTATCGGGCCTTCGGGCTCGGGGCGAACTGCCTATGCCCACGTTTGGGGTCGATAGAGTGAGGATTCAAATATTCTTACGTACCCCGTCTAGTAAGGTACATAGCTTACAAGAAATATGAGGTTGATTTTATTTGGATAATCATCTATCAAAATTTTCTGAACCTTTTATGTTTTTCTTTAAATTGGTTTCAACAACCTACTTTTCTTTAGATTAGTTTGATGAACCGGACGCCGTCTCATGTTAGCGTGAACCTTCTTACTTCAGGAACCCCTGAAGAATCTTCAAACGACAATTCAAGCTGACTCGCTTTCAAACTACGGTGACTTAATCTAGAAGATGACCGAAGACCTTAAAGTGTTATGGGTTCGGAAGGACTGCGAAGAGTTTTGAATCCATCCCTCTTAGAAAGAAAAAGAAAATTTACACCCTTTTTAGCGAATCAAAAGTTTACGCCCTCATTGTCATTGAGAATTTTTTCAAAGTGTATCATCGCATTGGGCTTGACACATGGATGATCTGACCGCTCTAGTCTCCTGCCAAGGGGCGAGCAACTGAACAAATTACTTGGGCCGAGCTACCTACTCCAAGTATTGGGCCGACCCGCTAACAGAGCAGAGCACCCGTCGCCTTCCTGAACCAGGATTCGGAAGCTCTCCTGCATCTGCGGGGGCATCACCATCAGAACAGGTGATCGAGACAAGAGGTGCCACAAGCAGCAAACACCTGCAGGCAGCTGATGGAAACCTTTATCGGTCGCCTGCTCCGACGTCTCTGATTAGCTTATCTAGTCAAGAACGGCTGCGCGGTTGCGCTTACTGAATACTGATCCTCGAGTCGCGTCGCGCCACCCGCATACACACCTGCTACTCTGCCTCCTCAGATAGAGACGCCATACGCAACGGAGAAAAGGTCGACATATGCCTCCCTGATCGTATTATATCAGAACGATGCTTCAGCTCCGCCGAGGTTAGTCAGGGCCTCAGGGGGTAAGCGCCAGGGTGCTCGAAGAAATCGGACGGAAGCAAGTTACTAAACCAAGTACGTTCCTCTCCCACTGTAAAGGTTTTCCTGCTATTGGAAGTGCTGTTATTCAGTGTGTGTTCTTTGGTTGCCGCGGATTGGTGTTTAGTATTGTGCTTAATCTTGTTTTATGCTATGTTATTCTGAATCCGCGGCAGCTAAGTTTCTGAAGCTTAATCGTTGTTTCGGTTGTTGCTACTGTTTTCTGAATTTGCATCCGCGGATCATTGCTTCGTGCCTGGACTGGAGTCCTTGAAACTGCAGATCGAGCAGTGATGGAGTGGGTAGTAGTTTCGATCAATTCAGGATATATTATGTGAACTTGTGAAGTGATGGAGTGTCTTCATCGATCTCATCAAGCAAGAAGGTGGCGATGGAGGTGTATGGAGCAAGGAGCAGCTGGAAGCCATGGATCCCAAGGCTGGAGGGATGAGCTGATGTCTGTCTTCACGCTCTGCGCTGCGCTGCTCGCTGCTGGAATAAGATGTCCACTGCGCTCTACTTAATTCTGAAACCTTTGTTTTATCCTGTTGCTTGCGTGTGGCTGCAAGGACCGAAAAAACCCTTTACTTTTCTTCGCTGCCTCTGTGTGGCGTTGTCTAGTTTGCTGTGCTGTGGGTATGAGGTGGATATTGTAGTATGGTTTCCTTAATGAAATCGGGGGAGACCCTCTTAATCTAAAATCAAGCAAGAAGCCAAGCAATGGAAGATTGCTAGTGCAGGTCGTTTTGCTCCTGTACAGGACTAGTCTTGGGTCGTTTTTTCACCTCTTTTGCTGGTGATCTCAAACATGGTTTTTGCTTTTTAGCCAGCTATGGTCGTTGTATTTGGATTTGTTTTTCTCTTTGTCCTCTTGGCCTTGGCCATCTCTGTAAGACTTTCGGCCGTTTCTTTTCGGCTTTCTCTCCTTTATAATATAATACATGCAGCACTCCTGCATGGTTCTAAAAAAAAAACTCCCATTTTCTTTCGGGGCATAAGATGAAAGAAAGGTCGCCACTGTTTACAAATCCACGCTAAGGCAAGCGAGCTCGCTGTGTGCAAAATGTCAAACTAACTACGCAAGCGGAGACCAATGGTTGCATATCAATCAGGGTCCTGCCTTCTTAATCGTCTGACATAGTCCATGACGCAGACACAGCTTACAAGTCCAAGCCATAAGAACCACAAGCTCTACAGATATCAATCTCCTGAACTTACCTGTCGAACAAAAGAAAAGGAAAAAAAAGTAAAGAAAATTCTTGTTCAGTTAATCATTTTGTTGCCAACCTTATGGCTTGCTTTCTTCCGAGCTTGTTGGTTAGTACTAAAAGGTTTATGCTTATCTGACCAATCTCACACATATTGCAGAAAGTAGAATTAGGCTTTGAGGGCGTACGTGGGCGTTGCAGAGATGTCGAATAGTACTGCCACTGCTGTCAGTAAGATCCTCTTGCCCCTGACAGCATAAGCACAAATTAGTTCTTTCATTCTTAAATCAGAAGCTAACTCTTCCCTCCAATTATCCAGTAGCGTCAGTCTGTGCAGCCGTGGCGGTAGTGATAACGATCGCCGTGATCAAACGATGCCGCAACGTGAGGAAGAAGATGCACAAGAAGCTGGTCGCCAAGATCATGAAGGAGGTCAGCAAGAAACACGACAAACGAGGAGCTCCGGATGAGGACGCCTGCGCGGTGGACGACGTGGTAATCGAGATCGGCCCCGTGGAGAAGTTCCTGCACGAGATGCTCAACGAGAAGCCGATGCGGTTCAGCTCCGAGCAGCTGGCGTCGTGCACCAAGAACTACTCCACGGAGCTCGGCTCTGGCGGCTTTGGGGTCGTCTACAAGGGGGAGCTCCCCAACGGGCTCCAGGTGGCGGTCAAGCTGCTCAAGGTGTCCATGAACAAGAAGGTGCAGGAGGGGTTCATGGCCGAGATCGGCACCATCGGCAGGACCTACCACGTCCACCTCGTCAGGCTCTACGGCTTCTGCTTCGATGCAACCACCAAGGCGCTCGTCTACGAGTACCTGGAGAACGGCTCGCTCGAGAAGTACCTCTACCGCGACGCCGACGGCGACGACGGCGAGAGCAGGAGGGAGAGGCTCGAGTGGCGGACGCTGCACGGCATCGCCGTCGGCACGGCGAAGGGGATCCGTTACCTGCACGAGGAGTGCCAGCAGAGGATCGTGCACTACGACATCAAGCCGGCAAACATCCTTCTTACCACCGACTTCGTGCCCAAGGTGGCCGACTTCGGGCTGGCCAGGCTCGGGGAGCGGGAAAACACGCACATGTCGTCGTTGACGGGCGGCGGGCGAGGGACGCCGGGGTACGCGGCGCCGGAGCTGTGGATGGCGCTGCCGACGACAGAGAAGTGCGACGTGTACAGCTTCGGCATGGTGCTGTTCGAGATCCTTGGGCGGCGCCGGAACTTCGACGCTGAGATGGACGAGAGCCGCGAGTGGTTCCCCAAGTGGGTGTGGGACAAGTACGAGCAGGGGGACATGGAGTGCATCGTGTCCGCCGCCGCCGGCGTCGGGGAGGCCGACAGGGAGAAGGCGGAGACCATGTGCAAGGTGGCGCTGTGGTGCGTGCAGTTCCAGCCGTCGGCGCGGCCGACGATGAGCAGCGTCGTGAGGATGCTGGAGGAGAGATGGCCATCGTGCCGCCCGTGAACCCGTTCCACTACGTGTCCAGCGGCGGCAGCTCTAGCGGATGGGCGCTGTCGACCGGCACCGGCACCGGCACGTACACGACCAGCCGGGACACGGTAAGAAACAGTGAGGTCTCAGGATTTTCACCTAGTCCTCCTGCTAAGCCGACTGATCCAATGGTGAAAGGTGTCAAGTCCACTGATGTAGTAACGACATAGAGTTTGTACAGTTTGTTGCCACACGTGGGATGCTACTTGAAGCCTCGCTCTGTTTTCATTTTTGTAGGTAGCAATTGTTTGTAAATTATACTGTAAGATTTTAAATTTGGCAAATGATCATTTGGCCCAAATCTGGGCGTTTTATCAATCTTTGAAATCTAGCAACCTCGGATGGATTGTCTCCACTCCCCGGCCCAAAGCTCTCGTGATCTATGTCACACAACATGCTGCCAAAAGTATTTGCAATATACTTCATATAAACTAGACATATACTTCATATAAACTAGGTACTGACAATCCAGCATCAGTCACATCTTCATTTAACAGGAAGCTTCTGAGTGTTCAGACTCAACCCACCATAGCAAACTTCTTTGAAGTTGAAGAGGACGACATGACCTTCCTCCAGCTCAAACTCCTTAACAGCTTGCTTCCACTCACCAGTCATTATGGCATTGTTTGTGAATTTGATCATCTTCATCCTAACGCTGAACGCATGTGTACTGTTATTAAGGATGTACGGATGCGTACTGGTATTAAGGATGGTACACACTGTTTGAACTTCTAGCAGATGACCCTGCAGGTACTCTTTACTGAACTTAGCTCCAAATACCTATTATGTATGAACAGTTAGCACATCACATCAAGAACAGCAGTAACATTCACAAATTCAGATAGGCAAGTAGTAATGTCTTACCATTTTGCATTTCTAGTCAATGACACGGGAACTGGTGAGTTTGTGAACATAAAACTTGATAGCTCTGTCATCACAATTCTCACAGTATTCATCAAGGAAGTCCACCTGTTTTTTTTGTGAGTTTCATGTCGTTTCCAAACATGCACAGCTTATCAAATGCCTTATCATTAGTATATAATTCTTCTTTGGGGCCTACAAATATAGGGGAGCATAACTTAATAAGAAAAGAGGTTAACACAACAACTATAAGAACACAAGCTATGAACTATGTAAAATCTGCATAGTACCTCTGAACAACAGCTCCTCCTCATGTTCAAAGAGCCCCCTGGAAGAGCAGACAAGAATGCTGCATAATATGGATCTATGTATTTATCAGCTTTGACATCTTGAAGAACAGAGACCCCTTGAGAGTACTCTCCATTCATTACTGCAGTCAAGAATGCTGCATAACCTGGATCTATGTCTTTATCAGCTATGACATCTTGAAGTGTGGAGCTAGGGATGTCACTAGCTTTCCTTTCAGTGGAAGAAGTGTCCTTAGAATGCCCTACCATATGAGCATTTAGTAATGTAGCAAAATAGGAGCATTTAGTAATTGCAGGAAGCTTAAAGCTTGAAGAAATTTTTATTTTTACCTTCAGAAAGCTTCTCCTTCTTCTTGAAGATTGTAGCAGGATTTTTTTCTTAAGCATCTCTTTTGTCTCCTTCACATTCTTCTCACGCTCAGTTTCGCTATCACTGTCATGGACAAGAATGACAACCTTACTCGGCTCGTTTGTTGCCATTCTACATCAAGGTAAATATAGATATCAAAAACATGAAAAGTATAGAAGTACTTCATCTAGTTCAGTTACAAGAAGAAGTACACAATCAGTTCAGTTATAAACACACAAACAGAATACACAAATGGATCTACTAACTCCCCATTATTCTACTGAATCACTACTGCAACAACTAAACTTTCACTACTGCAACAAGAAGAATGTTCAATCTACTCATCTACTCTGAAACTACTGAATCCCTGCTCATCTACTATGAATCCCTATTCTTCTACCAAGAACAATAGTACAAGTTATGAATCCCTATTCATCTACTACGGATCTAGAAATCTTGGGCAGAAAACCCTAACCCTAGCTTGTCGAAGGCTACCCGAGGATTGTTTGGCTTGCTCGGTGGGATGCCCGACACTACGGCGGTGGCTTGCCGGCGGCTTCAGCAATGGGAGGAGAAGAGGAGGCGGAGACTTCTGGTTATGCCGTGCTTGACGGAAAACCGAGCACGGCATGTCGTATACTCCCGTGCATTAAAATAGTACGATACTGATACACCTTCGTTTTGAAAAAAATATAAAATTTCAGTTAGAGCCTATAACACAAATGGCTTTTCCTAGTCAACAATGCACAATTTGTTTCACATGTTAAACTGTAACCACGCCATGATATTCCATGAACTCTTGAAATATTTACATGTTTAAATCCTTGCAGTACATTTTTGTTTCAATAGCTGGCTTGGGACTTGTATACAACAAATGATTGCAAACATGCTGCGAAAGAACATATAAAACATAGTAGAATCCACACAATTTTGTTTTCATTGGTTATTACTCTGATCAATGTTGTTTCAATATCACGTATCGAGGATGCACAATCTGTTAAAATTTTACTTGCTAGATAATTTGACCATGACACAAGGAATAAGAAATAATGGCTCTGGTTCAGTTAGTATTCTAAAGGTTTCTATAAGTATGCACACTTAATCATGAAACCGCTATTGAGATATTTTTTAGGTCATTTTCTTTGCAATGCTTAAACATAATTATGTATAAATTATGTAGATTATGAATTGGAGGAAAAAAATAGTTCTGTAGCCGGATTTTGTTTAAGATACTATTTATTATCTTTCATTGATACTAGGTACAAAGAAAAAATAGACCAACTAATATTTAGTAAAATTTAAACTTGTGTGGTTAAAATACGTCGACGAATAGATAATTATATTTTAATAGTGTAACATGCTTTAAATAAGATTTGCTAAGTATACAAGTTTAGTAAAAAAAATATTTTTAAATGTGGTTATGGAAAAAATTCTAACAAGGAATCAGAATGGTTGCACCCAAGAAAACGCTTGCAGATTAGTTTGCTGTATACTCAAGTACACTTGCTGCATATCAATATATTGCACAAATCTGACATTGTTTTGTCCATTTGCAGAGTGAACAAATAAAATCTGGGATAGAAGTGGGCTCAGTGAGAGTTTGGTTGTATTTGGTACAGTTTAGAAAATCAACAGTGCATATTTCATTGAAGTACTGGTTAATATGGTGTTGAAAAAATCAACTGCACTGCAGAAACCCAAAGAAAAGAATGACTCTGATAAGCCATGCAGTAGCGCATTGCATCACATGGCCAATGAGAAATGTAAGTACCAGATATGTGTTAAGTACAACAGCTTTTTCCTTGCTAATGTCTTGTAGCAAGTATATGCAGTAACCTAAATTGTGCCAATGACTTGCAGATTACAGAATCTGATTTGAAAAGTCAGGGGAGAAAACAAGTTGTGTTTGCAGATTTCATACACGAAAATCCTAAAACTGGAGCTAGCAAGAAATGTCGTATATATTTTGAGAAGTAAATTTAGGTAGAGAACATGCATGGTAGAAACTGTTGTTAGAAATTGTTAGAAAACATGCATGGTAGAACATGCACACTGTGATATGTTGTATTCGGAAGAAAGTAGATGTTTGTACACTCTAACATATGTTGTGATCTAAATTAGATGTTTTGCACACTGTGATCTAAACTGGATGTTTGCACACTATGATCTATGTTGTCTTCGGAAGAGCGATCTTAGCATATAGAGGAATTATCTAAATTTGCACCTAAGGCATTTTGAAATAGTGCCCCTAAGGAATTATCTAAATTTGCACCTAAGGCATTTTGAAATAGTGCCCCAAATACATTTAGGGGCACTTTCTCAAAACACCCCTAAATGTATTTGAGGCATTTAAGATAATGCATCCAATTATATTATGGGCACTTTTGAAAGTGCCCCTAAATGTTGATCTATTGGAGCACTTTTATGGGCACTCACTTTAACAAAGTGCCCCTAAAACCTTTAGAGACACAAGCATTTTGGAGCGCTTTGAATTGTCCCAAAAATTCGACCGTGGTGTAGTGTCAGGTGCTGACCGGAAGAGGTGCCGGTTAAGCGAGCCGTTCTCCATGTACTCGTATACAAGCGCCTTCACCACCGCGTCGAAGCAGAAGCTGTATAGGCGGACGAGGTTGATGTGGTACGTCCTCCCGATGGTACCCACCTCCGCCATGAACTGCTCCTCCGCGCGCCTCCCTAGCATGCTGTTGAGCACCTTCACGGCCACCGGCGTGCCGTTTGGGAACCTGCCCTTGTACACGACGCCGAAGCCACCGGAGCCGACCCTGTGCGCGAAGCCCTGGGTGAACTCTCCCGCAGCTGCTGCGAGCTGAACCGCACGAGCCGCTCATTCTGGACCCCTTCGATGAAGTAGCTCATGCTCCCCATCTCCACCATGGGTTCGTCCACGGTGACATGCGTGCTGCGGTCGGCTCCGTCCGTGATGGAGATGGACGCATCCCGGTGACCGCCCTTGTCTTCCTGCTGCCTACGCATTTTTCACGTCGGCCTTGGCCTTGACGCATAGGTATATTGTAACCAAGGGAACTACTGTCACCACACCAGCAATGATCAATCCGACTGCAAGATGTTCATCAAAATTATTAAGTATGGAGTGTCACCAAGAAACTTGCAAATTAGCTAATTCCTTCAACTATGCATAAAACTAAATAATAATAAAAACTTACCGATTGCTAGGACAAGGTTGCCATTGGTAAGCGCCATGCTTGATCGAGCGATCGACCATGGAAAGGAATTGAAGGATGGTTGGAGGCTTGGAGCTTGGCTAGCTGATCAAGGGACGAACCTGCTTAACTTGCTTGCAGGTTACATATGTATGCTGTTCCTGTTTCAACTAACACGTTGCCTCCACTGACAGTCAACCCTGTGGTTGATCTGAGCATCTTACACGTATAGTCTGGTAGCGTTTACAAATCATTCCTGGGGAGATCAAACAATTAGTCATGCCCTCCTCGTCCTGATGTGATAGACTAAATGAATTGTGCCGAAAGCGACGCTTGCGAATGTTGTTGACTGCGTTTGGTATGATAATTCTCGCTGAGGATCCACGAGGGCGAATGTATTCATTTCTATTAGCCCATAACTGAGTTAATGGCACCCGCGGTCACACAACTCGACGCCAATGTGCACTTAAGTCATACTTCTTCAGAACGTGATTATTTGGTCACACAACTCGATAAGTGCGTGCACGCAGGTCACTGACCCCACTTGTCAGTCTGTTTTGGACGGTAAATTTTCAGAAAACCCCCTGGAGTAATATTAATTTTACAAAATGGTTCCCCTGGAGGACAATTTTGTAAAATTGGGAGGACCATTTTGTAAAATTAGAAGGACCATTTTGTAAAATAAGGAGGACCATTTTGTAAAATTAATATTACTCCAGGGGGTTTTCTGAAAATTTACCGTCCAAAACGGACTGACAAGTGGGGTCAGTGACCTGCGTGCACGCACTTGTCGAGTTGTGTGACCAAATAATCACGTTCTGGAGAAGTGTGACTTAAGTGCACATCGACGACGAGTTGTGTGACCGCTGGTGCCATTAACTCCCCATAACTCTATGTTGTTACTCATGTTACTTTCATTGTTTTTGAAAATATTCTTCCTTATTCATCAAAAAAGAGCTTTCATGGTTTCATGGCCAGGAATGCCTTGACGCAAGCTGGTTTAAATTTCCTCTCTCATGAAAAAACGAGCTCCACCCTAGTTCAAGTTAAGAAACCATCAGCCAGTTTTACAACACTCGAATTCTTGGGGGAATAGAGCTACATCTATCTCCAACAACATAAAGGAAAAACAACATAGAAAATAACTGGGCAGTTTGAACATCCTATACAAAGAACAAGGGAACTCGACACACTAAACACCTATGATTAAATAACTGCTCTTGTAAAAACAGGGAGTATAACCTCAACATCTGCATTAATTGATGCACACGGTCAATTTATTAAAAAAAAATCAGAATTTATTAAAGTAATTAAATCCGTTAGCCCGCCAAAGACCATATCCAAACTTGTATACCATCATGCCCTTTGTTATGAAGGGGTACCAAGCGATCACATCCGTTATTGTGTTTGAGCTTGAGGGAGGGGGATGTACCGAAGCAGAACCATTCCGAGTGTAGCAATCAAGGATAGCATAAGGTTGACAGATGAATCAACCATTGAAAACAGGAGGCCAATAGAATCTTGACATTTTTAAGTCTACTAGTATGACGCACCCAGCCCAGAAAACATAGTCGTATGAACAATGTTAGGAACTTTGTGTTTTATCACAAATCCACCAACTATCCATTGAAAGCATATGAATTTGACTAGATAACTCAGTTATGGACGACACCATCTCGTGAGCAACAACACACTCAAAATAAATGCACACAAGTTTCAGTCTCAAGATAGAACCTGCAAGAGACATCAAATATGTGATGTATTTTAGTTAAATTCCTCTATTGATTTTTTTTAAATGATGATAACCCCCGGTCTCTGCATCGATTGATGTATATAGCCATATATAACTATAATTTAGGTGAACCGAACTTGACAAATGTTTAAATTACACTGTACCGAGTTTATGTTTGTGGCTGTTTATGCTAACATGCCGTGGATGTTTATGCTTAAGTGTTATTTATATCTATGTGGTTTTTGTGTTCATATTTTTGGTGGTTAAATTTAGGGGAATATGAGGTGCGAGCCTCGTAAAACTTTCAGATATTCGGGAGTTAAGTTTACGGGGTGATATAATCAGTTAAGTTACGTGGGAAGGGCTAGAGATATCTTAAGTCATTTGGTCTGCAAGACCGTTTGGTATCATCTTGCGATGAACCAAATTAATATGAAGCAATCAACTATCTCTTTCGTGAAGATGTCTAAACAAATTTTTTCGCCCTCCTGGTTCCTGCACGGAAGTTAGGACCCATCATTTGCATGGAATTCATTTCAGATTCCATACCAAACGTTTTTGGTTGTCATGGAATTGAAATGTCATTTCAATTGGAATTCTAAAGAATTCTTATGCAATGTTAAGTCAATTCATGTCAATTCATGATGAGTGCCAAACGAGTCATAAGCCCTTTATACCGCTTTTTCCGCCACATAGTGAATAGTCTTACTTGATGAACAACTTCTACCTTCATGCATGGTAAGATATCATTATTTGTTCTATTGTACATGATGTATTCTCTTCATCATGTGTTTTTACAATATGACTTATAACGTACTTTATATTAACTGTTAGAGAAAGGACTAAGTTTTGCTCTTATGTATCATTAGTTTCCGTTGTCTTCTCTAGATAAATCAACCTTGTCTACGTGAAGAGGCCTTGCAAATGTTGTTATTTTAAAAATAAGTAGTTGTTGAAGCCCTAGACACTAGTGACATATTTAGTTACACGTAGTTTGGCACATCTCTACTCTATAAATCTCTCTCAGGATATTTCTTAGACTCACATGCTCCAGAATAATCTAGCAAGATCTTTTGATATATAAGGATACTATAGAAGCAAGCACGTGTAACCTTAGGAGTGTTAGAAATTATAACGTTTGCCACCACAAGTTAGTTTGCCAACGTTATGTTTAGTTTGCTTAGACTTAAGTTGAAACATCATGTAAGAAACTATTATCTCTTAAATGCCTCAACCTAAATTTAAAGGATTAAACTTTTTTAAAAAAACTATTTTTTTATTCAATACAATTATGAGTCCAACACAATAAATTTATTTGTAACTACAACAGAAAATTTGTGTGACATAAACATAATGCATTAATATTGAGGGGCATAGTTAGTTACATGCTTGGGTTAGCTACTCATAATATGACAAACAATACCGGTTCGAATAATATATTGAATAATTTATCAATAGAAATACAATAATATCTATAGTGATGGAGCAAGTTACATGAAAGTAAAAGTGTTTGGTATAAATATATTAGAACCATTGCTAACTCTCCTTATGCCCACAAAATGGTAGGAAGAAAGGAACTAAAGGGATCTAAATCAACCAAAATTCCTACGGAGATCCGTCAAATCAAATTAACCCATCAAATGAAACACACCCTAGTTAAAATCAAGGCAACAAACCTTTAGAGTAGATCAAAGCATGACAAGGATCGATCGCAGCAGTGCTTAATTTTGTTTTGCCGAGACAGAAAGGGCGACAAATTTGTCACTTGGACCAATGAAAGGGCTCCCTTAAACTCTCGCGCCGAAGATCTACCAAAGTGTAACCCTAAAAGAGAAATGGCACCAGTCACATGAAGAAAATCGTTGAATCATAGAAACTTCTTTCTTGACAGCCGAAAAGAAAAAAAGAGCTTGCAAATTACTCCAATAGATCAGCATCCACATGTCAGCCGAAAGGAAACGGCGAGGGGAAATAAACTAGCGAACACTGAAGGAAGTGTGTAGGTGAAAAGTTTACCGCAAACTATAGACCCACATATTAATCACTACTAGATATAAGGAATGAAAAATCAAATCTAGTTTGATCCAGGTCACCACGCAAAACCCTTTCTGTCTTTGTCTACTCTCAATTCAAATTCAAACATGAGACAAGGAGAAGAATTCCATTCACGCGAAAGTATGCGGAGGATTAGGAAACGAGGTATTCTTCTTAATCACTATTCAAAAACATATAACTGATCTTCATCCAATAGTTACTTCGATTCTTCCAACATTGAGATCAAATGCATGGAGAAATTTCGATTCTTCTAACAATTGGTTTTTTATTCTTCCAATGCCGAGATCTAATACATGGGGACTTCGATTCTTCCATCACGTTGTTTGATTCTTACTAATAAGTTCAAACATAAATGATATGCATCCAATAGTTGGTTTGATCATACAAACACTGAGATCTAATTCATGGGGAAACATTGAGGGTAGCTATTACAAGTTTCTTACACAACATTTTTGTGTAAGTGTTTTACATAACATTTAGTTCGAAGTACTCAAGGAGCCTTCCATTTGCTTCTAGCTGCGTGGTTGGGTGCCCTGAAGAGATTTTAGCCAATCTCTCTACAATTGGGAAAATGCAACTCCATGGCTAGTTGCACGTCTCATGCTTATTTGGTTTGTCAAACTACTTTACGATGCATGCACATATCGCCAATGATTTTTCAAATATCAATGTACTATCATTATTTTTTTGGATTAATGTAATTTATTTTTTGGATTCATGTACTAATAAGAAATTTGTAGACATGCATGAACAAAAAATTAAGACATCTATTAACATGTTTTTTGTTTTTTAAAAACTTGAATTAGTAGGTATAGTACGGTTCACTGGATGCAAATTCAATTGTCAGTTGGTGGATATCCAATTAGGAGTGGTATCGACGCGTTGTATAATAAGCCACCACCAGCCGGTATCTTCTCGCCGCTAGCTTCAGCTTCTGAAGCACCAAACTCCAATTCTTGCTACGCTTTTGTGTAACCTTATGATTAAACACCAGATCGTTCCTGGTATTCCAAAAAGACCACACCAAAGCACCCAGAAACGAGACTGGTTACCCGAATAGTACATGAGAGTTATGATAGACAAATAATGAATAGATTACCAGATTAGAACCCGACAGGCCTCTAAAAAGTACGATGAATTCATGTGGGCGTTATCCCAACCAGAAGCTTCTTCTAAACATCACCAATCTCAAAATTCATGCAGGGTCACCTGAATAGTTTTTGGGTTTGCTTGTCAAAGGATTTTTTTTCCTATCTCAAAATTTTGTACATAAACATTTATTCAATCTAATCAGATGGCGGATACGACCGTCTTTAACCTCAAAAATAAACATCACCAATCGAAATGGGACAGAGGGCAGGAGGACAATAATGTGCGAAATAGTCTCAAATTCACCATAAAGCCTACAACCTGCAGGCTCCCCTGCATGTTGGAATTTTGACTAGCTTTGCTGGTGGGCCTTTGGTCCAAAGCCCAACTAAAATTCTGAAATTCTCATTTGGCCCATGTGCATGTGGCTGTGTGTGTACGTGACTAAATTTTAGTCCCATACTGCCAGTTGGGAGTGAGCTGCACCACTTTATATAGTGAGCTGCTGCACTACTAGCATGAGGTGTTAGTTGTGAGGAGAAAGGAGACAGTCCACACGCGCGCTCCTCCTCCTCGCTCGCCTCGATGCGACGCGGGTTGCGGGAATCTCGCCGAGCCGAGTTATATTTTTGCTGTTCGGGAAAATCTAATGAGTCATTAATCAATAATTAAAGACGCATTAATTACTCACCGTTTCCGATTCCTTTGGATCGTGGGGCTGTTACCGACTCGATCGTGCGGCTGTGCCCACGTCCTACCCGAGCTGCGCTATATATACTGGCCGTGCGAACCCTAGCCGCCACTACGTGCAACACATGGTAGCTCGCCGCCCTAGTTCCAGAATCTTGCGCCGCCGTCTTCCAAGTCTTCTCCATCCCGTTTTCCGGCGTGCACCGGTTGAAGGGACAATAGGCCTCCGGAACCCCGCCTCTTGTGATCCTGTATGAGAGAGGGGCGATCAGGTTTTTGGGGAGCGCACTCGCACGGCTACTGGCTTCGAGTTCTTCCCCAACGACGACTTCTTCCCCGACGTCGGCAGCCTCTTCATCGACGACATGGGCAACAACGCCAACGCTGCCGCTGCGACGTATGATCTCTTAATCTTCATGTTTAAGATATTGCTAGAGTTCTGCTTGTAGTAGTTGCTCTAGATTTGATCTGTTTGTCTACTGTTTTAGTAGATCGCATGATTAGTTTAATTCTTATTATTCTAGTCAAGTTTTATTTACTGTTTTCGTGCATTAAATCATATGCTAAATTGCTTATATACTCAACAATCCAAAAACCTGATTATAGGCAATTTGTATCGCCTAGCTTTCTCGCGTCAACGAAGCCGTTTCCCTTTAAAGGGGTGCTTTACAAACGGTGGCGCATGAGAGCGGTTTACTGGTTCCAAAATAGTAACTGCTATGCTGCCACCAAAGGCAAGCCGAGGGCGAGCTTAATGCTGACAAAAGGAAGCATTTGAGAGGCTCGATACTCTTTTCAAGAGTGTCCTCCTCAGTATCCTTGACGATTCCATTGTGGATTCGTATATGTCGTTTGATACCGGCAAGGACATGTGGGATGCGCTCGAGGCCAAGTTTGGGCCTCGGACGCTGGCAGCGAGTTGTATGTCATGGAGCAATTCTATGACTACAAGATGACTGATGAGCGTTCTGTTGTTCAACAGGCTCATGAGATACAGTCGCTCGCTAAAGAACTTGAGCACTTCAAGTGTAACTTACCAGACAAGTTTGTCGTCGGTGGCATTATCGCCAAGCTTCCATCTTCATGGAGCAACTTTGCTACTTCTCTGAAACACAAGAGACAAGAGTTTTCCGTTTCGGATCTCATTGGGTCGCTTGATGTGGAAGAGAAGGCGAGAGCGAAGGATACACGTGCTCGAGTTGCTGAGGCTGGTTCTAGTGCCCATGTGGTACAGAAGAAGAATTACCTGCCGCCCCACAAGTCCAAATTTAACAAGGGTAAAACTGGGGTAAAGGCAAGTCTGATGATAGGCACAAGCCGTCACAGTCTACCAACTTCAAGAAGAACAACAATAAACCGAGGAAGGGATCATGCCATGTTTGCGGTGATCCAAATCACTGGGCACCTCGTTGCCCCAACCGCCATGAGCTGCGCACATCTGAGAACAGGCAAGACTGCCAATGTTGTCATTGGCGACACTAAGATGAAGGATTCTGGGTACGGTATATTTCCTACCATCCTTTCAGTTTGTCATTCTCCGAATGGTTGATTGACACTGGTGCCAATGTACATGTTTGTGCTGATGCCTCCATGTTTTCTTCTTACCAGTCACAGGGACTTCTCCCGTGCTGAACGGGAAAACTCACATGCTACTGTTCGTGGTGTTGGTACGGTCGATCTGAAGTTTACTTCGGGGAAGACCGTGCGCCTGAAGAACGTTCATCATGTGCCCTCCATCAATAAAAATCTCGTCAGCGGTTCGCTACTATGTCGAGATGGTTATAAGTTGGTTTTCGAGTCCAATAAAGTTGTAATATCCAAGTATGGACAATTTGTTGGTAAAGGCTATGAGTGCGGAGGCTTGTTCCGCCTATCTTTGTCAGATATTTGCACTAAAGTTATTAATCATTTGCCATGAAATTGAGTCTAATATTTGGCATTCACGACTTTGTCATATTAACTTTGGTAGCATGACGCGGCTAGCTAGTTTGGATTTAATTCCGAAATTCACTATTGTCAAAGGTTCCAAGTGTCAAGTATGTGTGCAAGCTAAGCAACCTCGCAAGTCCCATAAGACTGCGAGGAAAGAGACTTGGCACCACTGGAACTTATACATTCAGATATTTGTGAGCTGAATGGCGTTTTGACAAAAGGCGGAAAGAAATATTTCATGACGCTTATTGATGACTCCACTAGATATTGTTATGTGTATCTTCTGAAAACAAAAGATGAGGCTTTAAACTATTTCAAAATCTATAAAGCTGAAGCAGAGAACCAACTTGATCGAAAGATTAAAAGGCTAAGGTCTGATCGTGGTGGAGAGTATTTTTCCAATGAGTTTGATTTGTTTTGTGCGGAACATGGTATAATCCATGAGAGGACCCCTCCCTGGAGTGGCTGAGAGAAAGAACCGAACTCTAACTGATTTGGTTAACGCCATGTTAGACACTTCGGGTCTCTCCAAGGCATGGTGGGGGGAGGCTTATTGACAGCTTGTCATGTCCTAAACCGAGTTCCCACAAAGAAGAAAACGTTTCTCCATTTGAGGAATGGGAAAGGAAAAATACGAGACTCTCTTACTTTCGTACTTGGGGTTGTTTGGCGAAAGTCAATATACCAATTCCCAAGAAGCGCAAGCTTGGACCAAAAACCGTGGATTGTGTTCTTCTGGGCTACGCTTTTCATAGCGTTGGTTATAGATTTTTGGTAGTAAAATCTGAGGTATCCGACGTTAATGTTGGTACAATTATGGAGTCGAAGGATGCGACTTTCTTTGAGGATATATTTCCTATGAAGGATATGCCTAGCTCATCAAATCAGGAGATACCTAATACATCTAGTCAGGAATTGGTTGATATTCCTGATCCTACCATTTCGATAGAACACACTGATAATCCTGTGGAGGATGACAATGAAGTTCCTGTTAGGAGCAAGAGACAGAGGACTGCAAAGTCCTTTGGTGATGATTTCATTGTGTACCTTGTGGATGACACCCCAGTACCATTTCAGAAGTATGCATCTCTTGATGCTGACTACTGGAAGGAAGCTGTCCGTAGCGAGATGGATTCCATCTTGGCTAACGGAACCTGGGAAGTCACTGATCGTCCTTATGGGTGTAAACCTGTAGGATGTAAGTGGGTGTTCAAGAAAAAGCTTAGGCCTGATGGTACTATTGAGAAGTACAAGGCGCGCTTGTGGCCAAGGGTTATACCCAGAAAGAAGGTGAAGACTTCTTTGATACTTACTCACCTGTGGCTAGACTGACCACGATTCGAGTGCTACTTTCATTGGCTGCCTCGCATGGGCTTCTCGTTCATCAAATGGACGTGAAGACAGCTTTCCTAAATGGAGAGTTAGACGAGGAAATTTACATGGATCAGCCGATGGTTTTGTAGTACCTGGTCAGGAAGAAAGGTGTGCAAGTTGTTGAAGTCTTTATATGGCCTAAGCAAGCTCCTAAGCAATGGCATGAAAAGTTTGAGAGAACTTTGACTGCTGCAGGTTTCATTGTAAACGAATCTGACAAGTGTGTGTACTATCGCTATGGTGGGGGCGAGGGAGTTATTCTCTGTCTGTATGTCGATGACATACTGATCTTTGGAACCAATCTTGATTTAATCAAGGAGGTTAAGGATTTCTTATCTCGTTGTTTTGAGATGAAGGATCTAGGAGTAGCTGATGTTATCTTGAACATCAAGCTGCTGCGAGATGGTGATGGTGGGATTACACTGCTTCAGTCTCACTATGTGGAAAAGGTATTAAGTCTTTCGGGTATGACGACTGTAAAGCCTCTCCGACACCATATGATCCTAGTGTGTTGCTTCGAAAGAACCAACAGACTGCTAGAGATCAACTGAGATATTCTCAGATTATTGGCTCGCTTATGTATTTGGCTTGTGCCACGAGGCCTGACATCTCTTTTGCTGTAAGCAAGTTGAGCCGGTTTGTTTCTAATCCGGGAGATGATCATTGGCATGCGCTCGAGAGAGTTATGCGTTATTTAAAAGGCACTGCGAGCTATGGAATTCACTACTCCGGGTATCCAAGGGTACTGGAGGGTTATAGTGATTCAATTGGATATCTGATGCTGATGAGATTAAGGCCACGAGTGGTTATGTGTTTACACTCGGTGGTGGAGCTGTTTCCTGGAAGTCTTGCAAGCAGACCATCTTAACGAGGTCAACTATGGAAGCAGAACTCACAGCATTAGACACAGCCACTGTTGAAGCAGAGTGGCTTCGAGAGCTTTTGATGGACTTACCTGTGGTTGAAAAACCAATACCCGCTATCCTTATGAACTGTGATAATCAAACTGTGATTCACAAGATTAAAAGTTCTAAGGATAATATGAAGTCATCAAGGCATGTGAAGAGGAGATTGAAATCTGTCCGAAAATTAAAGAACTCCGGAGTCATTGCGTTGGATTATATCCAAACGTCTAAGAATTTGGCAGATCCCTTCACAAAGGGTTTATCACGTAATGTGATAGATAGTGCATCGAGGGAGATGGGTTTGAGACCCACGGTATGAGTTGTCCACAGTGGTAAACCACTCTATGTGATCGGAGATCCCGTGAATTAGAAGTGGGTGACAAGCTGTTGGACAGCTGAGAGGAGAGTATCCTTATATTTTACCATCCCACTCCGTAAGATGCAATACTCTCCTATCTGCATGGCAGGTTGATATTTATCTTAATGTATTCCAAGTGGCTTACTTTTATAAGCGGAGATGTTGTCCTGCAGAGCATCTCTTGAGGAATACACCTATATGAGTCTGACTGTTAAACGTCGCAGTCTATGAGAGTTGGGTGCTCTCTACTAAACTCATGAAAGGTCTCGGAGTATGACGTATAAGCTCCAAACCGCGGGGAAGCCTTGCGACCGCCCAGTATCGGTCAAGGATTTGTGTGAAACTAGATTCGCAGCAAACTTGTAGTTCAAGGCATAGTCCACTATCAAGTTGTGGTCTAGTATAGCATAAGTTCTAAGTGGAAGTTCAACTTAACAGTCCTCCACTAAATACCGGTATATAAAACAATGTTTTGAACAAACTGATGAGTTAAGCCAATGAGACTTTGTGGGGGATTGTTGAAATTTTGACTAGCTTTGCTAGTGGGCCTTTGGTCCAAAGCCCAACTAAAATTCTGAAATTCTCATTTGGCCCATGTGCATGTGGCTGTATGTACGTGACTAAAGTTTAGTCTCATACTGCCAGTTGGGAGTGAGCTGCACCACTTTATATAGTGAGTTGTTGCATTACTAGCATGAGGTGTTAGTTGTGAGGAGAAAGGAGACAGTCCACACGCGCGCTCCTCCTCCTCGCTCGCCTAGCCACGCCACGCCACGCCACGCCACGCCTCGTCACCACACGTCACGATGCGCCGCGGGTTGCGGGAATCTCGCCGAGCCGAGTTATATTTTTACTGTTCGGTAAAATCTAATGAGTCATTAATCAATAATTAACGGACGCGTTAATTACTCAGCCGTTTCCGATTCCTTTGGATCGTGGGGCTGTTACCGACTCGATCGTGCGGCTGCGCCCACGTCCTACCCGAGCTGCGCTATATATACTGGCCGTGCGAACCCTAGCCGCCAGTACGTGCAACACATGGTAGCTCGCCGCCCTAGTTCCAGAACCTTGCGCCGCCATCTTCCAAGTCTTCTCCATCCCGTCTTCCGGCGTGCACCGGTTGAAGGGACAATAGGCCTCCGGAACCCCGCCTCTTGTGATCCTGTACGGGAGAGGGGCGATCAGGTTTTTGGGGAGCGCACTCGCGTGACTACTGGCGTCGAGTTCTTCCCCAACGACGACTTCTTCCCCGACGTCGGCAGCCTCTTCATCGACGACATGGGCGACAACGCCAACGCTGCCGCTGTGACGTATGATCTCTTAATCTTCATGTTTAAGATATTGCTAGAGTTCCTGCCTGTAGTAGTTGCTCTAGATTTGATCTGTTTGTCTACTGTTTTAGTAGATCGCATGATTAGTTTAATTCCTATTATTCTAGTCATGTTTTATTTACTGTTTTCGTGGATTAAATCATATGCTAAATTGCTTATATACTCAACAATCCAAAAACCTGATTATAGGCAATTTGTATCGCCTAGCTTTCTCGCGTCAACGAAGCCGTTTCCCTTTAAAGGGGTGCTTTACAAACGGTGGCGCATGAGAGCGGTTTACTGGTTCCAAAACAGTAACTGCTATGCTGCCACCAAAGGCAAGCCCGAGGGCGAGCTTAATGCTGGACAAAAGGAAGCATTTGAGAGGCTCGATACTCTTTTCAAGAGTGTCCTCCTCAGTATCCTTGACGATTCCATTGTGGATTCGTATATGTCGTTTGATACCGGCAAGGACATGTGGGATGCGCTCGAGGCCAAGTTTGGAGCCTCGGACGCTGGCAGCGAGTTGTATGTCATGGAGCAATTCTATAACTACAAGATGACTGATGAGCATTCTGTTGTTCAACAGGCTCATGAGATACAGTCGCTCGCTAAAGAACTTCAGCACTTCAAGTGTAACTTACCAGACAAGTTTGTCGCCGGTGGCATTATCGCCAAGCTTCCATCTTCATGGAGCAACTTTGCTACTTCTCTAAAACACAAGAGACAAGAGTTTTCCGTTTCGGATCTCATTGAGTCGCTTGATATGGAAGAGAAGGCGAGAGCGAAGGATACACGTGCTCGAGTTGCTGAGACTGGTTCTAGTGCCTATGTGGTACAGAAGAAGAATTACCAGCCGTCCCACAAGTCCAAATTTAATAAGGGTAAATCTGTGGGTAAAGGCAAGTCTGATGATAGGTATAAGCCGTCACAGTCTACCAACTTTATGAAGAATAAGAATAAACCGAAGAAGGGATCATGCCATGTTTGCGGTGATCCAAATCACTGGACACCTCGTTGCCGTAACCGCCATGAGCTGCGCACATCTGAGAACAACGGCAAGACTGTCAATATTGTCATTGGCGACACTAAGATGAAGGATTCTGGGTACGGTATATTTCCTACCATCCTTTCAGTTTGTCATTCTCCGGAATGGTTGATTGACACTAGTGCCAATGTACATGTTTGTGCTGATGCCTCCATGTTTTCTTCTTACCAGATCACAGGGACTTCTCCCGTGCTGATGGGGAATAACTCACATGCTACTGTTCGTAGTGTTGGTACGGTTGATCTGAAGTTTACTTCGAGGAAGACCGTGCGCCTGAGGAACGTTCATCATGTGCCCTCCATCAATAAAAATCTCGTCAGCGGTTTGCTACTATGTCGAGATGGTTATAAGTTGGTGTTCGAGTCCAATAAAGTTGTAATATCCAAGTATGGACAATTTATTGATAAAGTCTATGAGTGCGGAGGCTTGTTCCGCCTATCTTTGTCGGATATTTGCACTAAAGTTATTAATCATGTTTGCCATGAAATTGAGTCTAATATTTGGCATTCACGACTTTGTCATATTAAATTTGGTAGCATGACGCGACTATCTAGTTTGGATTTAATTCCGAAATTCACTATTGTGAAAGGTTCCAAGTGTCAAGTATGCGTACAAGCTAAGCAACCTCGCAAGTCCCATAAGACTGCAGAGGAAAAAAAACTTGTCATCACTGGAACTTATACATTCAGATATTTGTGAGCCGAATGGCGTTTTGATAAAAGGCGGAAAGAAATATTTCATGACGCTTATGGAACCAATGTTCAAAACGCTCAAACCTTGACTCCTCAAATCTGATGAGATAAAAAGTGGCTGCAGCTGAACGGACTGTCAAACTTATTGCAGCATCCCTGGAATTTTCCCCGACACCTCTTAAAATATGTTCGGATTGGGGTCGTCGAGCAAATGTCCGGCCCAATGGCCTGATGCGGAATGCCCCAAAGATTAACTTAGAATTGTGTGAACGTTTGCAAAAAATTTAACAAAAGTGTCCATTTTCATTGAAACTTGTCATATTACTATGAATTTTCCACTAAGACTTGACATGTTGATATTGAATTTTGTATCAAATCTGATCACTCCAGAGGGTTCAAAAATATCTTTCAGAATAAGAGGGACAAATCCTGTCTTGGTCGAGAACGCCTCACAACTTGCTTCAAGTCTAACCAAAATCAACCATTGTAACTTTTCAAACCTAACCATAATAAGTAGTGTTTAAGAGACGCAAAGTAAGTCGATTCACAACTTGGGAACGTGCTTATACGTCCCAAACATATGATTTATCCGGATTTCTTGCCACTATGGAATTAAACTGACGAAACCAAGGCTTCTATCTTCTTTAGGCAGCCGTTGGTTGTACCTACCATTGACGGTGTTTACACATTATTATTATTATATCAAAAATTGTTTGGAGTTCATTGAGACTTACTCTAGAGTTGAAAATAAGTGATCTAGCCTTTATTTATGTACACTTCTCTGTGTACTCCTAATATTTTCTGAAACTCAAACTATCTCAAAATTTGATCGCATTTGCACACAAATATAATAATGTGTATCGTAAATAGGATGATACTAATTCGGTCATATAAATGTTCGGTACTTTTGTATAAACCTGGTCCAAGTTTAACAAAAATTGACTTTCAAAACTGGAACTGTACTGTTTCGTACTCCACGGTGCACGGATAGAATCCGGCCGGCGGCCGCCACTCTGCCACCGAAGTAAAACATTCCGCCGAACCCACCCAAGTGCCCAGCCCAAAAAATTCAAACACCCACACAAAATCCGAAGCCCATCTATCCTGGCCCCACTTATCATTGATTAAACCCAACGTACGCATCCGTCGCTATTTGGAGACTGCAATACCATACTCCTTGAGAGCAATTTTAACACTAGACCAGTCACTGAAAGTTGGCCCCAAGATCCGACTGTGCGGTGGGCTCCCTCCTCCCGTCAGAGGTACAGCTCGAACCCACCGTCGATTAGGACTATCATTAGCAGTTAACGACGGCTCCACATCGCAACTGGCACAACAAGTAGCCGATAAAGTTTGTCCCATTTACTCCACCAAAGCCCCACATGTCAACAGGTCACTTCCATTTGGGCCGCAACGCATGCTGGCCCCGCATGTCATCGGGCGGCGCCTCGTCGCGCTCCGGTCTAAAGCGGTGGCCGTAGCGGTTTCCGCCGTCGCCACCAAAAAAAACCGGCTCCTCCTCACGTTTGCGGTTCGGATTTCCCTCGCTCCCCACCCACCCATCCATGGCGTCCCTCTTCGGGGCTCGCCGCCGGCGATCGCCGGAGGACGACGGCGACAGATCCGGATCCGGCCGGGCCAAGCGCCGCCGCCTCTCGCCGGAGGACGGCGCGCTCACGCCGGAGGACGAGGCGGCGGAGGGGAGCAGCCCCGGGTGGCTCTCCACCTTCGTGTCCGGCGCCAAGCGGGTCTTCTCCTCCGTGCTCTTCTCGTCCTCCGAGGAGCAGGTCTCGGATGAGGAAGACGAGGAGGAGGAGGGCTCCGAAGCGGACGCAGGTCAGTACTTACTTCCCCATCCTCCGCCCCCTCCCCCATTGTCTCGGGTTCTCGCCGTCTCCTTGTAGCGAGGTCCGGCTTCAGCGCGCTCGGTTGCTTGCTTGAGCATACAGAGTGGTGGCGGTGCTTAGGCGTTGGCGCTATTTTGGTGGCTTCAGTTACGAGTCACGACCTAGGGTTTCGATTTGGTTTCTCAAATTGCGGTACCGACTTCGGAATGTTGCTAAGCCGTGCCGAAACGGTTGATGCTGAAGTTTCGAGCGTGAGGAGTTTAGGTAGAGCAAGGATTTTGTCTCGCCAGGTGGGAATTGGGGATAAACATGGGCGAATTTTGAAAACTGAATTGCCTATTGTTGGTCACGAGATTTGAATATCTTAGTCGATGTAGGGAGTTTTACTGCCGACTCATAGTATTTACCAATTGACGCTGAACATTACCACCACCTGGAGCCTCGATTTCAGGATTTGACTTTCTGAACATTCCTCATTCCTGAGATTCAGTTAAACCCAAATGATGCCTTACTGGGTCCAGTGGGATGTAACTGTGGATCTAGTTGGTATGAGTATGCGAATTCAAGTAGTTAGCATATACTTCTGGTCTGGTTGGACAAATGCTCAATCTCGTGTTCAGAAAAATGGTGGACAATCTATAAACAGTAGTAGGTCAAAGGTTTATATCTGTCGCTTCCTTGTAAGCTTCAACCATTTTGAAATAGTAGGAATGCTTCTCCATTACATATTTAGTTTGGTATACATGTAAAACTTTGTCATCAGTTGCATCAGCTAATTTCTTCTCTTGTGAACTGTTTGGTGTGTCCTCACACTACTATGAGCATCACAACTTCGCAGCAGTTGATTATTCTGTGATATGTTATAAATGTGCAGATGGAATTGAAGATACCACTTGTGAAGCGGTAGTTCCTTATAGTGAGTCAAAGCTTGCCATTGAGCAACTGGTTATGAAGGAAACATTTTCAGTGTAAGTTGGAATATATGGTTCTGTTCTTCACGTGCTGTATAGTGCAATTTTTTCTGGGAAGACACTGTGAACTAGAATTAGAATTAGTGGTAAAAGAATCTAGTCTAATTTTTTTCCCATCAAAACAGACGTTAGTCTTGTATAAACTTCTATAATGAACTGTAGCAACATACTTCTTAGTTAGAATCAGAGGAAGCACCAAAGTTATGCTAATGTTACTAGTCAAAAATCAAAATGATAGGCTCTCTTCAGCAGTGCAAGGCTATAGAACATTGTAGTCCAAATCACAATGCTGACTTGATTAGCATTATGCATATTTTTTGTTGATGACATTTTCTGATTGTTTATATCTCGGTAGATTCACAATTCGGACTTGATTTCTGGAATAAGGCAATAAGCTCTGTTGGCGTACTACTTTTCTCTAAATTGTTACTGTTCATTTTTACAGGGATGAATGCGATAAGATGGTGAAGCTATTACAATCGCGTGTTACAAATCCAACGATTTCCGAACCGTATGAGAATGGAACACCAAACGGAATTCCAAGAAGGAATGCAGGTGCTGGTCATGATTTTACAGGAGCTTGGCGTTCTTTGAGTCACAATAGAGATTTCCTTGAATCAGGTCCATTCTCTAGTCCTGGGCCTAGTTACTTTTCTCCTCGTGGGCCTGGTTACTTTTCTCCTGGCTCTCCTCTCGAAGCATCGCCCGAGCTATGCAATGCAGCAGTTATGGAAGCAAAGAAATGGTTGGAAGAGAAAAGGCAGGGATTAGGTACAAAGCCTGAAAACCATGAAGCCTGCACATTGAACACTGACACACTTAATTATGTGAGTGCCAATGCAATTTCCTTTCCAATGGTTATAGCCTTCATGGTTTAGGTGATTGGCATGACGGAATATTGTATATTTTTCTTGGGTGTCTCTATTGTTGCTTACCACAATGGTTTTCCATCTCATGCAGACCATTGAAGTTGACAAGGGGTCTCCAGTTGATGTTGCAAAATCATATATGCAGTCATTGCCACCATGGCAGTCCCCTTTATTAGGCAGTCGGAAATTTAAAACACCACCCTCTAGTGGAGTACATATTAATGTTTATGAAAGGAAGTCTAAACAGCTATCGTCAGCAAAGGTAAATTAAAATATAAGATCAATGATAATACCAGGTCCTCAACCTAGGTTTTGAGAGATTTGTTGAGTGATTCTAAATTTCGTAACACACCATTCTCTTTAAATCCTAAAGGATTTTGTAAGTTTTCTATACTGTTTGTGTTGATTAATATACCATAGTCTTGGATTACTGCTATAGATTGTATTTCACTACATAATAACTCCCTGTCTCTTTGAACAAATTGTTTCATATGCTATGTACCGTGGATATTCAGTCTATTTTGCAATAGAATAAAGTGACCGTATTTGATAAAGAATAATTTTAACATGGCATGAATTTCAGCACTGCACGATGGCTTCCTTTTTTTCCTATCATTTCGCCTGTGCTTGTTATATATTATGTCAGCTACACTTGCATTTTTGCTTAGTATTGTACTTTGTGAAGGTCAACGCCGAGGACGGCTTTCTTTCCAGTGCCAACTTCCAGGAAAACTTGGAGGAATTGCAAAGAGCTCGCATTAAGTCTTCCGAAACTTTTATAGAAGCTTCGAAATCGAGGTTCCATGGTTCTTCATCCAGATTGTTTGACAGTGATGTGTCTATATTCTCGTCAGGTACTACACCAAATCAGTCAGCTTGCATTACTTTGATATTCAGGAATACACCAGTTGTCTGTAAATGACTAATTTATTATATGTAATTTAGGTTCTGATAAAGTCGCTGGAGCAGAACCAGCCAATGGGTGCTCTTTGCCAATTGCACCAACTAAAGATGGGAACCATGTGAGTCATGATTCATCCTGTATGGTAGTTTTTCAGTTTTTGTACATCTGGGATCAGTTCAACATGTCTCATCCTTTTTTTATTTTGTTGTCAGTTGTCACATAAAATTGGAACTACATATTTATTAATTGTTGCCGTATCTCCTTCTGTTAACATAATGTATGACAATACGTCAATACCATGTTTATCCTACATACAGTACAATTTACTTTCTCTAATTTGTAATCCTAACCTTTGTGACTCTTAACACCCTTGGTGATGTTTATTTGCTACTCCCTCCGAACCGGAATAAGGTTCGCAGTGTGTACGTGAGTTTTGTACTACGGCAGTAGGTTTTCCACGAAACTTATTCCGGATCGGAGGTAGTAATAAACATGATCCTGCAAAACATTTGTGTATGGTAACTTTTCGCTTATAATTAATAAATTTTATTTATCAGTTCCTTGTTTTAATCTTAAGGGTGCTGTTGACTCTGTGGACCCTGCACCAAAGGACAGTGACAATATCGCCCAAGAGTGTCATCCTGCTTCCGAAGTTCACCCTGGTACATTATTTTCCCTTTGCTACTTTCTTGTTTGTTCCAGGGACTTTCTGCTCAGTTTGCTAACCTTGTTTAAATTATCATAATTCCGCAACTTTGTGAATATCCTTGTCTAATGTCTTCGTTAAATGGTTTGTGTGTTGCAGATAAGGTACCACAGGGGAACCATATGCCACTCACAAGGTCAGCTAGGTCGCTCTTTTTAACAGAGATTTTGCCAAATTCAAGAAATACTGCACTTTTTTTTAACCGTGCTGACCTTTCACAGTGCTACGAAAGACATTGCTGACCACAATGGAGAACCAGAAATTCACGAAGAATCGCATATGAACTCAACCTCAGGTTTACAGAGATAGCCCTTGCTGACATAAATATTGAACTGAGTTGCATGCATATAAATGTTTTCCATTGTTCAGTCAGATTGATTTTGTTTGGACACGAACTTGCCTAAGAACGATAACATATTCTAGCCTGGCTGGTGGCCTCTGTTTTAGACATCATGTAGGCAGACATGTGACTGTTGGTATTCCAAACATTTCACCAGAATCCTGATACTAGTTCTTTGGGTAATCTATGGTTTGGCAGTGTTTATTTTTGTTAAAATGTTTGTTGAATTGTCATCTGAAATTGCTGGAGGTGTAGATCTAGAGCAGAATTCACCATATAGTCACAACCTTGCCTAACTTGATCATGTTTTTGTGATTTGTGTTTGTTGTTTGAAATTGATGGCTGCTACTGTAAATGCTTATGATGGCTTACTGATTGTGCAATAGTTCCAGAATCAAGACCGAAGGATGCAGCTCTCCACGAGATCAGTTTACGTGCTCTAAAGAAAAAGGTGCAGATCAGCTTAAGTGGGTCGACCAATAAAATTTCTGCTAACAGGTAATGTGATATGCTAATCTTTTTAATTTCTTTCATAATTTGTTTTAATTTGCATTTTAGTTGCGTGCCATTAATTGCCTATTTGTGGTACAGTCTTTTGGACCGATCAGACGGCAACTCGGGATTAGAATCCTCGGCCAATGATAATCCCGGCTGCACCAACTCGAGCAGTGCCATGCCTCCCAGCAGTAACGAGTTCATCAACTCTACAGCCGATGCTGCAGATGGTAATGGGGTTGATAAAAACGTCACAACTAATGATCCAGAGAAGCTGGTCGAGAATGGCGCTGGAGTGGATTCAGGGGAGCCAGCGAAGGTAACCTTAAGACCTCGGCGAGGCCGGAAAAGGGTGGTTCGGAGGGACTAGGGTGAAGCTGAAAGCAGAAGCATCTGCTGTAGTACCATATTGCCCTGTACTAATATTAGCGGCCCGAAGGGCGGTATGATACCTAGGTTAACTAGAGCTAGATGTATCTCTCAGATAACCTGCCGTGCACCCACGGTTGTATCAGTGTTGTATTATTGTAGTAGGCTTCACAGCGTGTCTGACCACGTATCACGGTCTAGGTGTTGTGATTACTAGGATCTGTAGTTGATTTTCCTTCCGTTTCATTTAGATGTGATTTGTATTATGGGTAGATTGTGACGACGGAAGAACAAAGTGTTTGATTATTACTTTATTGTATTGATGGAGTTGATGTGTTTTACAGTTCTATACAATCATTCTTGCATTTATCACTCGAGCATTGGTACAAGTACAATGTATGTGCTGCTGTTCTTTGCTTATATCTTTAAAGCATTCTATATGTATCTTGGGTCTATCTAACAAATCTATCTGGTGACGCATGCCATGTTCATATGGGCTGCCTTGCCTGTCGTAACCAGGGGCTGCGTTGTTGCCTAGCGGACGACTCGTATGGGTCAAACTGTCCTACTGAATGAATACCGATGATGTTGCATAGTTGCTTAGCCATGAAGTGACGTACTACCATCTATAAAACTTGGATCTATGATCTATCTATCTTGAGATGGAACGGCGAGGACAATTCATTTGGTTTGAACATGAGGATGCGTCGCAACATCCGGCCATGTGTCACATCACTCTCCAGAACTGCTGATGAATACTACTACTATCTTGTTGTAGAGCAAGGATATTTAGCATGAAAGGAAAAGAGAGCATGGCCAGATGCCAAGCACGCACGCTGCTAGGCGACAGAAGCGGGAGCGACAGAGTTCTCAACATCATGACCCAAATCGAGACCCCTTATCCTGAAAGATCCCCGGTCCCCTTCCCCGTTGTATACACAGAGCATGATCCCAGCAGGGAAGGGGGTCCCGGCTGGCCCGGTCGGTGGTGCAATGCCACTGCCGACGGCCACCATCTAGCTGATCACATCCATGGCGTCTAGCCTAACAAAACTACTCGAGACCCAAACGATCGACGACGACGAGCTGGTAAATTAATGGTGTTGCCTAGAGCACGAAGCTGGAGCGGGCGGAGGAGTGGACGATCTCCACGGAGCCGTAGTGCGTCAGCTCCCTGATCATCTCCTCGACGATGCACTCCTCGTCGGCGAGAACCGGAGGCGACGCCGTCAAAGGTGCCGCCGGCTCCACCTTCACCTCGACGTGATCTTGCACCGGCGACGGCGACGACAGGCAGCATTTCTCGAGCTTGGCGCGCAGGGTCGGGGACAGGCTCCCGCCGCCGCCGGTGGCGTTGTTGGAGGGGAAGTTGGTGCGCGCCTCGGGCCCGCTCATGAGCCTCGCCGCCTCGTCGTACGCCCGCGCCGCGTCCTCCGCCGTCTCGTACGTGCCCAGCCAGATCCTCGTCTTCCTGCACATACAAGAAACCCACGCACGAATATACATCAGAACATCGGTGTACGACAGGATACTGCACAAGATAGACAGACATAAAGCACAGAAATATATTTCTGTCAGAGATTGTCATCGACGTACAGGAGCGGGTGGCGGATCTCGGAGACCCAGGAGCCCCAGTGCCTCTGCCTCACGCCACGGTACCTCGCCAGCTTCGGCATGTCGCCGGCCTCACTGATCTCACCTGAAGCAAAGGCAGATAGATAGCTCTAGGCTGGTCAGGTGTGGCACCTGCACGTACGCTTATATCAGGGGCCGGGGCTGCAAGAGATGGATTGGTAGCGAGTGAGTACGGACGGATGGATAGATTTCTGATAGATTGAGGCGATCCTTCTCGAGATAGTATCGGCATGTGAGATTGTCGCATTGATCAGACGATCAGAGAGGCCAAATTAATGTACACCCGCGTTGATGCCTGACTGATTTTTTTAGATAAAGAGTGTATATTAATATCGCGGAGATATAAATTACACCCAGCCTCTGCAACAACGCAATAACCAAAACTATTACGGATGCACACAGCCGAAAAACAATAAGAAGAAGAAATAAAAAGAAAAGCCCCGCTACAAAGTTACAGTCCTTGCAGCAGCCGCACAACCACCACCAAAACAACACCTGATGTCAAATTCTTCAAAAGCAACGCCTTCAAGAATAACAGTGCCAGGCACAACCAATTAAGGCCAGACCTTGGGCTTTCACCCTGAAGATAGTCCTCGCTCTCAAAACAATGTCTTCAGCAAGAGCACTATCAGGCACAACCAATTAAGGCCAGACCTTGGATTTTCACCCTGAAAGGTAGGACTTCGACTTCACGTATATTGTCGCCCCCACTTACATGCCGCTGCTCCAAGTCATGAAACACCAAGCCAATTCCTCATCGCCACCAGGAATCGAACCACCGTTACTAGTCTTCAAATCTGGGCCTCCATGTCCTTCTCCGCAGTCTGACTTCACCGGGAAACAGAAAGGCAAGTCCCCAATGGCAACCGACTGCAGAGCTTCGCGATGCTTCCTCTGAAACCAAACGGTCAGAAAAAACATGGCTGCGCGCGACCGAATCTCACCCGATCCGACAATCTCCAGGCTTGATTGCCCAATGGAGTTCGCCGACGGAGCCTTCCGGAACTCGACAATCCGGCCAGATCGAAGAAACAGGTGTCGGGCAGATCTTCTTCTTGGCGCAAGAGGAACCATAGGGCCGCCGCCTTTATTGTGCAGAGCAGCAGGCCCCCACGCCGCCGTCCGCCGGCCGACCTCCTCCGGCGGAAGAGGAGGCCCGACAACGAAGAACCACGCACGCGCGCCGTCCCGCTGGTAACAGCAAGGCCGGACACGAGCACCGCGCCGCCTCCCCACGCACCTCCGGGCGACCGACGGCCGCACCGATGATGGGTCTAGGCGGAAGCCTAGGACCTACAGCCGCCGCTCCACTACACGCACAGGATGTCCAACGCAGACGCCATGCCCGGGAGAAAGCCGCCGCCGCCGCAGACCGGGGTCGCCGCCCCGGATCCCGCTCGCAGAAGATCAACGGCGCCGTCCCCGAACGCCACCGGTGCTCCGCCGCAGCGATGCCCCCAGCACCATAGGCGCTGGGCCCGCCGCCACCGCGGCCCTCGCCGGCGGCAGCGGCGGCAAGGGAGGTCTCCGAGTGAAGTTCTTTGGGCGACGAGGGTCTCGCCCCGGTGCCGCCTCGGGGGACAGCATGGGAGCGGAGGGGAGAGTTGGGGAGGGGACGGGCGGCGGAGGAGAGAGGCCGGCGGCCGGACTGGTGGTGGCTAGGGTTGGGGAGCGGAGGGTTGGGGACTGATTGGCTATAGCACAGAGTGCATGATGAAATGACCACACATGCATTGCATCGACCACATCTAGCCTCTCGATGGATCATGGATAGATCGTAGTCTCGCAGATAGTAGGGAGAATAAAGTCAACGTGAAGGAGTCACGACGCCGCGGGACCCGGTTGACGCAAGATCTTTGGTCTCCTATACGATAGCCGCTATCGAATGGCTGCCAGCTAGTATAATATTTTATTAAATGTCGTTTGACAAATTTTTAGTCATTAATGTTTTCTCACAAAACATTCAACTAAATATGCCCCTTCCCAAAAAACACCACACTAAAAGACGTTGTCAACATGTAGTCACGACATTTACTTATTTTATCTAAGGCTGAAAAATGCAAAAACAAAATACTAAATCATTTAAAATAAACCATTTGAATTGATGTTTTTGCAATATCTGAGCCTCTGATTTTTTTGAAAATTTTCGATGCTCCGAGATTACAAAATCGTCATTTAAAGTGGCTTATTTTGAAGGACCTAGCAGTATTTCCATTTTCTAACCTCAAATAAGAAACACTTTGAACGATGTTTTTCATAGGGGCAAGATCTGATTCAAAGTTGTAGATATGCCATTAGTAGTTGATAGTTTGGCAATAAGAACATTTAGGACAAACGACACTGCATGTTGTGATCACTACCAAAGTTTATGTTGAGGGTTTATAGTATACCATATTAGCATCTGACATTATCGCATTGATCGGACGACCAGATAGGCCAAATTAATGTACACCCGCGTTGATGCGTGACTGATTAGCTATGACCACACATGCATTGCATCGACCATATCTAGCCTCTGGATGGATCATGAATAGATTGTAGTCTTGCAGATAGTAGGGAGAATAAAGTCAAAATGAAGGAGTCACGGCGCCGCGGGACCCGGTTGACGCAAGATCTTTGGTCTGCTATAGGATCGTTGCGGTCGAATGGTTGCCAGCTGATATAATTTGTATTAAATGGCCCTTTGACAAATTTTTGATCATTAATGTTTGCTCACAAAACATTCAACTAAATATGCCATTTCCCAAAAAACACTACACTAAAAGATGTCGTCAACCTGTAGTCACGACATCTACTTTTTTTATTTGAGGCTGCAAAAATGCAAAAAATGCTAAATCTTTTAAAATAAGCCATTTGAAATGATGTTTTTACAATTTTATATGCTCTGTGATTACAAAAACATCGTTTCAAATGGCTTATTTCGAACGACTTGGCGGTACATTTTTCAACCTCAAATAAGCCAAAGTGAATGAAGTAACTACCTATTGAAATGAGCAATACATACTTTGAACGATGTTTTTCAGAGGGGCCAGATCTAATTGAAAGTTTTACATATGCCATTAGTATAGTTGATAGTTTGGCAATAAAAACATTTAGGACAAATGACACTGCATGCTGTGATCACTACTAAAGTGTATGTTGACGGTTTATAGTACACCATATCACCATGTGAGATTGTCGCATTGATCAGACGACCAGAGAGGCCAAATAAATGTACAACCGCGTTGATGCGTGACTAATTCACACATGCACTGCATCGACCACATCTAGCCTCTGGATGGATCATGGATAGAGTGTAGTCTTGCGCAAAGGGCAAATAAAGTCAATGTGAAGGAGTCACGACGCGGCAAGCCCTGGCGCGTGATCTTTGGTCTCGTATATGGTCGCCGCTGTGGAATGGCTGCCAGAGAGTATAACTTGTATTAAATGGCCCATTGACAAATTTTTAGTCATTAATGTTTCTCATGAAACATTCAATTAAATATGCCCCTTCCCAAAAACACCACATTGAAAGACGTTTTCAACATGTAGTCACGACATTTTTTTATTTGAGGCTTTGAGATGCAAAAATAGCTAAGTCCTTTAAAATAAGCCATTTGAAATGATGTCTTGCAATCTTTGAGCCAGAGATTGCAAGACATCATTTCAAATGGCTTATTTCAAAGGACTTAACGGTATTAATATTTTCTAATCTCAAATAAGCCAAAGTGAATGACGCAACTATCTAGTGAAATAAGCAACACTTTGAACGATGTTTTTGGGAGGGGCCAGATCTGGTTGAAAGTTTTAGATATGACATTAGTTGTTGATAATTTGGCAAACAATACATTTAGGACAAAAGACATCATGTTGTGATCACTGCCAAAGTTTATGTTGAGAGTTTATAGTACACCGTATCAGCATGTGAGATTGTCGCATTGATCAGACGATCAGAGAGGCCATATTAATGTACACCCGCGTTGATGTGTCACTGATTAGCTATGACAACACATGCATTGCATCGACCACGTCTAGCCTCTGGATGGATCATGGATAGATTATAGTCTTGCAGGTAGGAAGAATAAAGTCAACGTGAAGAAGTCATGGGGCAGTGGGCCCTGGCCGACGCGTGATCTTTGGTCTCATATACGATCGCCATTGTCGAATGTTCTGCCAGCTGCACGCTGCAATATTTGTGTTTTTGTTTGGAACATCTGGACGTCTGGTCAAGCTTTGTTCTGTTTGACAAGGTCGGGGTGAGCAGGTGACTTGTCGGAGAGATGAAGAGGACGTACACGTCAGGGACGGATTCAGAGGGGGGGGGGGTGAGCAGGTGATACGCCCCCTATGATCGTCCTTTTCTTTGGAAATGTTAGCAGTTCATCGACTTTTTTGTGTGTATGTTAGCAAGCTGAGTCACCTCATACAAATCACACACAGTAATTGCCCCCTTAACCCTAGTTTCTGGCTCCCCTGGGACACGTAGATCATTTGGTTAGGGAAAGGGGGATGAGTAGTCACTGGTATGCATAGACGATGGAGTGACAGTTCTATTTCACGGTGGCATGAACAGGGTTGCCGGAAATGAGAGGAGTTTTTAGATTGCACTATGGAGACTATGGTAACAAACATGAACATCGACTGAGCTATTATTTGACAGTAATTAGTTCCCGAAAGGTGCTAAGGGCATATATGGTTCGCATGACTCTAAAAACACAATAATAGGGAAAAAAAAAGCATAAAGGGCATATTGGTGCAAACCAGAGGATTCAAAAACAGAAAATTCTATAAAATAGGTCATTTCGTTCCTAGGGATAGAAAACCACAAGATTACTACTCCCTCCGTTCACTAATGTAAGACATTCTGGCTACTATTTTCATATTGACTATATACGTACTAAAATGAGTTAATCTACGTACAAAATATGTCTAGATACATTTGAATCAAGAAAATGCTAAAACGTCTTACATTAGTGAACGGAGAGAGTAATACACTGTCAAATAAAAATTAAACCACTTGATAAAGTATAATTAACATGCTATTATGCCACTAGAGACCTCAGTGTAATATTACTACTTTTTTTCCTAAGAAATCTTCGCACGTTTTTTTTTTCCTTTGCTCGATTATGTTGAACCAAGCGAATGAGTATGCCACTATAGTAAAATGTCCTATTCCAACATTATTTCTCCATTTTATTTATTTATGCGAAACAAGGCCAACCACATTCGCAGGAATCCCCAGGCTGAGACAGGAGTGTTTTCTAGTAAGATGATTTTTATTCTCGGTGAAAACCACCAAGTCGGTGGAAATCAAACTCTTGTCATTTTGCTGCCAGTGACAAGTCTAACCGGTACGCTAGCCACCTTGTCGATCAGTGTTGAATTCAGGGGAAAATTAACTTTAATCGTCTGTCAGTCAGTCAAAATTCGATTTGTCTCGTCCGTATTTTTTGGAGCTTTGCTACCCCTGACAGGTCTCGCCGATGAGCCATCCATCCATCTTGTTAATTAACCAGTGCTGCTGAATTCAGGAACCTGAATCTATGTACTTGTGGATCCTATCTGCAATCGACGATCGCACACATGTGCTGCTCACAGCACACATCGCTATCGATGTCGTCGATCGCGAGCCGGCTGATCGGACGGTCTCGATCGGTGATCGGCCAGTAGTACGCTTGTGTCCAGGTGCAGTGTGACACCAGGAGAAAGAAACTCCCGGCGTCGGCGAGGGCGTGTCGCGGCCGTGGGATGTTGGGAGGTTTGGGAGAAACCGTGGGGTCGCCGTCGCAGCCAATCCCCACGATTTTTTTGGCCAGATGAGCTTCCCGGCCAGCCGAGGGCGGACAAACATTCGAGTCAGTCCGGCGTCTCGCTGCAGGCGCAGGTGCACTGCTCTGGTTCTGGCTGCCCTACTGATCCATGTCTGCTGGTTATAATGTCTGCTCCATCAAACTGCACACGGAGAAGCGTGCCGCTCGGATGATCAAAATGCAGGCTGCTCGGCGGTCGGATCGAGGGTTTCAGTGCTGAAGAAACCATGGGCAGTGACCGGAGGCTGGTTTCGCCGTCGAGTCGAGCTGCCTTCACCTCGCACTGTCAGGACCGTCTCTTCGGTTTGGAGAAGCCGCTGGCATTACATGTAGTACGTGTGGAGTGGAATTGTGATAAGGTGTGCACGGACGAGTGTCACGGAGAAGCTAATCACTACAGCAGAGCTAACCTGTGCCGACGGGTTTTTATCGGGGCCGTCGGCACAGGCGCCCTACGAGGCCACCCACGAAGCTGGCCGTCGGCACATATATCAACCGTCGGCACAGCCATCCTATGCCGACGGTGACCGTCGGCCCAAACACTGCCGTCGGCATAGGTCACCGTCGACTAAAAGGTGACGTCGACACAAACCTGTGCCGACGGTAAAAACCGTCAGCACAGGTTCCTTTTTTTTTTCTTTTGCCTCGTGCAGCAAAACAACCCTATGCCGACGGTTTTACCGTCGGCACAGGTTACCCATTTTTTTCTTCATTTTTATGTATCTATTTATTACTCTCAATTAAATTTAATATTTTTTATCCATATCTATATGTATATAGCTACGCCGAATAGCGGTCTCCACCCACATAAAATAACGTCGCGAATCTTGTCTCTCGGAAGTATTGTATGTGAATCTTGTCTCTCTTGCAATCTTGTGTCGATTTGTGATAAAAGTTGGTTTTGAATGTTCGTATGGCCTAACCTAACACAACCAAGTAAAAAAGTCCACTGGGCTACCCCCTTTCGACGCACGTCTATGGGGGTAGACGGAAACGTTAGGGTTTTTCCAGCGGATTCAGGGTTTCGCCGAAGCGGGGCCCCGGAGCGTCGGAACCCCACCCAAATCTAGGTTGTGCCATACCATATGTACACAAGTGTGGTGTGTGTTTTAAATGTCCAAGAATCTACTCCTAGGTATGACCGACATCACCGGCTTCACTTTCTCTCTACTAAGTGTGTGGACTTGTAGCTGAAAACTCCCGTTTCGGGGGAAACGGGGGCAATCTTGTGTGGATTTGTGATAAAAGTTGGTTTTGAATGTTCGTATGGCCTAACCTAACACAACCAAGCAAAAAAATCCACTGGGCTACCCCCTTTCGACGCACGTCTATGGGGGTAGACGGAAACGTTAGGGTTTTTTCCAGCGGATTCAGGGTTTCGCCGAAGCGGGGCCCCGGAGCATCGGAACCCCACCCAAACCTAGGTTGTGCCATACCATATGTACACAAGTGTGGTGTGTGTTTCAAATGTCCAAGAATCTACTCCTAGGTGTGACCAACATCACCGGCTTCACTTTCTCTCTACTAAGTGTGTGGACTTATAGCTGAAAACTCCCGTTTCGGGCGAAACGGGGGCAATCTTGTGTCGATTTGTGATAAAAGTTGGTTTTGAATATTCGCATGGCCTAACCTAACACAACCAAGCAAAAAAGTCCACTGGGCTACCCCCTTTCGACGCACGTCTATGGGGGTAGACGGAAACGTTAGGGTTTTTCCAGCGGATTCAGGGTTTCGCCGAAGCGGGGCCCCGGAGCGTCGGAACCCCACCCAAACCTAGGTTGTGCCATACCATATGTACACAAGTGTGGTGTGCGTTTCAAATGTCCAAGAATCTACTCCTAGGTGTGACCGACATCACCGGCTTCACTTTCTCTCTACTAAGTGTGTGGACTTATAGCTGAAAACTCCCGTTTCGGGCGAAACGGGGGCAATCTTGTGTCGATTTGTGATAAAAGTTGGTTTTGAATGTTCGTATGGTCTAAACTAACACAACCAAGCAAAAAGTCCACTGGGCTACCCCCTTTCGACGCACGTCTATGGGGGTAGACGGAAACGTTAGGGTTTTTCCAGCGGATTCAGGGTTTCGCCGAAGCGGGGCCCCGGAGCGTCGGAACCCCACCCAAATCTAGGTTGTGCCATACCATATGTACACAAGTGTGGTGTGTGTTTCAAATGTCCAAGAATCTACTCCTAGGTATGACCGACATCACCGGCTTCACTTTCTCTCTACTAAGTGTGTGGACTTGTAGCTGAAAACTCCCGTTTCGGGGGAAACGGGGGCAATCTTGTGTCGATTTGTGATAAAAGTTGGTTTTGAATATTCGCATGGCCTAACCTAACACAACCAAGCAAAAAAGTCCACTGGGCTACCCCCTTTCGACGCACGTCTATGGGGGTAGACGGAAACGTTAGGGTTTTTCCAGCGGATTCAGGGTTTCGCCGAAGCGGGGCCCCGGAGCGTCGGAACCCCACCCAAATCTAGGTTGTGCCATACCATATGTACACAAGTGTGGTGTGTGTTTTAAATGTCCAAGAATCTACTCCTAGGTATGACCGACATCACCGACTTCACTTTCTCTCTACTAAGTGTGTGGACTTGTAGCTGAAAACTCCCGTTTCGGGGAAACGGGGGCAATCTTGTGTGGATTTGTGATAAAAGTTGGTTTTGAATGTTCGTATGGCCTAACCTAACACAACCAAACAAAAAAATCCACTGGGCTACCCCCTTTCGACGCACGTCTATGGGGGTAGACGGAAACGTTAGGGTTTTTTCCAGCGGATTCAGGGTTTCGCCGAAGCGGGGCCCCGGAGCATCGGAACCCCACCCAAACCTAGGTTGTGCCATACCATATGTACACAAGTGTGGTGTGTGTTTCAAATGTCCAAGAATCTACTCCTAGGTGTGACCAACATCACCGGCTTCACTTTCTCTCTACTAAGTGTGTGGACTTATAGCTGAAAACTCCCGTTTCGGGCGAAACGGGGGCAATCTTGTGTCGATTTGTGATAAAAGTTGGTTTTGAATATTCGCATGGCCTAACCTAACACAACCAAGCAAAAAAGTCCACTGGGCTACCCCCTTTCGACGCACGTCTATGGGGGTAGACATAAACGTTAGGGTTTTCCAGCGGATTCAGGGTTTCGCCGAAGCGGGGCCCCGGAGCGTCGGAACCCCACCCAAACCTAGGTTGTGCCATACCATATGTACACAAGTGTGGTGTGTGTTTCAAATGTCCAAGAATCTACTCCTAGGTGTGACCGACATCACCGGCTTCACTTTCTCTCTACTAAGTGTGTGGACTTATAGCTGAAAACTCCCGTTTCGGGCGAAACGGGGGCAATCTTGTGTCGATTTGTGATAAAAGTTGGTTTTGAATGTTCGTATGGTCTAAACTAACACAACCAAGCAAAAAAGTCCACTGGGCTACCCCCTTTCGACGCACGTCTATGGGGGTAGACGGAAACGTTAGGGTTTTTCCAGCGGATTCAGGGTTTCGCCGAAGCGGGGCCCCGGAGCGTCGGAACCCCACCCAAATCTAGGTTGTGCCATACCATATGTACACAAGTGTGGTGTGTGTTTCAAATGTCCAAGAATCTACTCCTAGGTATGACCGACATCACCGGCTTCACTTTCTCTCTACTAAGTGTGTGGACTTGTAGCTGAAAACTCCCGTTTCGGGGGAAACGGGGGCAATCTTGTGTCGATTTGTGATAAAAGTTGGTTTTGAATATTCGCATGGCCTAACCTAACACAACCAAGCAAAAAAGTCCACTGGGCTACCCCCTTTCGACGCACGTCTATGGGGGTAGACGGAAACGTTAGGGTTTTTCCAGCGGATTCAGGGTTTCGCCGAAGCGGGGCCCCGGAGCGTCGGAACCCCACCCAAATCTAGGTTGTGCCATACCATATGTACACAAGTGTGGTGTGTGTTTTAAATGTCCAAGAATCTACTCCTAGGTATGACCGACATCACCGGCTTCACTTTCTCTCTACTAAGTGTGTGGACTTGTAGCTGAAAACTCCCGTTTCGGGGGAAACGGGGGCAATCTTGTGTGGATTTGTGATAAAAGTTGGTTTTGAATGTTCGTATGGCCTAACCTAACACAACCAAGCAAAAAAATCCACTGGGCTACCCCCTTTCGACGCACGTCTATGGGGGTAGACGGAAACGTTAGGGTTTTTTCCAGCGGATTCAGGGTTTCGCCGAAGCGGGGCCCCGGAGCATCGGAACCCCACCCAAACCTAGGTTGTGCCATACCATATGTACACAAGTGTGGTGTGTGTTTCAAATGTCCAAGAATCTACTCCTAGGTGTGACCAACATCACCGGCTTCACTTTCTCTCTACTAAGTGTGTGGACTTATAGCTGAAAACTCCCGTTTCGGGCGAAACGGGGGCAATCTTGTGTCGATTTGTGATAAAAGTTGGTTTTGAATATTCGCATGGCCTAACCTAACACAACCAAGCAAAAAAGTCCACTGGGCTACCCCCTTTCGACGCACGTCTATGGGGGTAGACATAAACGTTAGGGTTTTTCCAGCGGATTCAGGGTTTCGCCGAAGCGGGGCCCCGGAGCGTCGGAACCCCACCCAAACCTAGGTTGTGCCATACCATATGTACACAAGTGTGGTGTGTGTTTCAAATGTCCAAGAATCTACTCCTAGGTGTGACCGACATCACCGGCTTCACTTTCTCTCTACTAAGTGTGTGGACTTATAGCTGAAAACTCCCGTTTCGGGCGAAACGGGGGCAATCTTGTGTCGATTTGTGATAAAAGTTGGTTTTGAATGTTCGTATGGTCTAAACTAACACAACCAAGCAAAAAAGTCCACTGGGCTACCCCTTTCGACGCACGTCTATGGGGGTAGACGGAAACGTTAGGGTTTTTCCAGCGGATTCAGGGTTTCGCCGAAGCGGGGCCCCGGAGCGTCGGAACCCCACCCAAATCTAGGTTGTGCCATACCATATGTACACAAGTGTGGTGTGTGTTTCAAATGTCCAAGAATCTACTCCTAGGTATGACCGACATCACCGGCTTCACTTTCTCTCTACTAAGTGTGTGGACTTGTAGCTGAAAACTCCCGTTTCGGGGGAAACGGGGGCAATCTTGTGTCGATTTGTGATAAAAGTTGGTTTTGAATATTCGCATGGCCTAACCTAACACAACCAAGCAAAAAAGTCCACTGGGCTACCCCCTTTCGACGCACGTCTATGGGGGTAGACGGAAACGTTAGGGTTTTTCCAGCGGATTCAGGGTTTCGCCGAAGCGGGGCCCCGGAGCGTCGGAACCCCACCCAAATCTAGGTTGTGCCATACCATATGTACACAAGTGTGGTGTGTGTTTTAAATGTCCAAGAATCTACTCCTAGGTATGACCGACATCACCGGCTTCACTTTCTCTCTACTAAGTGTGTGGACTTGTAGCTGAAAACTCCCGTTTCGGGGGAAACGGGGGCAATCTTGTGTGGATTTGTGATAAAAGTTGGTTTTGAATGTTCGTATGGCCTAACCTAACACAACCAAGCAAAAAAATCCACTGGGCTACCCCCTTTCGACGCACGTCTATGGGGGTAGACGGAAACGTTAGGGTTTTTTCCAGCGGATTCAGGGTTTCGCCGAAGCGGGGCCCCGGAGCATCGGAACCCCACCCAAACCTAGGTTGTGCCATACCATATGTACACAAGTGTGGTGTGTGTTTCAAATGTCCAAGAATCTACTCCTAGGTGTGACCAACATCACCGGCTTCACTTTCTCTCTACTAAGTGTGTGGACTTATAGCTGAAAACTCCCGTTTCGGGCGAAACGGGGGCAATCTTGTGTCGATTTGTGATAAAAGTTGGTTTTGAATATTCGCATGGCCTAACCTAACACAACCAAGCAAAAAAGTCCACTGGGCTACCCCCTTTCGACGCACGTCTATGGGGGTAGACATAAACGTTAGGGTTTTTCCAGCGGATTCAGGGTTTCGCCGAAGCGGGGCCCCGGAGCGTCGGAACCCCACCCAAACCTAGGTTGTGCCATACCATATGTACACAAGTGTGGTGTGTGTTTCAAATGTCCAAGAATCTACTCCTAGGTGTGACCGACATCACCGGCTTCACTTTCTCTCTACTAAGTGTGTGGACTTATAGCTGAAAACTCCCGTTTCGGGCGAAACGGGGGCAATCTTGTGTCGATTTGTGATAAAAGTTGGTTTTGAATGTTCGTATGGTCTAAACTAACACAACCAAGCAAAAAAGTCCACTGGGCTACCCCCTTTCGACGCACGTCTATGGGGGTAGACGGAAACGTTAGGGTTTTTCCAGCGGATTCAGGGTTTCGCCGAAGCGGGGCCCCGGAGCGTCGGAACCCCACCCAAATCTAGGTTGTGCCATACCATATGTACACAAGTGTGGTGTGTGTTTCAAATGTCCAAGAATCTACTCCTAGGTATGACCGACATCACCGGCTTCACTTTCTCTCTACTAAGTGTGTGGACTTGTAGCTGAAAACTCCCGTTTCGGGGGAAACGGGGGCAATCTTGTGTCGATTTGTGATAAAAGTTGGTTTTGAATATTCGCATGGCCTAACCTAACACAACCAAGCAAAAAAGTCCACTGGGCTACCCCCTTTCGACGCACGTCTATGGGGGTAGACGGAAACGTTAGGGTTTTTCCAGCGGATTCAGGGTTTCGCCGAAGCGGGGCCCCGGAGCGTCGGAACCCCACCCAAATCTAGGTTGTGCCATACCATATGTACACAAGTGTGGTGTGTGTTTTAAATGTCCAAGAATCTACTCCTAGGTATGACCGACATCACCGGCTTCACTTTCTCTCTACTAAGTGTGTGGACTTGTAGCTGAAAACTCCCGTTTCGGGGGAAACGGGGGCAATCTTGTGTGGATTTGTGATAAAAGTTGGTTTTGAATGTTCGTATGGCCTAACCTAACACAACCAAGCAAAAAAATCCACTGGGCTACCCCCTTTCGACGCACGTCTATGGGGGTAGACGGAAACGTTAGGGTTTTTTCCAGCGGATTCAGGGTTTCGCCGAAGCGGGGCCCCGGAGCATCGGAACCCCACCCAAACCTAGGTTGTGCCATACCATATGTACACAAGTGTGGTGTGTGTTTCAAATGTCCAAGAATCTACTCCTAGGTGTGACCAACATCACCGGCTTCACTTTCTCTCTACTAAGTGTGTGGACTTATAGCTGAAAACTCCCGTTTCGGGCGAAACGGGGGCAATCTTGTGTCGATTTGTGATAAAAGTTGGTTTTGAATATTCGCATGGCCTAACCTAACACAACCAAGCAAAAAAGTCCACTGGGCTACCCCCTTTCGACGCACGTCTATGGGGGTAGACATAAACGTTAGGGTTTTTCCAGCGGATTCAGGGTTTCGCCGAAGCGGGGCCCCGGAGCGTCGGAACCCCACCCAAACCTAGGTTGTGCCATACCATATGTACACAAGTGTGGTGTGTGTTTCAAATGTCCAAGAATCTACTCCTAGGTGTGACCGACATCACCGGCTTCACTTTCTCTCTACTAAGTGTGTGGACTTATAGCTGAAAACTCCCGTTTCGGGCGAAACGGGGGCAATCTTGTGTCGATTTGTGATAAAAGTTGGTTTTGAATGTTCGTATGGTCTAAACTAACACAACCAAGCAAAAAAGTCCACTGGGCTACCCCTTTCGACGCACGTCTATGGGGGTAGACGGAAACGTTAGGGTTTTTCCAGCGGATTCAGGGTTTCGCCGAAGCGGGGCCCCGGAGCGTCGGAACCCCACCCAAATCTAGGTTGTGCCATACCATATGTACACAAGTGTGGTGTGTGTTTCAAATGTCCAAGAATCTACTCCTAGGTATGACCGACATCACCGGCTTCACTTTCTCTCTACTAAGTGTGTGGACTTGTAGCTGAAAACTCCCGTTTCGGGGGAAACGGGGGCAATCTTGTGTCGATTTGTGATAAAAGTTGGTTTTGAATATTCGCATGGCCTAACCTAACACAACCAAGCAAAAAAGTCCACTGGGCTACCCCCTTTCGACGCACGTCTATGGGGGTAGACGAAACGTTAGGGTTTTTCCAGCGGATTCAGGGTTTCGCCGAAGCGGGGCCCCGGAGCGTCGGAACCCCACCCAAATCTAGGTTGTGCCATACCATATGTACACAAGTGTGGTGTGTGTTTTAAATGTCCAAGAATCTACTCCTAGGTATGACCGACATCATCGGCTTCACTTTCTCTCTACTAAGTGTGTGGACTTGTAGCTGAAAACTCCCGTTTCGGGGGAAACGGGGGCAATCTTGTGTCGATTTGTGATAAAAGTTGGTTTTAATGTTCGTATGGCCTAACCTAACACAACCAAGCAAAAAAATCCACTGGGCTACCCCTTTCGACGCACGTCTATGGGGGTAGACGGAAACGTTAGGGTTTTTTCCAGCGGATTCAGGGTTTCGCCGAAGCGGGGCCCCGGAGCATCGGAACCCCACCCAAACCTAGGTTGTGCCATACCATATGTACACAAGTGTGGTGTGTGTTTCAAATGTCCAAGAATCTACTCCTAGGTGTGACCAACATCACCGGCTTCACTTTCTCTCTACTAAGTGTGTGGACTTATAGCTGAAAACTCCCGTTTCGGGCGAAACGGGGGCAATCTTGTGTCGATTTGTGATAAAAGTTGGTTTTGAATATTCGCATGGCCTAACCTAACACAACCAAGCAAAAAAGTCCACTGGGCTACCCCTTTCGACGCACGTCTATGGGGGTAGACGGAAACGTTAGGGTTTTTCCAGCGGATTCAGGGTTTCGCCGAAGCGGGGCCCCGGATCGTCGGAACCCCACCCAAACCTAGGTTGTGCCATACCATATGTACACAAGTGTGGTGTGCGTTTCAAATGTCCAAGAATCTACTCCTAGGTGTGACCGACATCACCGGCTTCACTTTCTCTCTACTAAGTGTGTGGACTTATAGCTGAAAACTCCCGTTTCGGGCGAAACGGGGGCAATCTTGTGTCGATTTGTGATAAAAGTTGGTTTTGAATGTTCGTATGGTCTAAACTAACACAACCAAGCAAAAAGTCCACTGGGCTACCCCCTTTCGACGCACGTCTATGGGGGTAGACGGAAACGTTAGGGTTTTTCCAGCGGATTCAGGGTTTCGCCGAAGCGGGGCCCCGGAGCGTCGGAACCCCACCCAAATCTAGGTTGTGCCATACCATATGTACACAAGTGTGGTGTGTGTTTCAAATGTCCAAGTATCTACTCCTAGGTATGACCGACATCACGGCTTCACTTTCTCTCTACTAAGTGTGTGGACTTGTAGCTGAAAACTCCCGTTTCGGGGGAAACGGGGGCAATCTTGTGTCGATTTGTGATAAAAGTTGGTTTTGAATATTCGCATGGCCTAACCTAACACAACCAAGCAAAAAAGTCCACTGGGCTACCCCTTTCGACGCACGTCTATGGGGGTAGACGGAAACGTTAGGGTTTTTCCAGCGGATTCAGGGTTTCGCCGAAGCGGGGCCCCGGAGCGTCGGAACCCCACCCAAATCTAGGTTGTGCCATACCATATGTACACAAGTGTGGTGTGTGTTTTAAATGTCCAAGAATCTACTCCTAGGTATGACCGACATCACCGACTTCACTTTCTCTCTACTAAGTGTGTGGACTTGTAGCTGAAAACTCCCGTTTCGGGGGAAACGGGGGCAATCTTGTGTGGATTTGTGATAAAAGTTGGTTTTGAATGTTCGTATGGCCTAACCTAACACAACCAAGCAAAAAAATCCACTGGGCTACCCCCTTTCGACGCACGTCTATGGGGGTAGACGGAAACGTTAGGGTTTTTTCCAGCGGATTCAGGGTTTCGCCGAAGCGGAGCCCCGGAGCATCGGAACCCCACCCAAACCTAGGTTGTGCCATACCATATGTACACAAGTGTGGTGTGTGTTTCAAATGTCCAAGAATCTACTCCTAGGTGTGACCAACATCACCGGCTTCACTTTCTCTCTACTAAGTGTGTGGACTTATAGCTGAAAACTCCCGTTTCGGGCGAAACGGGGGCAATCTTGTGTCGATTTGTGATAAAAGTTGGTTTTGAATATTCGCATGGCCTAACCTAACACAACCAAGCAAAAAAGTCCACTGGGCTACCCCCTTTCGACGCACATCTATGGGGGTAGACATAAACGTTAGGGTTTTTCCAGCGGATTCAGGGTTTCGCCGAAGCGGGGCCCCGGAGCGTCGGAACCCCACCCAAACCTAGGTTGTGCCATACCATATGTACACAAGTGTGGTGTGTGTTTCAAATGTCCAAGAATCTACTCCTAGGTGTGACCGACATCACCGGCTTCACTTTCTCTCTACTAAGTGTGTGGACTTATAGCTGAAAACTCCCGTTTCGGGCGAAACGGGGGCAATCTTGTGTCGATTTGTGATAAAAGTTGGTTTTGAATGTTCGTATGGTCTAAACTAACACAACCAAGCAAAAAAGTCCACTGGGCTACCCCCTTTCGACGCACGTCTATGGGGGTAGACGGAAACGTTAGGGTTTTTCCAGCGGATTCAGGGTTTCGCCGAAGCGGGGCCCCGGAGCGTCGGAACCCCACCCAAATCTAGGTTGTGCCATACCATATGTACACAAGTGTGGTGTGTGTTTCAAATGTCCAAGAATCTACTCCTAGGTATGACCGACATCACCGGCTTCACTTTCTCTCTACTAAGTGTGTGGACTTGTAGCTGAAAACTCCCGTTTCGGGGGAAACGGGGGCAATCTTGTGTCGATTTGTGATAAAAGTTGGTTTTGAATATTCGCATGGCCTAACCTAACACAACCAAGCAAAAAAGTCCACTGGGCTACCCCCTTTCGACGCACGTCTATGGGGGTAGACGGAAACGTTAGGGTTTTTCCAGCGGATTCAGGGTTTCGCCGAAGCGGGGCCCCGGAGCGTCGGAACCCCACCCAAATCTAGGTTGTGCCATACCATATGTACACAAGTGTGGTGTGTGTTTTAAATGTCCAAGAATCTACTCCTAGGTATGACCGACATCACCGGCTTCACTTTCTCTCTACTAAGTGTGTGGACTTGTAGCTGAAAACTCCCGTTTCGGGGAAACGGGGCAATCTTGTGTGGATTTGTGATAAAAGTTGGTTTTGAATGTTCGTATGGCCTAACCTAACACAACCAAGCAAAAAAATCCACTGGGCTACCCCCTTTCGACGCACGTCTATGGGGGTAGACGGAAACGTTAGGGTTTTTTCCAGCGGATTCAGGGTTTCGCCGAAGCGGGGCCCCGGAGCATCGGAACCCCACCCAAACCTAGGTTGTGCCATACCATATGTACACAAGTGTGGTGTGTGTTTCAAATGTCCAAGAATCTACTCCTAGGTGTGACCAACATCACCGGCTTCACTTTCTCTCTACTAAGTGTGTGGACTTATAGCTGAAAACTCCCGTTTCGGGCGAAACGGGGCAATCTTGTGTCGATTTGTGATAAAAGTTGGTTTTGAATATTCGCATGGCCTAACCTAACACAACCAAGCAAAAAAGTCCACTGGGCTACCCCCTTTCGACGCACGTCTATGGGGGTAGACATAAACGTTAGGGTTTTTCCAGCGGATTCAGGGTTTCGCCGAAGCGGGGCCCCGGAGCGTCGGAACCCCACCCAAACCTAGGTTGTGCCATACCATATGTACACAAGTGTGGTGTGTGTTTCAAATGTCCAAGAATCTACTCCTAGGTGTGACCGACATCACCGGCTTCACTTTCTCTCTACTAAGTGTGTGGACTTATAGCTGAAAACTCCCGTTTCGGGCGAAACGGGGGCAATCTTGTGTCGATTTGTGATAAAAGTTGGTTTTGAATGTTCGTATGGTCTAAACTAACACAACCAAGCAAAAAAGTCCACTGGGCTACCCCCTTTCGACGCACGTCTATGGGGGTAGACGGAAACGTTAGGGTTTTTCCAGCGGATTCAGGGTTTCGCCGAAGCGGGGCCCCGGAGCGTCGGAACCCCACCCAAATCTAGGTTGTGCCATACCATATGTACACAAGTGTGGTGTGTGTTTCAAATGTCCAAGAATCTACTCCTAGGTATGACCGACATCACCGGCTTCACTTTCTCTCTACTAAGTGTGTGGACTTGTAGCTGAAAACTCCCGTTTCGGGGGAAACGGGGGCAATCTTGTGTCGATTTGTGATAAAAGTTGGTTTTGAATATTCGCATGGCCTAACCTAACACAACCAAGCAAAAAAGTCCACTGGGCTACCCCCTTTCGACGCACGTCTATGGGGGTAGACGAAAACGTTAGGGTTTTTCCAGCGGATTCAGGGTTTCGCCGAAGCGGGGCCCCGGAGCGTCGGAACCCCACCCAAATCTAGGTTGTGCCATACCATATGTACACAAGTGTGGTGTGTGTTTTAAATGTCCAAGAATCTACTCCTAGGTATGACCGACATCATCGGCTTCACTTTCTCTCTACTAAGTGTGTGGACTTGTAGCTGAAAACTCCCGTTTCGGGGGAAACGGGGGCAATCTTGTGTCGATTTGTGATAAAAGTTGGTTTTTAATGTTCGTATGGCCTAACCTAACACAACCAAGCAAAAAAATCCACTGGGCTATGTAACAGCCCAAAGTTCAGAACCTAAAAACCGGTGTAATTTTTCCACTTTGGTGTTAATTGCATCATGGCATCCATGCATAAACATGTCTCTTCCGAGTTAATACAACTTTGATACCGAAATGATATGAAGTTGCTAAAAACCAAATGCCCAATTTGCTCTAACAAACTTCAACACAATGAAGACACTCAAAGTTGCAAAACCAAAATACTTGGACATCCATACCTGTCAAGGGAGTTCCAAGATTTCAAAACAATATTTTGCACTTGCTTCTAATTTTCCAAAAGAGCAACCTTTTTGAATTTAGCAAAATGCCTTAATTCAATCCTATGAACAAATGTGGTCCAAACAATTTTATTTGACGATGCCAATTTTTGTGGTGCCTCTAAATGGTGTTGGGAGCCTCCCCAAATTTTCTCAAATTTTTATAAATTATTATGGTGCCTAAGTTAAATCAGGAAAGGTGGCTGGTTTCAAAAAGAAAGAGAAAAGGACCCGTTTTTAAATATTGGAGGACCTATCCGTGACTGCTCCAAAGGTTCCAGGGGGCGTTTTGCAAACTTGCTGTCTTCCCCGTCGCTGTAGCGACCGAGCCGCCGATGCTCGCGCCGCACCAGCTCCTCGAGCTCGCCATGGCCGGGCCCCCTTCCCCTCTGCTCTCCTCTGCAGGCGAAGAGCCCCACGAGCTCGTGCCCCTGCCCTATCCCCTCCTCTCGCACCGACTCCCTGCTCCCCATTTTCTTCTCCCCACCATGGCCGCCCGCCGCTCGAGCTCCGCCGCCTGTCGCCGTTGATGGAGTACGCCCCTCACGAATCGGAGGCTACCAAGCGCTCCGCCGCGTCGCCGTAGACCTCTCCGCCAGAGGAATCGAGCCGAGGCGCTGCGAATCGCCGCCGCCGTCATCCTCTTCTCCGCCCACGGCCGAGCTCCGCCGAGCTTCGCGCCGCCGCGGTAGGCTTCCCCGAGATGAGCCGAGCCCGCCACGAGCTTCGCCGAGTCGTCCTCGTCCTCTCCGCGGAGTTACGCATGCCGGTACCCACGGAGCCGCCGGAATCGCGCTCGCTCCTTCCGCCTCCGGTCGCCGTCGTCGCGGACGAGTTCGCCACCGTCGCTGCGTCCCCAGCCTCGCCGTCTCCCATTACGAGCTCAGGGTGAGCACCCGGACCGGCCGGACATCTCCACTCCCTCCCTCTCTCGCTAGTTCGTTGATCACGGTAGCCATTGTCGCCGTCGCGCTGAAGATCGCCGTGGCATCGCGTGCTGCGCGTGCCTCGGAAGTTCCGGTGTCGATCCCGGAATTGTTTCCGGATTCTATACCGGAATAGGAAAAGTGGTACTGGACTCAGCCACTCCCGCCCGGAATTCATCCGGAGTTAAACCGGAAATATTTCCGGATGATTTTTCAGCCGGTGCAAAATCCGGAACTTTCCGGACTGGCAACCGGATTTTTGTACTGATGTCTAAATTGCTATTCGCTTGTCACCCCTATCTCTAAGTGGACTACATAGATTATGTTGTTGTGAAATAAATCATCAAATGGTCAGATCCAAAAGGAAAACTTAGTAAAATGGTAACTTTTATCGGTGTATCCGAAAAATGCATGTAATACACCAAAATGCCCAGAAATTTGTGATTAAAACTTTAGAATAAATATCACGCATATTTGATCACATTTAAAATATGGTGCCTCTAATAATGTTAAAACCATAAGTTTAAAAGAGGAACTTATAAAATTAATAACTTCTTACCGGGACCTCCGAAAAATGTGTTTCTTATACCGAAATGATCAGAAAAAGATGAGTGATCCAAAATCTTTATCATCATGCATCATTGATCACAATTACAATAATGTGCTCTAGTAGTAATTATAATCACTAAGTTTAAATATGGGGTTATTCCAAACAATGCAAGAAATATAACGGGGACCCCATTTAACTTGTTGGTCATGTTCAAAGCTTCTAGGGTGCATTTAAAATGTCACATCATCATCCTTGTATGCATTGCACAATTGCCATGTGTTGATTGTTCTTCCGGTGTTGTTTGTGCATCGGTAGATCAAGGAGGTGAAGTGCCACCCCCGTCTTGTGACGATCCGTACTACCAACCATATCAACAAGGCAAGCGTAATCCCCCCTCTGAGCATATCTTATCCTATGTTTCCGCAAATATTTTCTCCACTATAATATTGCATGCGGTTCTAAATGTCAATTTTCTTGGATTAGAGTATCCTATAGTTGCATTAAGTTCCCTATGCCTTTTACCTGTTTCCCTCCTATTATCCATAGTGTTGTATTGTTGGCCGAGATACTTACTATGCTATGTTGTTGCTTAGCCATGCTTAGTTAATTGCATAGCTATGGTGGATGGTTTATGTTGGAAACAGGTGTTGAAATGAGAATGATGGTGGAGAATTGTGGTGACGGATAATAAAATGCTTAAAGGTGGGGATGAGAGGCCACTGTGGTTGTGGTGCTTTGTCTCGTTCCCGTCGCCTAGGTGCGAGTGCTATACCTCTTGAACCAAGACTGAGCGTGCAACCATGCGTGAGGCCTATGCATTCGCAGTGCAGGAACCCTCATAGACTAAATAACTCGAGCGGGGCTAGCCAGGGTCCTCTAGTTCGGGCTTCCATTTGCGCGTGCGTGATGATGGTGGGATGAACTGAGATGAGGATTGTGGTGTTAGGAAAATAAGTGGCCGTGGGCGGGGTGTGTGATCCTGGCAGTCCTGCCGCCACTGATGATCCTGGAAAGTCCTTAACGAGGGAGAAGTCGACACCGCTCCCACCCAGCCGGCTTTCCATGGAAGAGAGCTAATTGTACAGGTAATGGGCCGGACGGTACGCGTGGTGAAGGAGCTGGAGCCCCTCGGGACTCCGGGGACTTCCACTTTGTACACCCCTGCAGGGATAAATCTTTTCGAAAAGCCGTGTCCGCGGTTATGGACGACTTGGGAAGTGAAGGTAAGATCATAGAATAACTTTAACGGAATGATTAAAAACTGGGTACTAGAGGTACCACTCACAAATGCAAGGTGAGCTTCCTCGAGGGTGATTCGGGGAGGTGCCTTTGATGAACAGGTACAGTGGTTGTTGTTGAGAAAGGTGATCAAGAAAAGAGTACTTCTTACCTCTTTTGAAAATACTCTGAATAGTCGATGCCTTTGAGTTATGTTTTCATAAATAAAATCAGCTTTATGCAAAACAGCCATAAAACCTTGAAAGCCAATCATGGAGCATATATTAGCTCTTAATCTTGCGAGTTCGTCGAACTCAACGTCGTTTGCTTATTTTCAGGAGAGGACTTCACCGACCTCGAAGGTGGGTTCTTTGTGGACGTCGACGAGTAGTCTGGGGTTCCCAGGTGGCAGCTTGGGACATCCCGGAACAGCTGGCGCTGGATGTTTATTTGCAGGCCTCTTAGGCCATAATTTGGTTCTTGTTGTTTAGAACAACACACTTCGCTTCCGCATGTTGTAATGTTGGGTCTGTGACCTCTGGTTGTCATTTGCTATCTTTCTCTATTATAAGAGTTGAACTATATGATTTTGTGTCGTAGAGTCTGTGATGTGCCAGTTGTTCCACAAGTCTTGATCTCTCTATTATGCTTTGATAGTGTGCCTGCTGGTATCGGTTAACCGGAGACACAGTATCACTGCATAGCAGTCAGGTCGGGGCGCCACAAGTTGGTATCAGAGCAGTACTGCCTGTAGGAAACCCTTCTACTGGTCGATGTTGAGTCTAGTGTTTGTGAAAATATTTGTAACCTAAAAATGAGTTGTGAAAACCATCTTAGGATTCTTTTTACTCCTTATCTGGTTACCCTCTAATCTCGAGAAATCTTACCTCGACTTGACTTAAAAGGTTTTGCTTCTCCCCTGATACTTCAAAATTAGGAGAAACGTGGGTGGGTTCGACCTTGAGTGTTATGTGTCACGTTGCTCCCGCTGCGTTGCAATCCCAAATCAACTAAGATGTTTCTACCGAGTCTAATCATTTGTCCTTTTCTTCGGGTTCTAGCCCAAGGACTTGAACATAAGGTCCCGGATTGTGCTGTGAGTCCGGTATGTGGATTGTGTGGGTTGTTACCCATGTGATCCTTATGCCATTTAGGATTCTCGGCGCATGATGCTGATCTTCAACCCAAGTCTTTTCCGTCTTCTGTGTGGTAAATGGTTGAACCTTAATCTCCCACACCTCGTATGGCTATGTAACTTCAGCTCTTCTTTAGCCTTACTCTAGGTTCTGTCTTGGAACCATCTGGGTTATGCCCAAATTTCTCTTCGTGAATCCCCATCTATGTTCATGGCTCTGCTGCATCTCTCCTTTTTGGGCATGGTTGTCACAATTGAGTAATAACCGGTGCATCTTCAACATCTCAGAACTTTTCTCGTGAGCATGTTTCTTACTCTGATCTGCTTTCCGACCTTGTCTGTCAGTTGACAGTAAAGTTTTATCGTGCGTTGGTGTGTTCCGATGCAAGACTTTTTCCTGATCCGTTAAGACTTTCTCTTCGTCTTGGTAGGAGAAACAAACTCTAGTACCTTGTCCACGTCCCGGGCTAGGTCAAAGTTTTGTAATCCACAGAATAAGAGGTTTATTAGTCTCTGTTTCTGCTCCACCTTAGAGTGTCACACTCTTTTATATCAAAGTATCGTACTTAACATCATGATCCTCTTGATGAAGTGATGCTCTCACACTTGTTACTCTCCGATCTCCGAGTGACTTGTTACTCGGGAATGATAATTCGTGAGCAATGATGTGGCTATCGGATATTCTCAGCAGTTCTTACTGCGTTGCAATCCAAAGACCTTCTTTATCCTCCTTAGCATGATTGGTTATCCGATCAATAAGCTGAGTTTGACTGTGTTGCCAAGTTCGTTCTCTCCGGTGCCTTCCCTCGGTCAAAGAGCTAGGTTCATGCCGAAGCTCCCAAAACCATCTCCTTGTGCACTGAACGGCATGATCCTCTCTCGAACTCAAGATCCACTGCCATGTCGTGATATCCTGTAGATGGATCGTGATATCCTGTTGTTCCTTCCAGAAGTATCGCCAGGTTGTCGCCTGTCCAAGCTCAACATCACGGACAACTCTTTTCTCCAAGAAAAATTGAGCTTATGAGTAAGCTGGTTCTCTAAACTACTCCTTCTCCAAGAAAATCGTGCTGGATGTCCAGAATTATTCGGTTGAGCTTAAACAACTTGGAGAGTTAGAGGATAAAAGCTCTATCTGATATAGTTCAGTTCCAATGGGATGTCTAGTCAGTCCATGTTGAAGAGAGTGGTATCTCCTCTCTGGATATTCTAACTTCCAAAGCTATTGATTTGAATTGGGCTATCGTCAAATCAAACTCAGACCGACCTACCTAAATGTGTTAGTCTGACCAATACTTATGCCTCGTTCTGTTGAAATATGATTCTACCGTCTTGGAGTATCTGGAGAAGTTTGTGGTTGAGCCCATCAACTACCTTCTTATCTTCTCTATGTTTGAGGATATTCATATTGGATATTGGGCGTGAGCATTGGAAACTTGTTAGAACTAACTTTGTGTCATCACAAGGTATGAGTTCCGGAAGTTAGAAGTGACTTTCTGGTTCACGTGCAATTGCTGAAAGATGTCGCCGTGGATCTGAATAGATTGTCTGGTTTCCTCAGAATCATCTCCGGTCAATCATGCATATGCAGAAGATTCTTGGGATGATATGTTGTTACCTCCATTCCTTGAGAATTTCATCTATGCCTCCAAGCCACTAATGGAATAGTTCCAGAAAGAGAAGTCTGAGAACTTCTTTTGTCTCCTGTGATGTTTCCCATCAAGATCTCAATCGTGTCTCACAAGATATTCAAGTAGGGCGGCTGTCTCCTGATAAGTTGCTAATACTTGAGTTCCTCAATCTCGTTCCTCCTTTGGAGTTAGACCTGGTAGTCCAACTCTTGGATTCCTAGCAAATGTAATCCGTTGGGATGCCTTGCAAGGACTTCCTATTCATACATCCGGAGTCTGAAGTATCTCTACACCCGATCAGATCTAAATCTCAAACAGAAACGACAGTTGGTGATCCTCAAGAAGTTTGTCCCGATGTCTGGAAAATCAAGAAGTGTTCCTGATACTAACGTTTGCGGAGTTTCTGAAGTTCTCTATGTCCATCTTCCCGACCCTTCCCACGTGATCCGAAATGCTCCTCCGTGAGGAAAGTTCTACTCAAGCTGTTTGGTAGAGTTGCCTCTTTATCCGTTGGAACCTTGTTTCAACACCCTCCCTCAGAAGGTGAAGGCCTTGTGCAAAGTTCATATTCTGAATCTTTTGAGAAAACAGTTGTCTACCAACTGGAAGCTCCCTATCAATCTCCCGTCACACGAAAGTGTCTCTTAACTGTCAATCCAAGGGATGCTTGAAGTCTCATCCTAAATTCTACTAGGAGGTACTCGGTCGTTGTATATTCACCAAGCTCCATTCTTTCGGAGAGGTTTCCTTCTTTCCGATGGTGTACATTAATAGAGACCTTGAAGTGTAGCCGATGAAGATCTTCAGGATGCGCTGGATCGATCTACACCAAGAAGATCGTGTAGTACCGTCGTAACCTTTCCCTCTTTCCTACTCTTAGAATCTCGGGACGAGATTCCTGTAAGGAGGGTAGAATTGTAACAGCCCAAAGTTCAGAACCTAAAAACCGGTGTAATTTTTCCACTTTGGTGTTAATTGCATCATGGCATCCATGCATAAACATGTCTCTTCCGAGTTAATACAACTTTGATACCGAAATGATATGAAGTTGCTAAAAACCAAATGCCCAATTTGCTCTAACAAACTTCAACACAATGAAGACACTCAAAGTTGCAAAACCAAAATACTTGGACATCCATACCTGTCAAGGGAGTTCCAAGATTTCAAAACAATATTTTGCACTTGCTTCTAATTTTCCAAAAGAGCAACCTTTTTGAATTTAGCAAAATGCCTTAATTCAATCCTATGAACAAATGTGGTCCAAACAATTTTATTTGACGATGCCAATTTTTGTGGTGCCTCTAAATGGTGTTGGGAGCCTCCCCAAATTTTCTCAAATTTTTATAAATTATTTTGGTGCCTAAGTTAAATCAGGAAAGGTGGCTGGTTTCAAAAAGAAAGAGAAAAGGACCCGTTTTTAAATATTGGAGGACCTATCCGTGACTGCTCCAAAGGTTCCAGGGGGCGTTTTGCAAACTTGCTGTCTTCCCCGTCGCTGTAGCGACCGAGCCGCCGATGCTCGCGCCGCACCAGCTCCTCGAGCTCGCCATGGCCGGGCCCCCTTCCCCTCTGCTCTCCTCTGCAGGCGAAGAGCCCCACGAGCTCGTGCCCCTGCCCTATCCCCTCCTCTCGCACCGACTCCCTGCTCCCCATTTTCTTCTCCCCACCATGGCCGCCCGCCGCTCGAGCTCCGCCGCCTGTCGCCGTTGATGGAGTACGCCCCTCACGAATCGGAGGCTACCAAGCGCTCCGCCGCGTCGCCGTAGACCTCTCCGCCAGAGGAATCGAGCCGAGGCGCTGCGAATCGCCGCCGCCGTCATCCTCTTCTCCGCCCACGGCCGAGCTCCGCCGAGCTTCGCGCCGCCGCGGTAGGCTTCCCCGAGATGAGCCGAGCCCGCCACGAGCTTCGCCGAGTCGTCCTCGTCCTCTCCGCGGAGTTACGCATGCCGGTACCCACGGAGCCGCCGGAATCGCGCTCGCTCCTTCCGCCTCCGGTCGCCGTCGTCGCGGACGAGTTCGCCACCGTCGCTGCGTCCCCAGCCTCGCCGTCTCCCATTACGAGCTCAGGGTGAGCACCCGGACCGGCCGGACATCTCCACTCCCTCCCTCTCTCGCTAGTTCGTTGATCACGGTAGCCATTGTCGCCGTCGCGCTGAAGATCGCCGTGGCATCGCGTGCTGCGCGTGCCTCGGAAGTTCCGGTGTCGATCCCGGAATTGTTTCCGGATTCTATACCGGAATAGGAAAAGTGGTACTGGACTCAGCCACTCCCGCCCGGAATTCATCCGGAGTTAAACCGGAAATATTTCCGGATGATTTTTCAGCCGGTGCAAAATCCGGAACTTTCCGGACTGGCAACCGGATTTTTGTACTGATGTCTAAATTGCTATTCGCTTGTCACCCCTATCTCTAAGTGGACTACATAGATTATGTTGTTGTGAAATAAATCATCAAATGGTCAGATCCAAAAGGAAAACTTAGTAAAATGGTAACTTTTATCGGTGTATCCGAAAAATGCATGTAATACACCAAAATGCCCAGAAATTTGTGATTAAAACTTTAGAATAAATATCACGCATATTTGATCACATTTAAAATATGGTGCCTCTAATAATGTTAAAACCATAAGTTTAAAAGAGGAACTTATAAAATTAATAACTTCTTACCGGGACCTCCGAAAAATGTGTTTCTTATACCGAAATGATCAGAAAAAGATGAGTGATCCAAAATCTTTATCATCATGCATCATTGATCACAATTACAATAATGTGCTCTAGTAGTAATTATAATCACTAAGTTTAAATATGGGGTTATTCCAAACAATGCAAGAAATATAACGGGGACCCCATTTAACTTGTTGGTCATGTTCAAAGCTTCTAGGGTGCATTTAAAATGTCACATCATCATCCTTGTATGCATTGCACAATTGCCATGTGTTGATTGTTCTTCCGGTGTTGTTTGTGCATCGGTAGATCAAGGAGGTGAAGTGCCACCCCCGTCTTGTGACGATCCGTACTACCAACCATATCAACAAGGCAAGCGTAATCCCCCCTCTGAGCATATCTTATCCTATGTTTCCGCAAATATTTTCTCCACTATAATATTGCATGCGGTTCTAAATGTCAATTTTCTTGGATTAGAGTATCCTATAGTTGCATTAAGTTCCCTATGCCTTTTACCTGTTTCCCTCCTATTATCCATAGTGTTGTATTGTTGGCCGAGATACTTACTATGCTATGTTGTTGCTTAGCCATGCTTAGTTAATTGCATAGCTATATGGTGGATGGTTTATGTTGGAAACAGGTGTTGAAATGAGAATGATGGTGGAGAATTGTGGTGACGGATAATAAAATGCTAAAAGGTGGGGATGAGAGGCCACTGTGGTTGTGGTGCTTTGTCTCGTTCCCGTCGCCTAGGTGCGAGTGCTATACCTCTTGAACCAAGACTGAGCGTGCAACCATGCGTGAGGCCTATGCATTCGCAGTGCAGGAACCCTCATAGACTAAATAACTCGAGCGGGGCTAGCCAGGGTCCTCTAGTTCGGGCTTCCATTTGCGCGTGCGTGATGATGGTGGGATGAACTGAGATGAGGATTGTGGTGTTAGGAAAATAAGTGGCCGTGGGGCGGGGTGTGTGATCCTGGCAGTCCTGCCGCCACTGATGATCCTGGAAAGTCCTTAACGAGGGAGAAGTCGACACCGCTCCCACCCAGCCGGCTTTCCATGGAAGAGAGCTAATTGTACAGGTAATGGGCCGGACGGTACGCGTGGTGAAGGAGCTGGAGCCCCTCGGGACTCCGGGGACTTCCACTTTGTACACCCCTGCAGGGATAAATCTTTTCGAAAAGCCGTGTCCGCGGTTATGGACGACTTGGGAAGTGAAGGTAAGATCATAGAATAACTTTAACGGAATGATTAAAAACTGGGTACTAGAGGTACCACTCACAAATGCAAGGTGAGCTTCCTCGAGGGTGATTCGGGGAGGTGCCTTTGATGAACAGGTACAGTGGTTGTTGTTGAGAAAGGTGATCAAGAAAAGAGTACTTCTTACCTCTTTTGAAAATACTCTGAATAGTCGAGGCCTTTGAGTTATGTTTTCATAAATAAAATCAGCTTTATGCAAAACAGCCATAAAACCTTGAAAGCCAATCATGGAGCATATATTAGCTCTTAATCTTGCGAGTTCGTCGAACTCAACGTCGTTTGCTTATTTTCAGGAGAGGACTTCACCGCCCTCGAAGGTGGGTTCTTTGTGGACATCGACGAGTAGTCTGGGGTTCCCAGGTGGCAGCTTGGGACATCCCGGAACAGCTGGCGCTGGATGTTTATTTGCAGGCCTCTTAGGCCATAATTTGGTTCTTGTTGTTTAGAACAACACACTTCGCTTCCGCATGTTGTAATGTTGGGTCGGTGACCTCTGGTTGTCATTTGCTATCTTTCTCTATTATAAGAGTTGAACTATATGATTTTGTGTCGTAGAGTCTGTGATGTGCCAGTTGTTCCACAAGTCTTGATCTCTCTATTATGCTTTGATAGTGTGCCTGCTGGTATCGGTTAACCGGAGACACAGTATCACTGCATAGCAGTCAGGTCGGGCGCCACAGGCTACCCCCTTTCGACGCACGTCTATGGGGGTAGACGGAAACGTTAGGGTTTTTCCAGCGGATTCAGGGTTTCGCCGAAGCAGGGCCCCGGAGCATCGGAACCCCACCCAAACCTAGGTTGTGCCATACCATGTGTACACAAGTGTGGTGTGTGTTTCAAATGTCCAAGAATCTACTACTAGGCATGACCGACATCACCGGCTTCACTTTCTCTCTACTAAGTGTGTGGACTTGTAGCAGAAAACTCCCGTTTCGGGGAAAACGGGGGCAATCTTGTGTCGATTTGTGATAACAGTTGGTTTTGAATGTTCGTATGGCCTAACCTAACACAACCAAGCAAAAAAATCCACTGGGCTACCCCTTTCGACGCACGTCTATGGGGGTAGACGGAAACGTTAGGGTTTTTCCAGCGGATTCAGGGTTTCGCTGAAGCGGGGCCCCGGAGCATCGGAACCCCACCCAAACCTAGGTTGTGCCATACCATATGTACACAAGTGTGGTGTGTGTTTCAAATGTCCAAGAATCTACTCCTAGGTGTGACCGACATCACCGGCTTCACTTTCTCTCTACTAAGTGTGTGGACTTATAGCTGAAAACTCCCATTTCGGGCGAAACGGGGGCAATCTTGTGTCGATTTGTGATAAAAGTTGGTTTTGAATATTCGCATGGCCTAACCTAACACAACCAAGCAAAAAAGTCCACTGGGCTACCCCCTTTCGACGCACGTCTATGGGGGTAGACGAAAACGTTAGGGTTTTTCCAGCGGATTCAGGGTTTCGCCGAAGCGGGGCCCCGGAGCGTCGGAACCCCACCCAAACCTAGGTTGTGCCATACCATATGTACACAAGTGTGGTGTGTGTTTCAAATGTCCAAGAATCTACTCCTAGGTGTGACCGACATCACCGGCTTCACTTTCTCTCTACTAAGTGTGTGGACTTATAGCTGAAAACTCCCGTTTCGGGCGAAACAGGGGCAATCTTGTGTCGATTTGTGATAAAAGTTGGTTTTGAATGTTCGTATGGTCTAAACTAACACAACCAAGCAAAAAAGTCCACTGGGCTACCCCCTTTCGACGCACGTCTATGGGGGTAGACGGAAACGTTAGGGTTTTTCCAGCGGATTCAGGGTTTCGCCGAAGCGGGGCCCCGGAGCGTCGGAACCCCACCCAAACCTAGGTTGTGCCATACCATATGTACACAAGTGTGGTGTGTGTTTCAAATGTCCAAGAATCTACTCCTAGGTGTGACCGACATCACCAGGTTCACTTTCTCTCTACTAAGTGTGTGGACTTAGAGCTGAAAACTCCCGTTTCGGGCGAATGCAAAAACTGTAACTAATGCACAAAACAATTTGAACCGTACTTGTAGGGAGCTGATCGCAACGTTGAGATGACGGATGAGTTGAGATGTGTTTCCCAAGGTTTTAACCGTACCGTCATGAAGTATGAGAAGTATGATGTGAATGGGTTCCGCTTCCATACAGAGTATCACCAGAATAGTCGGCCGAATGCAAAAACTGTAAATACCGGGGTCTTCACCAAAGGATCCAGAGGAGCCGATGGAGCCGATTACGTAGATTACTACGGAAGGTTAGAAAAGGTATACGAGCTGAAGTTCAATCGTACGAACATAGAACTCAAGCTCGTTGTGTTCCAGTGCCATTGGTTTGACCCACGCACTGGACCACACGGTGGACTGAGAAGTGACCCTTCCATTGGGTTAGTTGAAGTTAAGCCTTCAACCACCTATAGCGGAGCCGATGTCTTTGTTGTGGCTCACCAAGCCAAGCAAGTTTATTATTTGCCCTACCCATGCCAGAAAGAGAACCTCAAGGGCTGGGAAGTCGTGTTCCGGGTATCGCCACATGGTAAGCTACCCATGCCCTCTGCCGACGATTACAACAACATTGACCCTAAAACATACGAGGGAATTTTCTATCAAGAGCAAGAGGACTTCGGGGACTTTGCCTTACAAACGGGTGGTCTTGAGGACCTCGAGAACGATGCACACACTCGTGGTGAGTCAGTGGTGGATCTGAAGGACATAAATATGCTCTCGAAGTTACAGGCGGACAATGCCGCCGATGACGAGCCTCCGTCGTGCGATGAGCCTCCAACCTACTACACACGTGATAGTGATAGTGATAGTGAGAATGAGAACCAACTAAATTATGAGAGTGGTTATTCGGGGTGAGCGTCTTTTATGTCTCTATGCTTAGTATTTATTTTTCAACATGCTTCTTAATTGCATTACATCTTTATGCTTGGTGTCTACATGTTATTATGTCTTTATGCTTTAGTATTTATTTTTCAACATGCTTCGTCATTGCATTACGTCTTTATGCTTACTGTCTACATTTTATTATGTCTTTATGCTTACTTGTTTTCTCTTTCTCAATGCAGGTGATTGAACAATATGAGCCAAGGCAAGGAAAACTCCTCGTCCCTGATTAGTAAGATTAGTAAGATGATGGTATGGAAGCCTGGAGTTACACGGAGTGGACGACCTTCCACCTCGCGTTACGCCGTGGACGAGGGTGCGCGAGTAGGACGAGGTGGAGGACGAGGTGGAGTAGACGTGGCGGAGGACGAGGTGGAGTTGCCCTCCGCTTCTGGCGACGTGGCTTCCCAGTCTAGACACGAGGTGGAGGACGAGGTGGAGCTGGCGCCGAAGCGGCCGCGGATGCGTGGCGAAGCGGGAGTCCCCGACGCGGACATGGAGCCTAGGAGCGAGGAGGCGAAAGCCCTCATTGTTCCTCAGGGCGTTGAGTAAGTGTACTAATTTTGTAATTTTGAACATGTAATTTCATTGTGTTCATAACAATTTGGCATATGTACTAATGTTTGATTATTGTGCAGCAAATGGACATGGCCAGCACCTAAGATTCCCCGCACTCCTGGGAGCTTGCTTGGAGCTCTAATTAGGCAAAATTGGCCGGGCTTGTACACCGTCGGTCCCGACGCCGAGGCAAAGTTAGCCTATAAATGGGTGGACTATGAGGCTGCCCCTATCCCGGGCTTCGAGACAGCTGCTGACGCCGTGATCACCGGGTTTTGGGTAAGACATATTTTTCGAGTTCCGTTCATAGTTTATGACTCCACCGTGCTAACTCATGACTCTCACAAATTTTTTATGCATGGTTGAAGAAGCATTTTCGGGTGGCGGACGAGCATAGAGACACGGCGGCTCGCGTATTGCGTGCTCATTGTGTGAGGTTGACACGGCAACAATTCTACAACCAAAAGCATACGTCCGCCAATACTTTCACGTATGAGAAGACGGGCAAGAGGGCCAAGAAGGAGGAGAATGTCAAGACGGCACAGAAGATGACGAGGGAGGAATTCCTTTCGGTAAGTGAACTGTCAATGAAATTCTATATTGCTGCTAAGTTGCCATTGCATTATCTCTTCTTGAATTGCATTTTCAGGTTATGCCCGACTGGGCCGACGGCAAAGAAGACGCATGGGATGCGTTGGTTACGAGGTGGGTCGGGGGAGACCCCGAGTTCGACGCCGTGAGCCAGCGGAACAAGGCAAACCGAGGCACCGAGGGAACACACATTGCGGGAAGCCGCAACATCTTCCGCTTCAAGGAAAAGCTGGTATATATATACATGGAACGACCTCCATTTATTTTCCCCTCATGTTTCTACTTGCTACGCATGACATTTCTTTTCGCGATGCAGGACGCCGATAGGGGGGAGGTAAGCTCTGAGTTGCAATCGTGGAAGAAGATGAAGGAGAAGAAGCGCGATCTATCGAAGCCTCAGCCCCAGCTTCCTGAGTACTACAACAATGCCAACGAGAACTTGGAGAGGTACTCCACGACGTTCCAGTCTTTTCACCCGGAGGTGGATGACCCCTTGAGCCAGGAGGTCGACGAGAGGTCGATGGTCCTCTCGGGCATGGAAGGCCGCATGGCCGTAATCTCTTTCTTCAGAATGTGGTCAGGCCTTCCATGAGCTTCACGCAGGCAAAAGCTACCCTCCCTGACGGCAGCCCCCTTATCGCGCCTCGTCGACGGCCTCGTCGACCCACTTCCACCGATGTAAGTTTTTCTCATTTTCATCCTCTTTCCGACATTCGTTCCTGCATGGCTAAGTTGACAGTTCCATACCATATTTTCGAAATTGTAGCCCGATCTTGAGGCAGCCTACGCTGCCGCTCATGCGGAGTATCAGGTGGCCTATGCCCAGTGGCTGGAGATGAATACAGCCTACTCCTCGTATCAAAAGTCGTTCCGTGCTGTAAGTTTCAACCTTTATTTTTGTCTAATATGACAAGTCCCACTTCCCTAGTTTGAACCTTTATTTTGGCAACGTCTAACATCTAAACTATCTTGCAGTCGGTGCTGAACTTTTTCACCACTGGAGTGCGGGCCCCCCTTCTATGGAGGAGCCTCCGGAGCCGGGGCCGTGTCCACGGTTTCCATCGAAGGACGAGTTCGCTCTCACCTACTACTCATCGACCCCGGTAAGTTTGATGCCAAACCACTAGTTACCGCTTTTCCTTTGCCTCGCAAGTTGCTAACTCTTGCTCAAACATGTAGGGAACGGGAAGCTCGGCGGAGAACCCACACTTTGGTCGTGCTTCTCCTACTGCCTCGCCGGGTTCGCGTGAGATGGTGAGGTTTGATGCTGATCCTTCGCCTGGTGCTTCGTCGGGTTCGCGTCAGAGCACACCGGTACATCCCGATGGTCCTTCTCCTGGTGCTTCGCGTGGTGCTTCGACTTCTCCTGGTGCTTCGCCTTCTTCCGGTGGTTCTACTGCTGCGCCGAGCCGTCGATCGCCTGTGTTCACCCGGGGAGACATGGGGTACACCCCGTCGCCGCCGCAGTAGATGTAGGGCTTGAGGCCTCTAGACATTTACCTTTGTATGATGATGGTACGTGTGTATCTTGATGATATGATATTGCTTCGGATGATATATGGAGCCTATGTGTGATCTTGCTGTGATGATATTTGTCATGAATATTTATTTTATTTTCTGCTGGAAAACGAGCTGCTGCAACAAAATTGCTAAAAAAAATCTGGGACTCCCGTCGGCACAGCTGTTTCATCTGTGCCAAATGGTCATGCCTGTGCCGACGGTATATTACCGTCGGCACAGCCCCTCAGCCAGGACGTTCCACGTGCAAACCTGTGCTGACGGTAATACCGTCGGCACAGCCCACAGCCAGGACGTCCCAGGAGACGCCACGTGCACACCTGTGACGACGGTAATACCGTCGGCACAGATTCTCAGGCGAGCTCGCCCACGTGGGACCCACCGAACCTACGCCGACGGAATTTATGCCGACGGGTATTATTTCACCATAGGCACCTCCTATGCCGACGGGAAAACTCTGTGCCGACGGGCAAAAAACCTGTGCCTACGGGCACCTACGCCGACGGCCCTGTGCCGACGGTCACCGCCGGCACAGACCTGTGCCGACGGGGAAGGTGTCTGTGCCGACGGTAAATAACCGTCGGCACAAAGGGCGCGCTGTAGTGAATAGCTATGGTTTAGAGACGATGGGCAGCCATTCGGTGTTGGTACAACTTAGGACGTTCACATCCGGGTATGGTGTCAGGGCGGCGCCCGAATCCGGCCCGCTCCGGACTAAAAATACGCTAGCTTAGTAATAATCAACTTGCTCAGGATTTGCTGTTTTTGAACTATAATAGCTAGTTATGCGGGCCTTTGCGGGACGCCCGCATGCAAAACCCTAGGCTCCGGGGCTGCAGCAAAATTGAGAGGTGATCAGGGGACACGATCGGTCGGCAGAGCCTCGCGAAGATGCCGCTGTCGATCAGGTGGGTGTCGCCTCCCTTCGCCGACATTTGTCCAAGTTGCTTCCGCACCATCTCATCATTCCCGCGAGTATGATCTGACACTGCAATTTCTCTCACCCTCATCTCGGGTCACCTCGCTTGTTGTGTGGCTAGCCGAATACTTCGGAGACGTCAGGTTCAGGTGGCTCATTCAGTTCACCCGATCTCAAACTGCAGGCCTCGAGGCCAGGCAGGGCGATCTACAAGCCTTGCATTCGTCAACATCTTATCCGTGAGGCGGGCGGGCGTCCGTAAACAGTTTCCCAGCCATGAACAGAGTGTGGTGAGATCGTAAACAGTTGCTTGGATTTGGTTGGCAGCCTGATCGAACGTGAGGGTACGTGCTGGGTGTTGTCATTCTTTATCAGATCGGTATATATCACCCAAATTCGTATCCAAGCTGGTGTTGACGTTTCATTTCGTTTGTCCTTACTCTGTTAGAACTGACTCGATGATGTTTGTGCTGAAATCCCCAACAAAGAACGAATGAAAAAAAAACAAAATGACAGTTTGCTTTGTCGAGGCTTCAAATCCAAAAAAAAAACGCTGGGCTTGTCAATTGTCAAGCCAACCGCGGAAAAAAAACAAAACACATGTGCCCGGGAGCTCCTTTACGTCGCTTCGAGGCGATGATCTTGCGTGCGTCGCCTACAGCAAGACCTTCGTGGGCTCGGCTCATGTTCTCGCACGCGTTAGACTGTTTCGTGTAAGCTGATTCGTTGCGGCTGTTTCATCGCGTGCGTTTAGAATCAGTTCTCGCACACGTTACGTTCGATCCTTGAGCTCCTATCTAAACGCATGCATGCTCGACCGTTGAGCTACATAGCTAGTTAGACGCATGCATTCGGATCGATCGATCGTTGAGTTGCTAGCTAGACGCATGCATGCTCGATCCTTGAGCTAGCTAGCTCGCTCGCTCCGAGCCAGCAGCACAAACATATTTCTCGTATCCTGACATATACAGTTGAATACATGTAAGTAGACAAAAAGTATGAAAATAATTCTTCTGAAAGTTAAAAAATTATTGTTGAACGATTTTAAAAACTGAACAAAAAAAGGTCCGTGAACAAAAACTATTTTTGAACATATTTAAAAAGTGAACAGAAAAAGGTTTACGAATGAAAATTATTTTTAAACGGTTTAAAAAAGTGAACAAAAATTATTTTTGAGCGATTTTAAAACGTGAACTGAAAAATGTCGGTGAACAAAAAAATATTTTTGAACCGATTTAAAAAGTGATTTTCAAAAAATGAACGGAAAATGGTTGAACGAAAACTTTTTTGAACGATTTAAAAAAATGAACGAAAAAGTCGTGAACAAAAACTATTTTTGAACGATTTTGAAAAATGAAAAGAAAATGAGGGTGAACGGAAACTATTTTTGAAAGATTTTAAAAGTGAACAAAAAAAGATGAGCGAAAACTATTTTTGAATGTTTTAAAAAATGAATAGAAAATGGAGGTGAACAGAAACTATTTTTGAACGAATTTAAAAATTGAACAGAAAATGGGCGTTAAACGGAAACTATTTTTGAATTTTTTTAAAAGTAAAAAAAAAAAGCCTGGTGAACAAAACCTATTTTTGAACGATTTTATAAAATAAACAGAAAATGGGGTTGAACGGAAACTATTTTTGAAAGTTTTAAAGGGAACAAAAAAGTATATGAATGAAAACTATTTTTTAATGATTTTAAAAAATGAACAGAAAATTTCAAATCCAAACAAATTTCAAAAACCAAACAATTTTTAAAAACTGAACTATTTTCAAATTTGAACAAAAATCAAATCTGAACAAACTTCAAAACCGAACAGTTCTTAAAATCCATATAATTTTCAAATTTGAATAAATTTAAAAATCCAAACAAATTTCAAAACCAAAAAAAAATTTAAATTCAAACAATTTTGAAATTTGAACAAATTTCAAATCCGAACAATTTTTTAAATCTGACCAATTTTTAAAAACCAATTTTTTTTTAAAAAAATCCGAACAGTTTTTTACTTTCGAAAATATGAGAAATTTCATAAAATAAGAATAATTGAAAGAAAAGAGAAAAAGAACCTAAAGAAACAAAGGAAAAGGAATAAAAGCCGAAACGGGCCGGCCCACCCGCGTTGCCAGCGCGTATCGCTTCAGAAAGAATCTAAGAAACAGAGGAAAAGGAAAAAAAAACCGAATGGGCCGGCCCACCCGCGTCGCCAGCGCGCATCGCTTCAGGCGACGGCTCTATTTCCCGTCGCTGTGAGGGCGATATATAGGATTTGCCCATGTGCCCTGTCTAGCGCCCCGCACGCACGATAGCCTACTGGGCCCAATCGAGTGATCTAAGGTCCTGGAAGTACGTGTAGGCCCATATAGAGGTGATGAAAATGGAAAGCATACCTTCAAAACAAAAACATGCAAGTGTCTGCTTCGTTCCGGAGAAGCTTTCCCGGCCAGAGGGCCAGGTGCATGATATTTGTCCACGTTTTCTCTGTACCAGCTCGTCACCTGCATCCCGATCGTCTCATCTTATAGGTTACCCCTCTCGTTGCGTGGCTAACTGGCTTGTTTGGAAATGGCAGGTACCAAATTCAGTTCACCCGGCCTGTATGTCTCCATGACCGACACGTGAGATTTCGCCGGCAGGCATGGCGACGAGGCCGTGCAATCGTCGACATCTTATCCGTGAGCTAGGCAGGCGTTCATCTGGCCCGGTCGTGAGCACTGATGGTGCGTGATTTGGTGATGGTAAACAGTTTCCTGAATTCCTTGGACGACTGGTTCAGTATTATCGTCAGGCCACTAGTCCCTTCAGTATATGCTCCGTGAGTTCCAAAACATAATGCCGTCAGTTTGTCCAGCATTATGTTTGTTACCTAACATGTTGATATTCAAATGCCCAGGCAAACTTCTCAAAAAGGAAATGCCCAGGCTAGACATGCATGAATGGTTTTTGTTTTGACAAACCCATATTGGTTCTTATGTACGATAGAAATTATAATATTTTGCAACCTGCTGGCTAGAATTTTGGTGAGTGAGAGCAAGGCTCACAAGAGAGATGGGTCTATAGTCTGAGACATATTCATGGTTAATGACTTTGGGGAGCCAAGTTAATAATTTTGAGGTCAAGGGAACCTTCGTGGAGGGTATAAAACTGTTATTTGACAAGCTTCCAACATTTTTTTAAGAGAAAACTCCGTTAAATCGAACTAAAAAAGTTTTATTTGGGTACAAAAAAATTAAGCACCAAAAAATCATTTCACCATAATGGAAAAAAATTCCACAAGTTCAAAAAAAATCTGGGTTTTCAAAAAGCTTTCACAGGTTTGTAATTGTTTTCTAGAATAATGTTCCAGGGTTCAAGAAACTGTTCGTGAAGTTTGAATAAAAGAATTCACGTCAAAACTTAATTCACGAGGTTAAAAATGTTCACATGAAAAAGCCATGTTCACGATTTCCAAAATTGTTCAATAGTTCAAAAAAAATCTTCACAAGGTCTAAAAATGTCGACAAATTCTGAAAGGACATGTTCATGGGTTGAAACATATATCTAAGGTTGCAATAAACTATTCATTTATTAAAAAAATCCTCATGGTTGAACAAAAATCTAGATTGACGAAAGTATTCATATATTACATAGAAATGGTGAAAAATATATAAAAAGAAACCAAAAATTGAAAGGAAAAAGGAGAGAAAGCAACGTTGCCCCCCCCCCCCCCCCCCCCCCCCCCCCCCCCACACACACACACACGCCCCAAAGTGGGTGATGAGCCCACACCACTTTGACTAGGCGGGAGTTTGTAAAGCACAACCTTCTAAACAGAAGCTTACTGGGTTACTTTCTAGACTTGGGACAAATCAGGTGGTGTAGGCCACAACTCCGCGGTACAAAAACAAGGGAGGTGCTATATACCACCCTTTTGCGGCACGCCAGCCCCACGCTGCCTGAGGCGAAGAGTCGATGGGCTGCATTTTCACGGGCCCATTTAACAGCTACAATTCTCCTTTTTTTGTTATTTTTTCTTTTCTTTTTTGTGTTATTGAAATGTGATTTATTTTAAAAAAAACTAAACATTTTTCAAACCAGAACAGTTTCGAATCCGAATTTTTAGATCTGAATATTTTTCAAAATCTAAAGATTTTTAAAATATAAACGTATTTTAATTATGAAAAATTTCCAAAATCTAAACATTTTTTTAAAATGAACATTTTCAAATCTGAACTTTTTAATATCAATATTTTAAAATCTGAATCTGAGTTTTTAAAATATGCACAATTTTAAAATCTAAACCTTTTTCAAATGCATGAAAAGGTAAAAAAATGAAACGAAAAAAGGAAGAACAGAACAGAACACAAAAGGAAAACAAATCGAAACTGTCTAAATGGGCCGGCCTGCTTTGAAATTCATTGGGTCGAGGTATAGTCTAATTTTAATGAAAGCCCAGTTTAATCATCGGCCCATTTAAGTAGTAGGACACCTTGGAGCGCGCTGTTCATGTAGTTTTCTCATATTACTCACTATATAAAAGTTGGATTATATCGCGAATTGTGAGAGCCCCACGCACTGTAGCAGCTACAGTCTGCTACAGTGTTGGACAGTAGCGCGATCTGCGCCGTCGAATTTCGATCCGACGGCCAACACGAACCCGCCCGCGCCACTTTGCAAAAAAAACCCCTCGCGGCCGAGAAATTGCTCCGCAATCCACTAATCCTCGAACGGAAGGACCTACACGTAACATCACGAACCCTCAGGGGCCCCGTCGTAAAACTGCCCGCACTCCCTCCCTCCCTCTTCCTCTCTCTCCCGCGATCCCGCCGTCGCCGGCGACGCCGACGCGCCGCGCCGCCACTACAAACCTCCCCGGTCGAATCCAGCCAGCCAGAGAGCTCCGCCGCCTTCTCCTCCACCTCCTCTCCAGTTATCGCGCGCCCGGACGGTCGGAGTCGCCGCAAATCCACCGCCATTCGCCGCCGCCGCCCTCTGCGTGCGCCGCCGCGGGAACGGTCGCCGGCGGCGATTCCGGCAACCATATGGCGCGCCGCGCCGCTCGTTGGACTCGCCTCGACGCGCTCCACCGGATCCACGCCATGACGGCCTCGCGCGCATGCGTTGTGCGCGAGCGCGAGCTCGGCAGCGCCGCCGTGCGCTGCGTCCCCGCCGCCGGCTGACGGCACGGTCCCACCTGTCAGTCCTTCACGGACGAAAAAAAGAGAGAGAGAGACAGAGAGGCCACCGCGGCGGGGAGCTGGGCTCCCTGCTGGGCTGGGCCGCTTTCTCTGCGGCTGGCTCAGCCCAGTAGATGCCTCGGGTTTTTTTTTTCTTTTTTACTGTTTTTTTTATTATTCAGAACTTCCAAAACTTTTCAAACACATCTTCAAACCAATTGAAACAAAACTACAAAATTTCAAGCACATCATGCACCGCCTATCAGCACACTAAATTTTCCAGCAATACTATCCAATGTAAATTAAGGTCACAAAAAAAAGGCCTCCTCCACGATAATTTCAAACCGATAATACTCCACACAACAAATTCAGACAAACTTCAACATTTCGAATCCTGACAGGTGCAGCATACCCCACATAACCATTACTGTTTGCACTAACAAAAAATAACCAACTCTTAAACATATTTAAAACACTCTTTCCCTTAATTCACAAAATGGTTATTTTTGTAAGAGAATTCAGATGTATATAACTATTTCCCGCACTTCTACAAATTACGAAATATTAAAATGAACCAATCAACATATTTTGAATTAGTTCTCCACATGGATTTCCGACTTTCCTGCTTGAAAAAAAATCCCTAACACAATTCAAAATTTTTGATCAAAACGGCCACGGCATGCCACCACGCTGAATTTTCAAACAATATTGTTCACTGTAAATTCAAAAATAAAATACTCAGACTCTTCCGCGATAATTCCCAACCGATAATATTTAACCGCATCAGGTAAATTAACGTGAACCCAACCGATAATATTTAACCGCATCAGGTAAATTAACGTGAATTTCATTCTTCGTTTCAAACATTTTTTTTAATGTTAGATTACTGGCGAGTTCTACCATTTTACTTCAACAATTCCCAAAAAATGAAAACCATTCTAACTAACTTGATTTTAATTCTAAAACTCCTCTTAAAAGCACTCACAATAATATACTCGGTTTGATTATAGTACCAAACAAAAAAAAATGTAACAACATCGAACCATATTTCGTCGCCTCAAACTATCTAGCATATTTTTAACATAACAAAATTTAGCTTTCTCTAACTACATAGCTGAATTTGACGAATAATTTACTACATGACTACTCTGAACAAAAAAAAAACCTCTAATTATGAATTGAACTTAAATTGAAAGTAGTAAATTCCCCAAAAAAAAAATCCTCCAATTATAGAGCCAAATTAACTCCAAGTAATTTCAGTAAATTCCAACTGATTTCGTCATTACGCAAACTTCTTTCAAATCACTACTTTTCGAACCTACATGAATTTTAAATACGCACGCTGCCAAATTTAAATTTCATTGCAGGTGCATTGCTTAATATTTGTATACATTGTAAGTGCCCTTCATCTAAATAAGAATTAAAATTTAATAAATGCTTACAAAATAAACTTCCTTCGATTATACTACGCAAATCGATAGGAAAAAATATCAATCATTACTTGCACCTAAAATCTTCCCAAAAATACGAACTTATTATATCTTCCCAAGTTGTTTAATAATCAGATGTAAATTAGCTTAAACACCTCCAAATACGCACATAAAATCTAAGCAAATTATGAACTTCAAAAATAATTCAAACCTAGAAAAAACACTTACCCATTATAAGAATTTTTGAAATGTGAAATTTTTTAAAACACCGACATCTTTCCAATTATGTACTCCCATTAAAAAAAAACCTTGATTCAATTAGTGTTTCCACAAAATGCAAACTCACTAACTCTAATTTTAGATTGCTTTCAAATTGAATTTCAGCTAAGCGCAATATATGATTTACAATTACTGCCTTTTTTTACAACCTACGTACTTCAACTAAAAAAGAAAAAAATGACATAATATTTTCAGCAAGGGTGTAGTGTGCCGCAGAAAACTTCGAAAAATCAATGCTTCCGAATATATCCGCTGCAAAAAAATACAAAAAAATATATCAAAACAAACAAAAAAAATACATGCAAACTACTTATGCTACACAACAATATTGAATATGTACATTTCGTCAAAATGTGCTGATAATTCAATTGCACTTTTCCTAATTTCAACTAAGTATTGACATCGAAATAAGAACATGTCCGAAAATTTCAACACTCTAAATATTGTAATATTGTACATGATAAAACAAAAAAAAACCTTCAACAAAGATGGAAGAAAATAAAAACATGTTGCAACGTCCCGTTCCGTTTGGGCAACATTTAAACGAATATTCCAAATATAGCTTACATAATTCTAATTATGTATTCACATTAAAAAAAACAACATAAATATTTCCAGAAAACAAATTTGTTCCCCCTAATCACACAATTATTCCAAAATGAATTCAAACTAACCACATTACACTAACTACAACTATCACCTTCCGTTGTAATATATATAACACAACTAAACAGAATACACGCATTAACACACTAAATATTCTCACCAAACACGCGGCGTCACGCCGCGCAAAATATTACTAGTACTCCTACAAGATGGGATTCAGTGCAACTCTAGAAATGACTCTACTTGTTAATCCAGACCAGCATGATAGGGATAGATCTGTTTCAAGAAAAATAGAGGAAGATCTTTTTTGTACTCGATTTCTTGCCCAAGATCGCAAAATTGACGCAATGACGCATGTTCATAATTCTCGACCTTGGAAGCGACGACGACCACAAGCTGGTCGAAATAGGAATCCGCCATTCCCATCTCGTACAGCAGTAGACAACAACGTTCTCCATGAACCTGGACATACAGCCAGACATCTCGAATTCTCGATGACCGATGTGTTTCGTGTTGTGTTCTGAAAACCATGGCCCCGGCCCGACAGCCGTCACGCTCCACGAGCACAAGCGTTAAATTCCCAACATCGAACGCAACTTTTCCACGCCAAAATCACAAGAACATGAGCACAAGCGAACATGTGCACTGTAAAACACTCTAAAACATGGAAATGTCCTTTTTCTACGCGAATTTTTGCCCCCATGTCGTAAAACATGGACGCTTTTCCTATTACGTACCTCAACTTCAATAATAGATGGAGCCACGATGGTCAGATTTTTCACGCCTCCTACGGCCGGCAGTCGACGAACGTACCAACGTCGTCAAAACAGACTACCGGTCCATCAATCATTGTCTTGTCTCACACCGAGGACTGTACTGTAGCGTGTTGTGTCGTTACCTTGCGAAGCAACTTCCGATAGCGAACAACACTGTCAGGGAGATGCACACGAGCTAGCTTGCTAGGCTGCTATAACTAGACGACACAGTTCGAGCCTAGCCCATCACGAACGAGTACGTAGAACCCTCAAAGCTTTCGACCAAGACTGATTTCCATATTGACGAGCTGCAACCATGCATGCCCCGGTGTCCAACCTTCACGGACGTCACCCCGGAGCACGATGTTCATGGAGATTTCTCACATACTAGACGGGAAACAGCTCTAGAAATGGCTGTAATTGTTAATCCAGACCAGCATAATGAGGGGAAGATCTTTTTTCAAAAAATAGGGGAAGAAAGTCTTGTTGAACTCCATTTCTTTCCACATATCGTAAAATTGACGCAATGAGACGCACGTTCATAATTGTGGACCTTGAAAGCGAGAAGCTGGTCAAAATAGGCAATCTCAGTTTCAACGGGTGTCATTCCCGTACGTCTCGGACAGCCGTAGACAACAACGTTGTCCAAGCAATTTTGGGCATAGATGCATCTCGACCGACGATCGATCTGTTTCGTGCTGTGTTGACTTGATACCCTGCAAAACCATGGCCCCGTCACACTCCACGAGCACGAGCGTGGAAATTTCCAGCGTCGAACGCAACTTTCCACGTCAAAATCAACACGAGCACAAGCGATCATGATGTGTACTGTGTTGTGTTGTTACCACTGCAAGGTGCAGAGTCCCCATGGCTGCTCCATCGCTGCACGAGCGAAGAAATTTCCGATGGCGAACACGACCTTCCACACACCAAATTGAAACAACACTGCCGGGCCGGGCTGACTGAACGACCGGCCCGTTCGAGTGTAGCCCATCACGCACGCACGCACGAGTACGCAGAACCCTCCCCCCAGCTTTCGACCAAGACTACTTTCCTCTGACAAGCTGCAACCAGCAGTGCGAATATTTAGCAACTACTCCCTCCGTTCCCAAATATATGATGTTTTAGGTTTACGGAGGGAGTAGTTACACCATGCACATTCCGGTTCCGGTGTCCGACCTTCACGGCAGCTAGCGTAGGCAATCGCGACAACAAAATCACGCAGATACACTGTGTTTTTAAAGTTCGAAAGCAAAGGTGATGTACTCTGCCGTACATACATATATTTTTGTGAATCTTCGAACCGAACTTTTAAATTAGGCAAAGAAAAGGTCTAAAGAGCCCGGCACTTGCAACCGTAAGCAGGCAACATGTACCTGCTTTAAGCCTGCATCAAGACGTAAGCACGGGCCAATGCGGCATCGGCTACATTCTTTAGCTCCGATTATGCGCACCTACGTCGGAACCCATATGCCCGCTAGGATAATCCAAAGTACCCCTGCAAGCGACACGTCATTGACCCAATTATCATACTGAGATTGCACTGAGGCTCGAGGACTGTCACCACGTTAATTAGTGTGGCGAACACCAACTCGGCTAGCAAACGGAGGATTATAATGCCATTTGGGCTTTGGGGGCGATAAGAGGACAAAGCTTGGTGTGTTAAAGTACCATCCGCCCTTCGTGTTCGGTAACTTTGGTGCCGTTTTTTAATTTCAAAGTGCTTTGGCGCCATTCGCTTAGCTTAGCCAGTAGGATCATGAGAACATGTGGAGTTCTTTTACAGTAGTTGTTAATAAACTGAATCGCCAGCTGAGGCGCAGAAAGTTCAGATATCCAAAATATCACATCTTTGTTCAACTGAATAATTCACTCTGCTTGCCCAAACATCGATACAAAGATGGGTGAAAGTTTCGCTGAAACTGTTGTCAGTGTATGTGGATTGCTATGTTGTGTGATTCAGAACGTCATCTCTGAACATTTGCAGAGAATTTCCTGAACCTGGTTCTATAGCACAATGAAACTGCCAGTGACAGCCTGACCAACCTGCAACAGGAACTCTCGCCCTCTGATCTTGTTGGCAGGCAGCAGTGCCCTGAAGTCTGAACTCTGGTTGGTTGCAGCTTGCAGAATTAAGGACATTGATTAAGGGAGAGTCCAAATCAAATCTGACCAATTAGCAGAAAGAAGTACCGCCTGCGCACAATTATGGGCAGGTTGTATATTCAAACTGCACGGCCATATGGCAATAAATTCTGACGTTGCTGTTCTGCGTTACATCAAGACTTGTAGAGCTAACAACACAGTCGAAGACTTGTTCTCTTTGTGCTTAGAATAGCAATTCTGTCAACCATCTCCGACACGTAACCGGTAAAAAAATAAAAAGGAACAGGACAGGTTCAGACAACAACGTATCCTGTTAAATCATCTGTATCCAAGTCTTCAAGCTTTACTTTTCTCTCCCCAGTATCCTATTCTTTCCGATGATGATAGCGGCGCAAGATTCCTCTTTCTTTTGCATCAAAACTCATGTGTGCCCATGTGATGTGGAGCTCGAATTATGTGTGTGGCCGGCCTGGGGCATGAGAGGTTACTGATGAGGCTGCGCAAGTGAACACAGGCTGGGAGGTCAACCCTACCAAATGCATTATTGCAAATGGATTTGATCTGAAATTGCACATGATTTTGTTTCCTTGTGATGAATTTGTTTTTGGCTACTAGGTTGGTATTTTTTTTCCAGCACTTTGTTGTGTGCATGACATGATTGAGCAGGCAATGAAATCCATATCTGATCAAGTGTCTGTCACAAAAAACTCGATTAAGCGCAGCACAGGTATGTAGTACAGTTTGCAAAAGCAGAACCCAACTGGAGTCAACTGTGGCACCGTCACAACCAGGGCGTGTAATGGACCTTTGGGGGGAAACAAGCACTACTAATTGAACTTTTCTTTGGGGCCTGATGGGTTAAATTAGCTCTCTGATTGCCCCGGGAGCCATGTACAAGTCAAACCAAATAGGAATATAATGCCCCTGTTTTGACAAAAACAATACTAGCATGATTTCATCATATTATTAAATCTCCAAAAGGCCATCCCTTTCACAAACCAATTCTAGAGAGGCCATGCTGCAAGTAGGCTAATCGATTTGAAGGCTTCCCCTGTTCCACATAATGCAATTACTATACTCATCCCTACTGGATGTGCCTTTATCTTCTTTTTTTAGGCTATGAACCAAGTGGCCTTTAATCATCTTGAAATGTAACTGAGTTTAGATACCAAAATTCAGGAAGCTCGTCTGCCTGATCAAACTGGTTGCCTGGATGACAGTGCCGCTGTGCCAGTACATAATACAAACTAGAGACTGAAGTTGGATTCGCCGTGATCCTCAAATGGCTGTCAATGGCGTGCATCGAGTGATCAGTAGCATGGTGACCACCTAATCGACGAGGGCAGTGACCATGTTACTCTAACATGCCGGCATCAATCAGTCTTCGCCGGAAAAACGATCCGGCGTCCTAGCTACGAGCGCTGCCTACCGTCCGGGCACCTTTATTTCCTTAACCGCTGTGGACAGGAGCACGTCCATCGACCGCTTCTTGGATCGATCAAGCAGCTAAACTACACACACCATGCTGCTATGCTATCTATTTTATCTCAATCCAGTTTAGATTATTTCTTTCCTTTCAGTTGTTGATGCCATAGGCTGATCATCTCTTGACCTTGGAACGAGCGGTGTCTAGGCATTGAACCATTTGCCAGATTTGAGGGACAAGGAGACGAGATACTCCTCCCTCGGTCGCCACTTGCATGTGGACCATGCATGAGAGGCCCAAGTGGCCAGCGTGTGACATCTGCATCTTCCCCGGTGGCTGTGGACGGCCAGGGGAGACTGACATGACGCCGCCCCTCGCCACAGTTGACCCCGCCGGTAGAAATTTCGGCTGCACACCACACAACGGCGATATCGGCATCATCATCCGTACATGTCATGGGATCTCTCCCAATCCGGCGAACTTGCTTGCGAGCTGCGGCAATGTTTATTCAACGCAGCGGTTATATAAATCAAATGTTTCAAACGGTACCTTCGTTTTCAATGGGGAGGAGTAAACAACGGTGACATGCTTGGGGTCACGGCCGGGGAAGATCTTGATTTCTGATTCGACCTCCTCACGAGTTCTTGGAGAGTTAATTCCAGCGGTGGAATTGATAGGGCTAGCGGCAGCACGCCTGACTGATGAACTGTGCAATCGTCCGGATCCTAATTGTAAAACATTTCGATTTGGCCGTGCCCGAGGTCATCGGTCATCGTCGCCGGCCAGTCTCCGGTCGTTAGTCAGGCAGGAAATATATTCTCTAATCACTGTATTATCAGCTTCAGTCCAGTCAATATAATCTCTCTCTCTCTCTCTCTGATCCGGACACCCGGCCCGAAAAAGGAGATCGCATCCGTGAAACGTGCGGCCGGAAGATTGAAATTAGCCGCCGTGATCTGGACAAGGATCGATCGCCTAACACGTATCTTTGTCCAGTGTGATCCGTGTGTGTCTTTGTGAATTGTGATGGATGGTCCTTTGCTTGCTTGATTGATGATGACACCTCGCGTCCATGTACAAAAGTTTCCGCTTTCTTCCGGAATGCGATGCGTGATCAAATGCGGTACACAGACTGCCTTTTCTTTTTTTGCGTTTATTAGTAGATGCTACTATGATCGGGGAAATTGTGAACATGATAAGTTTGAATTTTCCAGTCTATTGAATTCTTGTTGTACGTGTGGCCGAAAAGAGAGAAATTTTGACATGTACAACGATTTTGTCCGTGCGTTGAGGATCGGCTAGACCGGTTTGTGCTTCTGGCGCGCTGTTTGGCGGTCTGGTTGAAGCCTCCGGATTTAGATGATGTGTGTAGGTGTGTGAGGTCAGGACATTGGTTTCGATTGGTCTAATCCTTCATTAAGCTCGTAGGTGTAACGAGTTTTCGTCTGAACGGTGGCTTCCAGTTGATCGATGTATCTCTTTGTAAGACTTAGTGGTTCTATTTTTTTTATTATTAATATAAAAACGTCTGTGTGCATCCTTTAATGCAGAGGCTGGAGGTGAACCATCCATTTCGAAAATAATAAAGATTTTGTCCGTGCATACATCCAAAGAATGCACCATCAGAGCGATGTTCTTTTGCTAAGGCTAGAATGCATAATATATATAGGATTTAGGACTAGTAGCTGGGATTTCAGCAGACATCATAGTCCTGAACCTTATCTTTGTTCATAGTCAGTTGGACAATTAGAGTGCTTCCTACTACTAGTAATAAAGACTAATCATCACCTTTTTCTCGTCCGGTCGAATCTGCACAGCGGCTTGCCATTACCAACTTATTGGGAATGGAGATAGAAGAGCCAGAAAAAACGCAAATAAAGTACTTTCTTCGTTTCGAAGACTGACTCGTTTCCCAGACTGACATGATGCACGTGCAAATATTATATATTTCACATAGACTATATGCTGCCGGTCGTCAATATTTTCCAAGCTGCGACCGGATCGATCAATCCGCGATCTACAAAATCTTCATCCCTTACAGAGATACATGTACATGCGTTTACAAGTCTACGGGTCTACCTGATCTGATAGCAATTCTGATATCAGGGCATCTCTAATGGTAGTGCGGTCAGCTTCTCTTATGTAGACGACGTCATGATGCGCTTGATTCATGTTAAGTTGGAGGAGAGTTAAAGAATAAAACTATACACCCAAAGAAGATACGCTACACATTGGTTACTGGGTGTCTAAAAAAAGATAAAGTACAAATCTGAATTGGAGTTTGCGCTTTACTTTGGGTCATATGGAACATACTCAATGATTCTATTTTTAACAATGCAAAAACATCTTTCTTTATGTAGCTTATACCGATGGCTACAATACAGTTAGCGTTCTGATCTTAGAATAGTATGTTAATGCAGTGCCATTTTATGTTATCCCTATTTTTTAGATAGTTGATACATGTATCGACCTTGTGTGACCCATGATGTACTCATTTTGTAACTTCTGAATTTTAATAAATTAATAAAATGACTCATGCATTGACGAGGTTATACTGTGCGGGTACCCCAGCATAAGGGTACCTGGTGCACGTGATGATCAAATAAGTCCAAGAATTAATCGAAGCCTACGAAGGAAGGCCCAAGACGAAAAGTGATTTCCAAGTTAGATCAAGTTATAGTCGGTTAAAACTTTCCATACATGTAACCTTGGTCGGTTATGTTTCCCGAGACCCAGCCTCCTATATAAAGGCTGGGAGGGAGATCGATCGAGGGGGAAGCAATCATAGCCACCAAAACCTCGGCGAGATCAGCAGCTCGTCGAACCCTTGTAATTCTCAAATTCACACCATAAATACAGACAGGCAGGAAGTAGGGGTTTTACCTCACTCGAGGGCCCTGAACCTGGGTAAATCCAGCTTGTCAGCCGTCGATTCCACCGATACTACGCGTTCTCTACCACACAATCAACCCTAGGTATAGCAACCATGGGATTTGCCGAGGGCACACCTCGACAATTGGCGCCGTCTGTGGGAACAGGTAGTATTGGGCTCACGGTTTCGCCGGTTTCATCATCAAGCGGCCACCCGCCGATCGCATCTGCACAAGGTAACTCACCTACTACATCATCAAAAAGCAAATCACCGACCACCGCTGCAAACGGCAACTCGCCGGCAAGATCGACCAGCATCAATTCAAAAAGCGATCACTCGCCAAAATCCCAAGGAGGCTCACGCCGCACTCGATGGAAGCTCAACAAGCCTTTGCCAGACTCGAATCAGGTTTGGATATTACAGTTGGAGAATTTAACTTCTTTGTCGATAAAGATGGTGTGCAGGACCTGTTAGATCCACTCGACAGGAGACACTCGACACGGAGACACTCGACGACGCTTCGACTGCAACACCATCCATCTTGGCGGCAACATCGTCACAGATCGTCCCGATCCAATCGCCAAGTACTCTGCAACATCCATGAACTCGCAAGAGTTCCGTGACGAGGTGGCAAAAAGATTTGGAAGAAGCGAGATCGAATCTGCGTACCGCCCAAACAACTCAATCGAGTCACTCGACGACATCGTCGACTGCAACGACGTCGCGGGAACGAAGAGAACATAGATGACAACATATACCTCGCCGATCTCAACGGCCCAGAAATCCGTGCCAGCCACGAGATATTCACCTGCGACGCAGACAGCCTGGACAAAGCACTCGAAGATATACTCGATTGCGACAGAAACCCCAGCAAGCAAAGCAACTCCAACATGAGCCTGGATGACGACGCCGAATCCATAAGCGCATTAGCAACACATGGATGGAAGATCGGGTGGTACCGTATCAGGTATACCGCGAGTACAGCAGAAACATCAGCAGCCGCAACATGCCGTCGACCTACAGATACCCTTGCACAGTCACCATGCCTGACGGAACAACCACGCTGACCATCACCGCAGAGATGGCGGAAAAAGTGAGCAAAGTAATCGAAAGCTGCACAATGCTACCAGCAAACGCAACTCCGGAAGAGGTATTGACCTTACAATACTTCCAGTGGCAAGAATCGATACGGTTGAAGAACTACCGAGCAGTACTCGAAGAACGCAAAAAGCAAGCCAGCATATCGAGTGCTCGACGAAGAGCATTGTCTGTGAATTCAACAGGCAGAAACGACCCCGCGAATAGGTCACGATTCATAAACCTCGGAGACGCAGATCGTGCAGCGGTCACTCGAAACCTAAACCCAGCCTTTATGGCAGTCGACGCGGAAGGAGTCCCCATACCTACTGAGCCAGCCGGGGCGCTGATGACGCTAGGCACCTATCTCAGAACAATCGAACCTCCTGCAGGAGACCCAAAGAGGGATCAGCACCTCCAACTGTACAAACAACTGGCAATAGCAGCAAAAGCCATACAGCATCCACAAGCAACTCCAAGGAGAGATACAGATCGGGACCGTCGCAGTCGAAGTCCTCGGGGAAGGAGCAGTCGAAAAAGCTCACGTCATCATCGATCCAGCAGGAGCCACTCGAGGAGGTCATAGCAGCAGCTCAGACTCGGAAGCAGAAATCGGGCCATGTGGAGCGCTATGCTTCACTCGACGGATCCGGGAGGCTCGTATGCCCAAGAAGTTTTCGCTAGCTACCACGCCAAAGTTCAACTGCAAACAGAGCCATCAGGCTGGTTAGAAGATTACAGGCTGGCTGTTGGATGTCAGCGCGGACCACAACCACAGCTATGCAATACATACAACTCATGATGGAAGGAACAGCTCGCGATTGGCTCAAATCGCTACCCGAATCATACTACGATTCGTGGGAACACTTCAAAGGTGATTTCATCAAATACTTCGAGCCTCTATGTGAGCGCCCCAAAACTTTCGAGGAGCTCCGGACCTGCAAGCAAAAGTCAGATGAATCTCTGAGATCGTACATACGGCGGTGGACCACCATCCGTAACTCAGTAGGCAACGTATCAGAAGATAGGGCAATCGACGCCTTCAAAAACGGACTCTGGAGAGAAGACTTCAAAGAAACACTTGGTCGAGAAGATCCAAAGACAATGGCGGCACTCATGGTACTCGCAACAAAGTGGGCAGATGGAGAAGACTCCGTACGAGGCACTCGACCGTACCCTCACATGAAAATCACGAGGGTGGCAGTCGAGACCGCAGAGATAGCTACAGAGATGATCGAAGGCGCAAACGCAAGCATCGTTATCACGACGATGACCATCCAAACTTCATCGCAGCAGGCTTTGTCCAGCCAAGGGACAGCCGCGACCAAACTGACAGACGACCCGACGATCATCGTGATAATCGAGATCATCGTACGGACGACCGCCGAGGTAATCGAGACCATCGCACAGACGATCGACGTGACAGTCGAGACCACAGACGCGACGACCGCGATAGCTACAGAAGGCCAGAGTGGCGCAGGCGAGCAGACAAAGATCCTGAGCGCTCAATCGAAGAAAGGATGGATGATTATTGCAGATTCCATCTTTATAAAGGGGACGATGGTAAGCTTCGCTCTAACCACTCGCTGAGAAATTGCAGGGAATTCGATCAACTTGCGATTGAACATATACTGCGACTGCAAAAGATGGACGTGCACCTCCTCAACTAGTGCAGACTCCGTCGACTGCATCACAAGCACAGCCTGTTCAGGCATATCCAGCGCCGCAACAAGTACAACAAGCACAGGTATATTCCATACCACCGCAAACACAGCCTACTCAGGTGTATCCTGCACCAACACCAGCGCAACCGACGCCAGTGTACATGGTGCCAGCACAACCCGTTACGGGAACACAAATGGCAGCAGCCGTGCACCAGATGCAGCAAGGAGATGAACAAAAATATCCCGTAACTCGCGGGCAGATGAACATGATCCAGCGAGGACGTCCCTCCAATAGAGAGCAAAAGTTACACACTCGACATGTCAATATGGCGGTCATGGCACCCCCAGCTATCACAGATTTTTTGAAAGGATCAGAAACTCGATTGTCTTCAATCGAGAGGACCACCACCGCAGTATATCGACCAGGGCATGCAGCCTTGGTACTCGACGCCAAATCGGAGGCTACGCCATGACCAAGGTCTTCATGGACGGAGGAAGTGGCCTCAACATAATCTTTGCAGATACGCTGCGCAGATGAACAAATCAGTCGAAAATCTGCCAAAATCCACAAGCACCTTCCACGGTATTGTCCCAGGCAAAGCAGTGCTATCGCAAGGTACAATACAACTAGATGTTACGTTTGGAGATCCTACTCACTTCAGAACTGAGTCGATTGAGTTCGAAGTGGTCGATTGGAAGTCACAATACCATGCAATACTTGGGCGCCCCACTTTCGCTCGATTCATGGCCGTCCCACACTACGCCTACCTCCAGCTCAAAATGCCAGGGCCAAAAGGAGTCATCACAGTCAACGGGAACTTTCAGAGGTCAGATTCATGCGACCGTGACTTCAACAAAATCTCCGAGATGTATGGGATGGAACATCATTCGCCAAACTCGAGGTTTCTAACGACCGCACACTTCTGCCGGAACACAAGAGGTTGGCATCCGACAGAGAATTCAATGCTACCAACGACACAAGAAAGCATCAAGTGCACCCGACTGATCCCTCAAAAACAGTCAACATATCATCGAGTCTTACCAGCGAACAGGAAAATGCGCTCGTTGAATTTCTCCGTAAAAACTGGGAAATATTTGCATGGTGCCCAGCTGATATGCCAGGTGTCCCCAGAGAGTTCGCCGAGCATTCTCTACAACTCAAGCCAGGATCTAGACCAGTCAAGCAAACTATGCGCCGTGTCTCCGATCCCAAAAGAGGTGCAATCGAGGCAGAAGTTGACAGGTTACTTGCTGCAAAGTTCATTCGAGAAATCAAAAAGGCAGACTGGGTTGCTAACCCTGTACTGGTCGAAAAAAGCACTCGACACCCTGCGGATGTGTGTAGATTTTACTGCCCTAAACAAATGCTGTCCAAAAGATCACTTTCCACTACCACGAATCGATCAGATCATCGACTCAACAGCAGGATGCGCTCGGTTATCATTTTTGGATGCATATTCAGGATACCATCAAATTCGGATGAAGAAGAAGACGAGACAAAAGCATTCATAACCCCACTCGGGGTCTACTGCTACACAACCATGCCTTTCGGGCTCAAAAACGCAGGTACCAGCGCATGATGCAAAACTGTCTACAAGAACAGATAGGACGCAATGTTCAGGTCTACGTCGACGACATCGTCATCAAGACTGAAAAGGAGGACACATTAATCAGTGATCTACAGAGACATTCAAGAATCTCAATAGATACAACATCAAGCTTAACCCAAAGAAATGCACCTTCGGTGTCCCAGCTGGACAACTCTTGGGTTATTTGATATCTGCACGTGGAATCGAAGCAGACCCAGAAAAGATACAAGCTATACTCACAATGAAGAGACCTACCAAACTCCATGAGGTACAGCAGCTAGCTGGTCGAGTAGCAGCACTCAGTCGATTCATCAGCAAACTAGGCGAAAAAGCACTTCCATTTTACAAATTGATGAAGAAAGCAGACAAGTTCGAGTGGACGGATGAAGCTGAAGCAGCTTTCCTCGAACTCAAAAAGATGCTCACAAGTCCGCCAATCCTCGTAGCACCTAAGGAAAATGAGCCACTCTACCTATACATCTCAGCCACCAATCGAGTGGTCAGCACCGTGCTGGTGGTTGACCGCATGGAAGAAGGACATAGTCAAAGCATACAGAGGCCAGTATATTACGTAAGTGAAGTTCTTTCCCCGTCCAAACAGCGGTACCCGCAATATCAGAAATTAGCGTACGCCATATTTATGACATCCAGAAAGCTGGCACATTACTGTAGCGCCCTGACCCGACTGCTATACAGTGATGCTGTGTGTCACCGGTTAAGCGATACAACCGGAGGTTACGGGTTTACCAATCCCCGGCCAAAACCTTTGGCAGGTGTTGCTCGGAATGGATCATCGGCAACACAACACCCCGATTGATGCCTTAACACAGGCACAGCCCTCATTGCATAATAGAGAGATCAAGACTTGTGGAACAACTGGCACCTCACAGACTCTACGACACAAATCGTAATAGTTCAACTCTTATAATAGAGAAAGATAGCAAATGACATCCAGAGGTCACAGACCGAACATTACATCAAGCGGAAGCGAATTAGGTTGTTCTAAACAACAAGATCCAAAATATGGCCTAAGAGGCCTACAGATAAACATCCAACGCCAGCTGTTCCGGATGTCCCAAGCTGCCACCTGGGAACCCCAGACTACTCGTCGACGTCCACAAAGAACCCACCTTCAAGGTCGGTGAAGTCCTCTCCTGAAAATAAGCAAACGACGTTGAGTTCGACGAACTCGCAAGATTAAGAGCTAATATATGCTCGATGATTGGCATTCAAGGTTTTATGGCTGTTTTGCATAAAGCTGATTTATTTATGAAAAACAATACTCGAAGGCATCGACTAATCAGAATACTTTTCAAAAGGGGTAAGAAGCAACTCTTTCTTTCATCACCATTCATCAACATCCATCCCCATCATCTCATTGTACCTGTTCATCAAAGGCACCTCCTCGAATCACCCTCGAGGAAGCTCACCTTGCATTTGTGAGTGGTACCTCTAGTACCCAGTTTTTAATCATTCCGTTAAAGTTATTCTATGATCTCTGAATCCGTCACCAAGTCGTCCATAACCGCGGACACGGCTTTTCGAAAAGATTTATCCCTGCAGGGGTGTACAATGTGAAAGTTGCCAGGTTCCGCGAGGGACCTCCCAGCTCCTTATCCACGCGTACCGCCAGACTCATTGCCAGACATTAGCTCTCTTCCGGGAAAGTCGGCTGAGTGTGAAATGGCTACAACCTTTACCTCGCTTAAGACTATCCAAGGATCATCAGTGGCGGTAGGACAAGAGGTACCTTCTCGCACCCTGTCCCGCGGCCACTTATTTTCCTGACACAACCATCCTCATCTCAGTCTTGGCCACCATCTTCAATGCACGCGCAAATGGAAAGCCAAACTAGAGGACCCTCGGCTAGTCTGCCACAAGTTAGTCGGTCGACGAGGTTCCATATGCCCACGCATGGTTGCACGCTCAACTTGGCTCGTAGGCGAGAACTCGCACTTAGGCGCGAGAACGAGACAACTCACCACATCCCATGTGGCCTCTCATCCCCACCTTTAAGCATTTTATTATCCATCGCCACAATTTTCCACCATCATTCTCATTTCACCACCTGTTTCCCACATGCACCTTCCATAGTACAACTAGGCAAGTAGCTAAGCATGGCTAAGCATCAACATAACACAGTTAAATATCTCGGCCGACAACACAATCCTATGGATAAAAGGAGGGGAACAGGTAAATGGCATAGGGAACTTAATGCAACTATAGGATACTCTAATCCAAACAAAAGACATTTAGAACCGCATGCAATATTATAGTGGAGAAGATAATTGCAGAAAATAGGATAAGATATGCTCAGAGGGGGATTACGCTTGCCTTGATCCACATGGTAGTACGGATCCTCGGGGTATTGTGGAGTAACCCCGTCGGCTTGATCTAACGAAGCCAAGAAACAAAATCAATCACCACACATGTTTATCAATGCAATGCACAACCACATGATGACATGACCTTTTAATCCTTGAGAGGAGGATGATTCCAGCTACACAATTTAAACGGAGCTCGGATGCAAAAAGGTACATCTTGAGTACACCGTGAGGGTAAGTAAGGCATCACCTTACTTGTTGATTACTATAGATGAACCCAAGGTTATCTTGCATATGAATGACATGACATGTGAGGATGCATGGTTTCGGGTGATTCAACATACTTGTAACCAATTTACAAAGATTGGGGGAGAAGTAAACATTAGTGTGGACAATAGGTGAACCAGATTATCGGTGGTAACAATAACCGGAAAAAAAAATCCGGGGTACGCACACGAGCATAGCAACGGCGAGCTTCGGTGCATTTGAGCTAGAGAGCAAGAGGGAGCGAGAGAGAAAGCATGGGGAGGTTCACATGCTCACCCTGAACTCCTGGGTAGGCTTGACGAAGAAGGGGGAGGTCGGGGTCGACGACGACTTGCTTGGAGTGCGGCGCACGTCACGGACGAAGAACGCGAATCCGGGCAATGTACAACGCTTTGGCTTGATTCCTTCGGTGGAATGGTAGAGGACGTCGAGGTGCAACTTCCTATGGTCTTCGATTTGCTCGGGCCTAGCTCAAACTCCGGCGGCGAGCTCGGCCATGGCGGCTCGGTGTGGAGCTTGTGGGGAAGAAAGGGAGAGAGAGAGAGAGTGAGTGGATAGGGCAGGGGCAGTGGCCTTTAGCCCGTGCTGAAAATCCCGCAGCGGCGGTACTACCGCTTAACCCAGCGGTGGTACCGCTGGTGCGGTCGGGTGTCGATCTTCCCACCTCGGCGGTACCGGCGGCGGTACCGGCAGCGGTACCAGTTGGTACCGGCACGCGCGTCAGAAGCCGATTTTGGCGGTAGCGGCTGCGGTAGCGGTGGCGGCAGCACTCGGGCGGTACTACCGCTTAACCCAGCGGTACTACCGCCGCCTGGGTCTTTTCTTCTCCTTGGTTCCTGAATTTTATTAGGGTACCAAAACTTTTTATAAAAATATGAGAAAATTTGAGTAGCCTCCTGACAACATGTGGAAACACCACAAAATTTGGGGTTGCCAAATAAAATGTTTTAGACAACATTCATTCATAGAGTTAGAAATAGGGCATTTTGCTAAATTCAAATAGGTTGCTCCTTTGGGAATTTTTAGCAATTGCAAAATATATTTTCAGAACTCTTGGAACTTCCTTGACAAATATGAGTTGTCAAAGTAATTTTGTTTTGCAGGTTTGAATTCTCTCATTGGTTTGAATTTGTAATGGAAACAGTTTGGCAATTGTTTTTAAATGGTGCCAAAAACCATTGATGTGTTGTTTAGCAAGTTAAATTTGGATGCCATGATGCAATGCAACACAAAAGCGGAAATTTTACACAGGTTTTTAGGTTTCCGAACTTTGGGCTGTTACAATTCTACCCCCCTTACAGGAATCTCGCCCCGAGATTCTAAGATTGCGAGAAGAAGTCGGGATACTCCTCACGAAGACTAGACTCTTGTTCCCAAGTTGCTTCATCTTCGGAGTGGTGAGACCACTGAACTTTAAGGAACTTGGTAGTCTTGTTCCGGGTCTTTCTTTCAGCTTCATCCAGGACACGGATAGGATGCTCGCGATAAGTGAGATCTTCCTGGAGATCTAGCTCTTCATGATTGACCCCATGGATAGGATCCTTGAAACAACGGCGGAGTTGGGAGACATGAAACACATCATGTACATTCGGAAAGATGACCGGTAACTCCAACTTGTAAGAAAGATCTCCTCGCTTGGCCAGAACGGTGAAAGGACCAACATAGCGAGGGGCCAATTTCCCTTTGATTCCGAAGCGGCGAACGCCACGAAGGGGAGAGACACGGAGATAAGCTTTATCACCAATTTCGTAGTGAATTTCCTGATGGTGCTTATCATAGTAGCTCTTCTGCCTAGACTGAGCAATCTTCAGATTCTCTCTTATGATTCTGACCTTCTCCTCAGCTTCATTGATAATATCCGGACCAAAGAGTGCTCTCTCTCCGGTCTCGGACCAATTTAGAGGAGTGCGGCATTTTCTTCCATAAAGAACCTCGAAAGGAGCCATGCCCAGACTAGCTTGATAGCTATTGTTGTAGGAGAACTCCGCGAAAGGGAGATACTTTTCCCAACCCTTGCCAAAAGAGATCACACATGCCCTAAGCATGTCTTCCAGAACTTGGTTCACTCTTTCGGTCTGACCATCAGTTTGAGGATGGTAAGCGGTGCTGAAATTGAGACGGGACCCCATGGCATTTGGAAACTCTGCCAGAACTTGGAGACAAAGATACTTCCACGGTCCGATATGATCCTCAAAGGACCCCGTGCAATGGAACAATACGAGCCAAATATAGTCAGCAAGTTGACTAGCATGTATATCATCACGGACTGGTAGGAAGTGAGCAACCTTGGAAGACGATCAATGATTACCCAGATTGCATTGTTGCCCTTGAGATCGGGAAATCCGGTGATGAAGTCCATACCAATTTCATCCCATTTCCACTCGGGACTGCAATAGGGGGAGAGTGCCGGCAGGTCTTTGATGTTCAGCTTTACCCGTCGACAGGTGTCGCATTCAGCAACAACTTGGCAATCTCGTTTCATACGGGTCCACCAGAATTGTGGTCGAAGTCTTGGTACATTTTGGTACTCCGGGATGAATAGAGAGAGGTGAATCATGAGCCTCTTGGAGGATAGCTCCCTCAGATTCCGTTCTTTGGCACTACCAAACGGTCACCAAAGTAAACAACCCGGATTCATCTTCCACGAAACATTTAGCCTTGCCACTAGCAATGTTCTCCTTGATATTCAGGATACCCTTATCCAGCTTCTGAGCTTCCTTATTTGGTTACTAGAGTAGATTTAATCTCCAGATTTGCTAGATAGCCAGAGGGAACAATTTCCAGGTTAAACGAGAGAACTCTTCATGAAGAGCAGGTTGGGCCTTTTCAATCATCAGATTGTTGCAATAGGACTTCCGACTTAGCGCGTCAGCCACGACGTTTGCTTTGCCGGGTTGATAGTTCAGACTCACATTGTAGTCCGTGATTAACTCCAACCAACGCCTTTGCCTGAGATTTAAATCCGGCTGGGTGAAGAGGTACTTCAGACTCTTGTGATCCGAGAAGATCTCGCAACGGTTACCAAACAGTATGGTCTCCATTGCTTCAAAGCATAACCACCGCGGCAAGTTCTAGATCATGAGTTGGGTAGTTGAGCTCATGCGGCTTAAGTTGGCGAGAAGCATGCCACCACATGGCCATCTTGCATTAGCACACAGCCCAAACCTTGTAAGAGGCGTCACAGAAGACGACGAAATCCTTGCTTGTGTCCGGCAGGACAAGCACAGGAGCGGACGTGAGCTTGGCTTTCAGTGTTTGAACTCTCTTCAGCTTCGGCCGACCATACAAACTTTTTATCCTTCTTGAGAAGGTCAGTCAGGGCCTTGGCTATCTTGGAGAAACCTTCGATGAATCGGCGGTAGTAACCCGCCAATCCGAGAAAGCTCGAATGTCCTTGACTGACATTGGAGTTTTCCAATCCAGAATGGACTGAATCTTGTCAGGAATGACTTCCACACCATTGCGGATATCACATGACCAAGGAAGACAATTATCCAACCAAAACTCACACTTGGAGAACTTGGCATAGAGGCGGTGTTCTCGAAGTTGTCAGAACCAAACGAAGATGTTCTCATGCTCTTCGTCGGTTTTGGAATAGATAAGGATGTCATCGATGTAAATGACGACAAACTTGTCAAGATAATCCATGAAGATGGAGTTCATGAGCCTCATGAAAGTAGCTGGAGCATTGTGAGACCAAAGGACATGACGGTATACTCATATGAGCCATAGCGAGTAACAAATGCCGTCTTTGGAATATCCTCCTTTCTGATTTTTATCTGATGGTATCCTGACCTCAGATCCATCTTGGAGAATACGTTGCACCAGCTAACTGATCCAACAGATCATTGATGCGAGGAATAGGATACTTGTTCTTGATTGTCACCGCATTCAACGGTCGATAGTCAGAGACTAGACGAGGCACGGTAGAATCCCTCTTCTTGACAAAGAGTACCGGACAACCCCAAGGTGAACTGCTAGGCTGGATGAAATCCTTGCTAACAGCTGATCAATTTGCTCTTTCAACAGAGCCAACTCTTCCACCGGCATACGGTAGGGCTTCTTGGAAATTGGAGCGGTACCGGGAAGTAGATCTATGACAAACTCCACACTTCGGTCAGGAGGCATGCCAGGCAATTCTTCCGGGAACACATCCGGGAAGTCACACACCACGTGTATGTCCTGGATTTCAGGAGGGGATTCGCCTTCCATAAAGCAAAGGAGGATCTCAGGTGAGTTGGGTATGATGAACATGGAGGTCTTGACAGTGCAGACCAATACTTCACACTGTCACCGGAAGAATTGGTCACGGTGACGGTCTTGGCAGCACAGTCGAGATTAGCCTGGTATTTGGCTAGCCAGTTCATGCCCATATGACATCAATGCCATTTGACCTCAGAGCTACCAAAGCGAAAGGAAAAGAGTAGTAACCGATAGTAATCTGAACTTCAGGAGTAACCCCATCGGTTTGCCATTTGGAGCCAGGAGTGGAATCACCAAGGGTCGGCTCATTTTCTCAAACGGTATTTTGTGGTCTTTTGCAAAAGCTATGGATATGAATGAATGCGATGCTCCAGAATCAAACAAAACTGTAGCGATTGTTGTTGACGTAACTCACCCATAAGAACGCCGGGGTCCTCTTCAGCTTCTTCAGCAGAGACGTGGTTCAGGCGACCACGCACAATAGGTCCAGCCTTGCCAGCTGGAGTGGCAGGGGCTCGTGCAGGAGTTATCGCGAGAGGTGCCTTCTGGGGGCACTCCCTGGAGTAGTGGCCAGCCTGGCCACAGGTGTAGCAAGTGACTCCAGGTGGAGCAGGTAGCATAGGACGGTACCCACTCCCGCCTACCCCAAGTGTCGAAGTAGTGGGGCGCGGAGGAGGTGGCCTGTATCCCGCGGCTCTCGGCATGAATGGAGCACGGGTACAGCGCTGTAGGGAACAAACACCCTGCGCTTCTTGCTCTCAGAACCCGAGGAACTCTGGTGGTCCCCATGTGCGGGCCTCTTGGAAGCTTCAAGTTCCTTTCTTCCTTGCTCAAGAGTGAAAGCCTGGTTGAACAGCTCCTGATAGGTCTGGAACCTGAAGGGCAATAGCTCATAGCGGAGCTGCGGAGTCAGACCCTTGCGGAACAGCTCTTGCTTGTCAGCATCATTGGTCACGTCCCTTGGGGCGTAACGAGAGAGATGGTTGAACTCACGACCATAAGTGCGGAGGTCCATCCGTCCCTGTTGCAAATCCAGGAACTCCCTCCTCTTCAGTCCATGATGGCTGGGGAATGTACTCCGCACGGAAGGCAGTGCGGAAATCTCCCAGTGAAGACATGGTTGGCTGGAAACAAAGCCACATGGCTTCCCACCAACAGCCAGCAGCACCAACCAAGAGATAGGTGGCAAAGTTGACTTGCTCGCCAATGGGACATGAAGCGCGGAGAACTTGCGCTCCAAAGCACGAAGCCAATCATCAGCTTCCAGTGGCTCCTTAGCATCAGCAAAGGTGGGTGGCTGGAACGCAGGAACTCAGTGAGAGTGTTGCACTCGTTCCTCCGTGCATTCTGCTGCACCAACTGTTCAAGCAAGCGCTCATTGCGCCCACGGTTCTCCTCAATGGCCATCAAGACCTCAGCCATCGAGGGTGGTGGCGGCAGATCATCCTCATCATCATTGTGGTTACCGCGACCACCACGGCCTCCACGGCCTCCTCGAGCCATTCTGGAGATTTGACAATGACACAGTTAGTATCTTTCTCCGAATGGTCGAACAATAGCATTAGCGTCTACACAAGTACACAGACTAGGGACGATAATATTGTACACAAGGAAGGATCAACAAGATAGAACTTGGGTCAAAGATCAGCATCATGTGCTACTAGCGAGAGTTAAGAAATCACACTTAACACACTCTAGTTGGCACAATCCGGGACCTTATGTTCAAGTCCGTGGGTTAAAACCCAAAGAAAGGATCAAAAGATTAACTCGGTAGAAACATCTGAGTTGATTTGGGATTGCAACGCAGCGGGAGCAACGTGACACATAACACTAAAGGTCGAACCCACCCCGTTTCTAATCATTTTGAAGTAACAGACAGGAGTAAAACCTTTAAACTCAAATCGAGGTAAGATTGCTCCGAGATTAGAGGGTAACCAGATAAGGAGTAAAAAGAATCCTAAGATGGTTTTCACAACTCATTTTTAGGTTAAAAATATTTTCACAAACACTAGACTCAACATCGACCAGTAGAAGGGTTTCCTACAGGCAGTACTGCTCTGATACCAACTTGTGGCGCCCCGACCCGACTGCTATACAGTGATGCTGTGTGTCACCGGTTAAGCGATACAACCGGAGGTTACGGGTTTACCAATCCCCGGCCAAAACCTTTGGCAGGCGTTGCTCGGAATGGATCATCGGCAACACAACACCCCGATTGATGCCTTAACACAGGCACAACCCTCAATGCATAATAGAGAGATCAAGACTTGTGGAACAACTGGCACATCACAGACTCTACGACACAAATCATATAGTTCAACTCTTATAATAGAGAAAGATAGCAAATGACAACCAGAGGTCACAGACCCAACATTACATCAAGCGGAAGCGAATTAGGTTGTTCTAAACAACAAGATCCAAATATGGCCTAAGAGGCCTACAGATAAACATCCAACGCCAGCTGTTCCGGGATGTCCCAAGCTGCCACCTGGGAACCCCAGACTACTCGTCGACGTCCACAAAGAACCCACCTTCGAGGTCGGTGAAGTCCTCTCTGAAAAAAGCAAACGACGTTGAGTTCGACGAACTCGCAAGATTAAGAGCTAATATATGCTCGATGAGGCTTTCAAGGTTTTATGGCTGTTTTGCATAAAGCTGATTTTATTTATGAAAAACAATACTCGAAGGCATCGACTAATCAGAATATTTTCAAAAGGGGTAAGAAGCAACTCTTTCTTTCATCACCTTCATCAACATCCATCCCATCATCCATTGTACCTGTTCATCAAAGGCACCTCCCCGAATCACCCTCGAGGAAGCTCACCTTGCATTTGTGAGTGGTACCTCTAGTACCCAGTTTTTAATCATTCCGTTAAAGTTATTCTATGATCTCTGAATCCGTCACCAAGTCGTCCATAACCGCGGACACGGCTTTTCGAAAAGATTTACTGCAGGGGTGTACAATGTAAAGTTGCCAGGTTCCGCGAGGGACCTCCCAGCTCCTTATCCACGCGTACCGCCTAGACTCATTGCCAGACATTAGCTCTCTTCCGGGGAAAGCCGGCTGAGTGTGAAACGGCTACAACCTTTACCTCGCTTAAGACTATCCAAGGATCATCAGTGGCGGTAGGACAAGAGGTACCTTCTCGCACCCTGTCCCGCGGCCACTTATTTTCCTGACACAACCATCCTCATCTCAGTCTTGGCCACCATCTTCAACGCACGCGCAAATGGAAAGCCAAACTAGAGGACCCTCGGCTAGTCCGCCACAAGTTAGTCGGTCGACGAGGTTCCATATGCCCACGCATGGTTGCACGCTCAACTTGGCTCGTAGGCGAGAACTCGCACTTAGGCGGCGAGAACGAGACAACTCACCACATCCCATGTGGCCTCTCATCCCCACCTTTAAGCATTTTATTATCCATCGCCACAATTTTCCACCATCATTCTCATTTCACCACCTGTTTCCCACATGCACCTTCCATAGTACAACTAGGCAAGTAGCTAAGCATGGCTAAGCATCAACATAACACAGTTAAATATCTCGGCCGACAACACAATCCTATGGATAAAAGGAGGGGAACAGGTAAATGGCATAGGGAACTTAATGCAACTATAGGATACTCTAATCCAAACAAAAGACATTTAGAACAGCATGCAATATTATAGTGGAGAAGATAATTGCGGAAAATAGGATAAGATATGCTCAGAGGGGGGATTACGCTTGCCTTGATCCACGTGGTAGTACGGATCCTCGGGGTATTGTGGAGTAACCCCGTCGGCTTGATCTAACGAAGCCAAGAAACAAAATCAATCACCACACATGTTTATCAATGCAATGCACAACCACATGATGACATGACCTTTTAATCCTTGAGAGGAGGATGATTCCAGCTACACAATTTAAACGGAGCTCGGATGCAAAAAGGTACATCTTGAGTACACCGTGAGGGTAAGTAAGGCATCACCTTTACTTGTTGATTACTATAGATGAACCCAAGGTTATCTTGCATATGAATGACATGACATGTGAGGATGCATGGTTTCGGGTGATTCAACATACTTGTAACCAATTTACAAAGATTGGGGGAGAAGTAAACATTAGTGTGGACAATAGGTGAACCAGATTATCCGGTGGTAACAATAACCGGAAAAAAATCCGGGGTACGCACACGAGGAGTGCAACGGCGAGCTTCGGTGCATTTGAGCTAGAGAGCAAGAGGGAGCGAGAGAGAAAGCATGGGGAGGTTCACATGCTCACCCTGAACTCCTGGGTAGGCTTGACGAAGAAGGGGGAGGTCGGGGTCGACGACGACTTGCTTGGAGTGCGGCGCACTTCACGGACAAAGAACGCGAATCCGGGCAATGTACAACGCTTTGGCTTGATTCCTTCGGTGGAATGGTAGAGGACGTCGAGGTGCAACTTCCTATGGTCTTCGATTTGCTCGGGCCTAGCTCAAACTCCGGCGGCGAGCTCGGCCATGGCGGCTCGGTTTGGATCTTGTGGGGAAGAAAGGAGAGAGAGAGAGTGAGTGGATAGGGCAGGGGCAGTGGCCTTTAGCCCGTGCTGAAAATCCCGCAGCGGCGGTACTACCGCTTAACCCAGCGGTGGTACCGCTGGTGCGGTCGGGTGTCGATCTTCCCACCTCGGCGGTACCGGCGGCGGTACCGGCAGCGGTAACAGTTGGTACCGGCACGCGCGTCAGAAGCCGATTCTGGCGGTAGCGGCCGCGGTAGCGGTGGCGGCAGCACTCAGGCGGTACTACCGCTTAACCCAGCGGTACTACCGCCGCCTGGGTCTTTTCTTCTCCTTGGTTCCTGAATTTTATTAGGGTACCAAAACTTTTTATAAAAATATGAGAAAATTTGAGTAGCCTCCTGACAACATGTGGAAACACCACAAAATTTGGGGTTGCCAAATAAAATGTTTTAGACAACATTCATTCATAGAGTTAGAAATAGGGCATTTTGCTAAATTCAAATAGGTTGCTCCTTTGGGAATTTTTAGCAATTGCAAAATATATTTTCAAAACTCTTGGAACTTCCTTGACAAATATGAGTTGTCAAAGTAATTTTGTTTTGCAGGTTTGAATTCTCTCATTGGTTTGAATTTGTAATGGAAACAGTTTGGCAATTGTTTTTAAATGGTGCCAAAAACCATTGATGTGTTGTTTAGCAAGTTAAATTTGGATGCCATGATGCAATGCAACACAAAAGCGGAAATTTTACACAGGTTTTTAGGTTTCCGAACTTTGGGCTGTTACAATTACTTCACAGAACATCCGATAACGGTGGTCAATAAATCAGCGATTGGAGACGTCCTCACAAACCCCAACGCAACGGGGCGAGTAGCAAAATTGCTCATCGAGCTGGGACCACTAGGAATCAAGTACGAACACCCGAAAGCTATCAAATCACAAGTCCTACCCGATTTTCACACCGAGTGGATAGAAGCTCAATTGCCAGGGGTACCTGACGTATCAAATTCCTGGACCATGTATTTCGATGGATCCAAAAAGAATGAAGGGGCAGGATCAGGCGTCATACTCATATCACCAAAAGGCGACAAACTGCGCTATATCTTGCAAATGGGTTTCGAGTTCCCATCAAATAACGAGGCCGGATACGAAGGTCTAATCCATGGCATGCGCATGGCAAAAGCCATGGGATGCACTCGACTAATGATTTATGTCGACTCTAACTTAGTTGTGCAGCAAACAATGAAGGCATGTGATGCAATCGCAGACAACATGATCGCTTATCGGGATTTGTACAACATAATGGAGGGCAGCTTCGATGGATGCGAACTACGACACGTAGGGAGAGAAAGCAATGAAGAGGCTGACAAATTAGCCAACATTGCTTCCACAAAAGCACCAGTCCCGCCGGGTGTTTTCTTTGAACGAATAGAGCGTAGGTCAATCGAAAAACGGCCATCGACTACGACAGCAGCTACAGACAAGAGCAAAGCGCCAAGCGCAGAGGATCCTCCAATTGAGGTACTTCTCATTGAGCCAATATGGACTCAACCTTTTCTCGCATACATACTTCGCAATGAACTACCAGAAGATACAAACGAGGCCAGACGCGTCACTCGACGAGCAAAAGCATACACTATCATAAACGGTGAGTTGTACAAACGCGGCACCTCAGGTGTGTTCCAAAGGTGCATTGCACTCGAAGATGGCAAGGATCTCCTTCGGGACATTCATGCCGGTACCTGCGGGCACCACGCGGGTAGTCGATCACTCGTAGCCAAAGCCTTTCGAGCAGGGTTTTACTGGCCTACAACGCTAAGGGACGCAGAGGACATAGTCAAAAGATGTATTGGTTGTCAGAAGTTCACTTCCAAGCCACATGCACCCGCATCGGCGCTAAAAACCATACCATTAGCATGGCCTTTCGCCCAATGGGGGCTTGACACGGTGGGACCACTGAAAAAATCATCAAAAGGAGGTCATACTCACTTACTGGTGGCAGTCGACAAGTTCACCAAATGGATCGAAGCTATCCCCATCACAAGTTCAACAGCTTCTACGGCAGTTCGTTTCATACAATCGATCATGTATCGATTTGGAGTAATGGATAGCATCATAACTGATAATGGAACAAACTTCACGGCGGAAGAGTTCAAATCCTTTTGCAAGGAACAAAACATCAAACTAAACTACGCCTCTGTGGCACATCCACAATCCAATGGACAGGTCGAAAAGGCCAATGGACTTGTATGCAGTGGTATCAAAAAGAGACTCTTAGTACCACTCAAAAGGGCCGCGGGTGCGTGGGTAGATGAACTCCCATCAGTACTATGGAGCTTAAGGACCACCCCAAATGCCTCCACGCAGTACACGCCGTTCTTCATGGTATATGGTGCGAAAGCAGTGTTACCATCCGACGTCAAATTTAATGCCCCACGAGTGGAAGCATATGAAGAAGACGACGCGAACAAGGCACTTCATGTTTGCTAGGGTAGATTTAATCTCCAGATTTGCTAGATAGCCAGAGGGAACAATTTCCAGGTTTAAACGAGAGAACTCTTCATGAAGAGCGGGTTGGGCCTTTTCAATCATCAGATTGTTGCAATAGGATTTCTGACTTAGCGCGTCAGCCACGACGTTTGCCTTGCCGGGTTGATAGTTCAGACTCACATTGTAGTCAGTGATTAACTCCAACCAACGCCTTTGCCTGAGATTTAAATCCGGCTGGGTGAAGAGGTACTTCAGACTCTTATGATCCGAGAAGATCTCGCAACGGTTACCAAACAGATATGGTCTCCATTGCTTCAAAGCATAAACCACCGCGGCAAGTTCTAGATCATGAGTTGGGTAGTTGAGCTCATGTGGCTTAAGTTGGCGGGAAGCATACGCCACCACATGGCCATCTTGCATTAGCACACAGCCCAAACCTTGTAAAGAGGCGACACAGAAGACGACGAAATCCTTGCTTGTGTCCGGAGGACAAGCACAGGAGCGGACGTGAGCTTGGCTTTCAGTGTTTTGAAACTCTCTTCAGCTTCGGCCGACCATACAAACTTTTTATCCTTCTTGAGAAGGTCAGTCAGGGCCTTGGCTATCTTGGAGAAACCTTCGATGAACCGACGGTAGTAACCCGCCAATCCGAGAAAGCTTCGAATGTCCTTAACTGACATTGGAGTTTTCCAATCCAGAATGGACTGAATCTTGTCAGGAATGACTTCCACACCATTTGCGGATATTACATGACCAAGGAAGACAAGTTTATCCAACCAAAACTCACACTTGGAGAACTTGGCATAGAGACGGTGTTCACGAAGCCTTGTCAGAACCAAACGAAGATGTTCATCATGCTCTTCGTCGGTTTTAGAATAGATAAGGATGTCATCGATGTAAATGACGACAAACTTATCAAGATAATCCATGAAGATGGAGTTCATGAGCCTCATGAAAGTAGCTGGAGCATTGGTGAGACCAAAGGACATGACGGTATACTCATATGAGCCATAGCGAGTAACAAAGCCGTCTTTGGGATATCCTCCTTTCTGATTTTTATCTGATGGTATCCTGACCTCAGATCCATCTTGGAGAATACAGTTGCACCAGCTAACTGATCCAACAGATCATTGATGCGAGGATAGGATACTTGTTCTTGATTGTCACCGCATTCAACGGTCGATAGTCAGAGACTAGACGAGGCACGGTAGAATCCCTCTTCTTGACAAAGAGTACCGGACAACCCCAAGGTGAACTGCTAGGCTGGATGAAATCCTTTGCTAACAGCTGATCAATTTGCTCTTTCAACAGAGCCAACTCTTCCACCGGCATACGGTAGGGCTTCTTGGAAATTGGAGCGGTACCGGGAAGTAGATCTATTACAAACTCCACACTTCGGTCAGGAGGCATGCCAGGCAATTCCTCCGGGAACACATCCGGGAAATCACACACCACGTGTATGTCCTGGATTTCAGGAGGGGTTTCGCCTTCCATAAAGCAGAGGAGGATCTCAGGGGAGTTGGGTATGATTGAACATGGAGGTCTTGACAGTGCGGACCAATACTCACACTGTCACCGGAAGAATTTGTCACGGTGACGGTCTTGGCGGCACAGTCGAGATTAGCCGGTATTTGGCTAGCCAGTTCATGCCCAATATGACATCAATGCCATTTGACCTCAGAGCTACCAAAGCGAAAGGAAAAGAGTAGTAACCGATAGTAATCTGAACTTCAGGAGTCACCCCATCGGTTTGCCATTTGGAGCCAGGAGTGGAAATCGACAAGGGTCGGCTCATTTTCTCAAACGGTATTTTGTGGTCCTTTGCAAAAGCTATGGATATGAATGAATGCGATGCTCCAGAATCAAACAAAACTGTAGCATGATTGTTGTTGACCCATAACTCACCCATAAGAGCCGGGGTCATCTTCAGCTTCTTCAACAGAGACGTGGTTCAGGCGACCACGCACAATAGGTCCAGCCTTGCCAGCTGGAGTGGCAGGGGCTCGTGCAGGAGTTATCGCGAGAGGTGCCTTCTGGGGGCACTCCCTGGAGTAGTGGCCAGCCTGGCCACAGGTGTAGCAAGTGACTCCAGGTGGAGCAGGTAGCATAGGACGGTACCCACTCCCGCCTACCCCAAGTGTCGAAGTAGTGGGGCGCGGAGGAGGTGGCCTGTATCCCGCGGCTCTCGGCATGAATGGAGCACGGGCACAGCGCTATAGGGAACAAACACCCTGCGCTTCTTGCTCTCAGAACCCGAGGAACTCTGGTGGTCCCCATGTGTGGGCCTCTTGGAAGCTTCAAGTTCCTTTCTTCCTTGCTCAAGGGTGAAAGCCTGGTTGAACAGCTCCTGATAGGTCTGGAACCTGAAGGGCAATAGCTCATAGCGGAGCTGCGGAGTCAGACCCTTGCGGAACAGCTCTTGCTTGTCAGCATCATTGTCACGTCCCTTGGGGCGTAACGAGAGAGGTGGTTGAACTCACGACCATAAGTGCGGAGGTCCATCCGTCCCTGTTGCAAATCCAGGAACTCCCTCCTCTTCAGATCCATGATGGCTGGGGAATGTACTCCGCACGGAAGGCAGTGCGGAATCCCCAGTGAAGACATGGTTGGCTGGAAACAAAGCCACATGGCTCTCCCACCAACAGCCAGCAGCACCAACCAAGAGATAGGTGGCAAAGTTGACTTGCTCGCCAATGGGACATGAAGCGCGGAGAACTTGCGCTCCAAAGCACGAAGCCAATCATCAGCTTCCAGTGGCTCCTTAGCATCAGCAAAGGTGGGTGGCTGGAACGCAGGAACTCAGTGAGAGTGTTGCACTCGTTCCTCCGTGCATTCTGCTGCACCAACTGTTCAAGCAAGCGCTCATTGCGCCCACGGTTCTCCTCAATGGCCATCAAGACCTCAGCCATCGAGGGTGGTGGCGGCAGATCATCCTCATCATCATTGTGGTTACCGCGACCACCACGGCCTCCACGGCCTCCTCGAGCCATTCTGGAGATTTGACAATGACACAGTTAGTATCTTTCTCCGAATGGTCGAACAATAGCATTAGCGTCTACACAAGTACACAGACTAGGGACGATAATCATTGTACACAAGGAAGGAATCAACAGATAGAACTTGGGTCGAAGATCAGCATCATGTGCTACTAGCGAGAGTTAAGAAATCACACTTAACACACTCTAGTTGGCACAATCCGGGACCTTATGTTCAAGTCCGTGGGTTAAAACCCAAAGAAAGGATCAAAGATTAGACTCGGTAGAAACATCTGAGTTGATTTGGGATTGCAACGCAGCGGGAGCAACGTGACACATAACACTAAAGGTCGAACCCACCCCGTTTCTAATCATTTTGAAGTAACAGACAGGAGTAAAACCTTTAAACTCAAATCGAGGTAAGATTGCTCCGAGATTAGAGGGTAACCAGATAAGGAGTAAAAAGAATCCTAAGATGGTTTTCACAACTCATTTTTAGGTTAAAAATATTTTCACAAACACTAGACTCAACATCGACCAGTAGAAGGGTTTCCTACAGGCAGTACTGCTCTGATACCAACTTGTGGCGCCCCGACCCGACTGCTATACAGTGATGCTGTGTGTCACCGGTTAAGCGATACAACCGGAGGTTACGGGTTTACCAATCCCCGGCCAAAACCTTTGGCAGGTGTTGCTCGGAATGGATCATCGGCAACACAACACCCCGATTGATGCCTTAACACAGGCACAACCCTCAATGCATAATAGAGAGATCAAGACTTGTGGAACAACTGGCACATCACAGACTCTACGACACAAATCAATAGTTCAACTCTTATAATAGAGAAAGATAGCAAATGACAACCAGAGGTCACAGACCCAACATTACATCAAGCGGAAGCGAATTAGGTTGTTCTAAACAACAAGATCCAAATATGGCCTAAGAGGCCTACAGATAAACATCCAACGCCAGCTGTTCCGGGATGTCCCAAGCTGCCACCTGGGAACCCCAGACTACTCGTCGACGTCCACAAAGAACCCACCTTCGAGGTCGGTGAAGTCCTCTCTGAAAAAAGCAAACGACGTTGAGTTCGACGAACTCGCAAGATTAAGAGCTAATATATGCTCGATGATTGGCTTTCAAGGTTTTATGGCTGTTTTGCATAAAGCTGATTTTATTTATGAAAAACAATACTCGAAGGCATCGACTAATCAGAATACTTTTCAAAAGGGGTAAGAAGCAACTCTTTCTTTCATCACCATTCATCAACATCCATCCCCATCATCTCATTGTACCTGTTCATCAAAGGCACCTCCCGAATCACCCTCGAGGAAGCTCACCTTGCATTTGTGAGTGGTACCTCTAGTACCCAGTTTTTAATCATTCCGTTAAAGTTATTCTATGATCTCTGAATCCGTCACCAAGTCGTCCATAACCGCGGACACGGCTTTTCGAAAAGATTTATCCCTGCAGGGGTGTACAATGTGAAAGTTGCCAGGTTCCGCGAGGGACCTCCCAGCTCCTTATCCACGCGTACCGCCAGACTCATTGCCAGACATTAGCTCTCTTCCGGGGAAAGCCGGCTGAGTGTGAAACGGCTACAACCTTTACCTCGCTTAAGACTATCCAAGGATCATCAGTGGCGGTAGGACAAGAGGTACCTTCTCGCACCCTGTCCCGCGGCCACTTATTTTCCTGACACAACCATCCTCATCTCAGTCTTGGCCACCATCTTCAACGCACGCGCAAATGGAAAGCCAAACTAGAGGACCCTCGGCTAGTCCGCCACAAGTTAGTCGGTCGACGAGGTTCCATATGCCCGCGCATGGTTGCACGCTCAACTTGGCTCGTAGGCGAGAACTCGCACTTAGGCGGCGAGAACGAGACAACCACCACATCCCATGTGGCCTCTCATCCCCACCTTTAAGCATTTTATTATCCATCGCCACAATTTTCCACCATCATTCTCATTTCACCACCTGTTTCCCACATGCACCTTCCATAGTACAACTAGGCAAGTAGCTAAGCATGGCTAAGCATCAACATAACACAGTTAAATATCTCGGCCGACAACACAATCCTATGGATAAAAGGAGGGGAACAGGTAAATGGCATAGGGAACTTAATGCAACTATAGGATACTCTAATCCAAACAAAAGACATTTAGAACAGCATGCAATATTATAGTGGAGAAGATAATTGCGGAAAATAGGATAAGATATGCTCAGAGGGGGGATTACGCTTGCCTTGATCCACGTGGTAGTACGGATCCTCGGGGTATTGTGGAGTAACCCCGTCGGCTTGATCTAACGAAGCCAAGAAACAAAATCAATCACCACACATGTTTATCAATGCAATGCACAACCACATGATGACATGACCTTTTAATCCTTGAGAGGAGGATGATTCCAGCTACACAATTTAAACGGAGCTCAGATGCAAAAAGGTACATCTTGAGTACACCGTGAGGGTAAGTAAGGCATCACCTTTACTTGTTGATTACTATAGATGAACCCAAGGTTATCTTGCACATGAATGACATGACATGTGAGGATGCATGGTTTCGGGTGATTCAACATACTTGTAACCAATTTACAAAGATTGGGGGAGAAGTAAACATTAGTGTGGACAATAGGTGAACCAGATTATCCGGTGGTAACAATAACCGGAAAAAAATCCGGGGTACGCACACGAGCAGTGCAACGGCGAGCTTCGGTGCATTTGAGCTAGAGAGCAAGAGGGAGCGAGAGAGAAAGCATGGGGAGGTTCACATGCTCACCCTGAACTCCTGGGTAGGCTTGACGAAGAAGGGGGAGGTCGGGGTCGACGACGACTTGCTTGGAGTGCGGCGCACGTCACGGACGAAGAACGCGAATCCGGGCAATGTACAACGCTTTGGCTTGATTCCTTCGGTGGAATGGTAGAGGACGTCGAGGTGCAACTTCCTATGGTCTTCGATTTGCTCGGGCCTAGCTCAAACTCCGGGGCGAGCTCGGCCATGGCGGCTCGGTTTGGAGCTTGTGGGGAAGAAAGGAGAGAGAGAGAGTGAGTGGATAGGGCAGGGGCAGTGGCCTTTAGCCCGTGCTGAAAATCCCGCAGCGGCGGTACTACCGCTTAACCCAGCGGTGGTACCGCTGGTGCGGTCGGGTGTCGATCTTCCCACCTCGGCGGTACCGGCGGCGGTACCGGCAGCGGTACCAGTTGGTACCGGCACGCGCGTCAGAAGCCGATTCTGGCGGTAGCGGCCGCGGTAGCGGTGGCGGCAGCACTCAGGCGGTACTACCGCTTAACCCAGCGGTACTACCGCCGCCTGGGTCTTTTCTTCTCCTTGGTTCCTGAATTTTATTAGGGTACCAAAACTTTTTATAAAAATATGAGAAAATTTGAGTAGCCTCCTGACAACATGTGGAAACACCACAAAATTTGGGGTTGCCAAATAAAATGTTTTAGACAACATTCATTCATAGAGTTAGAAATAGGGCATTTTGCTAAATTCAAATAGGTTGCTCCTTTGGGAATTTTTAGCAATTGCAAAATATATTTTCAGAACTCTTGGAACTTCCTTGACAAATATGAGTTGTCAAAGTAATTTTGTTTTGCAGGTTTGAATTCTCTCATTGGTTTGAATTTGTAATGGAAACAGTTTGGCAATTGTTTTTAAATGGTGCCAAAAACCATTGATGTGTTGTTTAGCAAGTTAAATTTGGATGCCATGATGCAATGCAACACAAAAGCGGAAATTTTACACAGGTTTTTAGGTTTCCGAACTTTGGGCTGTTACAATTACTTCACAGAACATCCGATAACGGTGGTCAATAAATCAGCGATTGGAGACGTCCTCACAAACCCCAACGCAACGGGGCGAGTAGCAAAATTGCTCATCGAGCTGGGACCACTAGGAATCAAGTACGAACACCCGAAAGCTATCAAATCACAAGTCCTACCCGATTTTCACACCGAGTGGATAGAAGCTCAATTGCCAGGGGTACCTGACGTATCAAATTCCTGGACCATGTATTTCGATGGATCCAAAAAGAATGAAGGGGCAGGATCAGGCGTCATACTCATATCACCAAAAGGCGACAAACTGCGCTATATCTTGCAAATGGGTTTCGAGTTCCCATCAAATAACGAGGCCGGATACGAAGGTCTAATCCATGGCATGCGCATGGCAAAAGCCATGGGATGCACTCGACTAATGATTTATGTCGACTCTAACTTAGTTGTTTTGCAAACAATGAAGGCATGTGATTCAATCGCAGACAACATGATCGCTTATCGGGATTTGTACAACATAATGGAGGGCAGCTTCGATGGATGCGAACTACGACACGTAGGGAGAGAAAGCAATGAAGAGGCTGACAAATTAGCCTACATTGCTTCCACAAAAGCACCCGTCCCGCCGGGTGTTTTCTTTGAACGAATAGAGCGTAGGTCAATCGAAAAACGGCCATCGACTACGACAGCAGCTACAGACAAGAGCAAAGTGCCAAGCGCAGAGGATCCTCCAATTGAGGTACTTCTCATTGAGCCAATATGGACTCAACCTTTTCTCGCATACATACTTTGCAATGAACTACCAGAAGATACAAACGAGGCCAGATGCGTCACTCGACGAGCAAAAGCATACACCATCATAAACGGTGAGTTGTACAAACGCGGCACCTCAGGTGTGTTCCAAAGGTGCATTGCACTCGAAGATGGCAAGGATCTCCTTCGGGACATTCATGCCGGTACCTGCGGGCACCACGCGGGCAGTCGATCACTCGTAGCCAAAGCCTTTCGAGCAGGGTTTTACTGGCCTACAACGCTAAGGGACGCAGAGGACATAGTCAAAAGATGTATTGGTTGTCAGAAGTTCGCTTCCAAGCCACATGCACCCGCATCGGCGCTAAAAACCATACCATTAGCATGGCCTTTCGCCCAATGGGGGCTTGACATGGTGGGACCACTGAAAAAATCATCAAAAGGAGGTCATACTCACTTACTGGTGGCAGTCGACAAGTTCACCAAATGGATCGAAGCTATCCCCATCACAAGTTCAATAGCTTCTACGGCAGTTCGTTTCATACAATCGATCATGTATCGATTTGGAGTAATGGATAGCATCATAACTGATAATGGAACAAACTTCACGGCGGAAGAGTTCAAATCCTTTTGCAAGGAACAAAACATCAAACTAAACTACGCCTCTGTGGCACATCCACAATCCAATGGACAGGTCGAAAAGGCCAATGGACTTGTATGCAGTGGTATCAAAAAGAGACTCTTAGTACCACTCAAAAGGGCCGCGGGTGCGTGGGTAGATGAACTCCCATCAGTACTATGGAGCTTAAGGACCACCCCAAACGCCTCCACGCAGTACACGCCGTTCTTCATGGTATATGGTGCGAAAGCAGTGTTACCATCCGACGTCAAATTTAATGCCCCACGAGTGGAAGCATATGAAGAAGACGACGCGAACAAGGCACTCGAAAACGCAGCCGATTTGCTGGAAGAAGCACGCAATACGGCTTTGGCACGAACAGCCGTTTATCAACAAGACCTCCGCAACTACCATAGTCATCGATTACGCACATGGTCCTTCATGGTGGGAGACTTGGTGCTGCGGGAGAAACAGAAAAAAGTCCATAAACTTGCATCACCATGGGAAGGACCTTACGTCGTCACAGAAGTCATCGAAGGAGGAGCCTATCGATTGAAGAACGCAAAGACGGGTGAAGTAGCATCAAACCCATGGAACGTGGCGCACCTGCGTCGGTTCTATGCATAGATCTCTTAACCTCATATGTAATAGCGCATAAGGTTAAAGAATCAGCAAGTTTCAGACGCACTCTTTTCCCTTACCAGGGTACTTGCGGGGACTGGAAGGTTTTAATGAGGCGGCTTGCTGATCGAACACATATTTCGAATAAAGATACATGTTCCACCATATTTCTCATATATGCCTTTACCCCACTCAAAGACTCGGGGGCTGGGTCAAACAGGAAACCCAAAAACCCCACTCGACATGCTCGGGGGCTGGGTCAACCAGAAAACCCAAACCCCACTCGACATACTCGGGGGCTGGGTCAAACAGGAAACCCAAAAACCCCACTCGACATGCTCGGGGGCTGAGTCAAACAGGAAACGCAAACCCACTCGTTAAACTCGGGACCTGGCACAAATCAAAAACACAGATGTGTTACCCCGAGGACTGCCCCGATTATACTACGATGACGTCGGATAAGAAGACAACACCCACGTTTGAATAAGGATTCAAGACTACAATCGACACATGATTCAAGATTACAGTCAACAAAAATGATTCGACTGGCAAAAGTACTCCCATGGGAGCACATCAAAAAAATTCTCGTGATTAGTCAGGAAGAAACAAAGTTATTGAGATTATCCTATACTTCAAACAAAATAAAGCATAATCTCGGGGGCTACTCCCATGGGAGCGCTGACGCGCTCCCATAAATTTCAAAAGCAAATTATTTCGATTGGCCAAAGCAGTGCAGAAGAATGATTTGAGATTGTCCTCTATTGCAGGGCAAATAAACAACAATCTCGGGGGCTACTCCCATGGGAGCGCTGTCGCGCTCCCATAGATTCTCAAAAGAAGGTAAGAAACTCACTCGACTACAGACTCGATTACATGCATTAGAATACTTCGAAATCTTATAATCATACTTCATAAATTCTCGGACTACGCCAATCGCGGATGTTTCGGATGCTACATACGCAAATGCAACGGCAAGACCCGCTGAGCAATCGAGCCGGGCCGAGGGATGCTCCAACAGTGTTTTTCCCTTGAATTTTTCCGTGTCAACAGACATGATGAAAATCCTGACGGACGCATTAGGTATCAAAAGTTAAACTGCAGGACGAATCAGTAAGACCTACAACGGCCTGAGTCAAGTCTGTCCAGTATGTTCCAGCTTCGAGTCCGGGGACTCGACTCTGATTGAAGGCTAGTATGGTTTCGCCCAAACGTGCGGTTAACTGAGCTCGATTTTTGAGTGAATCAGGCCTGCTATGTCAATATCATTAGGCAAAAGTTTCAAAAGTGTTCCAGCTTCGAGTCTGGGGACTTGAACCTGATTGAAGGCTAGTATGGTTTCGCCCGAATGTGCGGTTAACTGAGCTTGATTTTCGAGTGAATCAGGCCTGCTATGTCAATATCCCTAGGCAAAAGTTTCAAAAGTGTTCCAGCTTCGAGTCCGGGGACTTGAACCTGATTGAAGGCTAGTATGGTTTCGCTCGAATGTGCGGTTAACTGAGCTCGATTTTCGAGTGAATCAGGCCTACTATGTCAATATCCCTAGGTAAAATCTTTTCGACTGCGTTTCAGGCTCGAGTCCGGGGACTCGAGTCTGACTGAAGACTAGTAAGGTTTCGCCCAAATGTGCGGTTAACTGAGCCTGATTTTTGAGTGGATCGGGCCTACTATGTCAATATCCCTAGGCAAAATCTTTTCGACTGCGTTCCAGGTTCGAGTCCGGGGACTCGAGTCTGACTGAAGACTAGTAAGGTTTTGGCCAAGTAAGCAGTTAACTGAGCTCGATATTCGAGTGAATCAGGCCTACTATGTCAATATCACTCGGTTAACGTACACATACAATCGAAATAAATTGGAGCTTGAAGAACTACCTCGGGTCAGAAGAACAAACTCAGAAGACTATGACGTGCACGATGAAGGGAGCACATGCTCGATTCTTCGAGTCAAGCAAGTACTCGGGGGCTAATGACGAGGTTATACTCTGCGGGTACCCCAGCATAAGGGTACCTGGTGCACGTGATGATCAAAGAAGCCCAAGGATTAATCGAAGCCTACGAAGGAAGGCCCAAGACGAAGACTGCTTTCCAAGTTAGATCAAGTTATAGTCGGTTAAAACTTTCTATACATGTAACCTTGGTCGGTTATGTTTCCCGAGACCCAGCCTCCTATATAAAGGCTGGGAGGGAGATCGATCGAGGGGAAGCAATCCATAGCCACCAAAACCTCGGCGAGATCAGCAGCTCGTCAAACCCTTGTAATCCTCAAATTCACACCATAAATACAGACAGGCAGGAAGTAGGGGTTTTACCTCACTCGAGGGCCCTGAACCTGGGTAAATCCAGCTTGTCAGCCGTCGATTCCACCGATACTACGCGTTCTCTACCACACAATCAACCCTAGGTATAGCAACCATGGAATTTGCCGAGGGCACACCTCGACATGCATCAATCGATGCAGAGGCCGGGACTTCTCCAATTCGAAAAACACACACAAGGAAGATAAGCACTACATGCATAGTTGACCAATTTGTATAGCTACTTGTTCCACCCCGACCACTTTGTTGCATCCCCTCGTGGTGACGGGGAAAACCCTAGATCACCGCCACCACCTCCTCCCTCCTTCCCCTAGTCTCGCCGCCGCACGAGGGCGCCATCCGGCAAAGTTCGGGACAACCCCAAAGACGGCAGCTACGGACCTCTCAGGCGGTTCCCATGGCAGCGCGGTGGAGGCTCTCGGTATCCTAGATTGCATCAATTCTTGGCGGCGGTGTGACCTCGTGATGTGTGCTTGTTTAGCTCTAGTCACCGCGGATCCGAGGAGGCGTATCGTGGACCTCCAAATCGGTCTTCTCAGGCTTGACCGATGACGAGGTCTCTAGAGTTTTGTGGAGCAGGCCGGGTGTAAACCTTACTTTCGGCCGGTGGTGGACCCCGTGATGGCGACGTGGTGCATCGTCTCCTTCCTAAAGGCATTGTCGAGGTGAAACTCTCACCTCCATCAGTTACCTCTGGGGAAAACCTTAATCCGTCGATCGGATGGTGGCATCGCTCCAGTGTCGTACCCTCTTGGGGGCATCATTATTGGAGATATGCATCGTCCTCAGGGATCAGTGGAGATTTTCAGTGCTGGAGCGGTGTTATATCTATCGTATCGACGACGAAGAGTCTCGGTGACAGACGCGTGACGATTGACAACCATATCTGATGGTATGTGCACCCGTTTTCCTAGGCAGCCATCCTAGCTATCGAGGACTAGGTAGTTTCGCTGGCCCTTAGTGATTCCAATTTTACAATTTACAACCATATCATTTATATTTCAAGTGACTCATAAAATGGGGCCAAATTTCTATACCATGAAGGTAACATAACATATATGCAACATCCTAGTGCGAATATATATAGAGAGAAAAGCGAACTTTTAACTCGCGTCGTCTACTAGTAACATCGGAATCTTAGAAAAACGAAATTTCTAATGGACTAGATGTTCGAAGAGGAAAAAACAAGAAAAAATTACATAGAGCTCGCATTTGGCTGCCAATGCCAATTGGCAGGATCAACAAGGTCACATAACCAACTCAAAAGCACCATCAGCCAAACGAATCGTAAATTTGTTAAACATGAATCACACCTTGATTTACTGCATTTTTTTACCAAATTCATTTTGTAGATGACGGAGAGGTTTTATGCACCTATTAATACCTAGCCAATCAACAAGCCCACAAGTTGAAGCAGCTCCAATAACTGAAACAAGGATGTACACGCATCTCGTTGGAACCATGTGTGTTGGACGAACCGGACTGAATTGTCAAGCACGTGGTTACCAAAATAATGTGGAGAGAGAGGACTCGGACTCTAACCCAAAAAAGCAACGAGAAAAAGACCAAAAGTATATAAAAGCCGTGGCAAAAGAGAACGCAGGTTTTAGACTCGATTCCACAATCTCTCTTCAGCTTTCTTCCAAACAAAATTGACCGGATCATCAGATTAATGAACGCCTTCTTTCGCCGGCGTTGATCGCCCGCAATGAATTCATAAAGCTCTTTTAACTCCGGAGCCTTTTGCTCTTATCGAAAACCACAGAAGTTCGCACGAGGAGTCGAGGACGTCCATGGTGCATGCATACGCCGTCAGAAGCAACCGAATGCAATTCTGTGGAAAACGGCTAGCCGGCAAGCATGTGGTCTGCCCTTTCTGCCCAATCATTCGACACAAGTTGAAGAAGAACCTGCTTGGAGCCCCACCCAGGAGACTTGACTGCTGCCCTCCTTCAACGAAGGTGGCTCTTCCAGCCACATGAGGGTAAAAGAGAAAATAATCACCATGAAATGCATGCTGATTACAGTTTCACACAAAATCCAAAAAAGGGTAAACGAGAAAAAGAAATCTTTGTGTGCATCCTTTTGCTCTTTTCAAGCCATCCATTGGAAGAAGGCCTTGTGGCAGAGGAGCAATTCCACTTTGCCTCTTGAGGTCTTCTCAGGAACGGCTTTGTCTTGGCCTTGGGTGGTGGCTATCGCTGCTCCTCATGGGCATCTCTCTTTCATGATGCACACGGGCCAAGTAGCGGCTGCAGCTCCACGCACAAGGAGCCACATCCGGGAGAGGTTTTATCTGCAAAAACAACATGTATTACGCGCAATTATAGAAGGAAAAAACAGTGGAGAATTCTGTAATAAAATAGAAGCGGCAAAGAAACAGTTGACCTTGCCCAATAGGGGTTGGTTCGATCCTTTTTTTAATCTTTTTTGTTGGTAGTTGTATTTGAGCCAAAGTTTTAAACAATTGTATTATTGCTTCCTGATCCGGCCAATGACCGTCCGTTACTCTAACCAAATCATTCCTACAACAGGTAGTTCTAAAATGGTCTGATGTTGAAACCAAACCTGTAATAGGAGCCGATTTGGAGACTTGAGGTCGTGGTAGTAGACTGGGATGATTTGATGTCCTAAGGTCAACTATGCAATATAATATGTGTGTTCGCATTGTCAATTTAGTTCAACTTCACAAGCCAAATGTTCCAGGAGAATATTCATATTTGATTTTGGCCAATTACAATACTGGTTTTGGTTATTTGCATCGATTTCGTTTAGACAAATTAATTTGAGAAAAATAATGCTTGAAAACGATCTCAAACTAAGAATTAATTAATTCGATTACAAACTTAAAATGTAGAGACCACACGTTTGGATTTTGCTCTTTGAGCGAAGCTCACCGTGCGCCATCCGATTAGGCGTGGCGACCGTAAGGATGGCAATGGGTAGGGCATGAGGCAGGTAAAGCAATACCATATCTGTGTAGTTAATGGGTACAAAGTTCTACCCATACCCGTACCCATGGGTACGAAACTTTACCCATACCCATACCCATACCCGGCGGGTATCCATACCTACTAGGTACCTAACGGTAGATCAAATAGTACATAAGTTATTCATAATTTTATATTTATCGATAACATATTTAATAAAAGAAAAATATTTATCTCAACTCAATAACATACATTTGAGTACGTGACAATTTTCACAACTCAAATTGACAACTTTAAATTAGGTTCGCAAGCTCACGAGAATGAATATTGGACCTTCACATGTAAGTTATATAAACGGGTAGGGTATGAGTATACTCACGGGTACGAGGTTATACTTGTGCCCTACCCACGACATAACGGGTAGGGTATGGGTACTACCCATGGATATAAAATTGTGTACATACCCTACCCATGGGTACGGTACCCGCGGGTACCCATACCCATGGGTAAAATTGCCATCCTTAGTTGGCGAGTTGGAGAGAATGAACAAGAAGAGAAATTGGAGGAGGAAGAATAAGAGGAGAAAGGGAGCGATGGTGGAGGACGAAGCATATTGGCCTCAAGATGGCAAGGTGGCGGCAATACGGATGTGGGAGTAGCGCACACACATAAGAATGGGTGCCAACTGATGAGTGCCTCTATGCCTATTGTAAGGTATGGCGGGCACGATGGCGCATCGACGTGAGTCGTTGTCGATGCTAACATTATGGCCTTGATCTAAATGGTGGCAGCCAAAACAAGAGGAGAATGCAGAGGGTCGTATAGGAGAGAAAGAGGAAACAACAACAGGTCGCATGGAAAAGTAAAGACAACTATCACAAGGAATGGAGAGATTGAGCTCGAGCCCAAGAAAGAAGACGAATTCCTCATTAAGCAAGGTAGACAAAGTTAATGCTCCCAGACTAAAGAGAGGATGTTCACGCAATAGTCATCTCCATTGAGAATATGTCACATGGCATATTAGTCTTGAAAAAATTGCCACATATTAATTTTCTTTCGTCATTAGTGACTTAATCCCACATAAATGAAATGTTGATTCAGAACGGTAGAAAGTAGCCTTTTTTTTAATCCCGGGTAGGTTGCTTGTTTTGAGTGCAGATTTCAGACAATACAACGTTCAAATGCTCTTATACTATAACACTATCGGTAGTCTAACTTCTGCAAGAAGAAAATTGACTATCATTGTTCAGTCACAAGGAATTTTTTTTTAAAAAGCAAAGTCTGTGGTTACGCCAGCAAAATTATACTTACGAGTGGCCGTGTAGCTTGAGACCGTGGGAAGAAACTGCACCTGTATGTGACATAAACCATGCGTTTAAACTTCAAACACAATGACTGAGTGACTGACCCATTTTCTTGGTTTGACCGACGCTTTGCTCAAAAGCTCTTTGAAAATAAATCTAACCCTGCCAATGTAATCACTGAGTTCACTGTAAATATGAAATGTGATCAGTATGGGCTAATGGAAACCTCATTCAAGAGCAGAATAGCTAGAGATGGAGTATGCGATGTGATGGGATCGACCAGGACCTGCTGGCCCTACCGAGTGGCAAGGACAAGCATTACCGGCATGCGCATGAAAACAACACCCATTTACTCGAAACTCTTGATAGACTTGCCGCATTGTCCCCATCTATAGATCCCAGAATAACTTCACCTTGCACAATCCTGCCACCCATGATCTGATCATTTCAAAAAGGAAAAAAAGGAATTATTTCCACATATTAGCAAGGAACAAAGAGCATTCAAAAGCAGCATGATGGTGTAGCCCAATTTATTTTTTGAAACAATGATATTGCTTTTGGCAATTTTATTAATTCAGAAGAGAGCATGAATTGTTCGGTTAAGTAATGGAAAATTGACTGAATAACGTTACAAATGTCGACACCGACCGTCATGAAACATGACAACACAAAGGCACTGACCAATCACTACTAAATAACTTGAACTCCATAAGGAGAGCATTCGTCGAGAGGGGCAGAGCCAGAGTATAAATTATCAAATGCCAGACAGTCGTGGATGGTGCCACGACAGAGAAAAACGTGTTTTATGGTCGCATATATGATGAAAAATAATTTTTCTACAAATAAAATACCGGTTTACCCCCTTGAGTACATAGGAATTCTCCCCTTTGTCGAGATTCGAGATTAGCAACACGCTCATCCGAGTGACTCTGATTTCACCGCAAGGGACCGTCACTGGTTAAGATTCGAGACTTATGTTAATGTTGGGCTCTACCAAGCAATCGACCACACACATCAACGAAGTACAACTACAAATTTCAAGGCGAGATGAGATGCGGAGGACCACCCTTCAATTTTCATCTTCACCACCGAGACTACTCCACGACAGCACCGACTTCACATCAAGAATCAACATGATATATAGTAGCCAACAATGTCATGCCCCAGAATGAAACAAGACATTTGATGTGAAAATTGAAATGCCAAGAGGACAACATCCGCATAGGCTGGCCCGTCGCCAGTGAGACCAAAATCACTAAACACAATGATCCGTAGAGCAACCATGATGAACGGTTGCACAAAACCAACGTCGACCCATACCAAACGGTCGACTAGACACGTAAACGACGACATACAACTCCGGCTTTCACGAAAAGCTAGGGAGGAGAAATATGTAGGACGTGTGGTCTTGCGGCAAACACCCACCCTTCATTTGTCATGGTCCAACCCCACATTCAAAGGCGGCATGGTTATAGACATGTCACGTGTAATGTGCAATTTTTTTTTTGATATATAGTATTGCTATGAGAATATGCATACATTAATATTTAAATATAAACATGACTAATGTGAACCAGTAACAAGATTTTGGGGGCTAACCTAACCAGTAACCACGGCCGAAATGAGGAGGGTTTAATGAGGCAATGATGTGTCAACGTTACTGGCGTTGAACTGGCGGACTTTTCTTTCCTTTGACGAAACAACTGGACGCGGCTACACAGTGCGCGCGCACTGTATAGTCCTTCGCGGTGCCCCTCCCGAAAACGGAAAGGAGCAGGTATTCTATGCTCCGCTTTCCATAAATAGAAATATCTGGTCCCCACGTTTCCTCTGCCCTCACTGCCGAGTAATTTACATGCTACTGTACCTGTTTTTCGTCCAAAAAAACACCACAGCTGGACCAGATACACTACCCGCCGCTCCCCAGCCATTCGCCCGCCTTCTACCCCACTTTGGGCTGCAAAGGTCATGACCAGGGAAAAATCTGCGAACTTGAGCTGTAAAAAATACACCCACATTGCTTGCCTTCAGGACAAAAGTTAAATACAGGAGACAACTATTTTAGAAGTTTCAGAAATAAGAAGAGATAACAATTATATCCAGTCGCAGAAGTTACATAAAGGGAACATATTGGTTTAGTTCCATAAATAAGTACTAGCAAATTTACATCCAGGGAGCAGATTAATTTTAGAAGTTCCACCTATAGCATTAACCAAAAAACTTACATCACGGTATGCACGCCCGACATCTCCATCAAATACAATTGGCCACACATGTCCGTGTGGTGTGGTGCAGCACATCAGCCTTGGGAGGGGGAGAAGCGGAAGGGGAGAAGTACAAGACTGGGACCAGAGAGCACAAATATCTCGGCAAAACAAGCGCAGAGGACGCTGACAATGCAACGGTGGCCGATGCTCTTTGTACAGATTTGGATGTTAGAGGGGAGTTGGGGTCTCCTGATCATTTGGGAAAAAATACATGTTATAACTCAAAAGGAAAACTATAGGTATAAATTCATTTTATACAAGAGAACATCTATATTTGAACAAAAAATACATCTCTAACACAAGTGTAATAGATAAATTAGTAATTATTTTGAAACATGCAAACACCATCATATTCCTAGAAGGATCTTGACATCATGGATGTAACAACAACATATAATTCTGAATATAAACAACATCCCTATGGCAGAAAAATACATCGGTGAGACGGGGTTAAGAAAATCATGTTGAATTAGACATGACATGAGAGACTAAAAACGTATACATGTCATCTAAAAAGGATCTAACGAGGACAACCGTACTTGGGCAGAACTACATCTATAACACGGGGAAAATGCAACTAAAAATAATCGAATCAAACACTGCTAATTTTGACAATGGGAATTACATCCTACATGAATAATCTTCTAAAAGAAAACATGTATGCATCAAGACCTACAAAGCACCACCCGACCAAAAATGAGCTGCCCCATCTCCCGGCTGGTGAGAACATATGGTTCCTTCAAAGCAACGGATGGCTTGGCAGGAGCTAGCATGGTCCTAGACCGTTCTGTAACCCTTACTTGAACACAAATTACATCCTAAAAAGCAATAACTTATGTCAGACATCCATTAAATTCGAATAATGTACTGATTTCAACATGGGGAAGTTACTTCCTATACAGAATCATCAAGAAAAGAATCTGGGTTTAACAAACATATTACACTTGAACTAGAAACTACACCCCTGACACATGAGAAACTTATCGAGTTTGTACGAATCAAACTTTTCAGATTCAAAACAATGGAAAACCCTACCGGCTAATCTGTCCAAAATGTTAAGGACATAAAAGATACATCCTATGAGTATAAAATGCATCCCATATGCAAATTTTACTTATAGAAATACATCGTGTTTGTTACATCTATAAGCAAACTTTCGAGCATAAAATACATCGTATGAGTACAAAAAAATATACATCCATATCACATTTTAAGCATGAAAATTTACATCCAGCTGAGATATATAAACATTCGTAAGCATGGTTTCTTCCCAAATTTTCAACATAAAACTACGTATTGTTTGAACAAACATATTCAGAGAACCCTACTGTGCATCCGAACAGAATAAACTGCATCATGGATTCATGGGTTACTACATCCACATGGCTTACTACTGTCTATTCTAAAGGGAGAAACTGAACTTATCGAAGATAAACTGAACCCTATCAACACCACCGTGACCAAATGGGGGTAAAGCAAACGCTAATCTAATTGTCCGTTAACCGAGAGTTTGCGAAAGCGAATTTAAAAACATGCATATAATTATGTTAAATAGTACTAATTTCAAACATGAAAAATGCATTCCGTGACCCTAGAAAAAAGTTACATCAACAATTTCTAAAGTGCCCAAAATCAGTGCTAATTTGAACATGATAGCTACATCCTAAGATGAATTACTGCTTATTTGAACATGAGAGCTACATTCCGTGACCCAGAAAAAAGTTACATCTACAATTTGTAAAGTGCCCAAATTAGTGCTAATTTGAACATGATAGCTACATCCTAAGATGAATTACTGCTATTTTGAACATGATAGCTACATTCCGTGACACAAAATAGTAGCACAACACCACCACCCCAACTACTGTCCAATATAGCATCATCAACACTGCAGAAAAATTCAGATAACACAACAGCACCATTCCTAAGAGGAGACTGCATCTAGCAAAACTTATGTACATGTAACTATGGCTTCTGTTATACATGAGTAAACAATTAGTACTGCCAAGATTGATTTCAGGCGATCAGCATTAGCAAACTAGTACTACCAAGTTTGATTTTAGTGGAATTACACATCCACGAACCCATTCTGTACATTAGCAACTAGAGCTGCACATGAACACTACAGCACATCCAAAGGGACGGGATAGGCAGCTCAGCTATGAAAACGCCGGCGCAACTACGGGCAGTGGTAAAAATAGACGGGAGATGGAGATTAAGGTACTCACGGAACGGAATCGAAATACGTACACCGGCACCTTGGACGCAGGAACTTGCCGCCGATGCTCCCCGATGTCATCTGCTCTCAGCCCGGCCCAATCGACTGTATCGCCCCTACAAATCGGTGACGATGGAGCCCTGATTCGCGACATAGATGCAGCACAGCCGCTCCAGACCACAAACACGAGCCACCGCTGCTACTCGATGCATCTTCCTCTGGACAGCTCGCCGGCGACGAGCGAGATTGGCAGGAGGAGGTGAGGGAGAGCAAAATCGCCTGCGAGGAGGAGATGCGGAAGAGACGAAGAAGTGGAATGGGGAATTTTGGACACGTGCCGACGTGCGTTCCGTGTTTGTCACCTAGCGCCGGTTCGCTTGGAAAGAATAGACCGCACGATGAAGATCCGATGGACGCGAGCGGTGAGCACTGGTTTTGGACCAGATCGTGCGCGCGCATGAAATAGATTTTTTTTTTTTTTTTTTTTTTTTTTTTTGAACAAGGATCTTCATTGCAAATTCACCACAGATTACAAAGCAACAGAAGAACAGGAATTTGCAAATGAAACAAACTGAAGCACTCAGCACAACAGCAACAAATGCTGAACCACCGCAGAAGCCTGACGAAGAACACCACCGCCGAACACCGCCGGAGATGGAGCCTGCAGGACGCCGCACACCCCGGGGAGGAAGAACCCCACTCATGTAGCAAGCCGCAGGAGCTGTCCGCCGCAGGCGACGGAACCGGAGAAACGATTAACGAGCACGGCCAAGCTCCTCCACCCCGCAACCACCCAACTTCCGACGAACCCTGCACAGAGCACAAGCAGCTTGCCGGATTCTCCGCCGAGAACACGCCTGGATCACCCCTTCTCCCCTTGCCACCACGGCCGGACGGAGAAAGAGGAAGCAAGGCGGAGAAGAAGCACCACGAAGCACGAGCCGCTCGAAACCTTGCCACCATGGCCGGGAAGAGGAGCTCGAACACCGCCAGCGAAGAAACCGAGATCCCAGCAAAAGATCCCCTGTACAGGCGAAAGAGGACGCCGGCGCCGAGCACCAGCACCCCTCCGCAGCACCCCGACCGCCCCCATGGTGTGGCCAGGAGGAACCACACCAAGACGAAGAAGGGGAGCGAGGTACAAAATCTCAGAGGCCGGCCACCACCTCCGCCATGACGGCCGCCCAAGGAGAACACGAACTCACCAGATCCGTGGATCCAGGAGTACACCACGCCGGGAGAACGTCGAAGCCGCTCCGCAGAGCGCCGCCGAGGTGGGGATCGATCCCCGGCCACCTTATTCCAACACGCCGCCGCAGCCACCACCACTCCAGCGCCGCCAAGGAAAGCTACCCTACTATCTACACGCCTAGGCCACAGATCCGAGGTCTCCCCACTCTCCCACCGCCGCAACGGCGGCCGGAGAGGAGGGAGACCCGCAGATCGGGCGTCGGCGGAGCGAGGGACGAGGTCGAACTCCCTTTCGCCTCTCTCAAACAGTGAAACAGAGGGAGGGGAACGAGCCGGTCGGCGCTCGCATGAAATAGATTTTGCGCAAACAACTTCGCTCGCCCGCAGGGTCCGGACTCCGCAGTTAAAAAAAAAGGGTCCGGACTCCGGAAAGGGAAGGCAGAGTTGCAGCCGTGCAGGCGTGCAGCCAGCTTTGGTAGGCTTGACTTTTGAGGTTATCGTCTCGTTTCCAACGGACGGAAACGGGCAGGTATTTTGGGAACCGGACCGGGCAACACGATGCTCTTTGGCGTCCACCCAGCCGCCGAAATTAACCCGGTCAAACCGTCCACGGTAAAAAAAAAAACACAGCCACAGCTAGTCACAGGTGTACTGTCACGTACAGCTCGTGTACGTACGTGGCTCCGGCCTCTCCTGCCAGGATAGATAACGCCGCCGTCCATCCACCTATCGTACGGAACACTACCAAAAACGAAATATTCCCCGTCCCAACTCCAAAAGACAACAAGCAGTAACATCCAGACGCCGCGCTAGAAGAACATCATCCAATTCCTTTGGAATCGCCTGCGACGAAATCTGTTCGATCGACATAAATTTCTCCTAAACTAAAATTCGGAAAAAGAAATCTCCTAAATTTGGCGTCAAGATAAGGCGAGGGATGGGCAACGGACACATGCGTGCTTGCATGGGAGGGAGCTCCCGGAGTTTGTTTTGTTTTGGATCTCGAGGCCTTCACCGACCCGTTCCTTCTCCCGACCCCATTCACAGTGTCTTTCCTGCTGCATTATTGTCCACAGCTGAGAGAATCGTTTGGAAAGGAGACTTTTTCTCTTTCTCGCTCTCCCTGCCTCCGCCCCCGTCCCTTTTGTTTATGTTATTCTTTGAGCTACACAGGGAACTTTTTAAAGTAGCTGGTGCCGATGCTTCCATCACCCTGCACATTGATCATTGGCGCCGGGATATTTTTCTGAGTGAATTATTCGTCCATCATGTGCACCAAGTGTATTTAAACATCGACCATCAGCGAATCGTATTACCGTGCTCTGTTGTCAACATTTCTTGGTATAACCAAGCTGGCTTATAACCGTTGCGTCCAGGTGGAAATAGCACAACTATTCAGCGATCGATGAGTGCCCTGGTGTAACACTTTTGTTGTATTTTCGAATAAGAGTGATGTACTACTCCCTCCGTTCCAATTTAATTGACTTCCTATCTATCACATATGGATGTATCTATACATGTAACATGTCTAGATACATCCATATTTGGTGGATAGCAAGTCAATTAAATTAGAACGGAGGGAGTACATATCAAAATACTAGCTAACCAAACTTATCATGTGGCTAGGTAACAAGGAATTTGCTTCTCGGACAAAATACTGGACAATATATACCCTAAGGTGTCTTCCATTTGTCGAAAGATGGCATATTAAAATACAAGGAAATTTGTAATCAACTATCACCCATTTACTCGTATTCTCAACACAACGTTCCTTCCATTTCTCCTTGCTCATATACATGAAAACGAGGAGGCGACCTATGTACTCCCTTTCGCAACCAGCGGGGCCAATGGATTCGCTCATCTGGTCGTCATCATGTGGTGGACGGAGGGGGAGACCCCCAGTGCTCCATGAGGTCCATAAAGTTGCGAGTGTGCTTCTTCGATCTTTGACGCAATAGATCTTCCTCCCCTTCTCATTCATCACTAGATGCAAATGATAATCAAAATGGAGATGGCCGGCGCTTCACTGGGCATGGACATGGATCGTGAGCATCAATGAGATCATCCTGGATCACTAAGGACATTTTTTGTGTATGTTTACTAATGTTTATGTGTAAAATTCCTCAACACTTCTCCACGTAGTTGCATCTATGGTGTTTCCATGTGCTTCCGTTGTAATGTATGTGTTTACGAATGGACATTTGGTGACATGTAAAACGCCATTACACTAACTAATCATTATTTCTCAAACAAATTCGTTTCATAGAAAAGTTTGATCCTCTGACTTTTGGGTGCCCAACCATGGCTGGTAATATTACAAATACCACTACCCAATACCGTCTATTTGGTGTTTGATCTAGAAAACGAGGGAGATGGGCGTCTCTCTCTATATATATCTTTAAAATTAACATGCGTCGTCCTTCGTTTCCATTGAGTGTTTTTACGAAAGCACTACTACGGATAGTTGAGTGGCTGGATGTGGCACCACAAGGACATGTTCACACTCTTATATACTGTCTACACTTAATCCCAAGTACATTGCATGACAAACTTGAAATGTGGTGCTGCAACCGATGAAGGCGCATAACCATGGCTCATGTCGTCAATTAAGGAAGAGAAAATGCAATATAAATGAAGATATAGTTGGTGAATAAGAGAAAGATTGTAAGGTGAGGGCGATGAAGGCTTAAAGCATGAGTGACGTGGTGAAGACATAACTGCAAGAAGAAAGATAAATGTGGTGACGGAAATGCCAGATATCTTCATTTATGTTTATAGATACAACCCACCGTCAAGAGGATATTGAGTACAATATAGTCTAAGGGGAATTACTCGAGTGAGTGACGAGAGAAGATATGATTCAAACAAAAATGCTAGCGAAATGGTGTGATGTAAGGCGTCTCCCAGATAGTCGTCCGAGACTTTATTTCGGTAGGAAGATACACAACAAAGAGGAAGTCTGACTTCTCTTCATGAGTGATGATCTCTTGCTATTTTCTTCACTTTATAACTTATTATATTCCTACTCCATGTATTTAATTTTAATTGCCACGTGTTTTTAATTTAATACGAGAATTAGTTTTTGGAGAACAAAAATACACAATGCATGTTTTATAACAAATTTAATTCTCATATTAAAATTACTTAAGGCACGAGAGTAGGTAGACTTCTCTACTTGATGCCCCAAGCTGTGAAGAACAAGTAATATGGTAATAATAAATGTTCATATGGCAAATTTGGGAGACAGGACAAGGCATATATTTAAACCAAATTGAACTCGTGTCTCACTAGCCGCCCCCTTGGGATCCAAATCGGGCCAACCAAATTTATGAAATGTTATTAATATAAGGGCATTGCGAAGGAAGGTGTGACATCTATCTTCTACAAGATATCTTACATAAGATCCGATCTCTTCGATCGTATGAGATCTTTATTCTACAATATGTCTTTATTTTGTCACATATCTTTGAACTCATCATATTTATATTGAACCACGACATATTTAGAAGAAACATAACGTTTATCGCTAGAGAAGACACAAAGGGATACACATTGTATAACACATTTTATTGTCCTCTAGAAATGACATGACTTACTAGAGAAAAGAAATATGTGGTGTTGCAACCAGTGAAGGCGCGTGACCATGGCTCATGTCGTCAATTAAGGAAGAGAAAATGCAAAATAAATGAAGATATAGTTGGTGACTAAGAGAAAGATTGTAAGGTGAGGGCGATGAAGGGTAAACATGTTTGACGGGGGAAGACATAAATGCAAGAAGAAAGATAAATGTGGTGACGGAAATGCCAGATATCTTCATTGATGTTTATAGATGCAACCCACCGTCGGGAGGATATTGAGTACAATATAGTCTAAGGCGAATTACTCGAGTGACGAGAAAATATAGGATTCAAACAAAATGCTAGCGAAATGGCGTGATGTCAGGCATCTCTCAGATAGTCGTCGGAGACTTTATTTCGGTAGGAAGAGACGCAACAAAAAGGAAGTCTGACCTCTTCATGAGTGATGATCTCTTGCTATTTTCTTCACTTTATGACTTATCTTCCTACTCCATGTATTTAATTTTAACTGCCACGTATTTTGAATTTAATACCGGAATTAGCTTTTATAAAAAAATACACAATGCATGTTTTATAACAAATTTAATTATCATTTTAAAATAACTCAAGGCACGAGAGTAGGTAGACTTCTCTACTTGATGCCCCAAGTTGTGAAGAACAAGTAATATGGTAATAACAAATGTTCGTATGGCAAAGTTGGGAAAAAAGACAAGGCATATATCTAAACCAAATTGAACTCATGTCTCACTAGCTGCCCCCTTGGGATCAAAATAAGGCCAAGAGAATTTATGAAACACTATTAATATAAGGGCATTGCGAAGGAAGGTCTGACATCTATCTTCTACAAGAGATCTTACATAAGATGCAATCTCTTCGTTCCTATTAGATCTTCATTCTGCAATATGTCTTTATTTTGTCACATATCTTCGAACTCCACATACTTACATTGAACCACGACTTTTTTTTTAAAACGTAGCGTTAATCACTAGAAAAGACATAAAGGGATACACATTGTTTAACCCATTTATTGTCCTCTCGAGATGACATGATGTACTAGAGAAAACAAAAAGGAGTAGACCCGGGCATTCTCGTTCCGCTCCAAGTTTTAGGCTGGCTTTGGAAAAGCCGAATAAAAACCTGAATCCCGCGTCATCTCTGGCCAAAACGGCTAAAACAACAGTCTTTGCTTTTTACATTTACTATTTTGACAATTTCGGCTTAAAAAAATATAACATCACAACTATATTCCAAAGGGATGTACATTGTAAACCATTTATTTAAATAAATGCTAGCGTTAATCGCTAGAGAAGACACAAAGGGATGCACATTGTACAACACATTTTATTCTCCTCTCGAGATGACATGACATAGAAGTGAAAATAAAAGGAAAAAGTCAGAGTAGACCTGGTCCGAAGTGGTTAAACCGTGCCTTTTTTTGCTATTTATATATTTACTGTTTAAACCATTTTCAGAGTAAAAGCTATAACGTCAACACTATTTTCAACATATGATAGTTTCTATTATCTCTACCTTTCGGATTTTCGGCCGGGCCATAGGTTAAAACTAGAGCCCAAACACGGCCGGGCTCCTCATTAGAGGCGTAAGGGCATCTCTAGCCGTTGGAGCCCCCCAGGGCCATTAACGGACCAAAAAGGTGGTGTCCTGGGGGGCAAAACGCTCCCGCCAGAGCTATTTTGGGTTGTGGGGAGGACCAAAAAAGGTCGTCCTTCTTCCAGCTGGTTTGAGGTTTGATCTCTTCTTCTCTGGTGTTCGTCGGCGTGGAAGAGCTTCGGTGGTCCAGCTGCTCGTAGCTGTAGTTCTTTGTGCCGAGTTCTTGTTGTATGATCTTGCTTCTGGTCTTGTTGTTTGGTTCATCTGGTTGTAAGCAGGATTGTACTCCTCCCTTTCAAAAAAAAAAAAATTTAGTAGATGGTTTATCATAGAACAACCTCATCACAGCACAAGATCAATATAGGGAACATATTTAAACCGGATTGAAGCGGCAATCACGCGTGTCATTACCCCCTCCCCTAGCCAGCCGGCCGGCCCGAGTTGTGACCCGAACCGCACCAAGAAGCCAAGGCAATCCAGGGTTACAGCGCCAGCCAACAAAAAATCCCACACAACCTTCGCACTAATTAATCACCTTTTGTTTCAGTGCACGCCGCGCCGTACGCCGTACGGTTCACATCCGCTCTCGCCCGGAAAACGGCGGAATCTCCGTCAATCCGACCCGACACGGGCGCGCTGCATCACCGCCGTTAATAAAAAAGTTTACAACGGAAAGAAACCGAGACCCGTTAAGCCATCCCGTGAAGATGCGGCCCGGCGAGTGGGGGTCCACTTACAAGTGGCTGACATCCCACGGTTCCTTCGGGGCCCACGCGGCCACAGCGGAGGTCAAATCTTGGGGATATTTATGCCCACCACCACCGACATGCGGGACCCACGGAGGCACGTGCTCTGTATCCAGGGGCGTGGTGCGGCGGGGACGGCCTAAAACTCGACGGGGCACGCGAACAGAGAGAGAGAGAGAGGGCGGGGTGTCTGGGAGAGGCCCCACCTGGCGGCTGTGTGGGTCCCACCCGGCACGGCAGGGCCTAGGGCTGCACGGTATGGCCCGGTGCGGAGGTGGGTGGGTATAAAGGGGGGAGGCCGCTGCATAGAGCTCCCCCATCCCCGGCTCCATTCTCTCCCCCACCCACCACCGCGGAGAGCAGAGCAGAGCGGAGCAGCGTGGTGTATGGTGGAAGAGTTGGGTCTCTAGGGGAGCAACGTGCGTGCTGGTTCGGCCTTCGGCGCCCGACACCCACCGCCGCCAGCCATGGGCGGGCTCGAGGAGATCAGGAATGAAGCCGTCGATCTGGTGAGAACACCCCGCCGCTCCCCCTCCTCTGTTCCTCTGTTCTGTTCCTCCGGGATGATGCATGCTTGTTCTGTTCTCGCTCCATGGCGGCCTGTTCATCTCTAATAGTTGTTTCGATCTCTGGATAGATTAGATTAGACGGGTGGAGAATCGTGCTTACGACTTCAGTAGGTCGTTAATCTGCCCCTCGTTTTTACCTTTTGCTCTTCTCTGCCTTGTGGATAAAAGTGGAGAAAGTAGTAGAGATGAACGAAATCGTTGGAAATCAATTCGGTCCGCTTTATTTTCGTTTCGAGAAAAGCTTATCTACCTACCTTTTTTTTCCTCCTCTTTTCGAAAGCTCGTTTTTTTTTTTCTTCAAGGTTTTCCTTGAAAGTAAACTTTCCATGTGAGGATTGTGCCTCGCCATGTGAGGATGCTCCGCTTCCCCCATCAATGATGGAGGGCGGGCCAACTGTCCATGGCCATGTAGCATAGCAAGCATCCCATGTTTCCTCCTCTGTTTCGCACCTCGTGTGCTGCCGGTGCCACAGCACAGCACAGCTCGTGTTTTGGAGGATTTTTTTTGGGATCCTTCCTAAAACTGTTACCACCGCCCCGTAGTTAATACGTGTATATTTCCTTCTCTGTGAAACGAGGTAGGAATCCTAGATCTGCGCATAATTGATTGACTCCCCCACAGCACATCTAGAATTATTGCTTCCCCTTAATTTCTCCTCCCACTTTTATTTCCTTCGTAAATTAAAAAATTCAAGGTAATTTAATTTTTGGGTAGAATTAGTGGCATGGAGCACGGGAAAGTCAAAAGATGGGTTAGCACGGGTCGGGCTCACCGATCACGCGGCGCCCGATTAGTGGCTAACCACCACGAACCACGGAGAAATCCGTGCGCTCCAGCCGTTACCTTTTCGTTTTTCTATCTTTGTTGACCAACAACGCTCGCAGCCCAATCCAGGGGTCGCGCTGCTGCGGCTGCTGCTCTGGCTTATCCTAATCATTTTCACACCCCCGGCACGCATCTCGAGGCGGCTTTCTCGGAGGCGAGAGGACGTAGGCACGCCGGCACGAGGTGGGGAAAGTACCAACTCGCCAGGCGCGTACGGGCCAGGACACGCCCTGTACCTTCGCGGGCCTGCGCCGTCTGATCGAGATCGGACGGTCATACGGCTACCAATCATAATTGGCCCCACGTCGCCTTCGTCTGTAGATGCCGCTTGGCTTGGATTGGACCCTTCCATGTTCCTGACCCCAGATTTGTCTGGTAGAGGCTGGCTCCTGGGGCCCACGACGTGGAAGTTACTGTACTGTGCAACGGCTGCTAGCTGTTTGGGTTGTCTGTTCCTAGCTGTCGCTGACCCACACCTACCTCAAACACTTTGCAAGGTCTTGCTCTCATCAATGGTTTGCTTGTGTTTGCCTGTGCAGGAGAACATCCCCATCGAGGAGGTGTTCGAGCAGCTGAAATGCACGCGCCAGGGGCTCACCTCCGAGGAGGGGACGCAGCGTGTCGAAATCTTCGGCCTCAACAAGCTCGAGGAGAAGAAGGTGAGCATCGTTTATGGTCTGATCCAAGTTTGGTTCCTGTTTTCTTGTCTGCTATTAATTGCTAACTTGTGGGCTGTCTCTTGTTTGTGCAGGAGAGCAAAATCCTCAAGTTCCTGGGGTTCATGTGGAACCCACTGTCGTGGGTCATGGAGATGGCCGCCATCATGGCCATTGCGCTGGCCAACGGTGATGGGAAGCCCCCGGATTGGCAAGATTTCGTCGGTATCATCGTGCTCCTGGTCATCAACTCCACCATCTCCTTCATTGAGGAGAACAACGCTGGCAACGCCGCTGCGGCGCTCATGGCCAACCTTGCCCCCAAGACAAAGGTGAGCCTGGATACTTAATGCATTACTGTATTGTTGCGAATTTATTCCATAGTACGGTGCCATGATATTTCAGTGGTCCTAGTTGCAATATAGTGGAAGAAGGAATCTTTTGTTGTCCATGCTTTCAACTGTGTGAGGTTCAAAAGTTTATATCTGAATGGTCCAATGGATAGGTGTGCATATATTCTGGAATCACCAAAAAGAACTAGAATAGTTTACTGAACTTCACTTATCAATTGCATTTTCTTTGGACATAATTAGCACAGTGGTATATAATTTTATGCTTGGAACCGAAAGTCAAGCTCCAGTTTTTTTTTCATAGATACATCCATTCTTTCCCTAAAATGAACCATTGTTTGCCTATTTCAGGTGCTGAGGGATGGCAGATGGGGCGAGCAGGAGGCATCAATCTTGGTTCCCGGTGACATCGTCAGCATCAAGCTCGGTGACATCGTCCCTGCTGATGCTCGTCTCCTTGAGGGTGATCCCCTGAAGATTGACCAGTCTGGACTTACAGGAGAGTCCCTCCCAGTTACCAAGAACCCTGGGGATGAGGTCTTCTCTGGATCGACTTGCAAGCAGGGTGAAATTGAGGCTGTGGTCATTGCCACTGGAGTACACACTTTCTTTGGAAAGGCTGCTCATCTTGTTGACAGCACCAACCAAGTTGGCCACTTCCAGAAGGTCCTCACTGCAATCGGAAACTTCTGTATCTGCTCCATCGCAGTGGGAATCGTCATTGAGATCATCGTCATGTTTCCGATCCAGCGCCGCAAGTACCGCGCGGGTATTGAGAACCTGCTGGTCCTCTTGATCGGTGGTATCCCAATTGCCATGCCTACAGTGTTGTCAGTCACCATGGCCATTGGTTCTCACAAGTTGTCGCAGCAGGGTGCTATCACTAAGAGGATGACTGCCATTGAAGAGTTGGCTGGCATGGACGTGCTTTGCAGTGACAAGACTGGCACACTCACCCTTAACAAGCTCAGTGTTGACAAGAACCTCGTTGAGGTGTTTGCGAAAGGTGTCGACAAAGAACATGTTCTGTTGTTGGCCGCAAGAGCTTCAGGGTTGAAAACCAGGATGCCATCGATGCTTGCATGGTTGGTATGCTTGCTGATCCTAAGGAGGCAAGAGCTGGCATCAGGGAAATTCACTTCTTGCCCTTCAACCCTACTGACAAGAGGACTGCTCTGACTTACATCGATGCCGAGGGTAACTGGCACCGTGCCAGCAAGGGTGCTCCTGAGCAGGTTAGTAAAATTGTAGAAGTGCAGCTATGTTTCACTACATATTGACATTTCTGTGAACAACATTTTTGTTTAACGTGACTAATGAAGTTTTGCAATGAAACTTGAACAGATTATTGACCTGTGCAACTGCAAGGAGGATGTTAGGAGGAAGGTGCACTCTGTGATCGAGAAGTACGCTGAGCGTGGGCTTCGTTCGCTTGCTGTTGCAAGACAGGTATCTTAACTGCTACACTTTATATTCTATTGCAGTCTAGTGGTTGGTGAGTCATATTCTTATGCCAAGTGAGACTATATCACAGGAAGTACCTGAGAAAACCAAGGAATCTTCTGGTGGACCATGGCAATTCATTGGTCTGTTGCCCCTGTTTGATCCCCCGAGGCATGACAGTGCTGAGACCATCCGCAAGGCACTTGTTCTTGGTGTCAATGTCAAGATGATCACAGGTACCTTATTCATACCAATTGCTAACTTATTTAATTTCACATGTTTGTGTATATCTCTAAAGGTAGTCGTTTGATTTACTTCAGGTGACCAACTTGCTATTGGAAAGGAGACGGAAGGAGGCTTGGCATGGGCACAAACATGTATCCTTCCTCTGCATTGCTTGGACAAAGCAAGGACGGTTCACTTGAGTCACTTCCTGTTGATGAGCTGATTGAGAAGGCTGATGGTTTTGCTGGAGTCTTCCCTGGTACATCCCCATTGCGTGCTTATCTGCTTGGTTGCAATGTTGCATTTGTTAACTGAATTCATGTTATGCAGAGCACAAGTATGAGATCGTGAAGAGGCTGCAAGAGAAGAAGCACATCGTTGGTATGACTGGAGATGGTGTCAATGATGCTCCTGCGCTTAAGAAGGCCGACATTGGTATTGCTGTTGATGATGCTACAGATGCTGCTAGGAGTGCTTCCGACATTGTGCTTACCGAGCCAGGTCTTAGTGTCATTATCAGTGCTGTCCTCACCAGCAGATGCATTTTCCAGAGGATGAAGAACTACACAGTGAGTTACTTTCTTCATTGATAATCAGTAACCTTAGCAGATGTTCACATCACATGCAGACTCATTTCTCTGTTTCATCTTGCTACACCAGATTTATGCAGTTTCCATCACCATCCGTATTGTGCTTGGCTTTATGCTTATTGCCTTGATCTGGAAATTCGATTTTGCTCCCTTCATGGTCCTCATCATCGCCATTCTTAATGACGGTACGTGTACTTTGTTTTCCCTCTAGTATCCATGCCATGTAAGCATCACTTCTCATGTCTTCTGTATGAAAAAATATTGCAGGTACTATCATGACAATATCAAAGGACAGAGTCAAGCCGTCTCCTTTACCCGACAGCTGGAAGCTCAATGAAATCTTTGCCACTGGTGTTGTTCTCGGAACCTACCTTGCTCTGATGACTGTTGTCTTCTTCTGGACCATGCACAAGACCGACTTCTTCACGGTGAGTTGTCAAAAGTTTTCAAGAATACTGTCTATCTTTGCATCAAAACCGTTTTCTAGTGTGATGTTCTTTTCTCACTGAAGTTCCTTTGCGCAGAACAAATTCGGTGTCAGGTCAATCAGGGACAGCGAGTTTGAGATGATGTCTGCACTGTACCTCCAAGTCAGTATTGTGAGCCAGGCCCTTATCTTCGTGACTCGTTCTCGCAGCTGGTCGTTCGTTGAGCGCCCTGGTGTTCTCTTGGTCACTGCTTTCTTCCTCGCTCAATTGGTATGTGCAAAGACAGCTACTCAGCAAGTAACGGATTCAGTGCAATCAAATCCTAAGCTTAACCGAGTTCTGTTTGTAGGTTGCGACCCTCATCGCTGTCTACGCCAACTGGGAATTCGCCAGGATCAAGGGTATCGGCTGGGGATGGGCTGGTGTTATCTGGCTCTTCAGCATTGTGTTCTACTTCCCGCTCGACGTTTTCAAGTTCTTCATCCGCTTTGTGTTGAGTGGAAGGGCATGGGACAACCTCCTCCAGAACAAGGTACTAGACGATCCATATCTGCCAGGACCTTTCAGTACTTAGCTTTTTGATTGTGGTTCCCCTTCTCGAGCAAGTTGATGAACCTATAAACCTTTTTGTGCAGACTGCATTCACCACCAAGGAGAACTATGGTAGAGGGAGAGGGAGGCACAATGGGCTACCGCACAGAGGACGCTTCACGGCCTGCAAGCACCTGAGCCGGCCTCCCACAACCTGTTCAATGACAAGAGCAGCTACCGTGAGCTCTCTGAGATCGCTGAGCAAGCCAAGAGAAGAGCTGAGATTGCAAGGTAGGTTTCATTTACAGTTCCTTTTTGCCAATAGATCGTCTCTAACAGAAGTGGCTAGTCCTAGATTGCTAACACCTTTTCCATGAACTATCTGCAGGCTGAGAGAGCTGAACACGCTTAAGGGCCACGTCGAGTCGGTCGTGAAGCTCAAGGGGCTCGACATTGACACCATCAACCAGAACTACACAGTGTGAGGGATTTGGGCATTGGACAACAAACACATGACATCCGTATTGGAGCGGGATTGGAATGGAGCTCCGCTTTAAGATTTTTCCGGTGAATGAATGAATGAAACAAACTTGGCTGATCTGACCAGCCCTTAGTTGTAAAGTGCTACCAAATATATGGTTTCGGTTCCCGTCTTCTAGAGAGGTTTTATGTTCTAGTGGAGTACCGTGTTTGGAGCACGGCGTGCTGTAATCGTTTTCGCGTTTTACTACCCTTTCCCCTAACTAGTCGGTGATCTTGCGGAAGCAAGAAGAGAAATAATCACTGCAAATTTTCTGCCACATGCTTGCTGTCCCTTGGGTTTTATACAACAAACACCATTGTCGTCTATATGAAATCATAGCTTCTTTTCTTGCAATGGAGTTCTCCATGTGTTTGTCAACTGCACGTCTGCACTTGCCATAATTCCTAGCATTTCCAGCCGGCAGTCCATATGGGTTGTGAAATGCAAGCACGTTCGTTGAAGAGATCTGAAACTTATACTGTTGACAAAGCTAACAGCTACTAATAGTTATGTGTTGTGAATGGGAGACACGTCAGTGGAAGAAATACGAAACTTATAAGTGTTGACAAAGTTAACAGCTAGTGACAGGAACACGTTGGATGAAGAAATCCAAGACACGATGTTGACGAAATTAACAGGGTAGCGACAGTGACATTTCTGACTGGTGAACACGTACGCTGTATGTGAAGAAATCCGAAAGGATTCGACATAAGGATGTGCGCCAATTTAATTTGCAGATTCTATATGGCAGACGAGGACGGCGGTACGAATTCCATCTCATCCCAAGGCCGGCGAAAAGCGAGCTAAAAAAATTGTTCCTTCCAAGGAGAGCTACTGAGCTAGGTAGCCATCGTCGTCGTCCTCACAAAATGCTTTGCGATAATGATTCGAGGCAATAATTCCCGGGTATTCTTCCTTGCGCGCACAAAAAGGCTCTCCTCGCTACCTTCCTCCACACATTTATACACAAAGGGGAATCTTTCCGAGACGAATCATGCGTACTCATCATTCGAAAAAGAGATAGTCCTAGTGGAGGAACCTGTTCACTTCACCTACAGCAATCTCCATTTCCACCCTTTCGTTACGTTGAAGCTCCAGAACAACTTCAGCAAATCCGATCGCCGTACATGGACAAAACGTCTAGTGAGAGCATGCGCGCGTCCGTCCGTACTCCGGCCGGCGCCGGCAGAGAAGTCGCGGCCGCCAGAGTCTTTGCTTCGAACAGTAGATCACGGTATCCGGCAGGCAAGCATGAGTAACCCCTTCTAGTAGAAGAGTGACAGTGCAGCAGGTAGCTTCCGGGGTTAGGCGTGTGCCGTCGGGTTGCCATCGTATCCCGATATCCTCTCTGTAGTCTGTACGATCGGCGGCTCCTCGCCACCGATAGTGCGCGTCGCTGCTGAGCATGTCCGTCCTTGGCGGTAGGCGCATGCATCATCGCCTCCCAACATCCTCCCCTAGATACAGGCTGCGTGCGTCGTCCCCAGAAAAGTAAAGGGCCCGATTCTCCTGTTCATGTGGACGGTTGCGGCCTACACGCACGGCTGGACGGAGCTGGTCCGCTCGCCCAAAGTGGCCGGCGCCGGTCATCGTTTTATCTATCTATCGCCAGAACCCAACCCATACGCGCGTGTCGCCTCCCAATCATCCCGTGTGCCCGGATCGCTGTCCGTTTGCTTGCTGCTGCTCCGGCGAGGTCACCGTCGCAAAACAGACGGCCGGTCACCGTCGTCGTGTGCTGTGTGCACCTCAAGTCGCAAGCCGCGTACTTGTCTGAACCTGGAGTGCGAGCTTACGTTTTCTAGGGAGCTTGGTTACCACTCTGCCCGACCTTGTTCTACGGTGACTAAACGGCAATACTTGTAACCAGAACGACCCGTCGTCTCCGTGACGACGTTGGCGCCACAAACTTCCGATAGAGCGACCAGCTCCTGAATCCGCGCCCTTTCTTTTGCCAAAAGCGTGAGTGCCTGTGCACAACTAGTAATGCTGTTAAACATTTCTTCGATTGGACGTTGCTCTTTTGAGTTTGATGATTGGGCCCGGAGGTGACCGGAGGAGCTTAAAAGAGGAGACAGCCGGAGCCGAGCCCGTGCGCAGGATAAGATTTACATCGTCCAGACGGGGCCGGCCATGGGGACACACACACCGGAGATTGAGATGGCAACTTTCACTGCAGCAGCGGCCAAACCCACAAAAGTCTAGCTAAGCTAACTACGAATGATTACTGATTCAGCGATTCTTCAGAATAATTAGGAGAGCGGAAGTGTGTATTATTGGAACTGTTCGGCCGGTCCATCCAGGCATCCATTGCCGGCAGTCAGGCAGGACCGATCCTGTCTATTGTCTATCCATGGACAGGGACGCCTTGGAGGAGTCCAGATCGGCAGGATCTACGATTGATTAAACGAATGGATGGGTGAGCTCCGGTGACTCAGCGTGCACCGTCGCGCGCGTGTCGGCGAAGATTGGTTAGTAGCGGCGGTAGCCGCCGGTTTTTGGAAGCCAAGGTAACGAGAACTTTTGCACCCTTAAAAAGGCCAAAATGGATGATAATTATTTTTAGCAATGACATGAATCTTTTGAAAAAGTGCAATACGTGAGATGAGAATTCTAGAACACACATAAACAATAAAAATCGGAAACAAAACTACTAGTCACATTAAAGATCTTCAAAGTCGCAGCCTCTACCTCCACCGTATGATATGGACAATCGTCTAAGCTTCATAAGACATGCACGAGCTAGACCAAATGTGAAGTCCTCTTCAATTCAAAGGATTTTACAGGAATTTTAGAGGACCAAAATCCTTAGGAATGTTATATGTGGGTTATTTAATTTATATGTTTAAATCGTAAATGGGTTTCCTAAGTTTTACTTTACACTGCATTTCATAAGATTCCTTTTCAGCCACTCAAAACTGTTGGAAATAATTAGTTGTTTCACTCTGGTGCAATTAAACAAACATTGAATCCAAATAAAATCCTATAAGCTCAAGTAGGCACGACATTACATTTGTGATTCTTAAATCATGTGAATCAACGGGTCCCTAAAGGTTTTCAAGAGTGGCTTGAGACGTATAGAAAATGTGTGAGAACCTAAGGTCGTTAAACACGACACACAATGGTGACACACCTTTGCCAAGCAAGCCACAAGGTGGTGATGCGCTGCTAAATAGTGGGAAAAAAAAGCTCAGCAACAAAAATATGAAAAACATGAGAACCATTTCAGCCTTTTTTTTATTATATAGCAATAGTAGATAAGAACACAACCTGAGGTTTTTTCTTGACAAAGAACAAAACCCCTAGTTTTTTTTGTAGTGCCACCGCAACTCGAGTTTATGCAGAAAAGTGTGAACGGCCCAATTCTAACACTCTAGCCCGAGCAGTTCAATGGGTGTCGATTGCAATTTCCTAGTGGGCTCAGCCCTAAATATCAATTGTTTCTTTGATTTGGCACGGGTCTAGCACTCTAGCCTACCAAAATTCTATGCACAGCTTGGCCCAAGTTTTGCTTGATGGATACCGAATTTACGTCCGCAGCATAATTGCTGTTCGGATGGCAACGGTGTGAAAAAGGGAAATAATTTTCAGCTCATAGGCATAAATGCACCTACTATTTAAAAATCACATTTGAAAATTTTAAATAATCGAAACAAAAATTTCGATTGTATATCTAGAAATTCTATGTTCGCACACAAATTTTCGTGAAAAAAAAGAATTATTTTGTGGCTTGTGTGAAAATGACAAATTCCGGTGCTCCAAAGTGACTTTTCACGGGACATTTTTTGACTTTTTGTACACATCCATAAAAAATTACCTTTTTCACGAAACTTCATGCACGAACACATAATGTTCGAATACGCCCCAATTTTTTTTTACAATTTCTTTGGCATTCTAAAATGCATTTTTTTTCACAATGTGTGCATCTATACCTATGAGTCAAAACACCGTGTCCTGTGAAAATAACAAATCTAACCCTGTCAGAAAACTTCAGCACAAAACAACCCTATTCTAATTTTTTAACGAAACAAACCCAAAACGGTATCGTCCGGCGCTACCCTCTGCAGGGTAAAGCCCTAAACTAAACTAGAGTGCTATCCCCTGCCCCTGCCTGCGTGGCACGAGAGGGCCAACCAGCGGACGTCATCGCCAAAATCGTAAATCTCAGAGGGTAGCTCCCTTGACTAGGTCGCTATCCTTTGTAGGGTAGCTCTTTAGCTAGGGGGCTACGCTCGTGATGGTAGCCCCTTTGTCGGCGTCGCTATGTTAGATCGTGATGGTAATTAGGGCGCTACCGTGTGGAGAGTAGCGCCGCCGCTGCAGGCGATACCGGTTTGGATTAGTTTCGATTTTTATCTTTTGAAATAGGGATTTTTGTGTTGAAGTTTTGTGACAGTTTTGTCAACGACAACGGCAGTTCGAAGGTGCACTCGTTAATTTTACTGTTAACTTGCACCGGACTTGGAGCTATGTGTTGTGCTGGACTGTCGGCTGGCTCGGACGCTTCAAAAAAAAACGTAACGAGGCTTGAACGGAAGGTAACAGAAGGGAAGGCTGAACTGTTCATAGACCGAGGTCTCGCTGTCGGCCCATGGGGGCCTCCTTGCCTTGCCAATTTCAGCAAGGAGCGCTGGAGCCGGGTGAGAGTGAGACCACTGCGTCCCGTGCTCAGTGGAGGAGAGACTCTCACCGTCGGCAAGTCGATGCAGTGTCATGGACCAGATAGCAGCACATAGGACACAGCTGCTCATGGTCCTGATCGCAGGAAGCAGGAGGGGCCGGTTGGTAGCCCATTAGCCCCAGGCTCTGCACTGTTCCTGACACCTGCTCGCCGCATGCCCAGGCCCAGTAAGAGGCCACATACTGTGCAGGCCTTATGCATGCAGTCTTCAGAGTTGTTATTTTGCTTTGTTTGGGAGAAGCACTGCATTTTCCAGCTGAAAGAGTGTTAGCATCGCTTTTGGATGCTACCCTCTTCATTTGGAAAGGTTGGGCGTACTGGGCAGCCCTAATTTCGATCCCGATGCTCTGTTTGTGAAGTGTTTCGTCGATCACACCAAGATGTTTGTGTGCGCATGCTGCGTTGTAAGATAATTGTTTCAAACATACATCTCCGCCGATAAGATGTTTGATGCCCAAAATGACATACTTTGAGGCGTATCTTATGTTCCTTTTAACCTCGTCTCGCCTCATATGTTGATCATTATGGTTTTTTCCTAATGGTTTGGTATTCAACTAAAAGGGAGCTTCATAATTTTGCATATTTTTAAATTTATAGAAGTAAGAAACAAAGAGTCATCAATAAAAAAACACAGGACCATCGGATTTATTTATCTGACGTAATAAGGTAAATCCTTACCATAGAAAATAAACTTTGTTCTGATTTACCTGATGTAAAGAATATCCTAAAAGTCTCTCGTTAGTTGATTCTCTTCATTTACCACTTTCCTGTGTCTCCTTTTTCCCACTAACTAAATTCTAGTCTAAAAGATTCCAAAAAGAGCCACAAACACATAGCGAAGAGCATAGAGGATCAAGACCATTACCAAATGTTCACCCCAAGAATCATATGGGTATATGTTTCCTTTCACGACACCATATGTAGCACTGCATTCACGGTAGCAAAATTGGTTGGGAAAACAACTTACACCATGAGAAAGTCGATCGGAATGGACATCGCCGACCGACCATGTCTGTCACCGAGAGTCCAGTCGGGAAGGAGAGGGAATTATCCACAACTAGTTGCACCCGCAACTAGTTTTCGGATACCCCACTTCCGAGTGTCCAAAAATCGCGAAAAAATCATGGACATGGGCTATGTTGAACCTTCGACACCCACAAAATTCATCCAAAAATATGAACATATGTGGCATGTGCAAAAAAGACAAATGAAAGTTTGAATAGTAGTGACACTTATATTAAGTCATATAAGTCTAGTTGACAACAGTCAATCAGTGATTAATCTCCTTGATGCTAGACAAAACGCTTTGACTACTTAGAAATGGGGATACAAGATGTGCAAGCCAAGATGCATCACTCCAAATCCGATGTCCAAAAAGGTTCATATTGGTCATGCATGCGTGGAACAGTGATACACATGCATCACGGCGCTGTTGGGCAGTTGTACAGCTTACAAAACATAGGCGTGCGTGCTTGCAGTGTCGCCCTCCGCCGGCCGGCCGCAACAACCACATCGAAGGCTCGCGATGAGATTCTGTTTGCGAAGCGTTAGATCGACTGATCGATCGTCCTTGATTTATTAGCATCAGCTTCACTGTACAGTCGACATATATTCGGGATTGCCAGCTTGTTTTCAGCTACAGTATGTACGTACAGTTCATCGATACTTACGTTAATTTGACAGTTGACACTGCCGACAAGCAAGCAGATCTTCACGAAACAGGCTTTCGCCCCGTTTTATAAATGAAGCCCCAACGGCCAAACCGATACATAGTGATGAGGAAACCTCTTACAGATCAAAGATAAACAAGAAAAACTAAGAAGCATCGAGCTTGCCACCGAAGACGCCGTCGAGATCAAGGAAACCATAGCTCCACGACACCGCCCGCAAGGAGGTAACGACACACGCAAGCGCCGCCGACATCGAGACCATAAGGTCTAGGGTTTTCACCGGAGCCCTAATGCGGAGAGTATCCATAACGACGCCCTCAAGAGGGTCACGACACCCGCAGGCGTCGCCGTCGTTGGCGCCGGAGCGCTGAGCTTTCACCCGGATAAACCCTGCCTGCACTTGGTACCTTAGATCAACCACAGTCTTCAAGCCGAGCTTCCACACACGATCTGGGCGCTGACCACGCTGACGCCGCCACCACCAGGAGACCCAACGACCACTCCTTGCCACCCACACGGTCCAAAGAGATGTGCCATCACCACCGCAACGCCGCCCTGCCGTCAAGACGCACGTGCAGTACACCTTCCGGAGCCGCCACCCCGGCATCCGCGGACTCGCGCCCGTGTTGCGAGGCTCATCGTGTGGCCTGCGAGGCGGGAAGGGTAGGAACGGTTGAATCGAAGGACGACAGTAGCACGACCATCCGAAGGAGACCATCCTTCACCGCCGTAGGCAGTTGTCGACCGGACGCGGCAGCAGGGACACACCAGACCCTCTGCCCGGCCGGGCCCCGGAAGGGGCCCGTGAAGTTCCTGCCGCCACGCTGCAACAAGAAAGCCGCCGCCGCCGCTGCCCCTGTTCCCACCGTCCCACCTTCCTACCTCACCGTGGCCAGCATCGACGCCCACTACTCCAGGTCGACCTCCTCGTCACAGCCGTTCTCGGCCACCACAGGCCCGCCTGGCCCGCGGCAGGCCCAGATTGGGCCCGACTCGGTGCGCCGCCGGCCGGAGAGCTGCCACACCGCCTCCCAGAGGACCACCCGCCCGCCGGAGGCCCCGCCCCACCACCGCCGAGTAGCCACGCCGCCGCTAGAACGGCCGCGCCGTCGTGCCCCCGGCCAGCACGACGCCCAGGTCGAGCAGCTCGGCCCGCGCCAAGCTCACCCAACGAGGGAGCAGGGGGCGCCTCGCCGCCGCCGGCGCCATCCGGGCCGCGCCCGACGGCCTCTGCCGACGGCGGCGAGAGGAGGAGGCGTGGGAGAGAGCTTCCTGTGCGGGAGGGGGCGACGCCGCACTCGGCCGCCGCGGGGCGGCGCGGATGCGGGAGGGAGGAGGGGGAGAGGAGGGAGGGAGGGCGGGGCGGCGCGGACTGGCCGGCGGCGGCGCGGGCGGCCGGCGGCGGCTAGGGTTGGGGGGAGGGAGGAGTCGCGGGAGCTCGAGGGCAGAGTTGGGGGGAGGATGTCACAACCGTTGCTGCTCTTTTTCCAAGCAAGCAGATCTTCACAATTAACTCCACGTTATGTGTGGGTTCATAAAACCAGCATGCATGATTCGTTGGTAGTCGTAATCGAACAGTTCTCGGAGCGCTACTTTGCGAATTAAGCGTGCGTAGGCTTGCTGGATCCGTCGTATAACGTTAATGAATGATACTCCTACATACGATGGTACCATATATAGGAACAGAGTAGCTACATCAATACATGATGCTGATATTAATTGGAGACCGACGTGACACTGTTCTTCATCAGTGCCCACCGCACTGTGGCATAGACGCGCGCCCACATGAGATGAGATGCGTGCATGGGCATATGGCTACGGGCTAGCTAGCTCCTACGGCTGAAGCTAAGCTAATTATAGCAAAATTTTGTGCCTCGTACAGCATACTATATATATATATCCTCCGCATGCATATATATATATATATATTTCCTCCGTTTCAAATTAGATTACTTCCATTAACCCACATATGAATGTATATATCTAGACATGTTACAAATATAAATACATTCACATGCGTACAAATAGAGAAGTAATCTAATTTGAAACTGAGGGAGTACATTACACGCCTTCTACTTCTTCCCCGGGGGAGACGGACGTAGGATCGAGCTAGATCGGGCACACATCACATGCCAATGTCCGCGACGCAGAGAGATCCATCGATCGACTGGGGTTTCCGTTTCTCACCATGGAACAATGTCGTACGTGCATGCTGAGATTGCCGTTGTACTGACATGAAAGCAACCACACACACTGTGGCCACAAGGCTCGGCACTGTTGAGGCGTTTTGCCTAGGTATATATGCTCTGGGGTCCCTCCCAGAGGATCGCAGAGAGATGCATATGCAGGGAGGCCGGCCGGCTGCATGGGTTTGTGCTATCTAGGGTCGTCTACGTACGTGTGCATGCGCGCGCAGGCTTTGTTTGCCACGATCGATGGTGCATCTCCGTTGCCGCCTCATTTGCAGCCTGTCGTACGCGCATCCATCCGATCCATTTTCAGAGGGTTCTCCTCGCTCACGGCGGTGAGTTCTTCCGGGTTAGAGCAAATTCAATAGTAGAGCCAACATCGAAGCTCTGGCCCACGGCTATGATTTTTCTTACTTTGAGATCTCAAATGGAGATGGGAGATGCCTCATCGACAACGGACGCAAAAAGACATTTGTCTACGATGTCTTACCTCATCAGATCGGAGATCTAGGTTCGACTATGTCTCTTGAAAGGGGCGGAGCCAGTCCAGAAGAGTGTTAGAGTCTTAGAGACATCATGGTATCGGTGTGATCTTGTACTAGCGATCACTGATTTTCACTAAATTACTAGCATACATTTAAGCTTCAGTTGCATGTTTTGTGATTTGCGAGTGTATCCTTTATTTCCACCTGCATTATGATCGAAAGAAAATAGAGACGTGATAATTGTGCAATTTCGAAACGTCTCTACAATGAGATCCACGAGAAATGCCAAGTGTTTTGTTAGCATGTCCGTTCACCCTTGCAATTTAACACCGATTAATGACATTTCTTGTCTTGCACACGACTAACTCCAATTTTCTGACACTTGACACATCATAGCTAGATAACTCTCATGAAAGATCTCCCTATGTGAATCTTCAGAGCTCGCCAATGACGTCTCCTGAAAACATTGGAAAATGTTAGTTTTCTAGCTGAGGAACCACTGTCACAGGGGAAGAAGATAAACACGAATTCATCCCAAATTTCCAACAGAACGTGAGAGACGTGCGCGCGGGGTGCGCGCCACCACAAGGTTGAACATGAATTCTCCGTTGTCCTACGCTGCTCACTTTCAGTACGTCTTTTTGTTGAAGTTTTCGAAGACATTTTCATTTTCGTGCACAACAGTGCGCCCTGCCCATTCGGTAAAATCAACTTCACTTGCTGCTAGCTATTCGTGTTTGTTTGTTTCACATGCATTGTACCAGTGGGACAGAGTAAAAGATCGCTATAGTACCGGGTCCCCTACATCACCCTAAAGCCGCCGAAAACAATTATTGGAAAGCGATGATAGGACCGGCCATCGATCTAATTAAACTGTAGCGATCGTCGATCGTGGCCAAGGTTGATATATATCGCCAAATAATGAGATCAACTGGATTTTGGGGACTTGAAGAGTAACACTGTTCTGCCCTGCCAATTGCTTCATTCGGTTCAGGGCAGCTAGCTGCATGCATGTGCATGCAGTGCCTGCCTTGTGAGGTCTGAGCCAAAGCTCAGCTTCAGCTAGGATCCACTCATATCCATCCCAATCACATCTTGGTGGCTAGAGCTTGTCTCACTGGAAAGAAAGTTGAATTAAACCAAGTTATTTGGGAACGCAACCCCAGGGGGTTAGCTGGGCCAAGACTTCAATTTGTTTTTGTCCGGCATGCAAAAATCAGCTTGATAACAATGCTACAGGGAAAACCTTCAAATCCTTTTGACGTTTGTTTTGTTCAACCGATTTGCTTGACAATTTATAGAAGCATAAATCAATGCCATGTTGCAGTACATCATAACTGACCAGTCTTTGTTTTCTTGATTCAACCAAGCACGCATCTTATATCATTATCATGTGCTCTTTTTAATATATTTTTTGGCTTGGCTGGTGGTGGTAATAAGTTAGGAATGCTCTTTCTGCCTTTCACTGTGGATGAATAGAACAGAGGCAGAAAGGCAGAAGCAAAGCAACGGAGATGGATGGTTCATAGATGTACAAAGGAGCCTACCGAATAGTCGATTAAGAAAAGGCACTATTTATCGTGACTATTGCTTTGTTTGCCTATTGTATTCATGCCAAAAATAGGGCGGATATGAGAACCAGTGTCCGATTATAAAATTGGCTACTTGTCCAGGCCCCGGCAATTTGTCCGATTTCTATCAGTTGCTATAATATTTACCGGATGCCTTTTACTTTTACCGTATGGGAGTAGGGCCCCCTGTGGACAAGCACACGTTGTGTTTCACTCCACTGTCACTTCGTACGGCAGTTCGCGGCTACGTTGGATCGTCTGTGCCACGTACAGACATTATTTCCAGGAGAGCTAGCTAATGCGTGACACAGGCCGGGTCTTTCAAGTTGCGTTGCAAATAATCCATAGAAGTACACCTCTCTTTTTCTTGTCTTGAAGCAGGTTTTCGTATCATTTTACAAACAAAATCAGATGGACATAAAGAGGATAAATATCCAAACTGACTCCCCAAAGAGGATAAGAATGTAGCGTGTCGCCGCCATTTAGACCGAGCCACTCAAAGATTTTCACCCGGAGCTCCAATGCGGAAAATACACCCACAACAGTGCCCAAAGAAGGTTACGGGACCTGCAGGCATCGACACCATTTACATCGAAACACTGTCCTTTCACTCGAAAAACCTTCACAACTTTTTATGTTGATATGTCGGATCGTCAACTGTCTCTGAATACGTACTCTAGAACACGATCTAGTGCAGATTATGTGATTTCTCCATGTAAGGATGTATTTTGTCAAACTTTCATGTTGATAATAGAGAAACGCAACATCTTGCGTGTGATTACTTCATGGTGATAGTGTTGATATCTGTGGTGTGATGGTTGGTAACCAAGAGGGACGTCGGTCATTAACCCATACACAAATATTCAGAACCTAACTCAGTGTGGCACATGAATGATGAAAAGGTACTTGTAACTAGGGCTGGACATAAAGCTCGATACTTGACAAGCTAAATGAGCACTCGTTTGGTCGACTCGTTTAGCTCGGCTCGTTATGCTAACGAACAGAGCCGAGCAATGATTTTGGCTCGTTATTGCTAATGAGCTAAACGAGCGAGCTAACGAGGCTCGCGAGCAGATCGTTAAACTCGTTAATCTGGATCCCATGTCTTTTTAAGGGTAGATCTCATCTAACTAGCAACCTAAGAGGTGACGACTCAACATTGTTTAGCAAGCCAATATCACAACCGAGACTTATGGTCAACCAATGTAGAAAACATCGAATCCCTTTTACTTCTTGTTAATCGTCAATTACCTCGTCATCTCTATATTCAGATTTATTTTCTTAACGAGCTGCTCGCGAGCGCTCGGTAACACTTAACGAACCGAGCCGAGCTTTATATTTAGCTCGTTAGGCTTAACGAGCTTAACGATTCGAGCCTTAACAATCATGAGTCTTAACGAGCCGAGCCTTAACGAGCCGAGCAGCTCGTTAGTCCACCCCTACTTGTAACCCTCTAGTCGGTCTTGATCTTGGAGCAATCGTAAACGAAGTGGCAGCCAAGCTAAGCTCTCGGCTAGCAACATGTACCGGCAGCGAACTTATTGTGTACCGGTGCGGCGGCCGTGGGCGGCGCAGAAGATCGGTGTGGGCCGTGGACCACAACGAGAGGGGTCTTCTCTTCCACAATCCCGGGTCTGGTGACATGCGCCACAGTGGCGAGGTGACGTGTGTTGCGTCGATCGTGTCCGGGCCCGATCCAACACATGCAGCTGCCGCCCGGTCCGGCCCGTCGCTCGCGAGCCCGGTGTCTGGTCGATCCGGCCTCGCCGCTGCGCGCCAAAATGCCCAAATGCGGTGCACCAATCCCGCCGTCCCGCCACGGCATGCATGCATGGCCACTGTCTGATTCGACGTCCCTGCTCCCCAGTTTATATGAGTACTGCATGCATGTTCCAAGCATCGATGAGATGTATACTCAACCCACTGTTTGCTTATTTTCGAGAACAATGTGAGGGCCAACAACGACCTTTTTTTTTGAGATCAAGGGATTACAGATCAAAGAAACACTGAACCAGCAGTACAATCCTCAGGAAAATATGGAAATTACAAACCAGAGCTTGAGGACCCAGCCCCACCGACGCCGCCGCACCACGGTGACCGCCAACCGCGCGCTGCCGCCGAACTCCTCGAGCCGCCGAACCGCAGCGAACCGCGGCCAGGAAGCCGCCAACGAAGCCGCCGTCTTCAGTCAACCGCCTGGGTCTTGGCGGAGCAGAGGGAGCTGGAAGACCACCAGAGCACAGCCATCGCCTTGGAGCGGCGCCGACACCTCGACGCCGAAGACGACCAGAAGGATCTGAACATCGACGCCTCCTGCACACACCTCACGAACCCCGCCGACGCCGGAGGGAACATCGGCGAGGTAGGGACGCACCAGCAGCCCGCCGGCCCGCCAGAGACGAAGCCAAGGAGGGGAAGCCGCAGAGCGTCAACAGCGCGACGGCGCCGCCCTTCCCACCATGGCGGAGACGCCCGCACCCCCGATCTACTCGCCGGAGCGCAGATCCGGGGATTCCCCACCCTCCCGTCGCCGGAGCGGCCGGCGGAGGGGGCGGAATCCACCAGATACGTCGGCGGCTGCTGGTCGACGCGGGGTCGCCCCCCGCCCCCCCCCCCCCCCCGTCGCCTCTGAGCACTGTAGAAGGGGGGGGGGGGGAGGTTCCAGAAATAGTGAGTGTAACAACGACCTATTTGGTAAAAGGGTATTTTCTACTTTCGAGCGGGGTAAGGAGTTGGAGCACTAGCGATGATAATTGCACCCAAAATCACAGTTTAATCCTTCTTTAAACCACAATTGAAGGTCGCTCATATGGGACATCATTCTCAAAGAAAACAATGAACATGCACGAAAAAAATGACTTTTCAAAGATGAGTTGGTTAATTGAGGGGTGGAGGTTTGGCGCTGATGGCGACTCTGTGCTGAGTAGGACGTATGGAGGCCACTAGTGATCTAAAGGGAGTGAGAGTGATCGACTGAGGGTGACCATCAGGTTAGATCCAGTGTGTCGATTGCCGTGTTGATAATTTAGCTGGCATGATGAGTCGCTACTAGCACGTTAGATTTTCAGAAGTATTGTGCAAATGTTATTGATGCTCAAAATCTAATATTGCATTTCCTTGCGGTAAATGCTACTATTACATTGGCGTCAGAATAACTTAGTTGCATGCTAATAAATAAAAATGATTGTTTTAAGATGTGTTACTCATTACGGGGTTCGGGTTTAGTCCAAATGAACCGAGGTTATGGTTCGGATGGGGTGTTATTTTGGATGGATACATAGTACTCCCTCCGTTCCGATTTACTCGTCGCGACGGACTTTTTACGAAAACCCCCTTATGTTTTCTGAGACACAACCCGCACTCCTCTCCCATCCCATCGCGCTCGATTCCCCTCCCATCGCCGACGCCGGCATCTCCCTCCCCACACGCCAGCGTCTCCGTTCTCCACACTCGGGCGCCGCGCGCATATCCTCTCGCTCCACTCGCCGGCGCCTTTCCATCCCTTTTCTCTCCCGCATGCGACAGCAAGGGCACAAATGTGTGGGCAAGGTCAAATGTCAGATTTTTCTTGCGCCGGTGACGGATTTGTGGGCGGTGATGACGGACGAGCTGCCGGAGTCCGGCGATGTTCGTTGGGAGGAGTAGGGCGGAAGTGGGTGAGGCGAGGCGGCGAGGAATGGGTGGATTCGCGACGAATCTAGGATTCTGTCGGAGCAACATATCAAAACTACCTTTGTCCCCCATGGCGGCCGGCGGCGCGGCAGTGGGTGATTGAGATGCTGAGGCGGATCGGAGACCGGCCATGGCGGAGCAGCTCCAGTCTAAGGCGTGCAAGGCCAAGCACGGGTGCACGTACCATGTGGAGCAACAACCAGCTCGTACGACCTCCGGCGGGAGATCTTCGATTCCGGCAACGATGGGCTTCCCCGAGCACGAATGGCTACATCAAGACCATCCCAGTGAGATGCTCGTCCGATTCTCTCTGTCTCCCATCTCTAATTCTTCCCGTAGCCGACGCGAGCTTATGCTCTCTATTGGTCGACATGAACGCCATGGCTGCAAGCTGTTGCTCGAGCTGCTGCTCCTGATGCTCGATCGGGCCTCTCCTGCCGCTCATGCACACCTCCTCTGTCCAAATCTGGGTGTCCTATGTCTGCTTACATTATTGCACTGAAATCACAAGTTGCTGGCTGTCCTATGTCCAAAGCGCCATGAACATCACAAGTTGCTGGCTGTCCAAATCTGTACGAAAGGAGTATGACTGTATGCAGTAGATTGAAATAGTGATTGGGGTACACATGATCTGCTTACATTATTCACATGTTAGTCTTTTGTCTCACTTGAGATGTTGTGAATCTTTGGCAAGATTTACTCACTTGTGTGATTGTTTTACTGCCATATTGTGATTGTTTTGCTGGCATTTAATCTATGCTATCATCATATTACTCTCTTTAATTGAGTAGTCATCATATTGATGTCATTTGATCCATGCTCTTGTTTTGATCTGTCATATTGGAGTGCCTGTAGTAAATGTGGTCTTGTATTGATTTGTACCTGTAGTACGTGTGATCTGTCATACGGAGTGCTTGCTTTTTTTCTTGATAAAATTCTGTCGCTGCCAACCGCTCGGACGTGCTGCTTCCGACGACATCCCCGACCTGCTGATGCCGTTGAGGTCTCTCTCCTCCTCCTCTTCCTACTCCATCTATTGTTGCTTAATTTTGTCCCAATTGAATGCGTACGCACTGGAAAGTATGGATCAATTGCTGGATCGATCAGCTGGCCGGCCGGCCGGAGATCGCGTCGTCGATCAGGACGATGCGGGATAGATTAGGTAGAATTAGAATTAGAGAGGACTGGAATGTAAAATGACTACGTGAAGCGTTTTCTTTCTGTCGCGGCGAGTAAATCGGAACGGAGGGAGTAGGAGTGATGTTTGATGCCAACTGTTGCTAGGGTACGTAGGACGGGGTTGCGAGGTGTTAGAGTATATTACGTATAGGCTATGTTTGGTAGTTTTAGGTTTGTAATCCAATTCTATCTCTATTAGGTTTTGTAGTCCCCAAGTCTTGTCCCCTTTATATACAGTCCACCGTAACTCATTATAATCACCAATATCAATCTAGTATCAAGCAGTTCGCTCCTCGGCTTAGGGTTTAGCCACCGCTTCCGCCGGGCCACCCCCGGCGAGATCGACTCCATGATCTCTACCGGGGCACCGCATCTCGTAGCTAGTTCACCATAGAATAGATCAGCCTATAGTTTAAGCAAAATTTTCGGTTTTCTTCTTTTATTTTAGCTACCAAATAGCCATCTGACGGAAGCAGCTCACCAGATCGATCCGCAAGACTCCGATGCATGCATGCGTGCTGTGCATGCAAGCCGAATCGTTGCATGCGTGCGTGCTGTGAATCTGGGACAAGAATTGATCAACTCTATCCAATCGAGCAAGGATTCATCTCCCTCGAGATGCACCGTGCTACACGTCTACGTCGCCAAAGTCGTCGGGAAGCCGATCTCCTCCGATCAAGTTCGTGGTCCTCATCGTCTACAAGCTCTACGCCAACAACGTCTCGGCGACTTCTACCTCTACATCGTCGACAACTATCTATAGCAACAAACGTCTTCAACAACAACCACTACGCCGTCTTCGTCCACCACAAACCGCGCCGTCAGAGTTGCAGTCTATTTTATGTTACACAATTTTTTCCCAACTTTTTCGTCTAATCTGACAACAAAACGGCGGAAAATCTGCGCTACGCGCCGCCGACCACGGAGATCTTCTCTGCTTTTTCATCCGGCTCTGAATCGCAAGGTTCATGGTGGTCCCTATCTTCGCATGCCCGGTATTGGCAACACCTGCTGATGCATGTAAAATGCATACATGAACTTTGCACTATATTACTTGTATTTCAATCATATTTGCATCATATAAGGGTTATATTAATGTTTTATAATGATTTTTAGAATATTTCATAATTTTCCTATTTTTATGGAATTAACCCTGCGCAGGCAGAAAACTCTTTTTTTCCTTTAATGTTTCAGGGATCCAAACGACGTCCAAATGACCTACAAAATTACGAGCGTTAATATTTGGAAGGAAGAAGACTTGGGGGTGAAGGAAGCGAACAAACGGAGCCCCGAGGCCCAAAAGAGGTGGGCCCACGCGGCCCCTGTACCTGGCCGCGTGGGACCCCTCAAGTGGGGCCTCGGCGCTCCGCTGCCGTCGATCTTTTCTCCACCGACTAGGTTTTGACCTAAAAACGCCTATAAAAATAGTCCACCGTCGTTCTATGGAAGGAGCGCCGCCGAATCACAGAAACTCCGAAAGAGAGATCTGGAGCTGCATATTGGAGGGGGAAAACTCCGGCGGGGCGCTGCCGGCGTGGTCTCCATCTTATCCATCGACTTCTCCACCGTCTCCATGATGAAGAGGGAGTACTCCACCTCTATACTATGGGTTTGTGGAAGTAACTTATGTATCTCTCCTCTCTTTGAGCTTCACTAACTAGCACCGTGTGAGCCGCCGAACGTGATTACGGTCATCGTTGTAATACCTATGTGGTGGATCTTTTTATGAGTTAATATATGTTCGAGATTGCAAATGTTTTGTTTCAATAATGAATATAGATGCATGTTATGTACCCCGTTCTTATTCACTTGTTTTGATCAAGCATGTTTATGAGAGCGTGTGTGGGGTGATGTGTGCATTAGTTGGACTAACGGGGGTGGCTAGTGCAGTGAACGTGAGAGAAAGTTCTGCGTCCACTTGGGTATCTCTACCTTACTTTGTTGCCTCACTAGGGTTAAACAAAAATACCATGTTACCGGAGATGTGGGTGTGACCATCGCCACTACTCCATGACTAGATCTAGCATGTTCTTATTTTAACTTCATGTTATGATACTTAAATCTATTCTCTGAGTTATCTTAATTATTGAGGTGTTATGATTTAGTTCGCATCTTGGTGGAGTACAAGTGAGACTAATAAACAAAAGGTCTCTATGTTAGGACGTGATGCCCATATAATTAGTAACTTGTCACTAAATTTTTGTGTTGCAATCTCATATGTCAACTCTAGTGTTCCATTGTCTACCACTTTATTAAAGAGAGAGTGCATTTATGAAATCATGAACCCCGGTCCATTTTTAATCATAAGAAACACCTTTCCAACAACTTTTACCACTTTTACATTTTCTGCCATTATTAAATCCGAAAATACAAAAACACTTTTACATCTTACATACATCAATAAAAACCCAAAAATATCATTTATCATTATTATCATCATCCTAGCATATTTATTTGCCATCATTGCATATTTATTTCTTGTTTACATTACACATTATCTTGATATCATTCTTACACCTTGTGCTTGACAACCACATGTGAGGTTGAGGACCAAAACATTTAACTTTGTTTTGTAGGTAACCAAAAGAAGATAGGAAGATAAATCTTTCACTACTGATTCCCGAGAGTTCGATATTAAACCCTCGAGTCACCCTCGTGGGGAAAACACGTATTCCACTTACTACACACTCTGCACTTGGAGTCTCAACCTAACCCATTTACTTTTCACGCAGGTAACTACGTGAAGGGCCATCAAGACTGTTTTCTGGTGCCGTTGCCGGGGAATCATAGCTGAAAATATTTATCCAAGGGTGTGCACCAACTTTGTTCCCTGCGTCCATCTCACAAAGTCAACATCACCAACTTGTGCTAACACCTAAGCTTGGGGAGGTTGCACCTACGTGAGCATCATCTTATCCATCTTTACCTTCAAAGCAATTTATTTGTTTTGTCATTCTCTTGCATTTTATATTTCGGTTTGCATATTTTATTTTCAGTTTTGCATTTTGTGTTGCATTTGTTAATTCGGTTTGAATCATTTAGTGTCATTTTATTTTCAGTTTGCATAAAAAATTAAAAAACACATAAAAACTTTGCCAAAATGAATTCTAGTGTTGAAATGAGTAATTTTGGTCAATACTATGGAGAGTCATTAATGGATGCTTGGTGTAGAATTAAGGCATTAGCAAAAATGGTGTCAACAAATATACCCCTGCTACTTTGATAAAGAACTTTTATAATGGTATAGATGGCTGGTCAAAATGTTTTCTAGATTCATTAACTATGGAAGATTTGCTCTGGAAATCCCTCACATGCTAATAATTTAATGGAAATTTATTTGGGAAATCTATAGAATCAAAAGATGAAACTGAATCAAACAACTAAAAGTTTCTATGGATAGGTCAATATTATGTCTACAAACTTATATGGAAGATTATCCTACTAAAAATGAGATGCATTCATTTATCCTTCATACAAAATCTAGCATGAAAAGACAAACAACACTCTTTTTGGAATTTCTTTGAAAATGGAAACACTTTTGAATTATGCCAAGTCTAAAAAGAAGTTGACTAGGGAATTGAATGAAAGAATATCTTCGATGTTGGAACCTTTAGACAAGGATATTAAGAATTATGTTGAAAGTGTTTGATGACCGTTATGAAATTTTCAACCTATATAAAGTGAAAAGAAAGTTGACGAAGTTAAAATGCTTAGTGAAGTCAAGGATCCATTGCTTGACTTAGAGAATTGTAGCTTGCATGAATTAATATCTATCTTACAAAAGTTTGCAAGTGATCCTTCCATCAACACAAACCAAGCTGGTTTTGGTTCTTATATTGCTAATCATGTCTTGAAAGAAAAGATTGCTAGGTACAACCAAGAGGCTATGATACCACCTAAGCTTGGGGATATATGGATTCCCAAGGTACTAGTAACTATTGAAAAAGAGACACACCATGTCATACTTGATCTAGGATCTAGTGTCTCTGTTTTATCTAAAGAACTATATGAAGTACTTGAATTGAAAAATCATGAAAAATGCTCTATTTATTAAACATGCTTTAGGAAAAGTAAGTGATGTCATGGAAGAGTTACATATGACTTTTGTGCCGGTTGATTTTCTAATCATGGACATGGGGAATAAAACCTCTAGTCCTATTATTCTTGGAAGACCTTTTCTTCGTACTACAGGAGCCATCATTGATTCAAAAGAAGGGAACGTGAAATTCCAGTTTCCACACAAGAAGTGCATGGAACAATTCCCAAGAAAGAGCGGCACATCAAAGTTCAAGCTCCCTCATGAGCTTCATCTTCAATAAACAACAAGGAAGAAGCCTAGCTACATGGCTATAAAGAAAGCGCTTTGCGGGAGGCAACCCGGTTATTTTTATGTGTGATTTTCTTTGTGTCCTCTTGCTGTAACAAGTTTCTGGAATTTTCAATAAAGTGCCAAGTTTTACACATTTTGGTTTGAAAAAGTTGGCTATAGCGTTCGGAGATTTTATTCCTGCACGAATCACTACTAGGAAAACCCTTATAGGGAGGTTGGCATTCTGTGGCGCACCCTTAATTGGTGCGCCACAGAAATATTTTTTGTGGCGCACCAAACCCGGTGCGCCACAGAAAGTCACATTTCTGTGGCGCACTAAACCACATGCGCCACAAAAATTAGACATTCTGTGGCGCACCTGGTGCGCCACAGAAAGTCCACATTTCTGTGGCGCACATGGCTAGGTGCGCCACAGAAAGTCACATTTCTGTGGCACACACGGCCAGGTGCGCCACATAAAGTTTTCTAGGGCCGGGTTAAAATTTGAAAAAAAAAATTTCTGTGTCGCACCTGGCAGGTGCGCCACAGAAAGGTGACATTCTGTGGCGCACCAAGCTTGGTGCGCCACAGATTTTTTTTTCAAATCCCACCCCCAGTGGATCGCCTTTTTAGTCTTGCAGGAAGTAAAAGAAAATGATAAAAATTTCAATAAATAAAATCCTTTGACATGTAGTTAGGTTTGAGTGTCTAGTAGGTATAGAAATTTGAAATATGAATTTTGACCTTTTCTGCAACAAATAGGAAAAAACTTGTAACGGCCATAACTTTTGCATACAACGTCGAAATAACGCGTTTTATATGCCAAAAAAAACTAGAGAAAAATCTGAGTTCGAATCCACCCGGGTTTACCCGTTCAGCAATTCACAGATTCCTCAATTCCAAAAGAAAAAAAATTCAAACAGATGATTTTTTTACACAAAATTAAAAAAATAAAAAAAAAATAAAAAATAAAAAATTCAAAAAGTCCAAAAAAAGACACAGAAATGTATAACAAAGAAGATTGTAGATTTTTTTGGATTTTTGATTTTTTTCGATTTTTTGGGTTTTTTGAAAAAAATTAAGTTTTTTGAATTTTTTGGATTTTTTAAGTGATTTGACTTTTTAAATTTTTTGGATTTTTTGAATTCTTTTAAGTTTTTTGATTTTTTTTATCTTTTGAAACTTTTGAAAGTTTAGAAGTTTTTGAAAAATCTGAAATTTAAAAACACACATTTATAACACATACATAACATATACACATACAAGACTTAAGAGGTTTCATATGATATATATCAATAAGAACTTGAGTAGCCCAAGGGTAGGTGAAGTGGGTCGAACTTAGAAGTTAAGCGTGCTAGATTTGGAACAATTTGAGGATGGGTTACCTAGCGGGAAGGTTTCAGTTCAAATAATTTAAAAAATATGAAAAAATTCAAATAATTAGGATTTTTCATATTATTTCTTTTTTTTCTGGATTTTTTTGAAACTGTTTTTTTTTGTATTTTTTCAAAAATTTGAATTTTTGAGAATTCTGTGGCGCACGGGTTTTGGTGCGCCACAGAAATGTGAGAATTCTGTGGCGCACCAAGCCCATGCGCCACAGAATAATTTTTTGGGGCGAGAATTCTGTGGCGCACCCAGCAATTTGGCGGGTGCGCCACAGAATTCCAAAAAGGTGCGCCACAGAAAGGCATTTCTGTAGTAGTGAATATGTGCACGGTATGATTTTTAATTCTTATTCTGTAACTCCGAATGAGCTCATATTTGAACTGTAGTTGCAACTTTTCATCCTCTGTCTGCATGAATTGTTTCGGAATTTTTCGATAAAGTTTGGTAGGGTAGAAAAATACGTTTTACTGCTGCTGTTTTTCTGGACAGATTCTGTCCCATTTTGTTTGATGCATGCTTTAAACTTTTAACTTGAATCTTTTTGATCCAATTGAGTTTATGAGTATGCATACACCATTATACACTTTCTGGACATTCATATGAATTTTTTGATCATGTATTATATGCAGTAAGAAATCTATTTGTTTAGCACTACTAATGCACCCCACAGAAAAGAAAATGGGAGAAATGGTGTTTTGAAGTTTTTTAAACAGGGATTGGAGAAGATGCACCAAGAGCTATTCAAGGATGGTGAAGATCATAAGCTTAGGGATGTGAAGACGATCCCACTGGACCTACACACTCTCGGTTTGCACACGGCTAACTTCTGTTTTTCGATCGAAACACTTTATCGCATAAACTTGGAGCGTCTTTTTGTTTGTTTTGTTTTGATTTTTGTTTTTGTGAGACCACCACATTATCATTTATATATGAAAGAGCTACTGGAAATATGGGTTGAAATATGTTGGATGCTATTATAAGATTGGGAAAAGGGATGTTTGAGTTGATTTTTAAAGTTACATATAATTGCATGATTCATGAGCTTGTTAATGAGCAATAATTTGCAAATGCTTTATCAAGAGCTATCTCTTATTCATGTTTTGATGCCGAATGTTATTTTAATTTGTTTAACATGGATTAGTTAGTTCTATGGACACTCATGCATACATTTAGATGGTCAACTTTCTCCCTCTTGCTAGCCCAAAAATTCCAACAAGTGCAAAACTTGTTTCCAACACCTTCAACCAAAGTTATTCCAGTGAGTCCACCATATCTACCTAGTAGCTTTATGCTATTCCGAGTATGTTTATCATGTTATTTGTGTTATCTATACCTCTGAATGAAAATGTTTATGTTATTGATTGTTATGGGAAAAGTTGGTTATATAGCTCTCGCGAACTTGATGCACACTTTACTTTTATTGCATAAATAAAACATGACCCATTGGGATTAAGATTATGATGTTAGTGGCTTGATAAATGTCCGAGGTTGGGAGTTAGCCCATATGTGCTGTCACATGCAAAGCTTTTAACATGCTCCTTCGTTTCATTTAGTTGATATCATGTACTTTTGTTTATGGATGCCTATCATGGTGAAATGGTGTGGAAATGGAGTAGTTTAAATAAGTTTGTATAAATGGTTAGAGAGACGTCTGGGCCGCTAATCTAAGTCATGCATCATTCATGGTGGAAATTTACTTACATATTATGGTGAACCATCTGTGATACACCTTACAATAAAAGCTATTCCAATGGTAAATAAAAAGGGTGTTGAGGTTGTTCATTTTATTTGTTTGTCTTGTCATTTTGATATGGGCTTGATCCATATCCTGGGAGAAGAGGTACCCCAGTTGACGCTCTTGATGATACTATTATTACTTACAATGATATATAACTTGAACAATGCTTTGTTTCCCAAGTTGAGTAACTCATGGTGTAGGTACTTGTATTCAAGGGGCATGAGACACCCAACCTTTACTTTGTCAAGCACACTACTCATATTTGCTTTCAGTTTAAACTTTAATCATTCAAGATGCTATGATAGGGGTAATGAGAGCTTGACACCAAGGATTACCACATTGCAATCATTAACTTAAGTAGAAGAGTTTGAAAGTTAGATGAAATTTATGCATGCTTTACCTCTACTCACATATATATCTTTTCCAAAGTGTCCACCTTTATATTCAGATTTTCATCTACACTCTATTACCAATGTTGGATGTTCTTACTTATCATTATGCATACATGTGGTCCATATTACTTTCTTCTATGTTACACTTTGTGAGCTATCATTGAACATCCTTGCATTGAATACTTGATATCACTTTATAACTATCTTGCATATTGCTACTCCTTTAAAGAATGAATCATTTCACTCTATGTAGCAGTAGTAATCATCTTTGATATCCATTGTTAATATTTAATTGCAAAGTCCATGTTAGTTTTATCACCTTCATACTCGAGGACGAGTATTGGTTAAGCTTGGGGATGTTGATGCATGTAAAATGCATACATGAACTTTGCACTATATTACTTGTATTCCAATCATATTTGCATCATATAAGGGTTATATTAATGTTTTATAATGATTTTTGGAATATATTTCATAATTTTCCTATTTTTATGGAATTAACCCTGCGCAGGCAGAAAACCCTATTTTTTTCCTTTAATGTTTCAGGGACCCAAACAACGTCCAAATGACCTGCAAAATTACGAGCGTTAATATTTGGAAGGAAGAAGACCTGGGTATCTCTACCTTACTTTGTTGCCTCACTAGGGATAAACAAAAATACCATGTTACCGGAGATGTGGGTGTGACCCTCGCCACTATGCCATGACTAGATCTAGCATGTTCTTATTTTAACTTCATGTCATGATACTTAAAGCTATTCTCTGAGTTATCTTAATTACTGAGGTGTTATGATTTAGTTCGCATCTTGGTGGAGTATAAGTGAGACTAATAAACAAAATGTCTCTATGTTAGGACGTGATGCTCATATAATTAGTAACTTGTCACTAAACTTTTGTGTTGCAATCTCATATGTCAACTCTAGTGTTCCATTGTCCACCACTTTATTAAAGAGAGAGTGCATTTGTGAAACCATGAACCCGGTCCATTTTTAATCATAAGAAACACCTTTCCAACAACTTTTACCACTTTTACATTTTCTGCCATTATTAAATCCGAAAATACAAAAACACTTTTACATCTTGCATACATCAATAAAAACCCAAAAATATCATTTATCATTATTATCATCATCCTTGCATATTTATTTACCATCATTGCATATTTATTTCTTGTTTGCATTACACATTATCTTGATATCATTCTTACACCTTGTGCTTGACAACCACAGGTGAGGTTGAGGACCAAAACATTTAACACTGTTTTGTAGGTGACCAAAAGAAGGATAGGAAGATAAATCTTTCACTGCTGATTCCCCGAGAGTTCGATATTAAACCCTCGAGTCACCCTCGTGGGGAAAACACGTCTTCCACTTACTACACACTCTGCACTTGGAGTCTCAACCTAACCCATTTACTTTTCACGCAGGTAACTACGTGAAGGGCCATCACCTGCGCATGCCTTCGTCCCCGACACGCTCCCAAGCCTGGCAAGCTCGGCAAGGCGTGCCGCCTACCTCGTCTACATCAACTCCAGCAAAAGTCTACCTCAACTACTTCAACAATGGCAACATCGACCACGACTACAGCGCCAACAACTCGGCTACATCGACATCGACATCAAGGGCTATCATCTCGGATCTCTCTCTAGTTCGTGACTTCGGATTGTGCTCGAGTCAGACCGTCCGCGACGCTTCAGCTGTTCGCGTCACTACCGATCCGACTGGGGGGGGGGGGGGTGTGTTAGAGTATATTACGTATAGGCTATGTTTGGTAGTTTTAGGTGTGTAATCCAAGTCTATCTCTATTAGGTTTCGTAGTCCCCAAGTCTTGTCCCCTTTACATACAGCCCACCGTGGCTCATTGTAATCACCAATATCAATCTAGTATCAATACAATACAATCATATTCCGCAATCTTACATGAGGAAGAAGTGTCACACACAAAAGGTGGCAATCAACATCCTCTAGAAGACTAGAAAGAAAGGGCAACCAAAACCTCGCTAGAGGAAGTGGAGACAATATGATTAAAATTTGCGGAGAGAAGCAGAAGGCGGTTGTACCACAGCGAAAGCCATTGTAATCACAAGAAACTTTAGGGTGGTGTGTGACTCGACAGAGAAGAGATATGAACAAGTGGTGAAAGTTATATGACCATTGAGTGGTAGGAATGAGGCAACGATACTTCAAGAGAATTGGCACACGAGAGGGAGACTAAAGGAGGGAAAAAATCATTGGATAAATTATAGGAAGTCACACCTTCCCATCACCATAACGGTTTTATTCGAAGTAGGTAATAAATGGAGCAAGTCCTAGATGGCAAGAGATCAGATATGGGTTTCCTTAGAGTGAAGAAATGTTGATGAGATTTATGGTCAATCTGAACAACTCGGTCCTCTTAGATGAAAAGAGTTTTGTAGAAGTACATTTCTTCGTAATTTGTCTACATGTGTAGGATTAGAATCCTTTCGAAATTTCATGTACCGCCTTGCACTCAGATCGAAGGGAAATTTTCAACCACTCCAACATCATCTGATACAGTATCATGGAAGCTTCTCTTATCCATAGTATAAAACTATGCCATCCATCTTATTCTTAGGAAAGTTTCTGCATGTATGTGATACAACCAAAGAACTTGTATTGTGAACTATGTAATTTGGTTTTCTTTTGAAACCTAAGTATCGCGAGACTCTTTTCTTATTTACTTCCTCCGTCTAAAAAAATAATCAAGTTCTTAATTAATCCTAAGACAAATACCTATAGGTTTGATCCAATTTATAGAAAATTGTGTCAATGTCTTAAAACTCATAGCTATATCGTAAACCTTCATATTTTTAACTCAATCAATATGTATCTTTTTAGTCAAACGTTATAAACTTTGACCAATTTTATAGTAAAAATATCAACATTCACAACACGCAATTAATATCGTGGTATTGTGAACGCTGGTGATTTTCCTATAAACTTGGTAAATTTATGGAAAGCTTGACTTAGAAATAACTTAAAAAACTTCAATTATTATTTTAGAACATAGTCTGCGTTTGAGAATTATCAAGGTGAACATATTGTCCAGATTAGTATTTGCTCCTAATACAAGCCATCGTGTGAAAGGTGAACACGTTAGTTAATTCAAGGTGTCAAAGCTGGTCGTCGATCGTGCAAGCTACAGAGGCACCCTCTGTCGAGAGATCACATCGAAGCAAGACGACGATCTACATTCCTGACAGGTGAGTACACAATAAACAAAGCTAGCCCTAGCCCTGCTCCATGCCGATCCCGGCGGATCTCCTCCCTCTGCATCCTCAGCCAGACTAGCACTAGCACTAGGTACAGGTAGCATCAGTATATATGCATGGGACGCGTGCAGACATGAGGATCCAGGCACGTAGTACGTATATATAGCTAGTGCCTAGTATTGTACCCTTCACGGCCATCTAGCTACCTGCCGCCGATGGAGGCCCCGGCGGCACGGATCCACCCCCACCACCATTGCTAGTACCTGCAGGAGTACGACGGAACACGATGGCCGGACGGGCCAACGCATCCAATGCTGCAAGCCGGCCGGCCGGCCGGCGACCTTCATGTCGATAGATATATCTCCATGCCAGCCAGTTGATGATCGGCACTGTTCCGCCCCCACGCACACGCACGCATGGCCAAGTACAGCCGCCTGCTCTTGCACGCACGCACACAGCTACAGCATCGCCCGGCCCTGCCTCTGCCGCTGCCGCTGCCTGCGAGTTCGCATCCATGGAGATCGAACCGGCCGAACAACAAGGAACGAACGGTTTCAGGGTGGCAGTGGCCGTCCGTGTGCTCTCCGAGGCTACAGCGATCCGCCTGCTCGCACACTGTGAAATCCTCACCAAACGCATGCATGCGCACTGCTTCCACCACCTGCGCCCCTTGTCTCCCTCTACGTACTAATCCCTTTTTACCACCTTTCTTCCCCGTCCGCGGCCTGAACTCCATAAATGCTCTTGCTTGCATGCATGTATGCATGGATCGTTGATATATGGGGATCGACGACGACGACGAGCGGATCTCGATGCCGACGATGCACGCAGGATCATGCAGCTGGTCGATCTGAGATCAATCTGGACAACGATGCATGTCTGCGAGTCGTTCCGATTCGTTGATCTTCAGACCCGAGCTTTTCAGCGCTGCGTGCTGACAATGCCGGCCAGACATCCATGCATGCACGCAGGACGACAAGCTACAACACTATTGCCAGCCGAGGATGAACAGACCGGCGGCTAAGCATAGTGAAATCCGCGGAATCTAGCGAACCTGGATTGCTCGCTCAAATGTGGAGGATGGCGACCGGACAGGCCGGCTGAGTTGTGTATAAGTACGTGCAGACAGGTTAATCTTTGCGGGTGTCTTAATGCGCGCTGACACAACTGCCAAGTGCGTGAGATCCTCGCACTGTGGGTGAGTCAATGACGGTGATGCCAATACAGTGATGCTAGATACATGCCAGCCGACCGAGAGATCAGCTGATCTGCGCACTGGATAAATTTACACGGCTCGTAATGACCCTTACCATCAGCTGGAGATCGGCTCATGTTTTCTAGCTTTTTCATGTGTTGAGTAGAGACTAGAGAGTCCAAAGCTTGTTAAGTCCGACTCTTTGTGCCATAGGAAAGTTTATTCGAATATGAAATTCAATCATATAATATTTTTGGCACAAAAACTATTGTTCATCAAATTTAAATTCAAAATATATCCTTGAAATTTTAAAACTCAAAGTAGGTGTATGACATGCAAATAGGTAAGGACTGAGGAGGGAGTTGCACTTCGTTTTGACGTAAAGTGTTAAGAGCATCATATGGAATTTTCCGTTCCAAAATTACTTCAACTCTTCCATAACCCAAGTATCATTTTCCGGGTTTCTTTTGGATCAAACATTCAACCACGAATCTTCATTTCAATTTCACTATTTAGTTGAGTAATCTTTCAAAATAATTTGGACAATTAGTCTGGTACCGCATATTTTATCAACGTGATCGAGCTAGATGGACGGCTTCTAAAAATGTCAACCATCGTAAAACTTGTATTGGAAAATGTATTCCAAGTTGATTTTAATATAATAACCATGTTTTCTTCTAGACATATGATTTTTTCATGCGGCCACCCATAAACTGGAAGGACACTTGAATATCCAAGTTTATTATCTAATAAATATGCAAGTATAACTCAAAGGTAAATCTACCTTCTCTACAATCATGTGGAACGTTCTACACACGAGCGTCGTGCCAGCCACCGGTCAAGCCCTAGGATAATCGATAATACAGTGTAGAAAGCTTCTTTTTTTATGGGAAAACACACTCTAGAAAGCTAAATCAACATATTTGTTAGATAAGTACGTACCAGAACTATCTACCAATACAGCTAAACCTACTAAGAATAGTTATAGACGCATACAAAAGGATATAATACATCTCATCATACATGTTACTCTCAAATGCAACGTGATTTTATCATTAATATTATTCTTAGAATAAAAGGACATATAATTCTGCAAATGGTTGTTTTAGCAATGTCTCGACAAAGCTTCTAAAAAATACAATTTGTGCTGCAAAATACATTATCAGTTTAACCTAAGTCTATTTTCAAATATAGACGTAACAATTGTATTTTGCATGTTTTATCTATTAAAAATTAGAGACACCATAAAATGGAAAATGTACTGCCTAATGTAAAGACATAATCATTTAAATCTTATACTTACCTATTAAGTCGTTAATAAGTAAGAAACATCGGTGTAAATAGGAGTGGTTTTAACGGATGGTCTTTTCCAACGGGTAAGATTGTAATCTCTCGCACACAAAAAGCTTGAAGGCACAACTATAATAAATTCTTTTGTAGCAGTGACATAACTTTTATGAGCACCATCGAGAGTACGTCTAGCAAAAATAATGATTTACAATAAACTTATTTTCGTCGGGTTATCCAATAAAAGTACCCACAACCTAATCAATAGCATCACACATATTTTCAAAGGGTTCATCCTCACTGGAGGGTGTGTAGTGATTAATTACTAATTTATATGTTAATTTTTTTATTTCAATACTCATCAGAGTGAAAAGGTTGGAAAATGGTTCTGAAATTTTAGAGAAATCTTCAATAAACCACCTTAAACCTGCATGCAAAAGAAAACGTCTAATTCCTTTCACGTCTCATGGATTTGCCAACCTTTCAATATGTTTTCTTTCGCTTTACCAACTTCTATTCCCTTACTAAACACTGCTATATCTTTTGTTACGATGAATGACACTTCTCGCAGTAAATGCCAAGGTTATTATATCCTCCCATTTGTGCAAAATAGTGTTAAATTGTATAAGCAATTATCTCTTGACAATATCAGCAAATATAGCAGTCCTGTAACGTTGAAAAGTAGAGGTGTATTCCACACCCGAGACAAAGTGTTCAATCCGAGACAAAGTACCACTAGTAGAGAACCCACCTTTAGTGCCGGTTGTAGATGGCCTTTAGTACCAGTTTCACAACCGGTACTAAAGGGTCGGCACTAAAGGGGTAACCCTTTAGTACTGACACGAAACTAAAACCGGTACTAAAGGGTTACCACGTGGGCGCACAGGGGCGCGTGACCCTGAGGACCTTTAGTCCCGGTCAAACCGGGACTAAAGTTTCCTGCTTTTTTTGCTTATAATTTCAGGGGTTTTTGGTTTTTTTCTTTTCGATTATTTTTCGGGGTTTAGGGTTTCTATTTTTTTCCTTTTCGCTCAATTTTCAGGGTTTCGGAGGAGATCGCGTATAAAGTACTCACTACACATATAAAGTAGTCATTATACACATACAAAGTAGTCTCGTCACATATAAATTTAAGTACACCTAATTAATTACAATGGAGCCTGTTCCTTTGTAGCATCGACTGCAGGGGTTCCCTTGTAGCAACGACTGCAGGGGGTTCCCTTGTAGCATCGACTGCAGGGGGATCCCTTGTAGCATCGACTGCAGGGGGTGGAGAGGGTCTGTCGTCAAAGTAGAATTCACCGAGTTCATCTATGACTTGCGTAAGTAAGAATCTCGCCAATTCCTCCACAATAGCTTTTACGCGGTTGTGTGGTAGGAGGCGGTTCCGCTTGTTTGACATCTTTAAAAGAAGGAAATCAAATTAGCTATGATTTCCACTAAACACAATTGATGGTTGCAAAATAAAAGTTGTGTATGATGTTTACGTACCTCTCGATTTCTTACACGGTTGACTCTCTCATTGACCTTCGTGTGAATGTACTCGCAAACATAGTATCCACATAGTTCTGTCCCCTTTTGTTGTCGCAGACACCACTATATATACAAGAATATAATTTAATCAAATAATAATCAAGAGGATGATAACGGTATTAGAAAGATACACGTAGTAGTACTTACTTTGTTAGTCTTGAACACCAGCTTATCTGGACATTCACCGCGTTCTTCCTCTTTGAACTTTCTGTAAACCCTGTCCGGAAAAGAAAATAGATTGAGTAGTTATTACTTATACTTTTGATATCAGGAAACGAACAAAAGAGGCTGATATAGTGCGATTGAAATTACCTCTTGAGCATTAGACGCACGCTTTTGTATTCATCTTGATCTATCCTTAGTGAGTCCCAGACTTCAACTTCTCCTTCCTCGAGTCTAATGATTAGCAGAATGTAGTGGAACCTGCGCACATTTATATACGAAGGTATTCAGAACTTATCGATTACACTTAATATCGGGGAAGCAAAATAGAATGTGTACAAGACGGTAAAACTCACCCGACGTTGTAAAGAAAAAGTATTTCCTTTTTCGTACTTTGTCGCTTAAAAAACGTTAACAAAACGTCATCTGTGTTCACGTGATTTTCTTCCACGGTCTTGACATGAACTTTATCCGGGTCAATGAAACCAATGTCCCAGACTCCTCCGAGTCTGCATTCACGTATCTTCATTCTGCATAATTAGCGTACACAAGAATTTTGTGAGGATAATTTCAAGCAATGAACAAGAGATTATAACTATAAATAATTAAATTACAGGAATAAATTACTTACAGACAATAGCAGCTGATGATAGATTTGTCGAGAGCACGTTGATTGTACATCTGAAAAAGTTCTCGGAACTCAACATGCACACAATATTCTCGGAAGTAGTGTTGTTCCTTAACCGCCGCCATGATAGAGAATTTCCCTTCTTTTACGGCGATCATGTACCAGCGATTCAAATTCCATAACTGTGTTGTCAGCTGGCTCGGATTTTCCACCATAGGCAGCCCGAGTTCAAAATCAAATTGTGTGGCCATCTCCGCCATGGGGTAACCTGCATCGCCAATGACAACTTCTCCATGCTCGATTTCCCGAGTTTCAGAAGGTACAACGAGCGGGGCGAGCGATTGTGCTTCTTGTTCTCCGAGCTGGGCAACTCCTTTCCCGCGCAATTTCTCTTGCTCATTCTGTGAGGAAAGTTCCTTGTTAATACCTCGCTCGTAGGTGCAACACTCCGCCCTGTTTCTGGGTGCAACACTGCCCCATGCGCGAACAACCAGAACTTGGACCTGTCGGGCCAGTCATCTGTCTGTGGAGGGATCCCCTTTAGTCGCAGCTCGTCTTCATAGGCTTGCCACTTAGGCAAGGCAGTCTTGTAGCCACCTGAGCCCAAATGATGGAAATATTTCTTCTTCTTAGCATTCAACTTATTTCGGATCGATCGGGCCACAGCGACGTCCGATTTCTTATACGCCACAAATTCAGCCCAGTCATCTTTTAGCTTCTCTAGATGTCCAGTGAAAACTATATCTTTGTTCCCATATTTTTTCCACAATGTGTTCTTCCAGTGGTTGAATTGCTGGGCCATCTTGCTAAGGGTCCACTCCTTGACTTTATCCTTCATCTTATGTGGGAGATCTGCCAGTAGCCTGAATTTAGACAACATTGAGTCCCAAAGGGTATCTTTTATTCTTTGCTTGAGATATTTTGCGCCTATGTTGGCTTTCTTCGGCTCATTCCATTCTGCCACAGTGATCGGGACCTTGTCCCTTACAAAAACTCCACATGGACGTACATATTTAGTGTAGATTCCATCGGGTTTCTCCGGTTTGCCTTTGAAGGTAACTTCGTCGATCGACAACGTTGCACCTTCCGGGAGCTTTAACCCTTGGGTCGGGCCTCGTACGGGGATTGACGACTTAGATCCAGAGGGCTGAAAGAAAAATGTTTCGTTAATAAGTGCGATTATAAATCAATTAATGCATCTAGCTATAGTGATCAACAAGACTTAATATATATACCTTCTGCTTAGCTAGTGATCCAGACGGTTCTTCTTCGTCGTCGTCTCTAAAATTTTCTAACTCAAGTCCATCACCGGAGTCATTCAAGCATTTCGCGCTGAATTCTTCGGCGTCTTCTTCGTCGGACGAATCTTCTCCATCGGAATATTCTCCATCGAAATTGGGTCCGGCAGCGTTGTTATATATTATTTGTTGGAGATGGTCTTCTCTCTCCAAATCTCGGACGAAGGTTGGGGCATCGTCAGCCATAGCACAATGTCACTGCAAAATTTGAAACTTAGCTAAAATTTGGAAACTTAGCTCAAATTTTGAAACTTAGGAATATTTTCAATCTTAGCTAAAATTTTGAAACTTAGCAATATTTGAAACTTAGCAAAATTGCTACACTAATAATTTTGAAACTTAGCAATATTATGAAACTTGACAATATTTCTAATGTAGCTAAAATTTTGAAACTTAGCAATATTTCAAACTTAGCAAATTTTGAAACTTAGCAATATTTGAAACTTAGCAATATTTGAAACTTAGCAATATTTCAAACTTGACAATATTTCTAACTTGACAATCTAAATAGCAATCTAATTTTGCAATCTAATTTTCATAGCTAAATTGACAATATTTCTAACTTTGCTAAATTTGCTTCAATTTCAATAATGGAGAAATAACAAAAATATTAACAAAAATAACATAAATTACAACTACAATAGCTATTAAATTTTCATAGCAACTAATGGCTAAATAACAAAAATATTACAACTACAATAGCTATATAATGCAACTATGGAGGAAAAAAAAGAATGCAAAATTAAATCTCTCACCTTGGGCGGCCGGCGGTGGTGGTGCTGTGTGGAGGAGACCCGGACGGCGGCGGCCTTGTGGCAGTGGCAGAGGGGCCGATGGACGGCGGCCTCGTGGCGGTGGCAGAGGCAGTGGGGCGGCGCCGGGGCAGTGGCAGAGGCAGTGGCCGGCCGCTCGGCGGTGGTGCTGTGTGGAGGAGACCCGGACGGCGGCGGCCTCGTGGCAGTGGCAGAGGGGCCGATGGACGGCGGCCTCGTGGCGGTGGCAGAGGCAGTGGGGCGGCGCCGGGGCAGTGGCAGAGGCAGTGGGCGGCGCCGTGGCAGTGGCAGAGGGGCCGGGACGCGCGACGGACGCGGCGGTGGGGTGGTTCCTTGCCGGAGAATCGCCGGGGCAGGGCTCGCCGGAGCGCGGCGGGGCTGGAGAGCGGCAGGGCTTCGCCAGCGGAGTTGCGTCGAGGAGCACAGCGTCGAGGAGTCAAGAACTTGATGAAATGGGGATCGATTCGTCGATCCCCAATTAAAACTGCATTCAAATGGCCTTTAGCACCGGTTGTGTTTTACAACTGGTACAAAAGGATCTTTAGTCCCGGCTCGTAATACATTATATTGCTAAGTTTCGGTTTGTATTAGTTTACACGTATTAACTAAATGTAAAATAACAAAAAAATCAGGACTCTTAAAAACATTATAAATCTAAGTTTGCTATGAATTAGATTCTGATTCTTGTTAAAATAAATGTATATTTAAAATACTCATTATAATGACCTAATTTAATTTACATTTTACATTATTTTTATTTTTATTTAGTATAATGTACTTTGACCTTATCAAAATTAAATATAGATTTGATTCTAATTTTTTAACTCCATAAGGTTCAAAAAGTATTGGACCACTTCCAGCATTTTAAGTAAATAAAAAGATATGGTTATTAGCTAAGTTATTATAATATTTAACGAGTGTCACTCAATTTAGTGTTTTGACGTCTAAAAATTGATGATGTGGACAATTGGATTACTGAAATAACAGATTATGTGGATGGTTTTAGATGTTGAGAAAGATTATCATTAAGCATCGTGGTAAATTGGATGGCTAAAATGACAACATTTAGATACTAGCGGGGGGGGGGGGGGGGGGGGCATAAAGGAAAGTTGATATTGTCATAGCATGGTGTGAAATGATTAAAACGCTATAATAAGCGCCATGGGGGGCAAACTTTTTCATTTTCTAAACGCAGTACAACGCAGATGCTCACATACGCACGCATACACTCACCCTTATGAACAGACACACCCACAACCTACCCCTATGAGCACCTTCGAGAGACCGAGTCGGCGGATTGGTCTTGAGATTGACGAAGTCAACACGGGCGCCTGCTGTCGAGGGGAACGTCGCATCCCACTGAAGAATATTCCGCCTTAAATGAGAAACGCCAATGTCTTAAACTCTGCTGGGATGGGGGCACAACCACCCTCCTAACCATCTTGCCACGTGCAAGTTGCAAACTTGATTCCTAAAATAATCCTTGGACCAATCAATGTTTACATTACCCCAGGATTGATGTACTCGCACACTACATCTCTAAACAGAATTACCAGCCGTACTTCGTATACCCATGATCGGTAGTTCGGTACGTTCCGTCTAGTACCCACCTCATTACGCAAGCACCACCATGCATATTGGAAGTGGCACGTACGTACTGTAGCCCGCCGTAGAAACAAAGCGTGATGGTGATCGAAGCACACATATATAGGCCCTCCCCCCCCCCCCCCCCCCCTGCCTGCACGTACGCACTCGGTACTTCCACCGGCCATTACTGGATCACGACGCATGAATATATGCGTGAACAGTGCGCGTGCACGGGGTCTTCCCCCAAGCTCCTTCTCTCCGGCTCACATGCACATTATATATGACAATCTAGCATGCAGGTGTACACGTACGTCCCGGATGGATGGAATGGATCAATCTTCTTCATGGCACACATGCAACAGCGCCTTGAAGCAAAGACTGCATGCTACAGTACATACGTACGTACATATATATACGTACCCGCCGGCTCAATGTATAGATACGGACCGGAGCCAAGGAAAAACGGCAGCTAGCTCTATCACGCACACCCCCTCACCAACTCCAATTAAGATCTCTCCCATCCAGCCAGCCCCCCCTACCTAGCTAGCTGCTCGTTTTCGTCGATGGCTACACCTTCTCTCTCCCTCGCAATCTCTCGCATCCTAGGCAGCAGGCTCGTCATCGATATAACGGGAAACGCCACTCACCACTCGTTCCTTCCTTCGTCCATGGAATGGAACCCTAGAAAGACGGCAAGTACGCGCCCTCCACACCTCCTAGCTCCCCATCAAAAAGAAGCTGAGCTGTGCTATGCTAGCTAGCTAGCTGCTCCCTCGCTCGATCACATATATATCCCGTCTAGTGCAAGTGTGCAACTCATCGCCATCAAAGATCAAACCACAGCCCCCCCATGGCGCACGTCTGTCCCCGGACGAGCTAGCTAGCCCCAATTCCACACCGGCCGCCCGCCCGGCCGGAGGAGACACCACCGTGCTTGCGTCGCGTCCTCGCTTCCATTCCTAACCCCTTTCCGGCCGGCTGCTCTTCTCTTCTCTTGCGCCCGGCGGATCGATAAAGGGATCGAAGAGGATGATGAACCTGCCAGCTACAGCTGGGGACGACTTCGGCTATGGAGCTGCCAACCAGCAGCCGCCGTCGCTCTTCCCGATCATGGATCACCAGCAGGACAGCGGCGGCGGCGGCATCCACAGGGCCGAGCACCACCACCACAACCACCTCGGCTACAACCTGGAGCCCAACTCCCTCGCGCTCCTGCCCCTTCCAGCCACGCCACCATCGCCGCCCACAGCCCCCACGACCTCCTCCAGTTCTACCACCACCCCACCTCCCATCACTACCTCGCCGCCACCGGAGCCAACACCGGCAACCCTTACGGTGGCGGCGTCCACTACAACGGTGCCACCACCACCGGTGCGTTCCAGTCCTACTACCAGCAGCAGGCGGCGTCCGGGACCGAGTACTACTTCCCGACCACTCTGGTCAGCTCCGCGGAGGAGAACATGGCGAGTTTCGCGGCCACGCAGCTCGGCCTCAACCTCGGCTACCGGACCTACTTCCCGCCCAGAGGAGGCTACACCTACGGCCACCACCCGCCGCGCTGCCAGGCCGAGGGGTGCAAGGCCGACCTCTCCGGCGCCAAGCGGTACCACCGCCGCCACAAGGTCTGCGAGCACCACTCCAAGGCCCCGTCGTGGTCACCGCCGGAGGACTCCACCAGAGGTTCTGCCAACAGTGCAGCAGGTTAGTAATTGGGAGGACTGACAAGAGTAGACTCATCCATGCATCTTCTGAAATTGGTTGAATTGCATACCAGTTGGATCGATTTCCTAAACTGGCGAGGGGTGGATCATGTGAATGTAGAGGCGTGCTCAGTTGGAAAATTGTCTTTGTCTTAAAATCATGAGCTGCATTAAGTCATCTGCAAGTTACATTCAGATCAGTACAATGAATGGGTTACAAATTGAAACAATCCACCAAATTAGTCCTGCCACCTCGCCAAATTAGTCTACGAAGTTAGGATTTCTTTGTTGAGAGAACAAGAAGGAAGTCAGAATTTCTTGATTGGAACTTTGATGGTCTTAGAAATTTCCTTCCTGAATCGTGATTATATATAAATCGCCTATTCACCTCTCTTAATTACATTTAGTCGGAGACACTGAATAAAGTTAAGCAAAAGATGAAGATGATCCCTTTGAACGTGGATGTTATATTGCCACACTTTTGTGACCTTCTGCTGGATCGCCGAAGAATCTTCCAACAGTGCAATGGTTTCATCTACATTTTGGCTAGATTCTTCTTCCATGGATGTTCCTACAGTACCTGTCCTGCACTTAACTGCTAGATCGAAACAAAACAAATAATTCTTGAGAGAGGTTTTCGCATACCTGTTCTCCCACATTAAATTCCAAGGATGCACTAGCTAGCCACAAAGCAAACTACTGTGGTTGTACTGTACAACACAGCGCGAGGGAGCAAGTTTTAAATTAATTAGTGAGTAGATAAAATGCAATGGCTATTCTTTTCCCTTTTACTTTACTGTTTAGTACAAGTTTAAGTTCATAAAAATAAAAATGCAATGGCTAATTTGTGTTGCTCTTAATTTCTTTACTACATGATTAGGGGCGTAGGGTATGAAAACTTAATTTGATGGATAATTTTGTCGCTTTTACTTCCTAATTACTATAAGGGTTGGACATCCATGCTTTTTTTAGAGGAGGTCATCCATGTGATCACAATGTGAAGTAATGTTGAATGGAAACTGACATTATTGTCTTTTTGTAAACAAAGATGAAAATTGTATGGCTCTCAACTTCTGATCAGTCAATCCAACTATCCAAGTGATGAAATAAGATTGATGTGTTTTCCTCTTTTCTACACATTTCGCTCTCCTAGTACTTGAAACATGCATCCATGTATCACATGTAGGGAGCACATATATGCAGACACCTTGTCCTTGAGTTGTTTCTTTCTCACCCTTTGTTTGTTCTCTTTCCTGTTTACTTTTCTTCGCTTCTCCATCGCATACATGCTTAAGTGGTTACTTCAAACAGCGTGAGCTGTCCGTATGTACATGCATGTCTTGCCAAAAGTCATCAGAAATAGTGCTACTTTCTCACACCCAAAGTACGACCGCATCACCACACGTAGGATGGAATTGCAAGTAACTCTCCTCCTCCTCCTCCTCCTCCTCTCCTCCTCCTCTCCTTCTTCTTCTTCCCCTGCATGCACCTGTGGTAGTAGAGGACAGCCATCGTATAGGCATGTCTACCAGCGTAGACCATCTCTTTTACCTCCCCTTCAGTGAGATCTCTGCTATCAGTATATACACGTGTGGAGTGACCATCCATGTCAATGCATTCAAGGGGAAACAGTGAGATCTCTTGCAGTATGACACACCATATGAGTCAGCTGCAAAGCTCCAAGCTGTCTGCGTGGGATCGAAAGGAACAGTTTGGATACATGCTTCTCATCTTCAGAGTCATCATTGCCTAGCTACTGAATTTGGTCCCCGGCCGGAATGTTCTTGCAGCCCTGAACTGCACTTTGATCATGAACTAATCTGTGTCTTACCTAGGATTAGGATTTATTAAAGCTAGACGATGCATGCAAGCTGCTCCCTGAAAAAGAAAGATATATGTTACCATCCGTGCATATATATGCATTATTATTGTCACACGTTAGTATTTCATGTGTATGTTGTCGTGTATATACGGCTCTGCTGTTTTCTCCAACTTTTCTATATTATTTTGGATTCAGATTCCATCTACTTGATGAATTCGACGACGCAAAGAAGAGCTGCAGGAAGCGCCTCGCGGACCACAACCGCCGTCGAAGGAAGTCAAAGCCGTCCGACGCCGATGCCGCAGACAAGAGGAGGACACAGGCCAGCAAAGCAGCAAGTACCAAAGGCAGTACGTGAAATGCATCCATCACATCTTCTCTATCTAATCATGCTTTCCATTGACACATATTCATCGATCTTACCTAGGTTTTCCCCCCCAATTTTCCAATTAAATAACACTTCCAATACTAAATTTCTGTGAGCAGAAGCAACCGGAAGTAGCAGCAAGAGCAACGGCACCGGCGACGGGATGGACATACAAGTACAGCTGGGGAGTGCAGACCTGTCGAAGGATCAGGACGAACCCATGGGCCTTGGAGAGGTGGTGAAGGAGATGCAGGTGGATCCCAAGGGGAAAGCATCAATGCAGCATCAGCAGCAGCAAGGACACCATGGCACCCATGGTCTTCACCTGCAGACTCACCATGGCTTCCTTTTCCCATCGTCCTCTGCAGGCTCGTCCTTCCCTCAGAGCCAAGCTGTCTCGAGCACTGACAACACATCAAATATCGGTCAAGTGCAGCAAGAACAGCCAGGCTTGGGGTTCCATCAGCAGCTCCACCAGCACAGCAACATCCTTCAGCTCGGCCAGGCCATGTTTGATCTCGACTTCGATCACTAGCTAATTAAGATGATATAATTTAGTATATTCAATGCTCCCTCTCGTACGCGTGTGTACGTCGATTATTTTCTGTCTGTCTTGTCTGTATTAATTGCCGTTGGATATAATAATGATAATTTGTGCATTGGCAATCTTCTATATATATTTGATTAGAGGTCCATCCGCGACGCCGTGGACGGACGCCACGCTCGACGGCCTCGGAGACCTGGCCCCATGCGCCGCTCGCCGCCAGCCGGGCCATCCCCGCCAGAGCAGGACCCCGGGAGCAGCGCATCTTCTCCTCTGTCGCCGTCATCGGCGCCGTCTTCGCCTCCGGCTTTGTCCCCTCCACCGAGGCTGCCGGCGCCGGCGCCCTGGCCGCGTTCCAGCTGACGCGCTGCCCGCCAGCACGACGGCGGACCACACGGCTGCGGACGGCCTCGCGGCGCTATGGCGCACCGGCCCTGCTCGTGCCGGAGTCCAGCCTCGGCGGTCTCGGCCACATCTGGGGCGGGGATTTTTTTTATGACATAATTCATCTTTGCCGTGTGCCAGCGACAACACACGGGAAAGAGCAAGGTCATGGGCCCCATGTGTCAGAACTGGCCGTCACCGTCCGTCCGTCCGCGTCAAGTGTCGATGGGGCCCACATGTGGTCTTTGCCGTGTTACCGATATATGGCACACGGCAAAGAGCTCTTTGCCGTGCAATTCTTCCCGTGTAGTCTTTGCCGTGTGTGGCACACGGCAAAGACGTTGCCGTGTGCTTTTCAGCCTTCACCGTGTGCAGTGAGCACACGGCAATGATCTGCTCTCCCGTAGTGAAAGATGGAGAAGGTCCTATGGGTCGTGATAGGAAATAAACTTTCTTGTATCTTCAGCCATAGATCCTTTACTCATATTTTACAATTTGTGTCTTCATGTATATATTCTTAATATGTGTGGTGCAATCAAACACCATTTTATGCAGTATCATATGTTTTCCAACACTATTAAATGGTACATGGCATGCTTTGTGTTCATGCATGTTTTTTTCATGATTCAGTTTCCACCTTTTCCAGCACACAGAGTGACCCATTTTAAACGGAGTTGGACGTACTACAAAGAACCTATATGGCTTGTGTTTATTCGGTGCATCACCGTTTAAGTTGGACGAGACGAACAAATGACCCCATAAAACACTAGGACGAATTCTTCTTTTTCAAATTTCAAATCAGCGCAATTTTCCCCGACACAATTTAATTTACTTCTTAAAACAAAAGCAACTTTAATGGTAGCTATGATGCATTCTAATTTAACATCAATATTTACACAAAATTCCAGCTTTGATCGTGGTTTATCGAGTGTAACCATCCTAACCCTGGAATCAACCTCTAACCCTGGAATCGATGGTGCTAACTAGGTTACGGCACCGGTAGTTGAGAGGTTCTTCTGACTTATGTGCGCGCAACGTAATAACTAACCCCCTAGCGATCGATCGACTTGATTGAGATCACAGCTCGATCCATCGCTTAATCCGATCGATCAATGCCAGAGAGCGATGATACTCTCCGTTTTCGATCTGTACCATTTATTCTGGTTGCCTTACAGCCATTAACAGGCCCGACGTACGTACTCGTAAGTACTACGTGCATGCAACGCACGCAGGCTAGTAATTAATTGTGTGCATACGTACGTACCTACTGAACTTACGTAAGGCGTACTCCGTCTTGGCTCTAATTCGCAACGACAGAAATCAGAAATGTGTTGTGGTTGGCTCCGATTTGATCGACGGGATTTGTACTCAGTGTCAATTCGATTTGTTTGCTCGGCAGTTACTTATCTGCCGTGTTGTCGCTCGCCGTACGTACGTACTCCATTGCTAGCTCATGACTGTGCATGCATGTGTCTGGATCACACTGGCCGATGTACCTGCAGCTCACATCCGACGCTTAATTAATTGAACTTAACTTGTCTTGTACAAGTACCTAGTTGTAGCTGGTGCATTAGCTCTGGCTCAGCTGGTAAAGTAATCTCTAGACTACCGATATTCGGCAGGTTAACATATATAGTCATGGGGATTACTAGCACTTTGGCAGAACCAAAATCGTCTGTGCTGTGAGTGTCCTTGTCTTATCTTTTTTTTTTCGAGGGAAGGTCCTTGTCTTATCTTGGTTAACCGAAGCTGTCAATTATTGTGGACGGCTAGGTCACAGCAGGTCACAGAGATAGAGGATGTGCAATATCGAGGCAGACAGAGATTGCAGAAGCACAGTGTAATCTATAGTGTTGTAGACTTGTATGGGACAAAACCTGTACAGTGGGCCGTAAAGAGGATCATGGTCCCGACAAGCAATGGGCAATGCGGGCGGCGAATCCTATATATCGCCCGCATGCAATGAAGATGGCTGTGTCGCCCAAAGGGTGGCACGGCCCATTTCGGCCTTTTCTTTTTCTTAGTTTTTTCTGTTTCTTTCAAAAAACAAATATGAAAATTGTTCTGATTTAGAAAAAAATCAGATTTGAAATCTGTTCGGATATGAAAAATTGTTCAGATGAGTTCAATTTTCAATGTTGTTCAGATTTAAAAATCAGTCAGATTTTGAAAAAAAATTCAGGTTCTGAAAATTGTTTGGATTTGAATTTGTTCAAATTTGGAGAATATACAGATTTAAAAAAATGTTTGGGCCAGAAAACTCTCCAAATTAAAAGCTGTTTGGATTTAAGAATCATGGTTGTGTGTGTGTGGAGCGTGGCCGCCCCACGGTAAATATTGGGGCCCTGCCTCCTGGTGGGTAATATTATGATGGTGGTTTGTTGGGCCCAACTCGTTTCTGGGCGAGGTTAGCTCGACGTAGGAAGCCCATGAATTTTTTTTAATTTTTTATTAAGCAAGCGATTCGACTTTAAATTGGGCTAATTAGAACACACATAGACACCAAAATCTCCGCTAAATTTAGAAATGAAATAAGAAAACAGTGAAACATCATCTCTAGCTACTCATTTATGTGTCTTGACGTTTCTCGAAGTCTAGAGTGAAACACCCCAAAAGACCAAACATTTACACACATGCTTGACCAAATTGATGGGAGTACATGAGGTTGTTTGGTTCCTAGCCACATTAAAACACTTCAAGTTTGGAGATTTTGACCAAGTTAGGTGAATGCTTGGTTTTCGCCAGACCTTAGGAAAGATCCTTGTTTGACCCGATTCTCTTAGGAGTAAAGTCATGCCATTTCAAAAGTGTGGCACAATTCTCTTAGAAAGCCACAAACGAATGATAACCTTGTAAGGCTACCCCAAAGGTTAAAAAGAAGAATAACCTCTAGGGATGTCAGCTTCCAACAAATAAGGACCTAAGATTTTTGAATGTGATATGCCAAGGAAACACCCCATGATTCAATGTCGTAATGTTTCGGAAGGTGACATGCATGGAAGATCGAAATATGAGAACCACTATCGAGACCAAACTTGACACCACGATCTCCCCCAACACTGTCGTTACCAGCTAAAGCGTCGTATAGAAAATATCAAATCAACATCTGACGATCGGCATAAAAAATCCAACAGTTCTCCGATGCAGTCATGTCGGCCACAATAGGAAAAAAATCGGTTGTGGCAATCTTATGCCACATGAGTATAAATCCATCACTGAAATGCCGCCATCACCAACACACAAATCTACTAGAGAGATCTAGGGTGTACCCTACATCCTAATGACTTATAGAGACAAGAAGAACGGACGACAACAATGACACAAGGAGATGAGTTCTTTAACATTAGCTATGTTCCCTCGTACACGTCAGAAAATACACTGTCGGGAAGGGTGTTTGTAACTTCCAACTTTAGTGGCAACGAAGTAAGCTATGCCTATATGTGTACCTTATTGTCAGAAGTTTTTTTCTTATTTCTCCACGAGTGCTAAATTATTAATAGAACAAAGTATCTGGTATGTCTGTGTGCTAGGTTTATAATGGGGTATTTTTGGTACAAGAAATAAAAGTCAATCAGTTTACATATTGACTAACGTAAATCATATGACAATTGGCGATAGTGGTATTTTTGTATTGGAAAACTTAAACCGAAGTGATATTTTGGCAACATTGATTTTTGAGTGGTATTTTGGCACTCTCAGTTTTTACTAGTGATATAGTGAAACTTCTCTTTTACTTATATTAGTTAGACTATAATTTACATGTTGATGTTTTGTACAATATTAATGACTATATTTTTTGTGGGCAGAATTCGTGGGCTAATGTTGGTTTTAGACATATTTAAGGCCAATTCTTGCTAATTGGAACGTTAAGCATGCTTAGTGTGTTCAACATTAGAGTGGTGTAAACCGTTGAATGAGGATGTTTGAATAGTTGTGATCGTTTGTATCTCTTGTTCTTTATTCTTACAATTGGTATAGAGATATGATTGGTGGACATATGTCGTTGTGTTTCATCTGTGTTTTTTTAGAGAAACGTTTTCATCTGTGTATTTGGCGTAAATTGGCATATCTTAACCAAAGCCTTTTTGCATGGGTTCGCTATGCAAAGACTTTTTTTTTTTTTGAGAATTCGGTTCGAATGGGCTGGTAACATAGAGTGTTGAACTAGCTCCCGCCAGGATAGAAAGACTCAGGCCTGCGATTACTGCCTCCAGTTACGAGCCCAAGCAAACCACGTGCGCGTCGTAGGGTGAAGCACGAAAAAACCAGGAGCGGCGGGCCGCCCACAGTTTCAAGAAGAAGGTCGTCTTCAACCTCTGCGACAGCGTGGACCTTCTACTTCAGAAGACAGGAGAAGCAGAGGAAGCAACCAGCCAGACAAGCTCGTCAGTCCCGTGTAGACAGTTCGAGAGTCGTCTCGATCGATCCATCCCATTCCAGTCTCGCCGCCAGCAGCCGATCGATCATGGCCGCGCAGGAGCCGCCGCCGCCGCCGCCGGAGCAGAAGGTGATGGTGGCGATCGACGAGAGCGAGTGCAGCCACTACGCGCTCGACTGGGCCCTGCGCAACCTCGCGCCCCGCCGCCTCGTCCTCTTCACCGTCCAGCCATTCTCCCCCTGACCTACGTCCCCGCCGGCTCCCCGCGTAAGCCTCTCACGCTTCTCAGCGTCCCCTTCAGGGCCGGTCCTGAGGGGGGCTGGAGGGGCGGCCGCCCCGGGCCCAGAAAAATTAGGGGCCCCTCCCAGGGTATGTGCTGTGTATTCCTCTCATTATTATCGCGGCCTATTCGAGCGCTGGTAGTAGCAATTTTTCTACATGGGCCCTGTGTTAACCGCATGGAGAGGAGAGACAAATTAAGGCCCTTTGCGTACGTGTTCCTGAAGCGAGTCCTTCTGTACCCCTAGATCGATTTAGCGACGTGATGACTAGTTGTACACGACTGTACCTGCTCGTGAATCCGGAAACTCTTCGTCTCGGCCTTCCGTCTCTCTCGTCTTGACGCCGCCGCCGCTTTGCTGAATCCGATGCATTCCCGTTGATTGTCCAAGCAGCCGTCCGCATGGCGGCATGGGATTCAAGAACTGGCAGAATCACATAAGGTAGGGGATCGATGAATCCTAATTTTTTTTATTCCCAAATTCCCTAATCCGTCTGTGCATCTATGCCCTAATCTCAATTACTACTTGTTTTCTTATCTTCAACGTGGCTATGAGATAGAAAGCTTCTATCCCGTAGTCGAAAATCGAGTTGAGAAGAGCATCAGGATCTATGGATAAATCTCTGAAGAGTAACACGGGACATATTACTAGAGAAGGGGCCTATTAGAAAAGAAAATTACGAGGTAATATACATATTATTTTATATGAATATTGCTTTTCGATACAATTTTTTGTTGATAACAATACATATTAAATATATAGGTTATTATATTAATAGTTCCATCGATAGCGGGACGTTTTATATGACTTCATCAATTTAAAAATCCGACCCACCAGCTCAGTTTTGAATACGTGCTCATGCATGTAGGGTGTGCGTGCCTTCAAAAAGTTATGTGTATGTGGGAGGGCCTGCGTTTGAAATGTGTTTTCCAATAAGAAAAAATAATATTTTACCAAGGGGCAAGGGCCCCAAATTTTAGTTTCGCCCCGGGCCCTAGAAATGTCAGGACCGGGCCTGGTCCCCTTCCATCCATCGAGTTGCTCTACTAGCTAATTTGCTGCTGCTGATCGAGCAGTTGGCCCGTCGGTGGCGTCGCCGGAGCTCATCAGGGCGGTGGGCGACCACCAGCGGCAGCTCGCCCAGGCCCTCGTCGACAAGGCCAAGGCCATCTGCGCCGAACACGGGGTACGTCCACACCTCGCTCTCCTGCCTAATTTCACTGCTTCTCCGACCGAATTAGTGATTGGGGGCAGAGCTGGATCCTTGTTTGGTGGATTAATTCGTCGGCTGTGTCATTTTGATTAACTAATTTTGTTGTAGGTTGATGCTGAGACTATCATTGAGGTGGGTGATCCCAAGGAAACCATATGCCAAGCTGCAGAGAAGTTGAATGTTGATTTGCTCATCCTGGGAAACCATAGCCGTGGAGTTATACAAAGGTACCAATCATCATCTTTTTCTGAGCTCCGATTATGTTCGGTCATGATTTTCGTTTTAGATCCGGAAATGTCTTACTCTGTAGTGCTATCTAGTAGTATTGATTAATCAATTTGTGTATGTGATCCATTCCTTTTAATTTTGTAGTGAAAAGTATTTATGGTCAATGCTAACTGTGATGTTCTTCTTATCTGCTCGCAATGAGAGTGACACCTGAACCGAACAGGATTAAATTTTTTTTTTTGACTGCTCTCAAGAAATATCTTTTATCCTTCTTTAGATAGATGTGTATCGGTCAGAACAAAGTGGTGATTCGTCATCTAGGATGATCAAGTGGCAAATCAATATTCAGAACTCAGCTCTATATAGCATTTCTGCAAGATTAGCACTTGGTTAACATTTCGCTCCTCTTTTTGGCGTGCCGTTGTTCTTCAAGAGATCTTCTTACATTCCTGAGTTACTTCGCTTGCTATGTTGTTCTTCGCATATTGCTGTTATTCAAGATTGGGTGTAGCTGGCACTACTAAATGCCTATTTCCAAACAGTAATAGATTGTTCAAGATACGCAGAACATAAACTGCCATGTATATTACTCAAGGACATGATAAAAGCTGCTCTGCTTCTAATGCTAAGGGCATCTCCAGCCGTTCGCCCCCCCCTCCAGGTTTTGGTGCGGCGCTTTTTAGCGTTAGCGCCGCCCCGCACCAAAACCTGGGGGGCGATTTCACCAGCCGTTCGGCGGCCCAGGAAAACACATGGCCCATAAATTTGAAAGTTTTTCTTCCCGCCCCAAAAAATAGCTCGAGTTCGGCGATCACAGCAGCCACAGTTCGGCAATCATTACAAAAAAATGCCACAGTTGGGCGATCAAATAATTTCGATCAAGCCACAGTCGGGCGATCACGACCACATTCGGCATTCTGATGCACATATCAGATAGAGGCCGGCGACGCCGCGGCGTCAGAGTCGACGTCGACGATGGGCGTGGTGGTCGGAGCTGGCGCCGAGCTCAGAGTGGCAGTCTCGGCGGCCTCGAGGTCGACGATGGGCGTGGCATCCTCCAGGTTGATGGCCGTCGCAGCAGTCTCGGCGTTCTCCAGGTCGATGGGCGTGCTCGGCGCAGTGGACGTAGGCTGGGCGGGCGGCGTCTCGGCTGGACAGGCCGAGCTCGTCGGACTGTCGTAGGTCGTGCCCGTCGGGGTGTCGTAGGTAGTGTCCGTCGGGGTGGCGTAGCTCGTTTCCGTCAGGGTCGGGGCCGGAGCCGGGCTGATGTCGCTGAGGATGAGACGGCGCTGCGCCATGAACCATGTCCTCACCTCGGGGTCCATCGCGGCCGGATTGCCCCCCATGAGGAAGGCGAGGTCGTGGTTCCTCTTCTTCGCCACGGTGTCGGTCCTGAGGAGGTCGATCTTGACCTTGGAGTTGGCCATGAGCGCCGCCCACCTCTTGTTGGCGGTCTCCTCCCTCTTGGTGGCGTGGGTCTGGGCATCGGCAATGCAGGTCTCGATGGACGCCTGGAGCTTTGTCGTTGCCGGCGCGCCTTCCCTCGCCGCCTTGGCTTTCTTGTGCCCCATCGGTGGACGGCCTTCAGACGCACCAGCAGCCACTACGTCCGGGACGTACTCCTTGCCCTTGCCGAGGCCACGGCGTGTTTCCGCCCACTTCTCGCACCCCTCGATGACGACGACGACGTGGAGGTACTTGAAGTCGGCCTTCTCGTCGTTCTTGTACGCCTCGAGCATCCGGACGATCTACATGGCGACGGGACCGGCAGCAATGAGCTACATGCGACGCAAAAGAAAGGAATCACGGTGGAAATTCTCACCTCCATCTCGCGGTTGACGCCGCTCTTCGGCCTGTGCGCGACCTCCTCCTGTATGCCATGCCACTTGTTGCAGGCGGCCTGGATGTTCGCCCAATGGTTGGCCATGGCCTTCTGGCCGCGCTCCGTGACGCACGCGGCGTAGTCGGGGTCGATCATCTGGCGCTCGTCGTACGCCGTCTTCACCCGCTTCCAGTAGTTGTCCAGGGCCTGGTTGGCGCCGATGATCGGGTCGAGGTTGACCGTCTTCCATGCCTCGGCGAGGAGGATATCCTCCCTGGCTGTCCACTTGATGCGAGGCTCGACGGGCGGCTTGGGTGCCGCCTTGGAGCCCTTCCTGGGACGGCAGCCGCCCGTGTCGCCTTCCTTGGCCGGGCCTTCTGCTCCCTCCGCAGCTGCTGGCGTCGTCTCGTCTCCTTCTTCCGCCTCCGTATCCGCCTCCTCCGTGCTGACACCGGCGCCAGACGCACCTTGGCCGTAATCCCCGCCGCCCTGCGAGAAAAACTCCCCACCTTGCGAGAGGAAGCCCGGGCATGCCGCTGCCGCCGCCGAGCCGGTGGTGATGATCTCGTCATGAAGCTGTTGTCTTGGGGCATCCCGCCCAACAGGGACTGCGCGGCGAAGGAGAGGGAACGGCGGAGCGACGGCGAAGATGCGTAGCCCGGCGAGCCGACGTACATCATCAGCGCATGGTGGGGAAGGTGAGGTTGGGTTGAAACCATCGGCGTACCCAGGGGAGTAGTGCGGGGGCGTGTTCCAGCGCGGCTATGGCGATGGCGAGGCGACGGTGGTTTGGCTCCAACCGGCGAACTGAGGATGAGGAGGAGAGAAGTCGCCCCTCCGCTTGACCGGCGGCGCCGCAGATGCAGCCGGAGTTGGCGGCTCATCCCGCGCCTCCACCTCATCTTCCTCTTCTTCTTCCTCGCCGACGGCCTGGTCCTCGGCCTCCGCCAGCTGCGCGGCCAGCTCCCTCTGCCGCTGCGCCTTCTCCCTCGTCCGGCGCTGGAGGTTCTCTGACCTCGGGCGCGCCTCCTCGGTGATCCACTTGGCGTTGCTCATGCCCGGCGGCTTCTCCTTCGGCGCTCTCGGCTTCCGCGGCTTCTTGCCGATCATGGTGGCCAGATCTGTGGGGTCCTGTGAATCGGGCGGGAGCCATGGTGGCCAGATCTGTGGGAAATGGCGGGATCGGGGCGGGGGGAGAGGTATATGTGGGGGAGAAATGGAGGGAAAGATCAAAATTATGGAGGGAGAGGGCAAATTATGGAGGGAAATCGCCTTCCTCGCCGACAAGTCTGGCCCGCGGATGCCTTTTGCCCCCCCAAGTGGAACCCGGCGCGCTGGGTTTGGGCTGGGTTCGCCGGCGCGAAACGGCGCTAACCGGCGCTAAATCGACTTCTGGGGGCGGGTGGTAGATTTTTGTTAGCACGGCGCTAAAAGGCCTCCGGGGGGGGGGGGGGGGGGGGGGGGACGACTGGAGATGCCCTAACTGCTCAGTGAAGACTCAATCACTCACCAGTCATCACTTGCATAATATGAGAAAAAATTGACAGAATGTTACAGCATCGAGCGATCAACGTTTCTTTATCTCCAACTGATGTTAGTGCTGCTACTTTGACTGCAGGTTTTTCCTTGGAAGTGTGAGCAACTATTGTAGCCACTATGCAAAGTGCCCGGTTCTTGTTGTCAAGAAGAAGGAATGAAGATCCTGCACATTGTGTGAACAGCCTTGGGATGTGCATCTACATGTTGTTGTTTGTTTGTCTTAGTAGCAGTGTTGCATATAAATAAAGATACCTGAGTTGCATATAATAAATAAAGATACTTGCCAGTTTGAAGCCACTTTGTATTCATTCAGTACTCATGTACATGAACCAATTCTAAGCGGATTTTTTGAGCGAGCGATTGGGTTGAGTGAACTTGAAGCCTGTCGGCAAAATAAACGGACGCACTATACATTCTTCATTCAGTGTCTTGTAAAACTGAATTATTTGGCCCTGTATCTGCTTTGTGCGTTTGGAGCTTCATTGATTTGAATCCTGGCGTACTGGTTGTACACGAACAATGTTCCATGGGAGCACTGGAGTTTGTTACGCATAATGCAAAATGCGCAACAAAACTGCTGTGGCGACGATGGTAACAAAACGAATTTATCACCATAACAATACTGCACAACTATTCTCGAAAAAAACAAAACAATACTGCACAACTAATTCTGAACAAAAGAAAAGGAATACTGAACAACATGCAGTGAACAGTGCATCCGGATTCAGCGTAACCATGCGACCAATCTCATATTCAGTTGACCCATTCTATTCCCACAGCACCCTCAAAGAATGGTTAACACAATCCCACCACAAAACGTATGAGCACACGCAAGCAAAATACACCATGCATCTGCGCGGCATTACATGTAGTCCCCTCCTGTCACAAACCTACCGACCCAAGCTAACACTCACACACACGTCAATGCACGAACAAAGCACTAGTATCTCTAGTTGACGGCGGTGCAGACCTTACGCACCTCGCCATCGGTGCCGGTCTTGACCCCGACCCTTCCCAGCTTGGTCATAGCGGCGGCGAAGGCGTCGTTGAAGGCGGTAGCGTTGGCGGCGAAGAGCTCGACGGTGGGGCGGGAGCGGCGGTCGGTGAAAAGCACCTGGTCGGAGGCAAGGAGGCCCTTGTTGTAGCGGAGGTTATCGAAGTAGAGGTTGTCGAAGGTCTTGGGCGTGGACACGTCCAGCATCGCGAACGACGTGGGCGTGTAGTTCATCGGGCACACCTTGCGCAGCGACCGCAAAAAGTCCAGGTTCATCGGCGGGTTGTACTTGAGACGTTGCTTAAACGTGTAGATGCGACGCACGAACTTATCACAGTGTGTCACCCCGATCGTGTGGGCACCTATTAACACAAACAGGTATGAAACAAAATTAGGGCTTATTGGATTATAAGATATTGAAATGTGTAGGAATAGTAAACTCCTCCGTTCGGAAAAGGATGTCACAAAAATGAACTATATAGACCATTTTGTGACATCCTTTTCAGAACGGAGTGAGTACATGATATGAAAACAGAGACTTTTTTCAGAGATGCTTTTGAATGGTGCACGTAAAACTAATACTTTCTTTTTGCACGAAGAAAGATAGGGTGTGAATGTACTGGACTTTTTAAAAGAAAAATAAAATGAGGCAGAGCTCATGTTGACAATCTTCAGACAGGCCCTTGGACTTTGGGGCTGTCAGCTGGTTGCATCTGGTCGGAGTATTGTACGAACGTGGACTTGTGATTTTCTAGAACCTCCCTGTTATTGGGCCAACTTTGAGCTCACTCGAGGCTACTACAGTATAGTTTTGGCCCAATATTCAGGGTTGATTGCATTGTGCTGAAGTGATCTTAAGAAAAAAATAATGTGTGCTAAGTCTAGCAATCAGCAATGGAACAGACTGATATTTGCTGCCAAATTTCATACAAAATATAGTAAAAGTACTGCGTATTAAAAATGACCACAGAACGATAAAAATGGAGTTTGTCTAAAACAGTTTTTCACACAAGAAGATTTTATGCAAAACATGTGAAGATTTTATGCAAAACATGTGTGCTCATGTGGTCCTGACTGTAGAGTCTTTTTTACTTTGCATGGACCAATTTGACTTGTTCAGTCTACTTTGCTTCGATTTGGTGTCATGAGGTGGTCCTTGTCGTGTCCAAATCTAAGCCTTCCGGTTAGATTTATCATCTCACGCAAAACCAAGAACATTCAGACAACACGTCCCCTGTTCCCATGTACTGTACCGCAAGTGAGATTGCTTATTTATACTCCCGATATGGAATCAGGGACAAAAAGAAAGGTAAAAAATATTAAACCGGCACACCAATTGGCCATTCGTGTCAGGAAACATCACATGACCCTCAGCCTTGTGCACAAATCCCTGCTACTTTGGTCGAGTTTTCGCGTCTAAACTACAATTTTCATGCAAAGTGTCTTTGTACATACGAAGCAAACAAAACCAAAGTACTGTTTTTCTAAACAGTCATCGAGCAGAACAAGGAAATCACTGAGCCACTTTGTCTTGTGCTCGGACGTGTCACGTGAACTGTGCAGGAAAAGACGCTTTGCACTGCGATCAAGCTACTGAATTAATAAAACGGCGCAACCCTAACGAGGAATCATACGGACCGTAGTGGATTACTCTGCTAAGATTTAGCTTGGGCATGTACTGCATTTTCCATTGTTTAGACCAGGGAGGGGATGATGAAGGAAGGTGCTGGTACCTGAAAGCGCGATCATGTCGAACTGCGTGAGGCCGTTGCTGGAGAAGAGCGTGTTGAGCTGGTTGAGGTCGAAGCCGGGGCCGGGGAGGACGTGCTTGACGATGGCCCTGTTGAACGTCTTGCCGTCCAGCCGCCCCAGCTCCACGGCGTAGCTCGGCCCTCCGGTCTGCACCAAGGAAGAAGAACAATGTCAGTAATGCATACGGCTCCTTCACACTGGAACAAGTATTTGCTCTGTCTACTGATGGCCTGTAATTCGTCATTCCAGCTGCATGACAAATATATTTATTTTAGTAGATATAGATTGTAGGACGGTTTCTTTTCTCGTGCTCTGAAAGAGTTTGCCAGCTAAATTGGACATACTTCGTCATGCAGATCAGCGGGCTACGACTCTATAGGGAATGGAAACTTTGTCTGCCTGCCTGCAGAGGAGAGCATCATGCGTTGCAGGCCATCGTCGTCACGGGCCGATACATGTTCGGGCCAAAGGCGTCACGGGCAGGATGCAGACGAGAGGCCGAGCCCAGCCTACAGTGACCCGAACGAAATACGAGCCGGGCTGCGGGAGTAGCCCTGCATCTGTAATTCTGTATGCAGACCACGGCCAGTTCTCCATCTCATCTCACGTCACGTCACGTCACCGTCGCGGGAAGGAACTCACGCTCAAAGCAGTTTGGCACCTCAAAAGCTGAGAGACCCAGCTAGCTCGCCCGCCATGCATTGCATGGGGATGCTCTGGCGTCCATATCCACACCACCGAGGCCACGCACGGCACGGGCACCGGGAGCACGGCAGACGGCACCACCGTGTCACCGGACAACCGCAACCGCGCCGCCCGGGCCGGGCATCCGACAGGCATCACGTGTGCGCCGCATGAACCAACCTTTCTGCGCATCGGGAGGGACCGAGACACCGGAAGCTGGCCGTGGTGATCCACGGCCGGCAGCGTTGCTGGACCATGGGTAGCTAGACTAGGCAGCGGGATGGCGCGGCGCCTAAAAAGTCAGCTGGTCGAACAGTGCACTGGGCCCGGCGCTGTGGGGGCAAAGGGCGCGCTCTGCAATACGAAAGTGGTGCGTGCACTGCACACAGCAAGGCCCGGAACGCCGGATGGGGTCGGCGAGATGAGCTTGAGCCAACCAGGACTCGCCCGTTTCTCTGCCCGAGCCTGCCTCCTCTGACAGGGGCGCACTACCGGTATGTACCGTCAGCTGACGGAGCTACGGCGTGCGTGCGACGGGGTGGCAGCACGCACAGTAGTTCCATTCCGTCGATGGCTGAACTAGCTAGCTAGCTGGAGAAATCTGAGCAGGGTGGACTGGTGGTTGCGTACCAAGGAGACGACGTCGCGCGCGGCCATGGCGAGGATGTCGGCGCAGGAGACCTTGCCGGCGCACCCGGGGAGCGCCTCCACGGCCGCCTTCGCCTTGTTCACCGCCTCCACCGCGTCCGGGGACAGCGTGGCGTCGGCCCCGCTGTGGCTCTCGTCGTCCCCGTTCGACGCCATCAGCATCACCGAAGCGTCGCACCCCTGCACCGCGGGCGCGACAGGGCCAGGACAGGTAAGCAAAGCAGCAATGCCAGTCAAAACAGGCGAGAACGGAAGAGACGAGCTCAGCTTACCCTGACGAAGCAGTCGTGGAAGAAGAGGCGGAGCGTGCCGGGCGCGACGGCGAAGCTCTGCTGGACGTGCTGCGAGATCACGGACCGCACCGTCGACTCCGCGCTCGGGCAGCTGCTGCCGTAGTAGTTCTGCCGCAGCTGCGCGCTCGCGGCGTCCACCATGGCTGCCAGAGCGACCACTGCCACGACAGCGGCTCTCCACAGGAGCTTCTCGCTGCTGCCGCCCGCCATTGCCGACCGAACACGCCCAAGCTCAGCTCAGGTCGGCAGCGCTCGTGTGAGCGCGACTGACGCCGGTACGCACGACACGCACGGTGGCGCGGCACCAGCTGCTGCCTAGAGGGAGTGTGTGCGTGGGGGCGCGGGAGCGAGGAGGGAAGTGCGGGGGATGTCGCCTGGATATATAGGCCGGACCGGGGTTCGTTGGTGCTGCGGCCGCGGAGGAAATGACGGGAAAAAGGTTGGAGTGGCATGGCGCCGCGCGCAGCTCAGCAGTGCGATGTGATGTGAACGTGAACATGACGAGGCGGTCGTAGCGCGGCAGTGGTTTGCAATCTCGGCGCGGATGATGGGACGGAGTATCTTTTTTCCTTTTCCGGTTATCGATGAACTGATCCAACGCTTTTTTTTCAAGTCATGCAGGGATCCTCGGTCGGCCTTCGGTGCAGGAGCTTATTGAGCGCTTGTGATCGTTTCACATTTGTCTTTGATGCGAGGGGCTCATTTCACTTGCTAATGCTTTTTAAGGATATAAATTAGCTTAATTCTCGGTCAGTCTTGAGCTACGACCCACATGCAACTCTCATCCAAATCAAATTGTTAAAACTATTTTTCTTAGTTACAACTCACTTGTAATGAAAAAACTCAGTTCCTACTCATGTCGCACTATTCATGACGCAAATGTAGTTGCCACAGAGGTAACCACGCACTAAACTAATTCTCGGTCAACCGAGAACTAGCAAAACTATTTTTAACGGGAAGGTCACGAAGGCCTGGAAACTTCATTGCTAACACATACAACCCTAAGAACATACGTAATTACACCTAATTCCTCTCATATTCAAAAAGATCTTGGAACATAAAACAAAAACGCGACAAGTTCTCTAGTCTTCTCCTCCCATCACGCGACCTCCAGATTTGGGCATGTGTCGACGCCGGGGATATGCCACTTGGGGCAGCCGATGAGCAATCCTACACCGAGGTCACTGAAGATCGATCCTCAGTCTTGATGCTCATGTCAGAAGTCGAGCATGGAGAGGCCGTCACAACCAGATATAGCGGTAGCAGCAAGTTGTCATTGCTGACCGCTCGACGATGTCCTAGACCTTGAGATATGTCCTAGACAGCGCTCCATCGATCTTAATTGGGGTGGTCACCTCTTGAACCACACTCCCGTTGCCCCTCCCACCATGGAAGCTCATAGCGGGATCCCATCACTGAGAATTGGTCGCAGCTCGTCTGCGACCTAGTCAGGACACAATGTCGGTTCAGTCAGGACACAATGTCGGTTCGCCATCCCGGCTTAAAAAACCTAGACTATTAGCCAAAACTACTCTCCATAGAGGAGGGCCGATCGTCTCTCCCTTCTTCGCTCCAGATGGCAAAGCAAATAGAACATAAGAGGAGAGGGGCCGAGAGAATGCTCTCATCTCTTAAACGGGGAGGGGAGGAGAGAGATAAAGTAAAGGATACGAACTAAAGTTTGCAACTAGTTAATGGAGGAGAGGAGAGGAGAGAGAAAGTAAGGGTGTAAATGGGGAAATTGAACGCACCGATTGCCGGATGTCCCCGTTCTGAGTTTTGAAAACATGCGAATAAATCATTGGTATAGTTTACGTCATATCATGCACTTCTTCAAATTTTCATCAAAAATTCAATGTGTGGCCCACGCTAAAAACGTGTGAACAACATATGATAATTCATATTCATATTTACTTAAGGATTTTGTTTCACCATAGGTTGCATAAAGTCATATATGGTCAAAATGTTGTAGAAGGACATGATAAAAAATAATTCATATTCATGATTTTGTTTCTGATTTTCAAACTCGTGTGACAAGACAATGAAACGCGGATGTTACTAGTTACTCCCTCCGTTCAGAAAGGATGTCACAAAAATGAGCTATCATCTTTTCGAATGGAGGGAATACAATATATCCGCATTCCGGGAAATGAATTGAGAGTCTCTGTTCAGTTGGGGCGTGTTTCGTAGCCCATGTCCTCCCCAAACAGGCCCTGGGGTGCAAAAATGGGCCGTTTGGTTGCCCACAATTTCGCTTGGCTGGCACGCGCACGAACCTTAAAGCACCCCTCAGCCAGGCCCGATAGGAACGCTCGATTCGGCCGTTTTTACAGAGCCACCTTTCGGCCACTACAGTAGCGGCGAATCTCGTGCGCGCGGAGCCGCGGGGATGCAGCCATGGGGATGGCGGGAGACAAAAAACTGGTGCGCGCGTATGGCGCCAAGGCTACTCTCACCCCCTCTTTAGCCTGTGACCGGAGGCGGTAAGAGCAGCCAAAAACTCGATCCTAAGCGGAGTAGCGGCGGTGGTGAAGTTTCGGCGACGGCGACGGCGACGGAGACACCACTGGCGGCTGAAGGTTCGGCGACGAAGACGGAGACACCGGTGGCTCGTCTCTACACCCAGATTTGCCATGGCGGTAAGAACTATTCCCCACCTAATTTCGGCTCGATCTTGTAGTAGAACAGCAACATCTTGATTTCGACCACACTAGTCCACTATTCCCCACCTGATTTCGGCTAGATCTTGTAGTAGCACAGCACCCTCTTGATTTCGACAACACTAGTCCACTAATCCCCACCTGATTTCGGCTAGATCTTGTAGTTGCACAACACCCTCTTGATTTCAACTGCACTCCACTATTCTGCACATGATTTTTGCTTGATCTTAGGGAGAAGCTCGTATGCCGCTCATCATTCAGGCCGCAACACTCATTGTTGTGATGCATGCATGGCTTCTCTTAGTCCATCATAGAGCAGTACGCCGCAATTACAGGGGCGTAATCAGGTATGGTCCGTTGTTCCCCCGAGACGAGGAGAGGATTGCGAATCTGAACTACATCTACAACAACAACGAGATCGAGGCGGTGAACATGCTTCGAATGGGCAGAGCCCCTTTCAACAAGCTTGTGGAGATGTTTCGGTCTAGGGGTTGGCTAAAAGATAGCATCCACACCACAATAGAAGGGCAAGTGGCAATGTTTCTTCACGTTGTTGGTCATAACCAAAGGTTCAGAGTGATTCACAGCACTTTCAGGAGATCTAGTGAGACTATATCTCACTATTTCGGGCAAGTTCTGTATGCTGTTGGAGAGCTCAGAGCAGAAATGATCAAGCCAGCAACTAGCCAAACTCCACCGAAGATTCGACAGAGCTATAGGTGGTACCCATTCTTCAAGGTGAGATTACCTGATTTCGTAGATGTTGCATCCATATTAGCCTTGTCTTAACCTCACACAATGTTCATGTCCGCAGGATTGTATTGGTGCAATTGATGGCACTCATATCACTGCTAGAGTGCCACGGTCAGAGGCACCTGCTTACAGGGACAGAAAGCATTACACGAGCCAGAATGTGCTTGCCGTTGTCGATTTCGACATGAGGTTCACTTACGTCCTAGCAGGTTGGGAAGGATCTGCCCATGATGCTAGTATCCTTGCCGACAGCATGAGTCGAGCTGATGGGATCAACATTCCAGATGGCAAGTTCTATTTTTTAACATGACTCGAGCTGATGGGATCAACATGAGTCGAGCTGATGGGATCAAAATGTTCATTTTTTAAATAGTTCCCAATTTAAAATGTTTCTGAATTTAAAAAATTCATTTTTGAAATGGTTCCATTTTGAAATTGGTTTTGAATTTAAAAAAAATCAAATTTGAAAATGGTTCCGAAGTTTAAAATGGTTCTGAATGTGCAAATGGTTCTGAATTTGAAAATGGTTTTGAATTTGAAAATGGTTTAAAAATATATTTAAATTACCTTCGGATTTTGTTTCAGATTTGGAAAACGCTAAACAAACACTACAGTCACCTAAAAAACAGGCACAGTAGAACGAACAAGTCGAAACTTCAGGTGCAAGCAGTTTGGGCCGGCCCAATTAGAGATGTGTAGGCGGTGCGGGATGAAATCGCCGCCAACGGGGATCCAAAGGAGCTCCCATTTCTGGGGCCATGTGCCGATGTGCGCATGCACGGCTCGCACTGCCCCCTTCTTCTCAGAAAAATAACTCGCACTGCCCGCTCGACGGGCCTGCCACGCACGAGGTCAATCTAAAGAAAGTTGCGCTTAAAAAAAAAACAGGATTTTTACATTGCTCAAGAAAAGCCATAGAAAAAGGTTGAATCATTTTTTTCAAAGACATGTAAAAAACAGCTAAGGGACCAGCGAGGACGCTATGTTCTCCAATTTTGCTCCTCCTTTAGCTTCATCCCGTTATCCGTATCACCATCGGCCTCCATCCTTTAGCCGCGTTGAAGGTCTCACTTGATAACCGCACGGACAGTTTGGCTCCCTAGCAGAGAGCATTCTGATATTCCTCTTTTGCCTGCAAGACAACACATCAAACATAGTTCATCACAAACATGACAATCGTAGTTTAAACATAGATATAAATTAAACCCTAGCCCTAACAATAGACGACGACGAGGTTGGCTTTTACCGGCGTGCTCACTCATCATAGTTGAGGTAGTATTTGATAGTGGACTTGCGATGCTCCACCGTGAGCTCGTGCTCCTTACTAGGCCATACTGTGCCAGATATGATTCATCTATTCGTAAATTATTAACTAAATCTTCATTAATTACCATCATGCTCTTAGTTATGAAGGCGTACGGAGCAATCTTAGCAAGTTTTATGTTCAAATTTGGGGAAGGGGGTGCCAAAAACGGGAGTGATAACATAAGAAAAAAACATAAAGAATGAGATCAAAATGACGCCAAGGCAAAAAAAAAGTCATCAACATGAAGATAAGACAACCTATTTGTTTGCTATAACAATTGAAATTTTCTAGTTGGTTATGCACAGCTGAAAAAAAAGCAAAAAAATGAAAAAATAAACCAAATGGTCGACCATAATATATACCTTCGAAAATAAACATGGATACAAATGATATTTTTTCTTGTTGGTAATGACAACACGCGACCCATGAAGGTCATGGGGATACCAAGTGTGGGTACAAGATGCTTGTTTCTTTATGTTTCGCCAAGAAAAAAGATGTTTGTTTCTTTTTATGTACTATCTTCATTTTAAATATACGATGTTTTAGTTGTTTTGAAATTCATATGTTTGTAGACACGTTTTACTGTATATTTATCTATTTTAGTCCATAACTAATCCACATGTGAAATATCTAAAACATGTTATATTTAGAAACAGAGTGAGTAGTATGTATCCTTGAATGATGAGCGGTTTCTATCGGCCACAACTTTTTAGCATTTTGAATTATAAGAAAATTATATTAATAGAAGTATAGGAAAGACAACATGGACAAAATAGAAAATTTAAAACACGTGAAATGATATAGACATGGGTTGCACGTGCACACCAACTAGTTTAGTTAAGTGGTAAAATGGTATACAAAAGGCCTGATTCAAATCAGGTTGGTTGCCCACTTAGCAAACAATAACTCCTCTTACACTTTGCGTGATTGCATCGACACAATATTATGTGAACTGCTTAGTTATCAAAAATAAAGGAAGGGTTATCTGGTGGCGGGGAAATAGAACATGAAAAGTCACTAGAAAATCATTCGACCAACGGAACAAATGAATGTCTACTTCACCAGTGGAGGAATAAAATTGGAATTCTACACTACAAAACGAGAAATGTCCCACTCTGCAAGTCAAAGTCAACATTCTCCCTGCTCGAGTCAGCACTCAACACACCGCTCCCACTCTGCACCTTCCATTCGTTCCCTCCACCATTCAAGGAAGGAATGTCCCTACCAACACGGCAACACCCGCATGAGCATGAGGCGATGATCATGTCGCACAAGTACACCGCCACTCCGCACGCCGAGCCGGCAACGCTCTACTGACGATGTTAATGGCCGTCCTCGGCGTACTCCTCCTCGCCACGTTCCTCCCGCGTGCTGCCCTCGCGGACGTTGCCTTCTTCTCCCCCGAATTCTTTTTCTTCCTCGCATGCGGCGCCGCCTCCAGCGTCCCCTCCCCGTCGGACTCATCCGTGCACACCTTCGTCCCGGACACCGCCTACCTCACGCCCTCACCCTCGCCCGCCCCTGCCGCGTACGCCAGCTCCTCGAACCCGGCCTCTCCTTTGTACGCCGCCGCGCGTGCCGACAGCACGGCCTTTTCCTACCGCTTCGCGTACGCCGCCTCCGCCGCCGCGCAGGACGAGTCGTCGTTCCTCGTGCTGCGCCTCCACTTCTTCCCGTTCGCCCCAGCCTCCTCACAGCCCGTCGCCAATCTCTCCTCCGCGCGCTTCAACGTCTCGGTCCTCGACGCCTTCGACCTGCTATCTTTCTTCTCGCCGCCAACCGATGGCGTCATCAAGGAGTTCTTCGTCCCGCGCGGCGGCTACGGCGACTTCACCATCAAGTTCACCCCGGATCATGGTTCCTCCGCCTTCGTCAACGCCATCGAGCTGTTCCAGGCCCCGCGAGAGCTGCTGTGGAATACCTCGGTGACGCCGGTGGGTGCCGTCCGGAGCAACGACCTGCCCCTGTGGCAGCAGCAGCCGCTGCAGACGGTGTACCGCCTCAACGTCGGCGGCCCAAAGGTGACCAAGGAGAACGACACGCTGTGGCGTACCTGGCTCCCCGACGGGCCATTCCTCCACGGCGCCGCCCGGCAGTCGGTGGTGGACTCCACCTCCAAGCCCATCATCTACAGCGGATACACCAACAACGTGGCACCGGACGTCGTGTACCGGACGCAGCGCGCGGTGAACGTGACGGCGGCCTTCAACCCGGGTAACGTCACGTGGACGTTTCCGGCGGAGCCGGGAGCGAGCTACCTCGTCCGCCTCCACTTCTGCGACTGCGAGATGATCAGCTCCGTCGTCGGAGTTGGCATGATTTTCGATGTCTACGTCGCGCAAGCCCTTGGGGCCCAGGACCTCAAGCTAACGGACCTGGAAACGCAGCCGAACCAGGCCTTTTACTTCGACTACGCGGCGAGGGCGCCGAGCGAAGGGAACCTCACGGTGAGTATCGGTAATTCGGTGGAGAGCAGTGGAGGCGGCATACTGAACGGGCTGGAGATCATGAAGCTGCCAGCCGGCGACTTCAGCTCGCCAGGATCGCGCGGCCAGACGAAGAGAATCATGGTTATCGTTCTCTCGGCACTGCTCAGCGTCACAGTTCTTGCTTGCACCGTGCTCTGCTTTTTCCTGCTGTGGAAGAGGAGACGGAGGCGGAGGCTTGTGGCAAGGCCCGCGCCGGGCAATGCCTCCTTCTGGCCCGACCAGTCGACGAACCGGTCCGGCGAGGGCACGACCGTCAGGATGCAGAGGGTGAGCACGACGTTGCACATCCCGCTGAGAGAGATCAAGGCCGCCACGGACAACTTCCACGCGCGCAATATCATCGGCGTCAGCGGGTTCGGTAACGTGTACAAGGGCCTGCTCCCCCATAACGGCGGCACGCCCGTGGCGGTGAAGCGCGCCATGCGGGTAACCAAGCAGGGGCTCCCGGAGTTCCAAACTGAGATCGCGGTGCTGTCTAGCATACGGCATCGCCAACTGGTGTCGCTCATCGGTTACTGCAACCAACAGGCGGAGATGATACTCGTGTACGAGTACATGGAGAAGGGCACGCTACGGAGCCACCTGTACGGCTCCGACGAACCCGCTCTTTCTTGGAAACAGCGGCTGGAGATCTGCATCGGCGCGGCGCGGGGCCTACACTACCTGCACAGCGGCCATGCGGAGAACATCATCCACCGGGACGTCAAGTAGACGAACATACTCCTGCGCGGCGGCGACGGCGGCGTGATCGCCAAGGTGGCCGACTTCGGGCTGTCGCGGATCGGGCCGTCGTTCGGCGAGACGCATGTGAGCACGGTCGTGAAGGGGAGCTTCGGGTACTTGGACCCGGAGTATTTCAAGACGCAGCAGCTCACGGACCGGTCGGACGTGTACTCCTTCGGCGTCGTGCTGTTCGAGGTTCTCTGTGCGCGGCCGGTGATCGACCATAGCCTGGACCGGGACGAAATCAACATCGCCAACTGGGCGATGAGAATGCACGGGGAAGGGAAGCTCGACAAGATCGTCGACGCGAGGATCGCCGGCGAGGTGAACGAGAACTCGCTGCGCAAGTTCGTTGAGACCGCGGAGAAGTGCCTCGCCGACTACGGCAAGGACCGGCCGACCATGGGCGACGTGGCGTGGAGCCTCGAGTACTGGCTGAAGCTGCAGGAGACGCACGTCAACAGGGACGCGTTCGAGGACAGCGGCGCTGTCGCCACGCAGCTCCCCCTGGACGTGGTCGAGCCACGGTGGGTACCGTCGGCAACGAGCTTGTTGATGGACGAGGCGGAGGACACGGTCATGAGTATAACGGACGTCACCGACAGCCAGGTTTTCTCCCAGTCCCAGCTCGACGCCGGCGGCAAGGGACGATGAGTTCGGGCGCCGATTGTCCAACCTGTGCCATTGTACTTACTTCGGCGCCGATGAGGACCCAGTAGGCAGTAGGGTTGAACATATCATGGCACCTGCGTTCTGCAAACTATGTAGCCCTTGGATCGTGGACCTGGAAAACCTATGCATCTGAAATCTGAATATCTTATCTTGAATGCTCCAGAGGATTAAGATGTTTCGGAAGAAGAGTAAAGTGTGAGGCTGCAAGAGGATGAAGTGCGAAAAGCCTTTTATCTATACTACTATTAAAATAGCAAACTTTTGTTGATACATTAAATCTGAGTTATTCAATATCTGATCAACGGTTTATATCGATTCAATGTTTGACAACTCAACACACTTTTTCAGTTTCGTTGTAATTACGAGATTTGCCACACCTAAAAAGTAAACCGCTGCGGCAACCACCGTGATCAACTGACCACGCGGATCACCACCACCAAGGACCAAGCCACACTCCGGCACGGGCAGCCTGTTCACCGCCCGGTGCACATCTCCTTCCCGGCCGTGGTCTCGCTGACGACCTGGAGCTACCACAGTCGAAGGTGGGGCGAGATGGCCAGATGGGTACCCGATCGGTTTGGGGATCCCGTTCCCGACGGCTGCAGCTATTGCGCATGTACATGATGCTCCCCATGGGCATCCGAGCACCGGCGCTGTCCCAGCAGCCACGCATCGAGACGGCAGCAGCGACGTGCTGCGCGGCCCCTTCCTCCAGGTCCTGCGCCATGACGCCACGGGCATCATGTCGCAGCTCATGCCGGCGCACGTCGCTGAGCAGCCTGGCGTGCTGGCGTACCACCACGACGAAGCACGCCAGCTCCACACCCCGGAGTTCCTCCGCCTGATCCTTGCGGCCGGGCTCATCCTGTTACTTGATCGATTATTTTCCCTAAACAGGTTAACAAGCGCCCTTCGACATGACCCCTACTGCTGTTCTCTCTCGCCAAGATGTTTGGATGTCAATGATCATCCTGGATCACATTTGCTCCTAAGTCCTACCATTGCATTTCTGTGTCTGAACTCTGAAGAGAACTCTGAAGAATCCTGAAATCTGAAGATTACGCAACCTACAGATATTATTGGAGATGAGGCAAGATCTCTATACCGAAGTTGGCCTGAGTCTACCTTGGAAGTAAAAATTAGGAGACAAACCTATTTTTTTGTTTGTTTATTTCAAACAGAACCAGAAGGAAGATGCAAATACGCAACGCAACTGATGAAAAACGCGGAACATCCCCATCGCCAGCTCGACGTCGTCGTTGTTTACCATCTTTCTTCAAGAGTGCAATCCGCCCGTGTCATTTCAATTATTATTAGCCGGGGAGTTATTAGCATCGAACCACCACATTAGTCGTCAATGTTCGGAAAACCACCACTTTACGTTTGAATCGCACAAAACCGCCGGTATAAACGAGATTTTTTGCAATTCGCACTAAAACTCGTTTGATCACGAATTGACGCTGAATCTGATAGTGGGACCCACCAGTCAGGGCTTACGTGGCAGAACATGTTGACTTTCGCTGAGGTGGCATCCTAGGCCCACATGTCAGGCAATAAAAAAAGAAAAAAATCTCCAAAAAATAAAAAAGTGAACGGAGGCCGCCGCCCGCACCACCCCGCTCCGCTGGCTCGTCCCGCATGCACGAACCCTGCTAGCGCAGGCGTGCCCCAAAGCCCGCGCTGTCGACTGATGGCTATGTGTTGGTGAACCCCAAGAGGAAGGTTATGATGTAGACAGCAGAAGTTTTCCCTTGAATAATCTACCCAAGGTTATCAATCCAGTAGGACTTGACGATCTATCGGAAGGTTGTTGATGTTGACTCCCCCTGGCGCTAGGGAGCTTGCACCAACGTGGAATCTGCACAGACACAAACCAGAACTTTGCCCAACACGAAACAGAGAGGTTGTCAATCTCTCCGGTCTTGCAGAAACAAAGAGTTAAACGTATGGTGTGGAAAACAGCAGGAAAAACAGCAAGTAACAGGAAACAGATGATTGCAGCAGGTTGTGTAAACAGTATGAGGAAATTGGACCAGGGTCCACAGTTCACTAGTGGTGTCTCTCTCAGAACAGATAACTAGCATGTTGGGTAAACAAATTACAGCTGGGCAATTGACAAATAGAGAGGGCATAACAATGCAATACATGCCAAGATGTCTACTATGAAATCTAGTTGGGCATTACAACAAAGTACATAGACCGTTATTCCAACAGCATCTATGCCTAAATAATCCACCTTCAAGGCAGCATCCGCATCCCATTCAGTATTAAGTTGCTAACAACAGATTATTGCATGAAGTAAAGTGTGTAATGTAATCAATACAAGTGCCCTTGGACACTGCACCAATGTTTTATCCCTAGTAGCAACAGCACATCTACCATCTTAGACCTTTCTGTCACTGATCCAGATATCTAGAGACTGAACCCACTATCGAGCATAAATACCCCCTCTTGGAGTCACAAGCATCTACTTGGCCAAAGCATCTACTAGCAACGGAGAGCATGCAAGATCAAGAGCACATAGATAAACAACTTGAATAAACATGGTATCAATATTCATCGGATCCCAGCAAACACAACATCTAGCATTACAATAAGATGATCTTGATCATGTTAGGCAGCTCACAAGATCTAAACATGGAGGCACAAGGTAGAGAGACAACCATCTAGCTACTGCTATGGACCCGTAGTCCAGGGGTGGACTACTCACGCATCACTCCGGAGGCAGGCATGGTGATGTAGAGCCCTCCGGTGATGATCTCCCCTCCGGCAGGGTGCCGGGAAGAGCTTCAGAACTCCTCCGATCTGAGATTGACGATGACGGCCGCGACGGAACTTTTCGTGGAATATGATCGACCGTAATAGGGTTTTCGCGTCGCGGAGAATATATAGGCGAAGAGGCGGCGTCGGTGGCCGAGGGGGGCCACCACGCCATAGGGGGGCGCGGGCCCACCCTGGGCCGCGCCCTAGTGTGGCGTGGCCCCCTGGTGGGTCTGCTCCGACTCCCCTTTGGACTCCGTGATCTCCTCGTGATATTATTGACGATGTCTTTTGTTTCGTCCAATTCCGAGAATATTTCCTTAATAGATTTTCTGAAACCAAAAACAGCAGAAAACAGGGAACTGGCACTGTGGCATCTTGTTAATAGGTTAGTCCCAGAAAATGCATAAAAATGATATAAAGTGTAACCAAAACATGTAGCAATTGATATAATAACAGCATGGAACATCAAAAATTATAGATACGTTTGAGACGTATCAAGCATCCCCAAGCTTAGTTCCTGCTCGTCCTCGAGTAGGTAAACGATAAAAACAGATAATTTTTGAAGTGACATGCTACCAACACAATCTTTGATCAAATAACAATGTAATGCACATGATCTGAATGAAGTGATCCAAGCCAATGGTCTATAGTTTGCAAGCAAGTAAATAAAGAGTAAACATAAGTGATCACACAAGTGCAAACTTTCATGAATAACACTATAAAACATTTAGAGATATAATAGTCTAACATAATAGTTAGTTCACAGCAGCAATAATTCTCAACATGAAAGTGTTTGTATCAACACAAAGGAAGATAATAGCTTCAGCTTTTGCTTCAACTTTCAACATGTATATCATATAGATAATGTCAATGCAAAGAATATGATCAACCAAACACAAAGTTATGTAAAAACTGTTATACTGGAGTTGACAATGATGTTTGCTTAAGTAGACAGAAAGAAGTGGGAAAACTGACTCAACATAAAAGTAAAAGAATGGCCCTTCGCAGAGGGAAGCAGGGATTAACATCATGTGCTAGAGCTGTAGTTCCCGAAGGCATATAGAGAGCATAAAATATTGTTTTGTAAGGTAATGGTGTATACAGGTGTCAACAAATCAAATAGCAGGTACTTGTCATCTTCCATGGCTAACTAACTTTTAGAGCGGTTCCGAGAGTTTTTAGGACTGCACTTGTAACAAGCACTTATTGGTGACACTCCTCCCAACCATTTACTTTCCACAAACCATGGCTAACCGAATCCTCGGGTGCCCACCAACATTCACCATGGAGGAGTGTCTATTTATTTATTTATAGGGTGGACTAACCAGCTCTTTAATGCAAAATAAAAGGTGGAGAAGCAGATGAAGCTGCCAATCCTTGTAAATTAATTAGCATGGAAGATGACAAATCTCACTACTACGTCCTTATGAGCTTTTCAAGTAGTGACACAAAAAGGAAATGTAACAGTTTTGAGTAGTTAGTAGATAGCACATGAAGAAATTTACTTGGAATGGTGAAAACACCACATAATAGGTAGGTATGGTGGACACAGGTGGCATGGATTTGGCTCAAGGTTTTGGATGTACAAGAAGCATTCCCTCTTAGTACAGAGTTTAGGCTAGCAAGGTTATTATAAGCAAACATCATTATCAACTGGAATAGCAAGAGTGTACATAAAACACAAGGTTTGACGAACCATAGACTCCCACTGTCTTCCTTGTTAACACATAGCCTTCATCCAAAAATTATCTAGACTACTATGGACTTCCAATATGCAACAGATTATTATAGCAGAAAATCCTTATAGTAGTTCTTCATTAATAGCCATTACTTACATGATGCACAAGCTTAAACATTAATTACTTGACAGCTCAAAACAATTGGCAAGCATCAAATTACTCAAGACAACGATCTAAAAAGATTCATGTAAGCATTTTATACCACTACCACATGCATAGCATTTTTCTGGTCCAACCAAACACCAATCAACTTATTTGACAACTCTCCAAACAGATATAAGTGAAGCAAGAGAGTACTTTCTTCAAAAGAAACTGAAAGCTCTAACAAGAGATATGAAAAACTGAGAGCTAACAGCAATAACAGCAACTAGACAGGAATACTCAACAAGTATAAGTGAAGCACAAGAGTATTCTAATGAAAAAGTGGAGCGTGTCTCTCTCCCAAACATGAATGCTAGGATCCAACAAGTATAGCACAGCAAACAAAACAAAACAAACTGAAAACAAAAACACACTGACGCTCCAAGGAAGAGTACACTAGTATGAAGCAATAAAAATATAGCACCATTAGAGATGACCTGATAATTTGTAGATGAAGAAGGGGATGCCTTGGGCATCCCCAAGCTTAGATGCTTGAGTCTTCTTGAAATATGCTGGGGAGGTAAGCCTCCCCAAGCTTAAGCTCTTCACTCTTCTTGATCATGTAATATCATTCTCCTCTATCAACACTTGAAAACTTCCTTCACACCAAAACTTAACAGCTTTTCTCATTAGCAGGTTAGTGCACTAAAAGATAATACTTCAAAGTTCTAGCAAAGACAAAACTCACAAGCCAACTATTTTAAACATTAGCCACTGTTACTAGGCTCAAGTGGGCACTTTTACACGAAAAGAAACCACTTAAAAACTTGTAAAAGAGAGAATGCAAAATAAAAGACAGAATCTGTCAAACCAGAACAGTCTGTAATGACGAATTTTTTCGAGGCACTTACGATGCTCAGATGAAAAACTTTTGAAATAATGAAAGTTGCGTAACATCATCAGGAACATGCACAAAAATTTCAGCATTTTTCGATTTTTTCTGATTTTCTACTGAATTAAACGGTGACGAACAGCAATCTGTCCCAATGCAGTCCCGAAAATAAAACCAACTTTGCATTAGTAACTCTCCTTGGCACAACAAAACAGCAAATAAAAGATACAAAGGAGTTGCTACAGAGGTAAACAAGCATCCTTGACTCAAGAAAACAAAAATAAAACAGCAAATAAAAACATGGGTTATCTCCCAGAAGTGCTTTTCTTTAATGCCTTTGAGCTAGGCATGAAGAGATGCATCAAGTATTGTTAAGACCAGAGGTACCAATAGTGTTACCTTTAGACCTCTTATTCTTTTTCTTAGCCTTGGCTTTAGGGGCATTAGGAAAATGATGCAAACAATATGGAGGTTTAAATTTCAGAGTAGCTTCACCCATGTCAATGACAGCTCCCAATTGCCTCAATAATCCTCTTCCAAGTGTGATGCTCCCATTTCCTACACATTCAATGACATGATAATCAGTAGGTGTAAATACTCCCTTTATTTTAGTAACAACTCCTTGAGTAGTCCCAAAAGATAACTTGATTGAATTATCAGCTAGAGTTACAAAAGTTTCACTTTTTGAGAGTTCATATAAATTCAGGGAGTCATAAATCCTCTTAGGCATCAAGCAAAATTCAGATTTAATATCACAATGAGCATAGAAAATTGTCCCATCAATTGAAATTTTTAGTGAAGGAACCCATCCAGAAGGTTCGAATGGCATAGGGACACTTTCAAAAAGTTTAAAAGTTTCTTTAAAACTAGCCAACTCTGACTCAAGTGATTCTAGTCTTGAATGAATGTTCTCAAAAGCAGATTCTATTTTTTTATTTGAAGAGCAGATGCTGCAATTAATTTTTTTATGGCATTGAAAGCTTGATCCCCATCATAACGAAGGAAATCTCCCCCAACTACAGCATCTAGAGCATATCTATAACAAAGAAGCAACCCAAAATAGAAACTACTAAGAAACAGACTCAAAGCCATTTTAGGTTCAGTTTTAACATAGGATTCAGAAATTCTAGACCAAGCATCACCAAAACTCTCCCCACTTCCTTGCTTAAAAGTGAAAACCTCATCCTCAGGAGACATGATATTAGGAGCGGAACTAGACATGATGAGCAAACCGAAATAAACTAGATGCAGGAATTTAATTTTTTTTGGGTTTTTGATTTTTAACAGCAAGCAAAAAAAAATAAAACAAGACAAAAAACAAAGTAAAGAGATTGGAACTGAGAGACTCCCCTTTCCAATAGCCTCCAAGTCCCCGGCAACGGCGCCAGAAAACAGCTTGATGGCTACGTGTTGGTGAACCCCAAGAGGAAGGTTATGATGTAGACAGCAGAAGTTTTCCCTTGAATAATCTACCCAAGGTTATCAATCCAGTAGGACTTGACGATCTATCGGAAGGTTGTTGATGTTGACTCCCCCTGGCGCTAGGGAGCTTGCACCAACGTGGAATCTGCACAGACACAAACCAGAACTTTGCCCAACACGAAACAGAGAGGTTGTCAATCTCTCCGGTCTTGCAGAAACAAAGAGTTAAACGTATGGTGTGGAAAACAGCAGGAAAACAGCAAGTAACAGGAAACAGATGATTGCAGCAGGTTGTGTAAACAGTATGAGGAAATTGGACCAGGGTCCACAGTTCACTAGTGGTGTCTCTCTCAGAACAGATAACTAGCATGTTGGGTAAACAAATTACAGCTGGGCAATTGACAAATAGAGAGGGCATAACAATGCAATACATGCCAAGATGTCTACTATGAAATCTAGTTGGGCATTACAACAAAGTACATAGACCGTTATTCCAACAGCATCTATGCCTAAATAATCCACCTTCAAGGCAGCATCCGCATCCATTCAGTATTAAGTTGCTAACAACAGATTATTGCATGAAGTAAAGTGTGTAATGTAATCAATACAAGTGCCCTTGGACACTGCACCAATGTTTTATCCCTAGTAGCAACAGCACATCTACCATCTTAGACCTTTCTGTCACTGATCCAGATATCTAGAGACTGAACCCACTATCGAGCATAAATACCCCCTCTTGGAGTCACAAGCATCTACTTGGCCAAAGCATCTACTAGCAACGGAGAGCATGCAAGATCAAGAGCACATAGATAAACAACTTGAATAAACATGGTATCAATATTCATCGGATCCCAGCAAACACAACATCTAGCATTACAATAAGATGATCTTGATCATGTTAGGCAGCTCACAAGATCTAAACATGGAGGCACAAGGTAGAGAGACAACCATCTAGCTACTGCTATGGACCCGTAGTCCAGGGGTGGACTACTCACGCATCACTCCGGAGGCAGGCATGGTGATGTAGAGCCCTCCGGTGATGATCTCCCCTCCGGCAGGGTGCCGGGAAGAGCTTCAGAACTCCTCCGATCTGAGATTGACGATGACGGCCGCGACGGAACTTTTCGTGGAATATGATCGACCGTAATAGGGTTTTCGCGTCGCGGAGAATATATAGGCGAAGAGGCGGCGTCGGTGGCCGAGGGGGGCCACCACGCCATAGGGGGGCGCGGGCCCACCCTGGGCCGCGCCCTAGTGTGGCGTGGCCCCTGGTGGGTCTGCTCCGACTCCCCTTTGGACTCCGTGATCTCCTCGTGATATTATTGACGATGTCTTTTGTTTCGTCCAATTCCGAGAATATTTCCTTAATAGATTTTCTGAAACCAAAAACAGCAGAAAACAGGGAACTGGCACTGTGGCATCTTGTTAATAGGTTAGTCCCAGAAAATGCATAAAAATGATATAAAGTGTAACCAAAACATGTAGCAATTGATATAATAACAGCATGGAACATCAAAAATTATAGATACATTTGAGACGTATCATCGACCGCCCTCCTTCCTCGCTGGCGTGCCCCGGATTCCGCGCTGCCGACCTCCCTCCTTCCTCGCTGGCTCCGCTGGCTCCTCTGCTTCCTGCCGGGTACCCGAAACCTGCGCTGCCGATGGCCCTCCTTCCTCGCTGGCTCCGTTGGCTCCTCTGCTTCCCGCCGGGCACCCGCTCCTCCGGCCGCGTCTTCTTCTGGTCCTAAGCCTACTACCTCTCCGCTACCTCCACGCTGCCAGGGGCCTCCTGGTCGTGCTGCGCCGCCGACGCGGCGCCGCCGCCCGCGTCTTCGCGCACGCCGTCGCCGTCGCACCGTGCGCATCTGGGACATCAAGACCGGCCACTGCGTCTGCGCCATCGACGCGCACTCCAGGGGGCGCCGAGCTGCGGGACCACGGGGACGCCATGTTGCGGCACCTCTGTGGGTGGGAGGCCGCGCTTGGACGACACGGAGCCGGTCGTGTCCGCCGCGGCCAGGCGGGGGGGACTCCGCGACGTGTGGGGCGGTGGCCGCCAAGGCCAGGACGCTTGTCTCGGTCCTCTCCCACGGCGACTTGGTGGCACGGGCCAGCGTGCTCCGCGAGCTCGCGTCCTCCGCGGACCGGGGCACCGTGGACACCATCTCGAGGACGCCCGGCGTTTGCGACGCGCTCGTGGGCCTCGTCAGGGACCCCGTCTCCCCGCAGGCAACCAAGGCGCGTTCCAGAAGCTGGTGCTGCTGCTCCAGGTCGGGTGCGGTGGTCTGACCAAGGACCGGTCGGGTGCGGGGCGTCGCGGCCGGGGTGGGGCGGCCCGTCTGCAGTGGTGCGCCGCCCGTGGTCGCCGTCGGGAGAAGGCCTCTGCGTGTGGCCCTGTCTGTGGTGGAGCGCCGCCCTTGGTCGATGCCGGGAGGAAGCTCTCTACGGCGGTGGTCTAGGCCGCCGCTGCCGCCGGCGGCGCTCCGGCCCCATCTCTGTTTCTCTTCCGCTGGGGAAAGGGGAACGGCTGGGTGCCCATGATTTTTTAATTTTTTGTAGATTTTTTTATCTTTTTATTGTCTGACATGTGGGCCCATGATGCCACCTCAGCAAAAGTCAACATGTGCTGTCACGTAGACTCTGACCAGTGGGTCCCGCCTGTCAGAATCGCTGTCAATTCGTGATCAATTGAGTTTTAGTGCGAATTGCAAAAAATCTCGTCTATACCGGCGGTTTTGTGCGATTCAAACGTAAAGTGGTGGTTTTCCGAACATTGACGACTAATGTGGTGGTTCTATGCTAATAACTCTTAGCCGGATCATGTCTGTACAAATCTAGACAAAAAATTTCCTCCATTGGACCTTAATATTAGAGTGTGGTGCTTTTATTTGATTAGGTGGTTGCACTTAATATTTTGTCTTATTTATAAATGGAAATATAACGACTCTTGTTAACGCTGGATGACTTAGCTAATATCACATTAGATGTTCTGAGGCTTTTCTATGAGATGATGAGTGAGGCCGCAATTTTTTGAAAACCGATTGTCGCGAATAATCTATTGACAGTTATGTACTGAATTTTGACAAAAGTGTATTTTCAAATTTACCTTGGGTTGTCGGGTAGGGTATAGTTTAAAATAGCCGGCTATTGCATTTAGCCCCGGCAATTTCATAAGACATGAAAAGTTGTAGCCGGGCTATAGCGCAGTTAGGACATGTTAACCGTTTTGCTAAATGATGATGTAAAAATCAAATTTTGGGCAACATATATTCGTACATATATCGATAATTTATTGATGCATGACATTTTGACATAGTCACATATGAAATACGAATACGACGTAGGTATGTCCACATATTACAATATTCATTACTCATTAGCATCAGTTCACATCAGTTCAGGACATTGTTTTGACGAAATATTACATAGCCATCAAAATCAATTAGCATGTAGCAAAAATAAGTTCAAGATATAGTTTTCTCCATATATCTACCACAAGAGCAGATAGGTTGAGTTTGGGTCAAAAATATTATCGAGCGGACAAATTTTGGTCCAAAAGTTTGGACCTTAGCCAGTGATATGTCTAGCATGTAACTGTTATTTTCGAGATGAACTTAAGAAAGATGGAAAATACTGATAGATCAAAATAAAGAGAGTGCATCGTCAATTTCTTTAAGTATTGTCGAAGAGTAATTCAAATTTCAAATGCATTAGTTGATTTATGAGACGTGCATTGCAATATGTAATTGGAAGCCCGTCGAGAACCCGTAATATGTTCTTAACTGAGCTTGTTTTGATAAGTCGGTTGCAAGCAAATTTTGTCATAAATAATGAAAAAGACCAAAAAAATCTTGAAGTCATAGAGGATAAATCAAACCCTCAAGTCACTGTCCCCGAAATCGACAATATCAACTCTCCAATCTCGGTGTAATTTCAACCCTCACAGCGTTTTCCCTAACAGGGATTGTTGCCATGGCAAGTGAGCCCGGGATTGTTGAGAGAGTTGCTGGTTTTGCGTGTAGAAGATTGTGAAGACGTGTGTTGCACGTACATGTCAACTAGTTTTCCAAATGAGCCATCAAGGCCCTAGATTTAGACACCTACTCTGAGTTTTCTCACAATTTTGGATTCTATTAAGTCAAACCTTTTAGAGTTGTTTGGGCATATTTTCGTGCGAGACATCTTAACTTGTTTAGGTTAAATTTTGGTGAAATTATTTTGTTGTAATCAGGCAGAACATACCAACATTAATAGACATCACTTTGTCTTCTTAATGTCAGGATGCATGAACTGTTTCACAATTAGAGGGATGAACTTCTTAATAGATTTAACTTTTCAAAAAAATAAATAAATGGGGTCACTAGGATTTGAACTTGAGAGCTCATGGCATGTAATCATCGTGACAAAACTTTTTTTTCTTAACTCCTAGCGAGATCAACACAATATGCTAAGATATCTATTAATTAACCTCACTATGACCAAATGTGCAACTATTATGTGTACAACTGAACCTTTTGGTTGCATAATTTTAGAGTTATCAACATATCATAAAACTTTTTGTTGTTTGGTCTTCACCTCGTAGACAATAGCTCAACCTCATGGTAGTGATCTTTTTCAGTTCATATCAAACATATACATATTTGAACTTGAGAGCTCATGACATGTAATCATCGTTGTGAAGAGTTAAAAACAGAAGAGAGGGTCATCTACTTCTTCCTCCTAGAGTATTTCAGAAGACCAAGTTGCAGCGCAAGAGGTGCAGAGTGGAGTAGTTTTCTTGGTAGAACCGCGGGATTGTGAAGAATTATTTTGATCGAATGTTGAATATAGATATTGAATGTTAGACATTCGTTCCAAAATTCATCACTTTCAAGAAATTGTAATGATGATCATCTCTATTTGTGACTGCTAATTCATAATAATTTTTGCCATTTATAAAAAGATGCATTAGATCTGTCATGAGAAGTACTTTACATAAAATCCCACCTATTTTATGCATATACTTGAAACTTAAAATCTAAATCTATCTATTTTGGGACATGGGATATATTTTCTTCAGCAATTTTGCCATTGGAACAAGTGTGCAGACAAAAAACTTAGGAGAAAGAATAAATAAAAATAGTGTACAGACAATACATGGATGTCATTTGTGTCCAAATCAAGGCCTTTTCAGCACACTTATGTTTAATGGGATTTGATTGCCTTCTCCATATTTCTTTTGGTCGCAAGTCCCATCCGCCTGAATGGATAAAGATAGGGTATACCGTGTGTCGTACCAAACATGTCTCTGCAAGTCATACCCAGACATAGCCCATTAGTAAAAACATCATAATGAAATAGAGGAATATGACACAAAGGCTCATATAAAATAAAATAGATACAAAGAGAGAAGGAACAATGCGATTAATCTCAATAAAAAAAATGAAAGGTAGGAACTTTGATTTGTTCAGTTTGATTTGATATATCCATAAATAAATATCAAAACATATTGTTAGTACAAAATTTACATGTGTTCAAAACTTTTTCTGGCTACATGATATTTATTTTAATACCAGGACCATATTACGCGCAACATGTTACCAACATAATTTATTGCATTTTGGAAATACTGAAACTCTTTTCCATCAAGAATAAAAATCTGAGGTATTTTATTATGAGTTGGTTAAGCTTCAAGCCAAAAATTATATAGCGAGAGTAAATTAGTTTGGTTGTTGTTGTCGAAACCTCACCTCAGACAACAAGTGGTGACTATTTAAAATCAATTTTTTGCAATATAACCATTCACACAATAAAATAAAAACTACACGCAAGAAACAACATCCATGTCCAAAGGGTGCATATTTTCTAACAAATAAGTTAAACATGAGAAATAAATATATTCATACAATTGAACTATATAACCTTTTTTTACGAACTACAAGTGGTGCCATCACATTTGAGAGGGCTCCTATGATAGTTAGAATAAAAATACTGGAAAGACTGCTAAAAATAGAAATTTTAACACGTGAAACGACAGAAGGGCCGGGTTGCACGTGCACACTAACTAATTTTGTTAAGTTGTAAATCGGTATAAAATTAGACCCTTCAGATCAGTTTGGTGGCCCAGTTGGAAAACAAGAACTCCTCTTACGCTTTGCATGAAAGAGAAAACAGAATTGGGAAGGCTTAGTTGTCAGAAAAATGGGCAAGGGTTGTTTGGAATTGAAAAAATAGGAACAGTCGCAAGAAAATCCATTCGACCAGCGGAACAAATGAGTGTCTACTTCACAAGTGACCAGTGGAGGACTAAAACTGGAATTCTGTACTACCAAGTGAGCGTTTCCCAAGCAGCTTTTAGAGAACAAATGAGTGTCCACTTCACCAGTGTCAACACTCAACACACCGCTCCCACTCTGCACCTTCCGTTCGTTCCCTCCACCATTCAAAAATTATCCCGCCAACACCCGCATGAGCATGAGGCCATGATCATGTCGTACAAGTAACACAGCGCCGCACGCTGGACGGGCACGGCCGACGGCTCCACTGGCGATGTTAATGGCCGTCCTCGTCATCCTCCTCCTCGCCACGTTCCTCCCGCGCGCTGCCCCCGCCGCCTTCTCCCCGAAATTCACCTTCTTCCTCGCGTGCGGCGCCGACTCCAGTGTCTCCTTCCCCTTCTTCCTCGCGTGCGGCGCCGACTCCAGTGTCCCCTTCCCCTCGGTCTCTTCCGCGCGCACCTTCGTCCCGGACTCCCCCAGTCCCCCTACCTCACGCCCTCGCCCTCGCCCGCCCCTGCCGCGTTCGCCAGCTCTTCGGACCCCACACCAGCCTCCCCTTTGTATGCCGCCGCGCGTGCCGACAACTCGGCCTTCTCCTACCGCTTCACGTACCCCGCGCAGGACGCGTCATCGTTCGTCGTGCTGCGCCTCCACTTCCTCCCGTTCGTCCTAGCCTCCTTGCTGCCCGTCTACAGTCTTTCCTCTGCGCGCTTCGATGTCTCGGTCCTCGACGACTACGTTCTGCTGTCCTCCTTCTCGCCGCCGACTGACGGCGTCGTCAAGGAGTTCTTCGTCCCGGGCGGCGGCCACGGTGACTTCACCATCAAATTCACCCCGGAAAACGGGTGCTCCGCCTTCATCAACGCCGTCGAGCTGTTCCCGGCGCCGCCGGAGCTGCTGTGGAGAAACTCGGTGACGCCGGTGGGCTCTTCGGAACTCGGGAGCAACGACTTGGCCCTGTGGCAGAAGAAGCCGCTGGAGACGGTGTACCGCCTGAACGTCGGCGGCCCCAAGGTGAACAAGGAGAACGACACCCTGTGGCGTACCTGGCTCCCCGACGGGCCCTTCTTCCACAGCCCCGAAACGGAGTCGATGCTGAAATCGACATCCGGCCTCATTGTCTTCAACACGTCGGCCGGATACACCAACAACGTGGCACCGGACGTCGTGTACAAGACGCAGCGCATGGCCAATGTGAAGACCTTCCTGCTGGCAAACCTAAGATTAAACGTCACGTGGACGTTCCCGGCGGAGCCAGGGTCCGACTACCTCGTCCGCCTCCACTTCTGCGACTACGAAATGATCAGCTCCAACCTCGGCGGCATCGTGTTGGAGGTCTACGTCGCGCAAGGACTTGTGGCCCATGACCTCAGGCTAACGGACCTTGAAACGCAGCCGAGCCAGGCCTTTTACTTTGACTATGCGGCGACGGCACCGAGCACAGGGAATCTCACGGTGAGCATCGGTATGTCGGCGGGGAGCAGTCTTGGTGGCATACTGAACGGTTTGGAGATCATGAAGTTGACATACGGCGATATGAGCTCGCTAGAGTCGCGCGGCCTGACGAAGAAAATCATTGTCATCGTGCTCTCGGCAGTGCTCAGCCTTGCACTTCTTGCACTGGCGGTGCTCTGATTTTTCGTCGTGCTAAAGAGGAGGCGGAGGCTTGCGGCAAGGCCGGCGCCGAGGAGAAGGACAGCACGCAGCTGCCATCCCCGTGGTCGCCGTACATCCCGGACAATGACTCTGGCAGGCGCGACCGTTCGACGAACCGGTCTAGCGAGGGTACAACACACTACATCACAGTTGGCATTATGGGGCACTTTGAATGTCAATTTTATGCCTCAAATTATTTTTGGGGCACTTTGTACAAGTGCCACGGGCGCTCATGGCGGTAAAGGTTATTGGGACACTTCTTAATGTGCCCCAAAAAGTGTCCCAAAATGTAACAATTAGAGGCACTTCAAGATTTGTCCCTAATTGAATTAGGGGCACTTTCTCAAAATGCCCTAAATACCTATTGGGGCACTTTGAGGAACTGCCCCAAATACATTTAGGGGCAAATCTTGAAGTGCCTCTAATTGAATTATGGTTAAATTCAAAAATTGCCTCAAATTATTCTTGACAAATGAACTAAATGTGTACCGAAAATAACCTACAATCTGTTATAGAAATCACATATTGTATCCAATTCCATATATCCAATTACAAATCACATTTACATCCGAGACAATATGTAAACATCACTCAAACAATCACAAATCTGTTATAGAAATGATACACTTGGTGGAATCACATTTGCATGATCTGTTACAGAATCAATCACAAATCTAATAAAAATAGCAACACACTAAGAGAACAGCATGCCAACAAGTCACTGGAAATCACCAGATCATGAACATTATAGATCACAACACATTTTAGAACGCAATATAGACCACAGTTTATAACACAATATAGATCAAAGTGTACAAACATCCCAGCAGTTTATAACTGAATATAAACAGCAGTTTGTAACTCCACAATATCTGAATATAAACAGTTTGTAACCATGTAAATAGAAGCAACTGGAAGCAGCATCAAGAGCACTGACACCAGAGACGGGATGGACATACAAGTATAGCTGGGGAGTGCAGACCTGTCCAACGGTTAGAATGAAACCATGAGACTGTGTCCAATTTAAAATGTTCATGCAGTGCGAGAACAAAATAATTTCAAAGGAGCACAGTAGAGAACACGCTTAACGATTTAGCAATATTTAGGAACACCCAAATGCGACATAGATAAAATGAGATAATTGTTTCGAACATGTTTCAGATGATCTTGGAATGGTTCCAGGATGTCACTGATGGTCCCGGTGTTGGGGATAAGCCCTAAAGTTAAGAAAAGCATTGAGCAAAACTAAATTGGAGGCTGTCTACTTGATCACCGTCCGTAAATGAAAAAAAATCTATATTGTCTTTAACAAGCTCTATAAAGCATGAGAATATAATTCCAGACAGTTGGCTTCTGTAGATGTGCGTATGTGCGTAAGAGCTAAGCAACCTAGAGCATACAATGAATAATGCTATTGTCAGAGTTCCTGCAAGATAATCGGTACAGAAGTATGATAGCTGAATGGACATGATGTTACAAAATGCCACCACAAACCATAAATCAGGCCCCTAAAATGCAAAATAAACCAGAGAAACAAATGCCCTTATCTACCAAGTTCCAACAGAGATTACTGATAGATCCAATTATCCAAGAATGATAGTCCAAATAAAATGAAAGGGCGTCCAAGACATACCAGTACTGACATCAGAACCGCAACTGCTCAATCTCAGGCCTGTTCAGCTCCACTGTCTTGTAACAATCATAGGCTGGATATGCATATCCAAGAACAAGTCTGCAAAACAGATAAACAGCAAACAGATTGCAGATGGAAACCAGAGAATTGCACCATTGCTGTTACGAAATAATAAGTGCATTGCTGCTTACATTAAAGCTCTGGTAATGAATGAGCCAACCATCTTGACCCCTGCACAACAAAACATCCATTACGTATGTTGTCAATTGCAAAAACAACATTCAAAACTGTCCTATGAGGGTCAGCAGGCGAGCAGCAATTATGCCACAGCCTTCCCATAGATGGAAATAGCACTGCAAGCCAGATCAAGCATTCATCTTGCTAACTATTGCAGTCATCACGCATTAAGAAAGCATTATCCAATTATGCTAGCATCATAAGTTCATAGCTGATACAAAACCATTTGGCTAGCGTTTGATTTTTTACAACTGAGAATACACAGAATAGGGGAAATCTAACTGGCTACTTGTTCCGGCCAGACCAAAAAAAAAATCGGTTATAGTTCTGGATATACGAAACCAGGGGGCGCGTCATATAGGTCGCCAGATTAAGCCTTTATATTGCTCAGTACTGCAGATCTGCGCATCTAGAAAGCGTTATTCAATCATGCTAGCATCTTCATAGCTGATACGAAACCAATTGGCTAGAGTTTGATTTAATATAACAGAGGATATACAGAATAGGGGAAATCTAACTGACTACTTGTCCTGGCCAAACAAACAAATTTTCTGTACAATTAGCTATGGATATATGAAACCAAGGGGTGCATCACATAGGTTCACACTAGCCACTGTGCTGGACTAAGCCTTTAACTTGCTCACTAATGCAGCCGTTGCGCATCTAAAAAGCAGTACCCAATCATGCTAGCATCATAAGTTCATATCTGATACAAAACCATTTGGCTAGAGTTTGATTTTGTGTAAAAGAGGCTACACGGAATAGGGGGAATAAGCTAACCAGTTACCTGTTACTGCGAGACCTAACAAACATTCTGCTATATTAAGGTCTCAATGTATGAAACCAGGGGCGCATCACAAGTTTGTACGAGTCCGATTCCATCGTTATAACAAAGGCTACACAGAAGAGGAGAAATCCAATCGACTTGATGTTGCATTAGTGACTACGCAAGCTAATCTAAGCATGAACAGAAAAGGATCTACTAAGTAATTAAAACGGAGGCACCCGGTAGAAATCAATGCGAACCAGCAGGAAAAACTGCTTCGGGCGAACCCAAAAAGATCTGCCTCGGCCTACCTCCAAACTAAAATCAGCACAGCAGAGAGGAACCGCAACACCCGACTCGCGGACCCCTCGCGCCGCGCGATTGCCGACACCAGAACAGCACCTCGGCGCAGAGCATGAAACCTCAAACGGCACGCAACAGCAGCCGCAGCCTAATCCATGTACCGAACAACCTAGTAGCGTATTCGTGGCGTGCAGGGCGGAACCCCGAGCGGAGAGGAAACGGGAGGCGGCGCCGCGGCCTAGAGAACAAAACCAAATCGTAGCGAAGGGGAGTGGAAGGGATACCGTGCCTCCCGCGGCAAGTAACGACGGGTCGACGGCGCGGGAGCTGCTAGCGGCGGCGACGGAGAAGGCCCTCGCCGGAACAGGGCGGAGGGAGCTCGTCGGGGGAGCTTCGCGGAGCTTCTGGAAGGGAGGGAGGGAGCCTCCGTCCCGAGCGCCTTGTCAGCGGCGAGGCCGAGGGAGGAGACGGGGAGGGAATTCAAAAGAGGGGTTTGCCTTTGGGTTTGGGATAGAACTGGGCGAGGAAATAATCATCGCTAAGCACCCCACGCACACGTCATTGCGGACTTCGTTCGACCCGTTGACATCTGGGCCCACAGCACGGGATGGCCTACCTGTCAGTCGGGTTGGCCTCGGTACGGCCGGACTCCGTGGCGACGGCAACATGAAACGGAGTATACATACACTCGCCTCAAAAACAAATGTATACATACACATGCTATTTGCATATTGTAGGCTAAACAATAATCACAAAATCATGGATCTATAAAGGTAAAAAAATAACTTAAAATATGAGTGAACGAAAAAAAGTCATATGAAGTTCTAAAAAAAAGTTATGTAGCAAGAAATTTTAATTCCTTGTGAACAATTTAACTGGATGTTTTATTCATACATAAATTATTTTACAACCATGTGACACAATTTTTTCCAGGTACAATGACCAAAAACTTTTGCACCGCATGTCGCGATTATTTTCAACCCTGTGAACAATTATTCAGTACGCTCGAACATTTATTGAACTTGATCAACAATTGATTTTAATGGGTAATGAAAAAATAGTAAAAGTGCTAAAATTAAATAGGAATAATGTTTGAATGACGTGTACATTTTTTACTCCAACCAATTAATTGGACTAGATGATAAATAAAATTTTAATGAACCAAAAAGTGAAATATAAGATCCGCGACAGACGTATCAATATAGAAATGGAGGGTTGAAAAAGAAATGTCTTATTGTAGAGCTTTGTTTGAACGCTTTCAAAATTTATTTATATCCGGGGTTGAAAAAGAAATGTCTTATTGTAGAGCTTTTTTTGAATGCTGTCGAGATTTATTTTTATTGGGCTGAACCGTTTAAAACTCATGAACCATTATTTTCTACCGCCAAGACAAAATTCAAAATTAATTTTTTTTAGCTCAAACTAAGATTTGAAAATCAAAGTACCCCTTCGTGAGTCAACATGCGAACGTTGGAAAAAATAAGGAGAGGCCCAAATCCTTATCCATGTACCTCTGTACGCCAGAGCCCTACCGGCGATCGGTGTTCTGTGGTATAGCCATGGCAGCGTTGACTATGGGCCACCAAGTGCTGGCTGGGGAGGCGAGTACGGTGGGTACCCCAGACACAACGGCGGAGGGCGGCCATGTCGGGGAACCAGAAGGCGACCCAAGTACGGCGGCTTACCATACAACATGTATCAAATGGTAATAGTTGCCACATGAACATCGGTGACAAACCCAATAAACCCTGCCTTTTTTAGAAACATCAACAATCTCTATGTCTTTTCTTTGCACTAACTATTCCGTCTACCAGTATTTGGCGGTGTGGTGACAAAACAATGGAGCTCCTTTAAAAAATTATGTTGTAGTTCAAGTTGAACCACAAAAACTGAAAATCATGCTACACATTGCGTGTACTTGTCAACTTGCCCAAAAGTCCTACGAGCATCACCAAACAATATGTTTGCACAGATTCACAAAATTACATGGAAAAACATACAAGGTCTCGATTGTCAATGTTCATCATGGAAAACATACAAATCTGATCGTCCTCTCCGCCACCGAACCTCGCCGCCACCGACCCGTGTCGATGTCGTCGCTGCCGCAGCCTCATGTCAAGTCCTCCCGGTTACCATCACCGCTTCACGCCGTTGAGACCATCCTCCTCCAATATGCTTCGAACCTGAAAATTCGACAAGTATATTTCATAAGCAGCAGCAAGAAAATCAAGCAGTTCCATTTTTATTTACACCCACTGTGTATGCACGAGAGATTTTTTGCAACACATAATCTTCGTCGCCGCAGCACCGAGTCGATGTCATCGGCTGTACATGGCAACAAGAACTTTACACATCCATAGCTAAAAACATGAGTTATGGGACTAAAAACTACAAACATGAACAAACAACTCCTGTCTTAAGTTGCTAACAACATATAATGGCTGCATTTGATAAAAAAGGACTGAAGCAGTCCGGTTTACTTCTACAGAGGCAGCAGATCAAAAGTGTAGTACTACATGAGAACTGACTTTACTACTGCCAGTAACAAAGCATAATAGATCATGCCACATATGAGGATAATACGACAAAGCGTAGTACTACATGAGAACTGACTTTACTACTACTTCCTCCCAAGATCGATATTTTTCCTACGCCTAAACAATATCATATAGGAGCTACGCCTAAACAGTATCATGTATCCGATCACATAACAGCAGAAAGGGAAGGACTGCTTGTTTATTTGTCTACAGCCTTGCAAGTACCTGTATCGGATCATATCAGGGAAGATCAACACATCTCCAAGAGATGATTCGGTGCCATCCTCTCCTTCACAAATGGCCAGTTTGGTCTGAGAAAGGTAGAATAGACCACTCATTAGCAATGAAAAAAATACAATATGGTGAGAAAGGTAGAATAGAACACTCATTAGAATAGACCACTCATTAGCAATTAAAGTCCCTGAAGAAACTGCAGTTGAAATAAAACTCAAAGGCGTGTACCAAAATCATACAGTACGAACAGAGACATAAAATAGAAAGACAAGTACCTCACTTGTACCCAGCAATTCCTCAGGGATGGCTTGAATTTCAACCTTCTGATTAACGATTACAGAACCACACAATTTTCAGCTGAGCTGCATTTTTTTGTCAAGTTTAGTAGGTGATAACCTGAAACTGTATGTCAAATAAGCATGACCACGTGGGTACAGTCAACCCTGCTGATCTATGCGTGCCCACAATCCTTTTCTGTTGCCATTTGCATACTGGGAGTGAAATTAGAAAAGTTGACAACATGTAGTTTGAGTAGTTCAATTAACATCTTAAAAATTATTATCATCTCTTTGCAGCTGCTTCTAATTCAGCTAGTGTAGGTTTCTTTCCAGGGAACTAGTGTAGTATTTAAAGATGGAACAGATTGGATCGGGACATGATTCGCTATACACCAGCCACATCAGGTTCATCTCAGATCAGAGTCTGATCTTCTTTCGTCCCTCCCCCTTCTACAGTAGAGAGAGGAGAGTGAGAGAGCGACCACCGTTTCCCCCCGGTTCCCCGGCGCCGCCGGTGGTTCCCCCTCCTTCTCAGTCCGCTGCGGCGGGGGAAGGGTGGGGGAACCCTGGATCTGTGCTGCCGGGCTGTAAATAGGGCGTGGAAGAGTGTGGCCAGCGGCGGCGTCTCGGTGGGGGCGGCGTCGGTGCGTTCGGCCTCTTGGTCACCTCAGATCCGGCTCCCTCTCGTTGATGCCGTGTGCGTTGACGATGGATCTGTGAGTGTTTCCCCCCGTGGGCGGCGTGGCGACGACGACGCTCTCGTGATGTGGGAATCCCGTCCTCGAGCCCTCTGTCGATGCGCCGCCGTCTCCTCCAACGTCGGCGTAGGGCTACTGAGGTACGTGTTCGGAGGGCTTCCTGCTTGGGTGGTTCCGCGGCCTGCGCAGGTCTGGTGGTCGAAGGTGGGCGGGTCCGTCGTCGGCGCTCCGTTTCGGTGCCGTTGGTGGTTGGATCTCCAGGAGAGGGCTGGCGATGCTTGTTCAACGTTCTAGGTTCTGTCGCGGTGCGGCGGACGACTCCTGTCTTCAAAGCCTGGAGGTCCTCTCTGGTGGTGGTTAGTGGGTGGTGTGGCCTCGTCTTCTCCGGCGACGGTGAAGGCGACGCCGTTGCGTTCGGTCGTGTTTTCCCCTGCGTGTTCCTGTGCTGGCATATGTATTGTCCTCTGTACTTTGTATTTTCTGAAATATATATGCAGTTTCTCAAAAAAAAAAGTTCATCTCAGATCCATCAGATGCATCTCAAGAACACTAGGTAGTCACATGGAAATGCCCTGTACGAACGCAGCTAGCACGAATAGAAGAGTTAGAAGAGCCAGAGCAATCTTACCTACGAACCCCAACGGCCCCAGATCGGGGGAGGTGGGCGCCGGCGTTCAAATTGAGGGCCCCTTCCGCCGTAGCGGTCAGACCGGCGGCCGGAGGAACAGCAGCATCAGGGTGGCCACCGCAGGGTGTCGTTCCGCTGCGCCGCCAGGCTCGTCTGCATCAGGTCGATCAGCTCCTGCGCATGAAGAAGGCTGGAAGACAGCACCACCGGTCAGCAGACGTAGAAGGGGGAGGGGAGTAGCCCTTTAGCACAGCTACTGGGCGAGCTGACCTGCTTCTGGGCGAGGAGGTCGCGGCAGAGGTCCTTCAGCATGGCGACCTCCTCCCGCGCCAGAGGCGAGCAGAATCGGGTATTGAGCTTCAAATGATATGATTTCGGGTATTGAGCTTTAGGGGTAATTTGAGAATATGTCCCAAAAGTTATGACATTTAGGGGCATTTCATTAAACTGTCCCAAAAGCTATGATATTTAGGGGCATTTTATCAAAGTGCCCCAAAAGCTACCTCATTTATGGGCATTTCAACAAAGTGTCCCAAAAGTTATGTCATTTAGGGGCACTTTGCTAAAGTGCCCCAAAAGATATGACATTTAGAGGCACTTTGTCAAAATGCCCCTAATTATTAGCTTTTGGAGCACTTTGAAAAATGGCCCAGCCAAAGTGAGGATGCAGAGGGTGGACACGACGCCGCGCATCCCACTGGCAGAGATCAAGGCCGCGACGGACAACTTCCACGAGCGCAATCTCATCGGCGTCGGCGGGTTCGGGAACGTGTACAAGGGCGTGCTCCCCTATGACGGCGACACGCCCGTGGCTGTGAAGCGCGCCTCGCAGGCATCGAAGCAGGGGCTCCGGGAGTTCCAGACGGAGATCGCGATGCTGTCGAGTGTCCAGCACCGCCAACTGGTGTCGCTCATCGGCTACTGCGACGAGCAGGCGGAGATGATACTCGTGTACGAGTACATGGAGAAGGGCACGCTGCGGAGCCACCTGTACGGCTCTGACAAGCCCGTTCTGTCGTGGAAGCAGAGGCTGGGGATCTGCATCGGCGCGGCACGGGGCCTACACTACCTGCACAGCGGCCACTCGGAGAACATCATCCACCGGGACGTCAGGTCGAACAACATCCTCCTGACCAGCGGCGATGGCGGGGTGATCGCCAAGGTGGCCGACTTCGGGCTGTCGCGGTCCGGGCCGTCATTCGGGGAGACGCACGTGAGCACGGTCGTGAAGGGAAGCTTAGGGTACCTTGACCCAGAGTACTTCCAGACGCAAGAGCTGAGGGACCGGTCGGACGTGTACTCCTTCGGTGTGGTGCTGTTCGAGGTGCTCTGCGCGCGGCCGGTGATCGACGAGAGCCTAGACGATGACAAGATCAATATCGTCAACTGGGCGGTGAGAATGCACGGGGAAGGGCAGCTCGACAAGATCGTCGACGCCAGGATCGCCGGCGAGGTGAACCATAGCTCGGTGCGCAAGTTCGTCGAGACCGTGGAGAAGTGCCTCGCGTACTACATCAATGACCGGCCGACCATGTGCGAAGTTCTATGGAACCTAGAGCACTGCCTGCAGCTGCAAGAGACGCACGTCAACAGGGACGCGTTCGTGGACAGCGGCGCCACGCAGCTCGGGCTCGGCCTCCTGGACTTGGTCGAGCCGGTGGGTGCCGTCGGCAACGGAGCATGACGGACGTCGCCGACAGCCAGGTTTTCTCCCAGATCGACGCCCGCTGCAAGGGCCGATGAGTTCGGGCGCCGATTGTCCAACCTGTGCCATTGTACTTACATACTTCGGCGCGATGAGAAACCCACTAGGCAGTAGGGTTGAACATCTCAGATAGCACGTGAGTTCCGCAAACTATGTAGCCCTTGGATTGTGTACCTGGAATCCTATGCATCTGAATATCTTATCTCGAATGCTCCAAAGGATTAAGATGTTTCGGAAGAAGGGTAAAGTGTGAGTCTGCAAGAGGATGAAGTGCCAAAAGCCTTTCTTTCAAATGAGCCATCAAGGCCCTAGATTTAGATGCCTACTCTTAGTTGAGTTTCATCACAATTTTTGGATGGTATTTTGGCAAAACATTTTAGAATTGTCTGGGCATATTTTCATGCGGACAACTTAATTTGTTTAGGTTAAATTGGTGAAATTATTTTGTTGTCGAAGATTAATGAGGCAGAGCAGATCCAAAATTAATAGATATCACTTCTTTTTTTGCGGGTAAAAGAGGATTTCATTACCCAGAAAGGGTTGCAAAACGCTCCAATTGTAGTTCCTAAAGAAAGGCATCACACTTTGTCTTCTTAATCTCAGGTACAAAATATACACAAAGATCTTTACCTGTTAAGCTTAATGCCATGGTAAACCATGTGGTTCACAGCTTATATGTACCGGAGGAACATCCTAAATGAGCGAACATCTTTCATGAGACGGTTCATGAATTTCGCCAGAAAGGGATGATATTCAAAATAGACTTCGAAAATGCATATGGCAAGGCCAGGGCAGTTTTACCCACTCGGATAACGAAATAGTCCGCGGATCGATCCTAATCACTATATGTGTCATGCTCGTAATTATAATGTCCATTTTTATGTTTGCTCTTTCGGCTGTGTGCATCCAAACTATGTATATTCTGTCTGCAAACTCTTGTAGTTTCTATCACCTTGATGGGAGCTATTGACATAACAACGCCCTTTATAGAGAAAAACATGGCAGTACTAAATGAGAAATAGATAAAAAAATCCTTGTAGCATATAATTTTTGCTCAGCAATCGCATCAACATGAGACTGAATTAGTAAACGTGCTTTAACCTGAACTATATTATGAAGGATATGACTACGGGTGCTTCTCCCATGAATTAAATTGACATATAATACATTCGACGAGTAAGTCCACTAAGGCCATCAGACAATATCGACCATGGCGCCACAAATTGTCCAGTCGCCCGTATCACGGCCGCCCACACCGTTCCCTCTCATCTAGTATATTTTTTGCCCTATGACTTCTTTATATATTTGAGCCCCAGGTTGCACATGTTTCACTCAACCACGTACTCTCCAATGAGTACAACAATTTTAGTATAACTCATAAACATATTCACACAAATCCAACAATCATGATATTGGTAACTTAGCACTATTGTTTCCTTAAGTTTCAAGAAAATTGCGAAACACTTCATGTATGTAGAAAGGAGATACAGGAAAATGTACTTGTTAGTTTTGGTAAAATAACAATCCTTAGTGCTATGTATTTACTTGAATTGTTATTTCCACCCTATTTCATTTTGTGCAAATCACGTATAAAAATATATTTCGAAGAAAATCCAGTCATACAAACTAGACATGTATAAGTACTTGTATGTTTTCTTCAGAGTTTTAGAGACCTACAAAATGAACTTTTGAAAAAATAATTAAAATGGGATCAGTAGTACTCATGTGCCAAATGGAATTTAGCTAGTAAAATGTGAGTTATGGGACACACAAATGATATCTTTAGATTCCGTATTCGTAAGTCTATTTGAATGAGGTCACTTTTTGTGCCTTATAACTCACATCTTGTGTGGCTGATTACTAGGCAAAGTTAAATCTTGGGATGTGCACATACCTTGCATTTTGTGACGGATGAATATATCTTACCATATGCCTAGAACCAGAAATTTCCACTTCGTGACAAAACTTATTTTCTTAATTCCTAGTGAGATCAACACAATAATTAAGCTGATATTTCTTTTTTTTCACCTCACTATGACTAAATGTATAACAGAACCTTTTGGCTCCATAAGTGTTGTCAACATATCATAAAACTTATTGTTGTTTGGTCTTCACCATGTAGACAATAGCTCAACCTCATGGTAGTGATTTTTTCAGTTATATCATACATATTTGGACTTGAGAGCTCATGACATGTAATCATCGTTGTGAAGAGTTAAAAACAGAAGAGAGGATCATCTACTTCTTCCTCCTGTAAATCTTCTTGAGAAAGATCTTCAAAATCTCTCTAATGGCACGGTCCGGTTCGGCATCGATGGTTGAAACCAGGTGCTTGTAAACTCTTGACTCGTATTCCAAAAATATGTCCTACGTAGGAGAAGTTGAAAAATTTTATGCAGAGAGTTTATTAGTTTGAAAGTTCTCTGTCCTTAATCATTTTAAAGAAAAAATAGTAGTGAAAACCAGGTCAAGACGAGATCAAAGGAGTATCTGAATATCTGATTGGGAAGAGTGTTACCTGAAGATCAAGGTCCTTGTACACATTCTTCACTGCCGCAACACATTCTTGGGAGGATTTTCCATAGTTTTCCTGAGACATCAACATGGTTCATGCAGGTCAATGTATATTTTCACTGAAGTTGGTATATCTGAGAAATAAAATGGGGTGGAGCTCTCACGTATAGTATTTTCATCTCTTTCTCATTAGCCAGTTCCATAGCCTGCACTATTAGCCAGGAGCACTTGTAGTCTTCAATGTCAGTTCCAACCTGAAACTCAGTGAGACAGTAAGCAACTGAAGCCAGCAACACCTGTAGGAAGAGAGGTGAATGAATCTTATGTACCTTGCCAATAACTTGAGAGTCACCGAAGCAATCCAAGTAGTCGTCCTGAAAATATCAAGATAACTTCAGTCATATATGTCAGTGTGAAGTTGATATTTATCCTGGAAATATTGAGTGGGGGAGGGCATAGAACCTGTATCTGAAAGTATACACCCATCTCAATGAGTACATTTTTTAGCTCGACGTAGTCGCTCAGTTTTGCGCCATTCAAGAGCAATGCACAGGCAACCTATATGAACGCACCAAATTTAGAGCTGGTATCCACTGCCAAAATTATGATTTAGCGTCACGCAAAGTGTTTTGTGCAACAACATTTGTAAGCACTGCAACTGAAGCTCCGGGGAGCAGATACTCTGAACGACATACAGATTAAGTAATCGGTAAAAGTTTGTTGTACAACAACAAGCCTAGCTGAACCTGTCAAGAGACAGAGGATGTGCAGTTTCAGGAACAGACTCACCGGCAGGTAGAAGGAGTAGTAGGATGTCTTGTACTTGACAATACGGCGATACCTGCAAGGTAGGCATATGTAATTGTTCTTTAATCTTTATATAACTTTTTTTTTAGACGGAAGGCTCGAGCTGAGCCCGACTTTGTATAACTTTTATTGAACTTGTTAACAAAAAGTGCTCTAGTCGCACACCCTTGAATTCTGTATCTGGCGAGATCCTTTGCACCGGTGTGAGTGGTGATGAGGTCCAGCATCTGCCCCATGGCGGTCTGCAATCCAATCTGTCCGTACAATGCACACCACCGAGCAAACCATGATATCAGTTACCAGGATCAAAACCATGGAAATGTACATGTATTAGCTGACGGCGCACTGGACCATGTAAGGTTAGTGATCACCTCGTTCCACAGTTCCATGAGGTCCAGGAAGTAGAACTTCTCCTTGAAGTACCTCTTGATGATGGCCTGGACGTGACACTTGAGCAGCACGCCGTCGTTTATCGCCGAAAGCCCAACCTGACAGACACCCCAAGCATTCCTTAACTTTCACAAGATCATCGATGCTGCCAAATCCATACCACATAACACCTTTTGATCGAAATAGGAAGAATCGAAATTTATGAACTACTCACTGTTGGCAGCTTGTACCAGCAGAGGTTGTCGCGCCTCGTGTACGCGTTGTCCGTGATGTCGTCCAACACCAGCGCCGACGCCTGGAGCTGCAGGTCCAAATCAAAGAGGCAGAGATACTGTCACCCTAGCTGATCATGTCTGGTTCATGGAGCAGCCTGAAGGAGATGGTGGTGAGACGGTTACCCATTCGATGCACCAGCCGAGGACGCAGGCGAGGTAGAAGTCCTCGTCGTCCACCTCCGTCCCTTCGCGCAACAGCATGTAGCTGTCGATCACCGACAGCCCTCGGTTCAGTTTACCTTCAGAAAAAAACACGCGTGCGTGTCAGAGGTAACAATGTATTCAACTGAAGTCGTCGTTTATGCGAAGGAGAATGGAGGAGTGTTTGTGCTAGCTTCGGATTTGCGTGTATGGTGATCGGCTGCTCACCTCCGGGCACATTGTAGTCCAGCATCTGCATGAGCAGAGAACAACAACATCAGTGGCCGTTAGCACAGCTTCTTTGTCATCACGAGTGAAGGTTAAACAGCAGCAGCACGTACCTTGGCGACCCACTGCTTGGTCTCGTCGGTGAAGTCGAAGCTGAAGGCGCGATCGTCGAGGAGCTCGGTCTTGAGCCGCTCGTACGCGCGCAAGAACCGTTCCCGCGTCTGCTGCGCCCTGTTTCGCCCCTGCTCCTGCTCCGACGCCGCTCCGGCGCGGCCGTTCAGCCGGAGCAGCTCCCTCAGCTCGTCCTCCAGCCGCGCCGCCCTCCGCACCAGGTCGCCCGGGTTCGGCAGCGCCGCCAGCGACGCCAGCCCCGCGCTCAGCAGGCCCGACGGCACGTGCGACGCGATCGACGCCGCCAACGCCCCCATGATCGAACGAACGACTCCTTGCGGTGCCCTGCTCTGGCGTGCGTGCGATCGGTATGGCTTGGTAGCTTCTTCCGCTTGGCGAGTGAGGTGAGGTGAATGGGTGGATAGATCGCCGTGGCCCGTGAGTGAGTGACTGAGCGAGTGGTGTTGGCTGCAGGTTGCGAACTTGCGATCGCGAGGGAACGGCGACGGCGAGGAAGATTTCGCGCGCGCGAGAAGCGTCGGCGACCGAGTGGCGCACGCCGCGCGGGCGGGCGGCGACACACACGCCCGGATATGGGATCGGCAGCGACGTGAGCGACGTTCCGGTGAGTGTTGGAGGCTTGGAGCAATCACGAAGAGTCTTCAATGTCTTGTCTCGATACATTCAGACGTCGCTTCCGCAGTCTGTCCACATGTTACCAATCGGTCGCTTCTAATGGTATTTTTTTTTTTCTGGCTCTGCGTGCCCCGGCTGCATTTCACGAATTGGTTGATCCATCGAGTGGTATGTTTTGAAATGCTTGCTCTTTTCTCTCATTTCTATTCGTAAAACAAGCAGAGAACACAAGTGTCACAGTGGAAAGTGAAAGATAGGCGTCAAACATCCACATGCCTGTTGGAGTTGCCACATGCCTGTTGGAGTTGGTGCACCATGCAACAATTACTTTTTTTTTCACCAAAACGGGTTCTAACTCGACTTGATTCACAAAACGTGAAGCGCCATGCATGCTGGATAGCGGTTTTAGGATGGATTATTATTTGTAAGTGTTATTAAATTAATTGTGTATATATTTTAAACATAAGGCATATATAAATCATGACATGAATAATCATAATTACAAATATTACAGTTTAATCGCTCACTAGCTGTAATTTGTTCATCACAGCATTGTTATCTTGTTTAGAGAGATGTCTCTATGGAATCTATAATCACCGGTCTATCTTTTATAAATATTATCACGTTCTTTTACTCATTTTAATATCATCAATAATGCGACTGTTTATTAATTTATCTTTGTTTATCAATTCTTATCCTCGATCATACGCTAAATCCATATAATTGGGATGAAGGGAAGCTTGACAAACTTTCTGAAGTTTTGGGAAAATTAGTTTGTGGTTATGTGGAGTAGCTGATCCTTTGTAGGAGATATAATGTTTTTCTACTGGTTCGAATAATCTTGATTCTTAAGCGGGATAAATATGTGTTGTTGTCCTACATCATCTCTTACAATTGGGCATTCCAACAACTTCTCCGGTAGTAGCACTTGTGCGGCCACAAGCTGGTTGGCGCCAAGGCCTTCGTGAACGTATGACACCTTCCGGAGTTGAGTGGGCGGGATAAATAAGTCAAATAGGCTATGCGGGTACTCCGCCAGTCCTTCTAGCTTATACGGCTCGTCTGTGGCGCCGCTTAGGCCAATTAGGCGAAAATGGACAACGTAGCTCCACTGATATGTGGGTGGTTCAAAATTTATATAGCACCATCCATATGGTTAGCGTTAATGTTGTTGTCTGCACTGCCAAAGTATGATACAGAGCACAAATTAGGATCATTATGCATTTACTATGTGTTGTTGCCACAAGTGGACTACATCACTAGAGGGCAGATGCCCCCCCCCCCCCCCCACCCCACCCCACTTTCCTACTTGTACATAGATCTGTCACTTTCGAATACCCATGCTTCATGAACACAAAGTTCTTGCACTCTTCGTCGTTCCTTGATTAAAATGTTTATTTGTTGATTCCTTCGGGTGATCTTTCTGATGCAGACTCCCGTGAGCTAGTTGGCGTGTTTGTATGCTCCTTGACAGTCAAGGACCTCATGGAACATATCATGTGACAATGTCGTGACTGCCTCCATGGCATGTGCGCGGTTCAAGATGTATTGAGTTTCTTTGGCTGCGAGGCCACACTACCTACTGGGTATGATGCAGAGCACTGAGTCGGGATTACTGTATTCAATGTGTATCCCTAAATGTGCGTTAATTGTTTATTGTTTGTGATTTAGGGTGTGTTTAGTTGGGTGTCTAGTCACCAAGTGGTTAGTGGTAGCCACTTTTTAGGTGGTTATCTCCTGTTTGGTTTGAGGTGTTGGGCGTGTAGGGTAACCAGATTCATGGCATATTCCCCCTAAAAGCTGGTTGATCTCAACCACCGAAATATGGTGGTTGGCCTCAACCACCCACGTGAAGCCCGCTAAAATCACCCACAAACTACTTTTTGGTGCTCACCTTCCCTCCAAAAGCCCGCGTAAGCGGCGTACCTTATCCTTCCTCTTTTCTTTTCCCCTCCCCGGATAGCAGAGCTTGTTGTAGCGAAAGACTTGTTATTGCCATAGAGAAAACAGATGGCACTAACCAGAACTCCATGTATGGTCTTTGGGATGACAGGAAAACACTCCCAGATTTTGGTTTGGCATGAAAACACTCTCGGGCATATTCCCTTCATTTTCTTGCTCATTAATATGCCTATTGGGTTGAGAATCCTAATTTAGCAACAGCTTTTCAAGTGTTGGAGCCTCCTCAGAAGATGGTTTGGATTTCTAGGTATGTGAATAAGACATTTCCTGAAGCAGCTGGTTTTGGAGCTAGAGATGATGACGCCTGATTTTTTTATGCCATGCTTGACTTGATCTTTCGATGCCAATCAAAGCATTGTACTAATAGTTCTACGGAATTGTGCTTTTGATGTGAACCACTGAACTATGATGTATCACTTCAGTTATATTTGAACTAGTACTCTATATTGATATGGCACTATGCTATGTTTTATTTGGAAATTGTTTGGCTTACTGAAACGTGGTGCTGAAATTTTTCTTTCTTCATGTCTAAATAGAACGTGAGGTCAAAATATATTGTATTTTCGAAATTCTTATTATCCATACCATATTTCGATTTATATAGCCAAAATCTCATGTTGTGAGGGTATTCTCGCCATCAGATCAAAGAGGTTACCATATCACCCACACCTCAACCCATAGCCACTTTTTATCCATTCAACCAAACAAAAAACTTGGTTAACCAACCCAGATGACCAAAAATGAAAAGTGGTTAACACCAATCAGGTGGTTGGGGTACCCAACCATTTTTTCTCCGGCTTCTTCTCTCCGGCTTGGGTGGATGTGTGGCCGACTCGTTGCGGAGTGGTGTTTGGAGCTTGGCTCTAGTTGTTCTTGAGGTTGTGGGGATTGCACGTGGGTTGTGTTGTTGTATGGTTTTTGCCCGTTTCTTCGATAATAAACCGGGCACCTTCTGCTTAATAAATGAAAAAGGCAACCTTTCGGTTTCAAAAAAAAAAAAAAAAAAAATCAGCAATGCCAGTAAAATATGGAGGCCAAAAATCTTGCTGGATTATCTCGATTTTTCTCACAATATTTCTGTTTGTTCTCTGGCCGGCGCTAAAAAACCATAACCCTGACGGCCTGACCTCTCTTGCAAAAGCAGACTTGGAGCCGCCATTTGGGCATTGGCCACGCCACACGTACCCAGCGAAAGTTGCTGATCAGTGCAACCGCCGGCATGAGCAAGCTCGACTACTGCTTCAGCAATGACTACATGGTGCTTCGTCCGGACAGGGCCGGCCCGTTCGAGCTCCTGCACCTCCTCTTCTCGCCCAAGGTCGGCCGGAACAGGGCCGTCGACTGCTTCACCAGCACCGAGATCCGCAGCTTCGTCCGGCGGCTGGCTATCTTCCTCAACCTCCTCCTGCAGATCATCCTCCTCTCGCTCGCCGGCCCCGTGGCCGCCATCGGCGCCGCCGTCGAGTTCGCGCTCAACCTCATCGACAACATCCTCCAAGGTCAGCGCAAGCACGCGTGCACCTTGGTACCGTTCCCGTCTTGACTGCAATGTAAACTGAAACGAATTCTCTGTGAATGATTTATTTGGTTGCAGGGAAGATGGAGTATCCGGACAGATCGTCGGCCACGTACCGGTCGCTGACGGGTCTCGTCGACGGGCGAGTCGATCTAGACAGGAACATCGCGCTGGTGGACAGCCGGTACCACGCCGCGCTGTGCGTCATGGCATCCAAGGTGGCGTACGAGAACGAGGCCTTCATCCGCGACGTGGTCACCCGCCGCTGGAACATGGAGTTCGTCAAGTTCTTCAACTGCTGGAACGGTAACGAACGTTTTTCGTCCAACAGAACATGCGTGGCCGCCTATCGGGCACCGCGGAATACGGACTTGACGTATGTTGTGTTTGTTGTTGCAGAGTTCGAGAACGCGTACACGACGCAGGCGTTCGTGTTCTGCGACAGGGCGGCGCCGGACGCGGAGCTGGTGGTGGTGGCGTTCCGCGGCACGCCGGCGTTCGACACGGCGCGGTGGCGCGCCGACGTGAACCCGTCGTGGTACAAGGTGCCGCGCCTGGGGCGCGCTCACGCCGCCTACACGCACGCGCTGGGCGCGCAGCGCAACATGGGGTGGCCCAAGTGGGTGGAGCACGTCAAGGGCAAGCCGAACAAGGCGTACGCCTACTACGCGATCCGGGACGCCGTGAAGGGCATCCTGGAGGCGAACGGGAAAGCGAGGCTGCTGGTGACCGGGCACGGGTCCGGCGGCGCGCTGGCGGTGATGTTCTCGACGGTCTTGGCGTACCACAGGGAGAAGGCGGTTCTGGACCGGCTGGCCGGGGTGTACACGTTCGGGCAGCCACGGGTCGGCGACGCCATGTTCGCCATGTTCGCGGAGCGGAACCTGGACAGGCCTAAGAAGCGGCACTTCCGGTTCACCTGCGCCGGCGACCCGCTGCCGAGGCTCCCTGCCGGCGAGAGCTCCCATTTCCTGCACTTCGGTCTCTGCCTCCACTTCGACGTCTCCTACAACCTCAAGGTGATCATCGGCGCTTCTCTTGTGAAAATTAACTGCCCTGACATCTTCGGAATTGTTCTCATTTTTGTGTGGAGCAAATAGCCCGTGCGGTAGATCCGTAGATGGGTGAACACTGAACAATCCAGAACGGGCATCCCGTGAAAGTGATCTTTCGTTCATTTCTTATGCAAAGTCTAGAACATATGCCTTACCAATCATGACGATGTAAGGTGACAAAATTGTGGCTTTATATAAAGTCCTAAATAGCGGCCAGATAAACGAAATGTGGCCGAAACGACCCGACGAGCCTGAATTGAACTAGAGCCACCGAACTGTTCGTGGCCTCCAAACCCGTCATCTTCGACCTGAAAAAAGAACTGCATTTTCCACCGAAGCAACAAACGCTTGTACTGATTTTATTTGCTTCACCCTTTTGCAGGCGTTCATGGAGATACCAGGCGAGGCGAGCGCCACTTCCTCGCCGTCGGGGATCGTGGGGAGCCGCGTGCACGCGGCGCGGGAGCTGGCGCGGAGCTTGTACCTGGGCTACTGGAGGAGCGGCTACTTCCGGAAGGGTGGGTGCTGCTGCTGATGCGCGTCCTGGCGGTGGCGCTCCCCGGCCTGCCGTTCCACCGGCTGCACGACTACGTCAACGGCGTCGCGCTCGTCGCCAACATTCCCAAGGACGAGTGACTGAATGACTGATGTACATGTACCTGGCCGGACTTGCAGAGATGTTTCGGTACATCGTGTATGCTGAGGTCGACATACTTGGAGGCCCCTATCTGTTCCTAATATTCGTGTCATTGTGTACTGATCTCCTGTGAAAACTTGTCGTGCTTTACTTCTGAGCTGTGTCAATAAGGAGTTCAATAAAGTTTGTGCAGATTAACTATCTCTCGTGTACCGTACCATGCACATCATTGTTCTACAAACTGAAAACGCATTGTCGTAGGCTCGTAGCAGTACAAAGGAATACAGTATACCGTGTGCCTCTCCCTGCCTCTTGTACAAACAAAACTTCCGTAGGATATCTATAACATGAGAACTTGTCTGTAACAAGATGGTTAGTAAGGTGGTTGTACCCCCCAGCTCACCAGAGTTCAAACCCTAGATTTGACGCTGGTATTTCTCATTTAGGCGGAATATTCTTCAGTGGGAGGTGACGTTCCCGTCGACAGCGAGGCGCCCGTGGTGACTTCGTCAATCTCAAGACCTAACCGCCGCTCAGTCTCTCGGAGGTGCTCATAGGGTAGGGTGCAGTGGCGGAGCTCCAAAAAAATCATGGGCGGGCCAGACTATAAGAAAGCACAAAAATTGCATGAATATTGCCAAATCTGAGGGTGCAATCCCGTGTCTCGCTGGAACTCAACACCTCAAAAAAATAACCGGTTCATCTGTGCTAGTGCGAACACCTTCGGCATGGTTCTGTTCATGACTTGATGTTGTTCCAATTCAAGCAAGGGCAAAGGATCATCTGCTGCTGGTAAAGGATCTTCTTCAACTTCACTACTCTCATCTCTTTTCCTTTTCAAAACAAAATCAATCCTTCTCTGAGTTGCCTTTTCCATGGCTGTGCAAAATTGAACAACAAAATCGGTAATGAATCAACCGTGCCATCAAATTGATAACAAAAAAATTGGGGAAAGAAAGGAGAAGCACCTGAGCAGCGAAATTGGAGAAGAATTGGGCTCGATTTGAGGTCGCAGCTTCGATCGATCCGACTGCTAGACCTCCGCCGTGCCCTTCCCGACGCAAGTGAAGCGATGACTAGTGGCCGCCCCCAAGCTTCGGTCGGCGCGGCGGTGCTGCTACTTGCCCTCCAACGATTCCCCCTTTTCTCCTTATTTTGTTGTCTAATCCATGTCCAAATCACCTAGGCCTAGCCATCTGCCTCCATCTCCATGGCCGTGGTTCTGGCCTGACTAGTGTGCAGCGTGAGATGAGAGAGGAGATGCCCAGGTGAGGAAACTGGCCCTGTGTGCGTTGATGGGCTGGGCCGCATTTGCTGCATACTAGTAGTTAATTTATTTTTGGCAAAAAACCTGTGCGGGCCGTGGCTCGGGTGGGCCGTAACGGAGTTCCGCAGTGGTAGGATGTGCGTTCATAGAGGTGAGTGTATACGCGTGTATGTGAGCGTCTGCGTTGTACTGTGTTTCGCAAAAAAAATCTATAACATTATTGCCTGAGCAACACTAAAACTTACCCACAAATGTCTCGTTTTAGCGGGGTGTACCTGTAAGAATGAACGTTAACTGTCTCCACTCTCCAGTGTTCTGTACTGTCCGGATAGCGTTGGGGATGGTTGGCTGAAGAGAGCAGACACAGACAGTCCTTGAGTCCAGCCTCTCGGAGCCGCGCGAACATGAACGGTGTAGCCGGGCAGATCGTCTTCCCGATCCTCGGCATCGTCGCCGCCGCGGCCGCGACTTTCTACGCCGTCAGCTTCATGGAGATAAGAGAGGTGCGTTTCTTCGCCGGCTCTTCCTTGCTCCTCCGTGCACATGCAGACATTTTCTCCGTTGATGATTAATACAGGTCGGTTGATGGTGCAGAAATCACTTGAGGACCTTGACGACAAGTACTCGGAGTACGAGGAGTCCGGCGGACGGCAGCGCCGGGCGCGGCGGAGGTCCGGCCGCCAGGCGAAGAAGCGAAATGATTGATTCACATCGAAGAAAATGGGTGCATCGGCATGCATGATCGATGGTGCTCTCCTCCATTTCCTCTTCCATGTCCAACAGATCGATCTTTAGTTCTGTAGTTCATTGAGTCTACGTTCGACTTCAACCCAATAGTCAGTCAGAGTACAATGCTCAGGTTCCCTACTGCTGATTTGGTATTGCCCCAGTATTTTTTTTTAATACAGTGGTATGCTTTCTAAACCATTTCCCTGCGCTAGGCATGTTGATTTTGAACTTGTATTATGCAGGAGTGTTAAACATTCTTTGTGGTTGAGAATAGTAGTTTTCGGTAAAGCGAATTGCGTTTTTGCTTCAGTATAAAAGCATCAAACCTACAGCTCAGACCAACTCCAGTACTTTGAGGATAGTATTTTGATGAAAACACATCTAAATACAAAAGGTGAGAAAAACTAAAAAAAAAGGTTCATGAGAAATTTTGAAATAGTTGATATACTAGGCAAACTGAGGGATTTTAATTAGAAACGAATGCGGAAATTAAGAATTTGTTGAAAAAAATCAAGGAAGGGAAAAATATTAATTTGATAAATTTTAAAAACATTTATTATATACAAAAACTAACAATAGTGTCCTAATGTTTCTCTCATTTGAGTAAAACAGTAAGGGATATATCATAAACTTTTACAAAGAACTAGGTCAATATGTCTAACTATTTTAAATGCTTATTTAAAATTTATTCGTTATATCCTTCTTTATTGCCTTGTTTCTGAATCTTAAAACATATTTCCCCAATTTCTCTATAGATTCAATTGTTCTAAAGTTTTAGATTATACACAAATGCGTCTTTAAAATCCCTTTATGATTAATATTTGGCATGATTTCCAGGTGTATTTTAAGTGAAGTTTCACAATATTGATGAAGTCGTGTTTGTCCAAAGAAATAATGTAACAGATAAGTAATTTGATATGTGGCCACATGTCAACAAGAACGACCGAAATTTGAGAGAAGGGTAAAGTGGAAGGTTTTGAGAGTTGATGATCATCTTCTACCAAATTCAGGCAGGCGATCAATATTTAACTCGGGTCACAATAGATGTCGAGGCAGAATGTTCATTAAACCTTAGCCCTTATAGAATGTGAAATTACTTTTCGTTCGCACCTGGTTGACCATATTTGTTGTTAGACATATTGGAGCACTAGTCATTCCTTGATTTAGGTCGCCAATGTAAAATCATGGAATGTGAGATCATTTTCATCCTTGAAGTATTTCGAGAAGTCCTAATCTTTCGTTGTTCGCTTCTTCAAACCTCATCATAAACACAAAGTTAGATGACAAGGAGCGGAATTCGTCCGATTCATTGGCTTGACAATAATATATCGAGAGTCATAAATCACTACTTCAATAGTCAATGTTACAAAACATAGGCCACCATTACAGTTGTCATTGAGTGTACATGATGTATATAATCAAGAACATATTTTTTTCCACCAAAGCACATAAGCTCATAAACATTAACAATATTAATATTGCCTTTTCACTAGATCCAACATAGTCATTACATCCGATGACACATGTTATCCCGCTGATCCTTGATCATTTCGAAGCACCAAAACTCGAGATATCACCGTGAATGAACAAAAACACTCCTTTGACCTACATTGATGTTGGTGTTGATGCCATGTATTAACTATTGTCATAGAGGAAACAAAATGAAATGCATGGTTGGTTGGAGGAAAAAAATCCATAGGCGTCAAGGCTCATAAGGCACTGTTACTACCATGAGTTAATCTACTAATCACAATTGTACTAGTGGCACTTCGACGTCAAACTTAATACTTTGATGACACCGAGAGTTCCCACAAACACTTCACACTAGGGTAAAAGCCAGTGCATATTGGAGTGCTTGATGAAAACTCTTTATACTTTTGTGAGAGACGGAGATTCTAAGAGGTATTGCCAAATAAAAAATTGCAAATCAAGATTAATTAGTGTTAATCATTATTAACTTAAAAAATGAACCCAATGTGGTGAAGATGCCACCGCCAGAAGTTTGCTCACCTAGATTTTATCATGACTTTTGGTACCTGACTGTCTTCCGCTAAAAGTTTGGTAGCACCGAGAGTTCCCCCAAACACTTCACAACAACGTCAAAATTGTGTCATGTGAAGTGATTGTAGAGATGCAATATTACCTTTAGGCTTGGTGGGATCAAGAGTTCCCCCAAACACTTCACAACGACCCTTGAAATATTACCTTGTGAAGTGCTTGCAGGAAACTCTAGGTAACACCAAACATGATTCGAGAATGTACTTCTCCTCTGGATTGGGGTATGTACTAAGTCCTTATTCACAAAAAGAGTTCCGCCGAACACTTGACAAAAGCCCTAAAAATGTGTTTCGTAAAGTGCTTGTAGAAACCCCATGGTAATACCAAACATGGGTAACCATTATAGTTCTTCTCTTCAGATTTTTTTATCATCATTGGCTAAAGGTTTGGTGGAACCAAGAGTTCCCCCAAACACTTCACAACAACCATTGAAACGGCATCTCGTGAAGTGCTTGTAGGAAACCCCGGGTAACACCAAACATGATTTGGCGATGTATATTTCTTTTGGATTGTGACAACTGGCAGGTATCTACATAATCATTGGTGACACAAAGAGTTCCCCCAAACACTTCACGTAAGCCATAATAATGTGATTCGTGAAGTACTTGAAGGGAACTCCCTATAGCACCAAACGTTGTCATCACATGTGCATCTTGTTGTTTGTGACATCTACGAAATGCTTGGTGACACCAAGAGTTCTCCCAAACACTTCACAAAAACTCTCGTGAAAGTGCTTCATGAAGTGCCTGAAGTGAACTCCTGAGGATGACAAACATACCTATTCAATGAGTATCACATTTAGACCCGTTACTACACTTTTCAAAGTGTACGCAAACACTCGCATACCCGAAACTGCTAGTTCCCACCCAGAGTTCCCCCAAACACTTCACTATGCGCACAAAGCTTTCTAGCTCAATGCACACTTATAACACATTGTCAATGCAATGAGACATAAGCTAGATAGCTACTGAAGTAGTTTGAGGAGAACTCCAGGTGACAACCAGCCAAGCTAAGGACTACCCTCGTTCATCTCTGGTGAACCAACTCCACTTGTTTAATCTGCTCTGCCGATGAGCGCCTTGACGGGTGCTATTTATAAGTCTAGACAAAGAACTAGATCGATCATACACATAGCAAGCTGTTCCTGGTTATCTCCTGTGGACTGTGTGGGTCTTGGCGCCGGATCGATGAACCTGGCAACGCACCTAGCCGTGATGCAGCCTAAGTTAATTAGAAGGAGTTCGCTTAGATAGAGAAAGGGAATCTCGTGCGATGAGTGACCTTTTTGTGCGGCACTACTCAGTTAGATTTGCAGCTCGATCCGAATCCTAGAAAATCTCATGGAGTAAAGACATATGCTCCCATCTAGCAAATTCCTCATCTTCAGCAGCTATAGAGAGCATCAGTGTCGTCGTTGCTCTCTTTCTGTTCACTCACATTTCTGTCAGTGCGTGCATACGCCAAGTTCAGAGATCAAGATATATATAATCAGTGATTATTTGCAGTAACACGCTGGTTTAGTAACTTTGATGACCTAATACTAGTGCTAATACTTTTCACAAAGTGGATTCTTTGAATCGTGACATTAATTAGTACAGAGTAGATGACACATCGACACATCTGGTTAATCCATGTTGAAAACAGAAGCGGAGAGTGTGGATAAAACCTATTATATCAGTGACTTGTGTGAACTAAGCGTGCGATCATCAATTCATCATATACATAAACTAAGTATTTCGCATGTCTTTGCATTCATGTTTTGTGGTCGGTGGAGCTTAGTGTGATCAGTGTGTATATTAATATTAGACGGCATCAATCATATCGACAAAGAATGCTAGAACACATTTAGCAACCCTGTAGAGAAATAATTAGTGCTCGAGCACATATACCTAATCTAGTATTTTCTATCGGAAAATCTGTCTGACCCAGTGGGCTAGTTGCATTCCAAAAAGGTATTGAAGGCGTCCAGGTTCAGTGCATCCACATGACTGCAGGATCGACATGGTTCAAACTTCAGGACCCATGATGGCAAGTTTCAAAGCAGGTTAAATTACAGGGCCCTCTGTTAGCCCTGAGCGTCCGAGGACAGCTGTAGTATATATGAGTAGCTTTGGACAAGCATCATTCTTCAGCTTTCTCAAGATGTAGGAGGGGAGCGTCGTCGTCGTCTCGTCTCGGCATGGAGTTTGGGCATGGAGTTCCCCCGTTCATCACTTCTTGGCTCTAGTTTGTTATTTCCTTCAGGTAAGGACTAAGGAGGAGGGTCTGGATATTGCTATGATCTTCTTGTGTTCGTCGTGGAGATCAATGGTGGTGCCATTCTTCCTCCTGCTTCTGCATGTTTTGCTGCAACTTGATTGTATGCTGTTGTTTTTCTGTCGTGGAATAAGAGATATTCTAAGCTAGGTAAACCGATATAATCTGAGATTATCCCCAGAGCAATCTCCTCCCGTGGGTAATCTCCAAACAACATAGTTGTTCTATCTTGTGCCTGTCCTAGCTCTCATTGTATGTTGTTATTGAGGCAAATGCATAAATCTTTTTATGAGCGGAGAACCTAATCGTATCCCCTGTAAGTTTTGGTTCTTATTTTCAAGTCCATCACGGAATAGTGATCACTGTGTTTTTCTTTTGCTTCGTACTCTGAACTTCATATGGCGAACAATCAAGTTGCAGCAAAACATGCTTCGTACTCTGACATTTGCATTACTTGATTGTATGCTGTTGTTTTTCTGCCTCTGGTAATGCAAATGTCTATATCTGAATGTTATGCTGGTTATTTTATTTTTTTGAAAATTCCTGGTCTTTTACAGTGCAGCTGTAGTATCTGAAATGTTATGCTGGTTATGACAATGGTCTCTGAACTTCATATGGCGAACATGTTCCCAATGCATCCAACAATGGCCGATGTCCCTAATATATGACCATCAATTCTCTAACTTGATCCGGGTTGTTGGCTGCCTTAATTATGCAGATTATGCACACAGCGCATTTTGATTATGAACCAAGCACGAAGTATCAGTATACATATAAACTGCAAGATATCCACATAACACGATTAATTCGACCATGGAAAACACATTCAACTCTCCCTATGTTGAAATTCTAGAGAACCAATAATTGGTTAGATTGTTGGTTATACAGTTGTATCCATAACCCACCAGTGAGTGAACCTGAAGTTGTCTCATCAAGTCGGACTATCTTTCTTTCGGCGTGTGGTGATTATAGCGAGAAGCCCGTTGTGAGTTTGCACGTTAGATCCATGCAATGTGAAAATGTGAAAATCGTCTATCTTACACTCGTTTTCGTAGAATAATCTATTTCTAGTTGAACGACGTGGTTTTAGTAACTCATTAAGCAAAAGTGCATCATATCGAACAAACTGGCACAGAAAGGAACATAAAATATATATATGTCATAAAACTATAAGTTTCCTTAAAGTTTTTTTATGTTGTCTGTCTCGAGCTTTCACCTTCCACATCTCGACGTTCCACCATAAATCCAGTAAAGATGCTGCTAATACCAAATTTGTGTACCTTGCCATTTGAACCAAGACTAAACACAGCGATCACTTATGTTTTTAGTGAAGACAACTTCTAATTACTACTCCCTTTCGATTCACTTGCACCTAAAGCGACAGGCTGCTAATGAAAAACGGAACCGAACGCGGCATCGGTCGATCCACCGGCTTCCGTACGTGATGTGTGTGTGTGACTACCTGACTGGCGGCCCGTGCACCGCGCCCGCACGCACGGCACGGCACGGTGGAGCCGTGGTGTACGTGGGTCGGCGTCACCGACCACAATCATGCTTACGATTACTAGTTGAATGTCCGTGCGTTGCTACGGACATAGAACAACCAAGTTAGTGTGCTGTAAACAGTATAAAAAATTGGCAGTCGAGGAGGCGCACACAAAGTAATTTCTCGTGCCATGGTGGGGGTGCCGGGTTAGCGTATGATAAAGTGTGTTTTACGGTAGGGTGGTTCCTAAAATATTAAATAAAAAGATCAACGATACACCAAACATGAAAAACAAAATGGGAGCATGAGAAATAATTTTGGGACTGAACCAAATCCAAAATGAAATAACACGTTGCCAATTCCCATGAAGGAATAAGCTTACATGATCTTTACCAACAACGTTCACACACAAGGCTCAGTTTATTAGCATCTGCATGGATTGATCCACTGAAGGGAGGTGTTTGCAATTCAATTTCAAGCAGAGCATAAGCACACTCCTTTTTTCGCTTTATGGTAAGAATAGCACTTGTTTAAACGATGTAGAGCTCAGTACACTCACAAGCAATATCGGGTCCCAAATCACATATAAAATTAAAATGACTTTGATTGAAAGTTTGTTTAAACTCTAAGTAAATGTTTATACTACAATTAGAGATTGGTAATCCTGACATAAAAGCGTTGTGCCAACTTTTCCTAGTGGCTCATTAGGCTTTGCCATGTCAAGTGGTGAACTACCACATACGGAAAAGGAACATGCATGTGAACAGTATAAAAATTGGTATGATGTACTGAATGAGATTTACAAACATCACAGCCGTGTATGAGTTCTGAACTAAGCAGACAACTGATCAATCTTAGCGTGATTATCAGCTAACATAAATAAAATTAATATATTATATCCATATGTTGCTGCATACAGAAAAATTTATAGATGTAAGCAGGATCCAAATGTTGATTTTTTCTTCTCCTTAGAATTTCTATAAAAAAGCCAGGCTCCATTGTGCGATTTTCTCTCACACCTCAGTTAGCTAAGACTCCAAAATGTAAGAGCAGTCCTTTACCACTGTTCTGCAACAGAAGAAATCCTATAGACTTCTCCTTATAACAAACCATATGAAAAAAAGGGGATATGTGACAATCTCGTGGATTCATTTGTTAACCGAATGAACAACCACCATCCGTAAACAATAATGAGGCTATTGAGACCACTGTTTGCATTACAAAGTACTATAACAAAACCTGAACTTAGACCCATTAAAAAAATAGAATGGCAAATAAGGCATCTGTCGTATGTTTTTGGTTAAGTAGGAGAGAGTGACAGTGATATCGAAGGCAGAGGAAGCAGCGGTAGTCACCCGATCTGCTTTCAAATTATATCTCCTACTCACCTCACGTTGCATCCACACCATGTCCAGCTTAACACTGGGCTAGGCCAACTTGGCGACGGCTCACGTGCGTTCAGCGCATCATCAAGAGGCCAAGATATATTGGGGCGACACTCCTCAGTCGACATGCCAACAGCGAGTAGCACGGCCAAGCATCATCAGCGCCCTACACCAGCATCAGCAAAAGCAGACAAATTATCAACAACAAGAACATATATGTTTCTTGTTCCAACAGAAACTGCAACAGTGATGTTCCCCAGTGCACGCTGTCGTTCATGCTGAGACACAGTGAAGCGTCCTGTCGACATATGATCTTTCTCTCTCGAATGATCGAATTTGGAAATCATTGTATAAAGAATCACTGATGAAATTATCAAATTGCGCACAAGGCATCAATGAAGCCCAACGATCCTGACAGACATGAAAAAAAAAGGTAAGAACACACTGTAAATTTTGGCAAAACTGAACTTAGTTCACTGCTATTCCAAGAAAACCCATCTACACAGTAGGGGAACAAGAAAGGCATCATACTCAAATCATCATCCAAGTTCTAACAGGATTTAACACAAACTCAAATCAGCGAGAGACGAACATGTTCGTCACCATGCAAAACACAAAGAATGCCAACGTTGTAGCCTCGAACGGAGAACAGCAAGGAAGAATTTTCGGCTTGCTATGCGCGCGCTGCATCCGCCCATGGCTGGAGAACGCTCACAGCGGTGACCACATGGTCTGCAAGACTGCAACTGCCGGAGCAGAGCAAGGGATGTAAAGCTTTGTGAAGATTGATTGCACCTGTTGGCCGCGCCTCCTGTTGCCGCTCGATGCTTGGAACAACCGTTGGTCGAGTTCTCGACTCCAGACACCTGATGCTCGAGTGCTCGGCGCTGCTGGAGGACCGCACGGCTCGGCTCCCTATCTAGACACGCAGATCGATGAGGTTTGGTTTTTGCCGGCGGCAAAATCAAACACGGAACGGAAGCAGGGGAGCGGAGGGGAGAAGGGTACTGGAAGTTAACATGGTCCACGGCAAGAACTGCCGGCGACCACATGCACCACAGGACGACTTTGGGCGGCGCGTCGGGCACAGGGAAGGAGGCCAGGGAGGCATCGACGAAGGGCGCGGGAGAAGCGGCGGCGGAGGAAACAGAGAGAAGTCGAACGACGACGGCCTTCCGCGATGCCTCCGCCGGCGCTGGAGGCAAGGCTGCGGTCCCGGTCGCCGGCGTAGCGATTGCTGCTGGGGCTGGGCGGGCCGGCGTCCCTATACCCGTATCGTCGAGCCCCTCTGTCGTAAATTGCAAAACTGCCACGACGGTTAGTTTTACTTGGCGGTGGCAAACAACGTAATACTTCTAACTTTGGAAGGATAAAATCGGAAAGCAAAATGACGTACCAACACCTTCTCAAGCCGTATTATATAGTAAAGATTATGGTTGAATGGTTGATTAGACACGCTGACGAGGATGAGCGATCGGACCCATGCCGCGCCGCTGTCTGGCCGCTGGGCTGCGTCGTCATCACTCATCAGGCCAAAGGTCGTCAGGAAATCAGCCTTGTCCATCTAGATACGTAGCTAGGGAAAGTGATCGCCTGGGCGGTGACGATGCAAGCTATGCACAAAGGTTTATCCCTGCCGCAAGTTGTTCTCACAACAAGTCAATGCTGTAGGAATTTAATTGTGTGCATGGCTTGCAACATTTATACGTACTACATTGTTTAATCTCCTGGAATGTTATTACCTCAATATGGAATTTACCATTGCGTTGAATATTGCTTGATATATACTTGAATGGAATTGTACGTTCAAGGAAGCCGGTACATATATGTTGGAATACAGTGTTTATTAACGCTGGAATAATATTATACATTTTGTATATTGCCCGGGCACAACATATTATGGAACGCCAGGTTGTTCGAGGGATTGGCGCCTTGAATTGTTTAAATCCTGTGAATTTGATTATGTAATCAAATTCAGCGTGCGACTCACACGCACGTGCGTGGGACTAACATTGCAGTTTGAGTGTCCATATAGGCTACTAGTGATCGTGGTTGATTAGCTTAGCCCGGGCTCTCGTTTAAACAGAGTTTATCTGGAATTACTGCAATTTGTACAGTTTGACTCAAACTGGAATTAGCACATTATTTATTGGTCCCTAACCCCTAGCCTCAAAGATCATTGTGAGCGGAACCACGGAAAAGGATCGAGTAATAGGGGTTAGACCAGGGCCGTCTCCAGAAATTGGGGGCCCCTGTGCGAAACATAAAATGAGACCCTAAAATTTGAAATTTTCACACCACATAGGAGAAAAATATGTTCACTCTATTACATAGCTTTAATATGTGTTATTTCATACAGCATATAGAAACATAGTTCTACAAAAAGGTGCCACTAAACCAATAAACTGACCTTATGTTCTGATGAAAATCATCATCCGTCTGGTATTTCTTGAAATAAAATCTTTAATCATATTTTCATAATTAATTTTCTTTAGGATATCATTTCAAGCGCTATCGTCGCCAATCCATTGAGTCTTTCTTGCGTCATAGTAGACCGCAAATAAGATTTCAACAACTTGAGTTTGGAGAAGCTCCTTTCCGCCGACGCAACCATAACAGGAATGGTTAACAAAATTCTGTACGCAATATTAGCAACAGGTAAATAAGGGCGCTTCTTCAAATAGTTCAAAATATCAATAGCACTTATGGATTTATCTAGCAAATCTTGGATGTAGATTAGCTCCCAAAATAAATCCTCCCCGTTAATATCCTTATGTTCTAGGATCTTATTCACTTGAATATCTTCATGTTCTTCCCACGTAAGAGCATTCTCAAGATTAATACAAGCAGCCTTCAAACTATCATCATCAAGAGATCGCAGTCCATCTGAAGTAAACAAGAAACCAAAAGTTTTCTCGTACCCCTGATATTGTTCAAATCTTCTATTAAGTGAAGCTAGAGCTTGATCAACAATGGGTATGAAATAATTGACCCTGAATGACTCCTCTGCAGACTGTAAAACAGTATATGTGTCATCTGCGCCCTTATCAAATTGTCATTATCTTTTGATTTTATGCTTAGTGCGGAACACTAGAGGAATATCTAGCTCCATTGCAATTTCTTTTGCAGACTCCTATGCTTTTGAAAAGCCAGTTTCTGTGTACTTGGTGAAAAAAGTAATCAGCCCATATACAGACTCAATTACAATATCAATAAGCATATCCTTTGACTGAAGCCTTGCTGCTGGTCGTCAGGTGGGCAGGGAAACCAAACCGTCCTTCGTTGTTTTGATTAGGTCTCCTAGTACTCTCCGTCTCCTAGTACACGAATACAAAGCTAGCTAGGAGTTGACCCTGGATCGGTCGTTCGCCTGGGTGCACTGTACGCGGAGCTAGCTGGATCGATCGGCCACTCGTGTCGCTAGGCCGCTTGCCTTTTTTTCTGGCTAAACTAAACTAGCGATGTATAATCAGCTTATAAATTTGGAGGCCCAGGAAAAACGGGGGCCCTGAACGGGTGTGCACCTCGTGCACCCTCAAAGACGGGCCTGGGTTAGACCGAATCGCTCGTATTTCTTACAAATGTCATCCTTTTTTTTACATTTTTACTGCTACAAAGTCGGCGCCACTTTGTGTGTACGTTTTCCTCTGCATGCAAGAACCTCGTCCTCAAGTAAGCACTTCACGTAAAAAAAACGCAAAACAAAAAAGTAACCACTTCATGTGCCGTGTAGATGAAAATCAGAGCCCTGTAAATATAATAGAGCGACGTGTGGTGGAACTTGGAATATGATTGGTTGGTTATATGGTTTAGCATGCCAAGCGAAAGGGATACGACGAAAAATACGTGGAAGAAACGCCCAAGAGAGCGCCTAGTCCCATCGGAATGTTAGTTTCACTTGCCCCGAAGTTATGCCCTGTAAAAATAGTACTACTCCTTGGTATCAAACTATCAATATATACTCTTTTATTTATAGTATTCCAAAAACATAGGAATATGAAAAATATATAGTGTTGCCTATTATGTTTTTTCCCTTTTCCTATGTCTTTGGTATACTCCAAATAAAAGAGTATATACTGATATTAAGGATGAATTTAGGCCTTTTCGATACTAGTTGTCATGTACGTGCAATGCACATGTTCATAATTAAATGGGACTATTTATAATTAGTAAAATATAACAATTAAATGGGATAATTTAGAATTAGTAAAATATCGGATCAGGGAACGGGATCCTCTGACGTTGTGGGAAAAAACTGCAGAGGGACGTTGATGCTTCTGGTCCGTTCATTGTGCATCGGACGGCAGCAGCTCGAACGCGCTGAGAACTTAGTGAAGCAGCAGGCCCAAAGCACGTCGTCGCCCGCTCGCCGGTATGCCCAGCTCCGCCTGCGGCCCCGTCGTGGCCTCCGGCGCCCCTGCCGCCGCGTCCGTGCGCGCATTCGAAGTTTCCGCCACGTAGAGGAGGAGCACGAGCCCATGTCGGCCTGGTGGCCGCGCTCGACCTCTGCGCTGCTGCTTCCATGGTGCATGCCGGCCGCGTCCGCAGTTCCACATTCAGTCAACATTGGCCAGCAATTGGACGGCGGCTGAACAGAGGATGGGCACGGCGGCTATGAAATGGAGCTCCTGCACTTCCTCTGGCCATCCTCCTCTTTGAGGAAGCGAGAGCATGCACAACGGCGCCGGCAACACAGAATATAATCGCGGCGGCCACGAAATCAGATTCCTGCTCCTCCTCGTGCAGGACGCCGCCGGCGTGCGCCAAGGAAGCGTGAGCCAAGAGGTTGAGCGTGGCGACCAACACGACACGGGCGTTGTCTGAGACGGCCTCAACGGCGAGGTGCAGCCGACCACGTCGGTGGAGCTGGGCGTGCCGGCGAGCGAAGGGAAATTCAGGGACAAGATGCTTTTTTCCTGAGCTTGAGCACCCTGTTCGCCATTTTCTCTCTCCCCATCGCTGAACTGGGCATTGGGCTGACTCGCACGCTTTGTTTGCAGTGACACGGCCTGCTGCCGTCAGATGCACAATGAACGGACCAGAAGCATCAACGTCCCTCTGCAGTTTTTCCCACAACGTCAGAGGATCCCGTTCCCGGATCAGGGTCTACATATACAATCGCCGCTAACTGTCCTGCCTATCTACAACGACGTTGACCTTGCTCCGCTGCAGGGGCTGTTCGAGTCCATAGCCTCGGTGGTGCCTCTAGGGCGGCGCGGCTCTGCTCTGTTTTTTCCACATAGTCGCATCCTTCCTCCCTACCATGCAATGGCGGAGCGTGAACCAAACACAAGAGGGGCCAATTACATATACGGAGTAGAAAACAAAAATTTGCACGAAAAAAGCACCGAGGCCATGTACACAGCTAGAGTATAATCGATAATTAGATGGAGCGTCATAATGATATGTATTTTTTGTTCTTGGAAAAACAGCCGATATAACTGGTTCAGGACACGCAAAAACAGCTACATATATCACAGAAGAAAATGTTTGCGTCAATTAATCAATCGAGTGTTGCAATGAAAAACTGAATTAGCTAACCTGAGCAGGGGCATCAGTTGCGTCCCAATATGATTAAATAATCAGAAAAATGCCTTACCTAAGTATCTAATCTGGACAGGCAGGGCGTTGCAGCCTGCAAGGCTGCAAGACAGGGCGTTGGCATGAAGCCGTGCATGCAGCTAGGCAGGGGCGGACAAGCAGCAGCACAGCAGGGGATTACCAATCGTGACTCTCAAAAAGGGGATTGAGGAGAAAACTGAGGTAGAAGTAACAAGTCAGCTGAAAATAGGTTGTGCTGAGGTTGGAGAGGTTGGACAGGACACAGAGAAAAGTAAGATTTTTTCCACTGCTGAAAAGGATGGGCAAGGTGCTGAGGTTCCCGGTGCCGCAAGGGTTATAAAAAAGAAGTATGTCAAAAAGCCAACAGCACCAAAAGGAAAAAATGACGGAAATGTTGCAAAGGATAAAAGTGAGCAAATATCAAGAAAGAGAAACATGAGCAAGATCTGGGTGCCAGTAGATCATGGACCCGAAGTCAGTGTGGAAGAAGGGATAGAGATGATGGAAGGGGTAGAGATGATGGAAGGGGATGGTGCAAAAAGACAAAAAACAGAGGAAACTACTTTGACAGCTTTTAATTCTGTACCAGCGGCGGAGCCTGCCGTGGAGCAGGCCCGCCGAGAACAATGAAGATCCTCATCTGGAACTGCCGAGGGTTGGGGTTGCCCGCGGCAGTTGGAGAATTAAGGGACCTAGTAAGGTCCCTCAACCCCAGTGTGGTTTTTCTCTGTGAAACAAAAAAGAGAGCACCAGCTATGGACGGATTAAGATGGAGTTTGGGTTTTGCAAATGGTTTGTCTGTTAATTGTAAGGGTTTAAGTGGTGGTCTATCCTTGTGGTGGAGAGAAGGAATCTCAGTCGAGTTCAAACCTTTCTCCCAGTACCACATGGATATATATTTAGAGGAAGATGGGAGAAAATGGCGCTTTTCAGGTATTTATGGAGAACCTCGTACTGAATTAAGGGAGAGAACTTGGAGCATTTTAAGATATCTCTGTGCACAGTCTGATCTTCCATGGCTGTGCGCAGGAGACTTTAATGAAATCCTACGGGCATCTGAGCAAATTGGACAGAATGAAAGAAGTGCATCTCAAATGGAGAAGTTTAGGGAGTGTATTGAAGTGTGTGGTCTGCAGGATCTTGGTTTCACGGGATACCCTTTCACTTGGAATAACGGAAGAGTAGGTGAGGCAAATGTGCAAGTGAGGCTAGACCGTGCTTTAGGGAATGCAGGTTTAATGAACACATTTCAACACATATCAGTACAACATATAGCTACGGAGGAGTCTGATCACATGGCCCTTCTTGTTGAACTGGAACAAGAGAAGAAGTCTTGCAACAAATCTGCACCCCCTTTCCAATATGAAGAGATGTGGGGGCGCCACGAGGGCTACTCTGATATGTTTTCTGAGATATGGGCGGCTAGTGATAAGGGTTCTCATGGTGCTTGCGGACTATGGGACAGACTGCAGGACTTGACTAAAAGAATGCAGCTATGGAGCAAGGAGGTTTTTGGGTCGGTTAGAGGAGAATTAAAAAAATTAAGACAGCAGCTGGATGAAGCAAGACGCAAGAATGTGCAACAGAACAATTGGGCCGTCATTCAGTCTATACAAGCTAGAATGCATGAGCTGCTAGAAAGAGAAGAGATTATGTATAAACAGAGATCTAGACAGGAGTGGCTAAAAGCTGGAGACCGAAACACGAAGTACTTCCAAGCAAGGGCTACTCATAGGAGGAGGAAAAATACAGTGCGTTTTCTGTATTCCCCAGAAGGTAGAAAAGTTAGTACAAATGAAGATATGAGGAATCTGGCTAGGGAGTTCTACAAAGATTTGTATACTTCAGAAGGCTCATATGGAATGGAACAAGTGCTTAACACCTTTCAGAATTTTGTGACGGAGGACATGAGGCTGGAACTAGATGCTAGTATCTCGGATGAAGAGGTTTCTGTTGCTCTATCCCAAATGGGACCAACAAAGGCCCCTGGTCCAGATGGACTACCTGCACTGTTTTACCAGAAACACTGGGATGTTGTTGGAAAAGAGGTGTGTCAGGCAGTGAGGGACTTTTTGGAAGGTAGGGATTTTCCAAATGAGTGGAATAATACTACGATTGTCCTGATTCCAAAAGTCCCTAATCCAGAACAGCTTACACATTTCCGCCCCATTAGTTTATGCAATGTATTATACAAACTAGCATCAAAAGTGTTAGCTAACAGATTGAAGAAAGTTTTGCCTTTCTTAATCTCAGAAGAACAGAGTGCGTTCGTCCCGGGCCGTCTCATTTCTGACAATGTTTTCATTGCTTATGAGTGTTTACACTCTATCCAGAGCCGGAACCGGAGGAAAAAACTGTGTGCAGTAAAACTTGATATGATGAAAGCATATGACAGAATCGAATGGGATTTCCTGGAGAACGCGCTTTGCAAGATGGGATTTTCTGAAAGGTGGACGAGTATGGTGATGAGATGCGTTACCACTGCAAATTTTAAAGTCAAATTGAATGGGGACTTTTCTGAAAGTTTTGTACCTTCAAGAGGCTTGAGGCAAGGGGATCCGATCTCCCCCTATCTCTTTATACTGTGTGCTGAGGGTTTTTCAGGGCTTCTTAGGCAAGAACAAGAGGAAAGGAGAATAAAAGGAGTCAATTTTGGAGCGGGAGGTCCACACATAACTCATCTTTTGTTCGCTGACGATAGCCTAATTTTCCTTGAAGCCACACAGAATAACTTAAGAGCCTTGAGATCGGTGTTGCAGAGGTACGAAGCTAGCTCGGGGCAGAAAGTTAACTTACAAAAGTCCTCTATTTTCTTTAGCCCAGGTATGGATGAGCAAGAAAAGAAGAATCTGATGGAAATAAGTGGTGTTGGAAGTGAAGCACTAAATGAGAAATATCTGGGGCTGCCAACCATGGTAGGAAGATCAAAAAATGGGGCTTTTAAGCATATTCTTGAACGTGTATGGAATAAGGTGCATGGGTGCAAGGGGCAAGGATTGTCAAAGGCGGCTAAAGAAATCTTAATAAAATCAGTCCTACAAGCAGTACCTACATACACAATGGGTTGCTTTTCTCTCACCAAATTCTTATGCAAACAATTAATGACAGCAATGGCTAAATTCTGGTGGGGTGCAAATAAAGGGCAGAGAAAAGTCCATTGGGTTAGCTGGGAGAAAATGACTTTGCCAAAAAAGCTGGGTGGTGTAGGCTTCAGAGAGATGAATGCATTTAATCAAGCTATGCTAGCTCGGCAAGGATGGAGGCTACTGACAACACCAAATTCCTTATGTGCCCGAGTACTACAGGCAAGGTACTATAGACATTCAAATTTCTTAAAAGCTACCTCTCATCCAAAGAATGCTTCTTATACATGGAGAAGTATACTAAAGGGAAGAGAGTTGTTAATGAAAGGACTCATATGGAGAATTGTAAATGGAAAAACTGTCAGCATTTGGGAAGATGATTGGATCCCAAGGAGTGGTTGTCGACGGCCTCTTGGAAAAAAAGGAGATATTATGGTCTCAAAGGTATCTGATCTGTTCCTTCCTGGACTGAAGCAATGGAATGAGCAGCTTGTGAGGGAAGTCTTCTTTGATGTTGATGCTGAAGACATCCTTAAAATAAAAATTCCAATGTGGGACGGAGAAGACTTCATAGCATGGAACTGTACATCAAATGGTCTGTTCTCGGTCAGATCAGCTTATAAACTTAGGAGGCATGAAGACTATATTATTAATAGAGACAAGAAAGGCGGCTCTTCTTCTTCAGCAGCAGTCCACAATGGATGGTTGAAGCTCTGGAGTGCACAGGTTCCAGGGAAGGTTAAAATTCATGTATGGCGCATTTGTCTGCAGAGTATTGCTGTGGGAGATGAGCTCAAAAGAAGACAGATTAAAGATCTAGTCAGCTGCCCATATTGCTTTAGAAAGGAAAGTTTCTACCACTGCTTTTGGGGCTGTAACTATGCCCAAGAAGCATGGAGGGAGTTGGAAAGTATTTGCGGATGCTTGTGGTCATCTCTCTCAGAAAAGCTCAAGTCACCTGGTGAGCTAAAACAGTGGATTCTTAACACACTAGTGTCCTTGCAGGAAAAGCCTCTCTGTTTATGGCTCAGGATGTTGTATGAATTGTGGCAAACTAGAAATGCTACAAGCAGGGGCGAGGCATTGCAGAATCCAAAAGAAGTGGCTAAAAGAGTGTATCATTTAGTAGAAGAATGGGAAGCTATCTCCCAGCATACCAAAGACAAGAACCGCAAGGAAAATGAGAAGTGGAAACCACCTCCGGCTGGGTGGTACAAAATCAATGCAGATGGAGCACTGAATAAGGACACAATATCAGGTGGAGCTGGAGCAGTCATCAGACGGGAGGATGGAAGTTTTGTAGCTGCCAAATGTTCCAGACTTCAAAGGGTCGGCGATCCTCTTTTGGCTGAATTATTAGCTGCACGCATGGCAGTGGAAATGGCGCTGGAGCAGGGGCTAAACAAAGTGATAATTGAGCTTGACTGTGTGGAGGCAGTCAGAAAACTAAAACGCAATGCTTTGGATAGATCACTGGTTGGCCCCTTTGTTCAGGAAATTAAGGAGTTGTGTTCTTGTAATATACATGTACAGTTTGTTTGGTGTCGTAGAGAAGCTAATATGTGTGCTCATGTCTTAGCTAGGGCTGGGTGTAATGTGCTTGATTCAGAAGTGTGGATGGAGTCTCATCCTCCAATGCTAGAACAACTGTTATGTAAAGACCTGATGTATCTTTGTTGATATGAATAAAATCCCAGCTCATTCTCAAAAAAAAAAAAAAAAAAAAAGGGGATTGAGGAGGAGGGCAGAAGGTATTGAACTGAGACGCCGGACGCGGGACGGTCAAGAAGGAGGATCGATCGTGGTCGTGATGGAAGCGGAATCAGCGGAACGTTGCCATGGAGAACCTCCTCCCCGGATTGCTCTTCCCCTCCCTGGCCAGGACAGGCCGCTAACTGAGGGCATCTACAGGACGACGAGTTCAGGAACTCGCCGGGCGCCGGCGGCAGGGGCACGCAGACGCCATCGAGCGAGAAGAGGGCCAGCGCCATGAAGCGGCAGGCAACGCGCAGGGGTGGTCTCTAGGTGACATGCTTTTTTTTTGAGGGATCTAGATGACATGCTAACGGCGGCAGTGTCGGCAAGAAAAAACTACATCCATGCGAAGTGGATTTCCGGCGAGATGCCTTTTTTCTTCATGTGACAAATCGTTTCTTTTAGCGGTGGCAATCCGTGTAATTTACAGGAAAACGAAAAGGTGTGTTGAGTTGTTAAACATTGGAGCAATCTGGACCGTTGGTCAAATATTGAAGGGCTCAGATTTAATGTATCAACACAAGTTTGCTCTTTTAATAGTAGTATAGATATTGGAATTTTTCTGAAAAGCTAAGATGATGTCACGTGTTGATTGACCCGAATAACATGCGTATGTGGCCCAATATAGTTATGGTCGTCCATGTTAAGAAAATCGGACTAGATAGACTGGATCGTCACAACTGGACCAATGACGATGCGCCATGCTGCGCAAGGACAACTTTGCCGAGCTCTATCTCCTGCCTCTCGGACGTCTTTAGACCTTAAGGTGAGACGACGTGCCCGTCGTACCTGGAGCTCTGGACTTCAGAAGACTATCAAGACATATTAGGGATATAAGTTGTAGGTCTAGTTTAGACATATAGGTGGGGTGTACGTGTGGTGTGTGTGCGTGTGGTGTGTGTACCTGTATGTCCGATCAGATACTACAACTTATATTCTTAGAAGAGGCTTAAAAAAAAGTCTCGTGTGGCCGCCGCCACCCCGCCCACAATCCACAGAGGCGGGCATCGGCATGACCCGCATCTAAAGGGTTCACATGATCTTGACCCGTATCATACTATACATGCAACAACGTGTCTATTCAGTACTACTACTCCAGCTGTCTATTCAGTACTACTACTCCCGTGGAGTGTTGTCTGTACCAATCCCGTGTGAGACTGTCAAGAAACTTAAGGGAGGATCGAAGTATCAATAATCGTGCGGCTGGACGGATATTCATAACGGTGCATGGGTGCAGCTGCACCCACTATGTATTTTATTTTTAATTTTTTTTCAGAATGTCAAAAAATTCCGAAAAAAAATCCGGATGCAAATTATAGCGTGATGTGTTAGCACAAAAATTGGCATGGTGAAAAAACTTTTTTGCAAGCTGTACAAAAAAGACAAATTTTGGACACGTACATATACTTTTCGGTATATCCGAATTTGTCTTTTTTGCACAGGTTGCAAAAAAAATTCACCATGCCAATTTTTGTGCTGAGTGCAAATATGTTGGACTACATGCAAATATTTTTTTTCGAATTTTTTGACATTCGGAATTTTTTTTTCTGGCTAGCGGGTGCAGCTGCACCCGCTAGCCAAATCGCCGTGTCCCTGCGGCTGGATGCCTTTTCTTTAATTTTATTTCTGTGAGCTAGCAGCCGAATTGGATGCGTTGAAAACGTATTTTGTCCATGTTCACTAGTTCCACTTGCTTTCTACTGTTATCTTTACAAATTATCTATCCGTCATTACTTCAAGCATCGTCTGATCCAACAGAATGAACGTTTTGATAGGAAGCCATGTGTTCGAACCCATCCCACACTCCTTTTCCACATAAACTATGTGTGCAAACACTTTTGATTTTATATTTGTTATGAAACAAAGAAATTATATTCAAATAATTCATGGACAAAATCAACAAAACAGTCCATGGGCACTTTTTTATATACACAAACAACATAGCTTCTTTTTCATACGGTACGGTGCTCGTGTCGCCAGGTAAAATGATGACGATCTCGCTGACCTTGTAGGAGTCTGAGGCTCACAACCCTTTTTACAACAGATCTCATCTCGGATTTCATATCAGCATATAACTCGTTGTTTTACTTCTCGTTCAACGGGTAGCTAGGTGGTCTTTGTGGTGTTAGCGGCACAAAACCTGATGCTCCCTTCACCAAGCGATGGTCCTCGAGCTCCCCCTCCTCCCCTCGCTCGGTCTGGTGCTCAAGCTCCAACCACCCATCGACCTGCGGTGGGTAGTCCTCTAACATCGCTCTTACAGTGTCCTCATCCATCTCCACGTTAAAAAAGGGTAGGGAGGACCTCCCGCATGGTTGCCATAAATTTATATCAAATATTTTTACTTTTCTACATGTTGTTGTCACTAAATCTTAAGTTGTTTTATCGATTTTAATTGTAATCTTATGTCTTGCATTTCACAATATTAACTAGATAAATGCACCAATAACTTTAAAGCTCATTGTTTGTTGTTTTAGAACTCAATAATGTATTCGCATAAATACAACGGTGCGAAATTTTATTGGCCATGAATATTGTGTTAGCTTTTTATTTTTATTTTTTGACACTGGGTTGAATTGTCTCATATCTAAATCCAAACAAAACATAAAAGTGATAAAATTACATCAATCTACGAAATAATTTGCGCCATTCGGAAATATTTAGAGTTCCATGTGTGTGTGTGAGCGGCCTATTCATTTACCATGTGTTTGTGTTTGTTTTTGTAACTAGAAATAAGTATCTTGGCAGTTGGTTCTATAATACACATGACTAACAAACACAATAATAGATATTCGTCAAATAATTCATGGATGAATTCAACAAAATAGTCCATGAGCACTTTGTTATATACAAAAACGTCCTAGCGACCTCGTTGACCTTGTAGGAGTCCGAGCCTCGGAATCCTTGGCAATAACCTTGCCTTTTTGCAGTAGTTCTCATCTCGAGTTTCATATCAGTGTATGATCTAGTCGTGAAAATCGTTGTTTTGCTTCTCCTTCGACGGGTGGGCGGTCCGTGTGGCGTTGGCGGCACAAAAAACTGATGGACCCCTCGACCAAACGATGCTCCTCGAGCTCCTCCTCCTCCCCTCATCGGGCATGTTGCTCGAGCTCTAACCAACCCTTAGGATGCGGCGTATAGTCCTCTAACATTGCTCTTCCAGTATCCTCATCGAACTCCATGATAAGAAACATGTGGGAGGAGGCTGCCATATATTTATATCAAACATTTTTACTTTTCTACAGGTTGTTGCCACCAAATACTAAGTTGTTTTATCGATTTTAATTTGCAGTCTTATGTCCTATTTCTACTGCATTTCACAATATTAACTAGATAAAGGTGCCGTAAATTTAAAGCTCATTGTTTGTTGTTTAGAACTCAATAATGTGTATTCACAGAAATACAATGATGCTAGATATTATTTGTATGAATAGTGTGTTAGCTTTAAAGATTATTTTTTGACTTTGGGTTTCATAGAGTCATATCTAAATCCAAACAAAACACAAGAGTGATAAAATTGCACGCATCTACGAAATAAGTATGTGATTATTTAGAGTTCCATGTGTGTGTGCGACCGGCCATTCACTTACCATGTGTTTGTGTTTGTGTTTGTGTTTGTTTTTGAATCTAGAAATAAGTATCTTGGCACTTGGTTCTATAATACACATGACTAACAAACACAATAATAGATATTCTTCAAATAAGATATTCTAACTTAGTTTTAACAAACACATAATTACAAATTTTGAAAGTGCACTATATGAAAAAATAGGATGCACGTCAACTTTGTGTTGTATTTTACTGAAAAATTAAAAATTGTATTGTAGGTAACTTTGATTGTTGCTTTTATTCTGTAATAGGAAAAACAAAGGATGTCAGTGGCTTATCCTCTTGAATCATTTTGATGAAAAAACTACATGAATTGGGATCAAAGAACGTTGACCAAGAAAATCAAGCGAGATGTTTGAGTGGATACAAAATTTCCTCCAAAAGAGAGTAGAAGTGAATCATTAGGAAAAACTGAGAAATCTTATCCTATGAGTGAAAACGACAAACATAGGAAATTTTCCTCAGGACCCAAATTCTCCTAAAATCCTATTAGATTCTTGTGAATCAAAGCAGCCCTTTGAGCAAAAAAATTCTGACTCTTCATGTGGTGCAAACAAACGAATTTCGTCAGAAATCTAATTCTAGAAGATTTGAGTGGACATAACAATGCAACTATATATTTTTCCTATTTTTATGTTTTTGAAATACTACAAATAAAAGAGTAGCTATGGATAGTAATGATGTACTATGTTTATGAATGATTCCCACCTGTTTCTAATCTCCTACAAACTCCTATGAGAATCTTTCGATTAAAATGCATTCAATTCAATTCATCCCTAACATCTGCTCCCCCGTTTCTATAGCATTTTTTGTTCATATACTCTCTCCATTCATAAAAGATGTCACAACTTTATCCAAATATGCATATATTTAGACATACTTTAGTGTAGATACATGTATGTTTAGAAAAAGTTGAGACATCCTCACTTATATATAGGGAGGGAGTATATATCTAGACGTTTTTTTGAAACAAAAGGCAAGATAGCGTACACAAGCAGTCACGCAGACAGAAATCATTAAGAAAGCAGCCATAAATCGCGATCGCAAGAGCATCTGCACTGACTCTGACTTGTGGGAGTAATTATTTAAGCCTGGAGAGAGAAAGGGCGCACGCACTGCCTGTCCCGTCCCGGAAGAATTCCCCAAATTTAAGATCTCTCGCTCGTCTCGTCACCTCCACATCACTCGCTCGCTCCCTCTGCTGCCGCGCTGTTCCGCGGCCGGAGTCGCGGAGGACATGTCGTCGTCGGCGGCGGCCGGCGAGGAGACCGCCCCCGCGCCGCAGGGCCCGGTGCCCGTGGAGCGCGTCAGGGCGGCCAACGGGCTCGAGAAGGTCGTCCTCCGCGAGGTCCGGGGAAACTCCGTCGAGGTACGACGTCGCTACGCGCTAACGCCCCTTGTTCCGTTTTATGCGCGTGCCGGCGCTCAGATCTCGGCACAGATCAGCGGCGTCTGCCGGATGCGCTGGACGTCGCGGAGCGGGTGTCTGCCGATCGCTGGTCCGATCCCGATCATTTTTTTTTCCAGTAAAAGTATTGCTGTAGCGGATTTCCCTATGCCGAGATGGGAGGATTGATCGTGTCAAGCCGGTGACGAACTGATCTCAGAGTGGATTTTTTACGCAGTGTGCGCAGCAATGATTTGTTCACGCTTGTGTCCCGTGCGTTCAGTTAGGACTTTGCATTCTTAGACACCTGTAGCGCAGTGGCGGACCTTGAACGAAATCTTAGGGGGGGCCAAATCACCAGACGATATGCAAAATATTTATTGGAGTCACTAATCGTACAGCTAAAATACAATAGAAATTGTAGCACTTAGAGAAGCTTGATTGAACTTTTCCAAATTTGGTTATAAAATAGTACATGCCATGAATATAAATGTAAAAGTTAACCAAAATAGAAAAGAAGAATTATACCAAAATATAACTTTAGTCATCATGGAACGCTTGAATTGATCACTGACTATTTTTTTGTAAAAAGTTAACAACTAACTTGTTAATTAGCTTCACATTCACCTCTTTTTTCCAAAAAAGACTCAATGGTTTCCCCTTAACCATTGACACTGACCCACATAGCAACATAGAAATATGTAAACAGAATTTTCCGTGCAAAATATGAGACCTTATTAGAACTTTCTCTAGTTAAGATGCAATATATAGCGGAACTTGTAGATTGAGTAGTTTTTTTTTTGGCTAGATTGAGGAGCAGAGAAAGTACTGCACAGCTGCTGCTCGCCATGCAGTATGCCAACTGCGGCTGACACTAGCCACTAGCCACTAGCATGCCCAACACTGAACGTCATGTCACATGCTAGTATGCTACTCAGGCAGGTGGACTTTTTAGCTAACTCACGCAGGTGGACTTTTTAGCTAACTCATGACCGATGCCATCAGATACTCAGACCAACATAGAAAAGACTAGTGGGTAATAGGAAATTTCCCCTTTTGCTGGGGGGCCATGGCCCAGGTTGGCCCTCAAGAAGGTCCGCCAGTGCTGTAGCGACGAATGGTGATCGAGAAATCAGCAACATGATGCAAACCAAAAAGTGTCCGCTGTAATCTATGATGGATTTCCTGCAATACCTGAATACAAAGCTTTAATATGCTGCTAATCGGTCTGATCTATGTTTTTCCTCTCCTGGCAACCATTTCCTGCTGCCATGATGCAAATGCCTCTTGTTTCTCGCAACCTCAGTAGTTTTTCGGACTAAAAAAATAGTAGTCTACACAACAGCGACAACTGAGCAAGCCCTGGGCCAGAAACTAAAGGCTTAAGAACATGCCAGAAAGAAATCTATGCCAAAGCGTACAACCTTTGCTCAACCGCACAGCTATTGTAGAAATTGATCTCAATGCTTAGTGATCAAATGAGGTACATATAGCATGCCTAGCATGGTATGGAGGACAAGATACAAATGCTAGTACCAATGCTTGCATCTTAGAAATTGATCTCAATGCTTACTGATTGAAGGAGGAACCGCATCAACATGAAATTGGTTGCATCAATTGAACACATACAAAAGGGAACTAACCGGGGATAACATCTTAGGAAAATAGGCACCTTGTTGTTGATGCTATCTGTTGACAGCAGGAGCACCCATGTTTCGGAGCAGTAGCTGTGCCCATCCTCGCCCCAGTGGCAAGTTGAAGGGAATGGCGACTGACGGTGAATGTGCGACGTGATGCCAACGCAACTGAAGCGGGCGCGGAAGGGAAAGGGATCGAGCCATTGAGCGCTCAGTGTTACTGCGTTAGGTCCAGTCTAGGCTAGTTCAGTATTCCAGGTTTGATCGATCCATTTATTCCTTCGACCTGGGTTTGCCCAGGATTTACTGGTCTAGTTCGACTGACAGAGCGCCTCAAAAAGAAAAGGGAAGATTGGATGGGTTGATCTTACTGGACTAGCTAGTATCTTACTGTCCGGCCAAATCCAATACCTTCATATATCTAGCAAGCAAAACTTTCCAGGCCCCGGGCCATGGCCTTGGTTGCCCGGGGCCCAGCTCCGCGCCGTGAACTTGTTACGAGTGAACTTTAAGTTTATTGCCTTACTGCCATGGTTATTATTCCACCTGTCATTTAGAAAGTTAACCCAACCATTCTTTTTCTACTTTCTCGATGTGCGTCTGTTGATATTCACTAGGTACATATCATATATATAGCAATAATCCACAAGACCACTATTGTTGACAAGATAACACACTGGTTCTTGCTCAAATTTTTGGAATATTGAGAACACTGTTGCAACAAAATTAGGTATTTCCTCATGGAACAATTATTAGTTAGCAGTATAAATATTCCACTAGGTGGACCTTTGGTAGAAATGCCAGTATAATAGAACAACAAGCTCACTATAAATTATCTGCACATTTGTTTGTCCATTCTAGAGTTTCATATGTGACAGGGTGAACCTGGGTTTCATGATCTTCACAAAAGATAATAAAATTTGCGACCATTACAACTTTCGATAGAAACAAACAGAATATACCCATCCAAAATAGGAACCGTGCTGATTTCCAACCTTCACAAACAGTTGCTGACTTCATAAGTTCTGACCACTTATGAGAGCTTCTTTCATTTTTTTTCAGTTAACCTGTTACAGACAAATAACTATTTACTTATTTAGTCCTATATGTGCTATTTCTTTCAGGTGTACCTGTATGGTGGCCATGTCACATCATGGAAAGAAGAGCATGGGGAGGAACTGCTTTTTGTTAGTAATAAGGTGCCACTTTCTTTCTTTCTTCAAACACGAAATATGTCGGTGCTTCTAAAATGTTCCCTCAGCATTTTCAGCTGTGCTTAAATAGTGACTTGACTTGATTATCATCAAGAAATTTATAACATACAAATACATAACTATTCTGAATGCCAGTTCACCACTTTTATCAGTTCGATGCTAGGAAACAAATATGTGCAGTCTACAAGTTTTATTTTGACTCACCGTCAACATCAAATTTTGTCTTGACTTATGGTTTACTGTTTAGTGCAGTAAGTTTAGCAATCTTTACATAATTTTCATTACCATCTTTCTTGGATGCAATTGTAATGTGGTGAGGGCGATGTTTCAAATTAGCATTTCCCTGCTGCTCATTTTGCCTTATCAACATGGAAATAGTATGTGTATCTCACTTGTACTGGAATCTTGATCCCACATCTTTCTTGATTGACTATTACTTTGCTTGGCTGATGTCACTCTTCTGTCAGGCTATTTTCAAACCTCCAAAAGCTATACGCGGAGGTATACCAATCTGCTTTCCTCAGGTATGAGAATTTTGTTTTCTGCACCTTCCTTTGCTTCATTCATTCCTTCTGCGTTGTCTGGTTTTATTTTTTCTAACTATTATGTTCTAGTTTTCCAACTTCGGACATCTGGAAGCTCATGGATTTGCAAGGAACAAGACCTGGGCTGTTGATGCTGATCCACCACCATTTCCAGTACCAATCTCTAGTAGAGCTTTCATCGACTTAATCCTTAAACCTACCGAAGAAGACTTGAAGATCTGGCCACATAGGTGGGCATATCCTAAAGAACTACATTATTATGTTATATTATCGTATCACTATCGTAGGAACACTTAAAAAAAATTGTTATGATTTTTGTTGTTGAAGCCTAGCGTAGCTGCCCATGTGTTCAAATGGATCAATAACAGCACTCATTTCATTGCAGTTTTGAGTACCGTCTGAGGATTGCACTTGGACCTGGTGGAGATCTGATGCTAACTTCACGTATAAGGAATACCAATGCAGATGGAAAGGCATTCTCTTTTACCTTTGCATATCACACATACTTTTCAATTTCTGATATAAGGTATGTATTTTCAGCTGACCATCAGTAGTGTTTGAAGTGATCTTATAGTAGAAGCAGAATACTTAGTACTCACTCCTAAGTTTAGTTGTCCCAAATCTTTCTACTATTGCCCATCTGTGAACTGCCTCATTGCTATAATAGTTTATTCTCTTTTTCTAATTTCGTTCTAATATTTCAGCGAGATAAGAGTAGAAGGCCTTGAAACTCTGGATTATCTAGACAACTTACAAGATAGGGCCCGCTTCACTGAACAAGGCGATGCTATTGTTTTTGAATCTGAGGTGCGTTACCAAGGCATATTACTATTACCATCTTTTTTACTTTTCTTTGCATCCCAGTTTCTTAACTCCAGGGATTATATGTGAAATTTACAGTTAGACCGAATATATCTGGGCACACCGTCAAAAATTGCCATTATTGATCATGAGAAGAAAAGGACATTTGTTGTGAGGAAAGGAGGCCTTCCAGATGCTGGTATGGTGAACTCTGATGTTTGTTTGCTTAGAAATACTACATTATCATCATCTTAATCGTTGAAGAATGAATTTAAGGAGTTCCTTCTTTTTCTTGTTGGTTACAGTTGTTTGGAACCCTTGGGACAAAAAATCGAAGGCAATGTCAGATTTTGGGGATGACGAATATAAACGCATGGTATGTGTGGAGGCAGCTGCTATAGAAAAGCCGATTACTCTGAAGGCTGGTGAGGAGTGGACTGGAAAATTGGAACTATCTGCAGTCCCGTCTAGTTATTACAGCGGTCAGTTGGACCCAGATCGTGTTATTCAGGATTCAGTTGTCCCTGAGGATTCCATCAGCTAGCCCTTAGTGAACTCTGTGCAGGTAATGTTATACTCATAATACAGACATGTATGGAAGTTGTGAACATAGTATACACATAGAAAGCACATAATACTATGTAAAAACCATATGCTGTTTTTTTTTGACATTTAACACCATATGCTGTTGGAGCTAGTATTTTTCAGTGTAGTCATTTTCATACTATTTTCTTGTACAACGTGTTCCAAAATATTTATAGAACTGCATAAACCCATACTTAGACTTTTTTTTGTAGACATAATTAAGTCCTTACTTAAGAAACCAGATGTTAGGTGATGTGTTGTGGGTAAGTTTTGGCTTGCTGATTTCTAGACCAGATCAAATGTTGGAACTACGAGGTCGGATAATAGGTTATGTGTATATCCGGTGATGTGCTGGAGTACTTACCAGCATGGTGATTCCTGGACCAGCTGAAGTGTCGAACTTAGGAGTGGCCGATTATCATATTACAAATTCATCGCTAAGAACTATGACAAGAAACAGACTCGTTTTGATGGCTTTGATAGAACGTGGCATGTTATGCCAGAGCTTGTCTTTCGGTATTGAGTAATCAGGGATTCGATGGAGACTAATATGAATTTACATGGGAAGCCACAACCACATTGTGGAAGACCTTTTCTTTTGAGATATCCAATTACGAAACACTAGCTTACCTGCACAATGTTTTTTTTATCTGCTTCCTATTTTAAGTTGTAAGTAAACCATGATGCTGTGAACATTCTGTCATATACATATATACTATTTTGTCGCGGGGAATATACATGTGTGTTCCACAACCAATAATTGTTTGACATCTGTTCTCAGTACTCTTTTCTCGTGGTCGATTCACATTGATATGTTTCTTGTGTTGCAGGTAGACTATTAATATCATATGCACAAGAGAAATGGCAGCAAGGAGTGTCAAAAAATTCATTCCATTCTATTCCAACCTTTGTTGTTTTCAGCACGCGGAACAAAACAAAGCAAAATGCTCAACATGGATTTTTGTTTTGGGATCTACATGGCATAAAGGGATGAGACCATGTTTATGCCCTGCTTAAAGTTGTTTGAAGAAACATCTGAGATGGGTTGTAAAATAAATTTTCAATGGTAATTATATTTTTATCAATTTCTTTTATCCTCAAATGCTTAAGTTTCATAGTGCGACAAGCGAAGACGATGTTGAACCAGCTTTCATATAAACACATATGATGTGTAAACATTCTGACGTTTTGAGCTGTGTGGGTTGTCGGTGGTTACAAAACCTATGCTTATTTGGATGCACAGTTTGCCTTCGTTCTGCAAGTGTGCAATCTGCACTATTGGATGGTTATCTAAATGGCGGCCTGATGTTTTCTGGGTCTGAATAAAGCTGTATTATCATGCATTATAGAATTCGGGTCTTTGACATGTTTGATTACATGCTAAATCAACTTCTAAACAATGTGCAACAGAACTTTGTTAGCAAAATGATAAACGTGATAATTTCCTAGAACTCCCTTACTGATATAGTGCTCTGGCACTTGGTGCATAAAAACCGGAATGGTTAGATTGCACAATTCTGGCATGTATTTGTGTTTGTCATGATTGACTGATTTGGTTGTGAGCAAGGTTGAAATCAAATTATGGAATGATGTGTTATTTCTACCGATGGAACCATATATATGTGGAAATAGAATATTTTATGTGTATGCATAGACGCAGTAAATTCCGCGGTTAACTCCTACACCTCATAGAGGCTGGATAAAATCCTGAAGTTATTCTCCTCGATCTTTATCAATGAGAAGAGCTTGATCACGTCAAAAAAAGAAGAAGAGCTTGATCCACTAAGGGGAGTACTTGAAGGCGGCAGCCGGCCGGATCTTTAAAACAAGGTTGGGGCTACTCCACAACTTAATTGGAGTCTCCCAACAATCTGCCGAAACTTCTCACACCAAGGCAAAGCCCAGAGCACCACCGATTTGGTGGGATTATAGATCTATTCGGTGGGATTATAGATCTAGGTCTCCTCTGCCAAAGCCCAAAGAATTAAGAAATTTGGGAGGATAGAGAGGGAGCTCTTGAAGCTTTGATAATGGGTATTAATGGTGGATAGAGGTAGGAGACCATCCCATCTAAATGGAGAAGAAGGGGGCTTATATAGGATGGGAGGAGAATCCAACAGTTATGTCACTTTCACATGAGCTCGGACCGGTCCGTTCACTTGGACAGGGGCCGGACTAGTACTTATCACTTGGATAGCGGAACTAGTCCGGCCAGTACGAGTCAACGGCTGACCCGGACTGAGTATGGAACATGCTCGAATGCTACCCGAAATAGGCCGGGACCAGTCCGGCCATATGGGGCCGTCAAGTATTGACAAGAAAGTCAAAGTAATGGAAAAAAAATTCCAGAGCGATATTTAACAGAAGGCCGGATCTATATTTTTTATTCCACCATGAAAATCATCTATGCATTTTTTTTTATAGCATGGGAAACTAGTTACAGACCGAAACAAAAAAAAACGTCCGCTCTTTTTTCGTTTAGTCTTCGGGAAGCCACCTTTCCTTTTGCCTCTTCTTCAAAATAATCTACAGTACTCAACAAAATGATTAGGCACTCAACTACTCAAGTGTTGTCATTAAACATAAAAGCACACTTTGGGGAAAAAATGCCCTTTCACTACAGAAACTATAAACACATGAATGTGTAGTAAAACTTGTTTGGTTGCACCATAAAAAAACACATTAATTTTTGTTGAAAGATTATGGCATGTTTGTTTCAATGGATTTTCAAAGGAAAACATATGTAGGAATAGGATGTATTACATGTTGAATCCTACGTAACTTCAAGATGTAGGAGTTTGTAATACATGTATGTCATGACATGTTGAATCCTACGTAACTTGAAGATGTAGGAATTTGTAATACATGTTCGTAGGGAAAACACAAATGTTTTCATGAAAGAATGTGTGTTTCCCATGTATGTCATGGCATGAAAGTCATGCTCTATGCAGAGGCTGGTGTAATACTTAAACCTTTTAAGTAATAAAGCTTCCTTTATCTAAAAAAAAATGAAAGTCATGCTCTAGTCAGTCAGACATGAGAATCGGAGTCATCAAATGATGAGAAGCAGAAGCTAATGGGGAGATGATGAGAGAGGCCATACAAGAAGGCCGGTAGGGAAGCAAAAGGCCGTCCCCATCCCCTCCCTGCCTGCTTCACTTGGATCAAATCCAATTCAACGGCCGAAAAAAAAAACCTCCTCCTAGAGGGAAAAAAAAAGAGGAGAGGCAGCCCAAGCCGAGATTGCGAGAGAGAGAGAGAGAGAGAGAGAGAGAGGGAACACGAAGAAGGAAGCTAGGGAGGGAGGGAGCGAAGCAAAGCCCGCCACCGCGAGATTCCGCCAGCCCGCAGCAGCATCCGGGCCCCGCGCCGCCCGAGCAAGCGCGAAGCTGCAGCGGCATCCCCGCCACCGCGAGATTCCGGCGGGCGGGAGGGAGGAAGCAAAGGAGGAAGCCGAGCGCGCGCGCGCAATTCCGGCTCCGCCAGCCCCCAATTGTTCCCGAGGTCAGCTCGATTCCTGCCGCTCCCCTCGGATTCCTGCCGGTTCGCGCCCATTCGCCCCGGAGATCCGGAGCTCGCCGGGGGCCGGGATCATGGCTCCATTGCTCTAGGGTTTCGGCGCAATTGGGCATGCTCGATTCGGGTCAGCGGCGTATCGGCGGTTGGGGCGGTGCCACTGGAGATGAGATCCCCTCCGCGCTCGGAGAGCTGGGAATTCGGCTGCGGGCTCGCGCTCTGCAGGAGGCGCCATAAGCCCTAGTGATTTGATTTGATCCGAGCTGAGTTTGGTTTGCCATCGTGGATTTTTGTGGGCACTTCTGTACTTCGTCCATTCAGATATTTGGGGGTTCCCAGAGGGTTGTTGATTGTGTTTCATGCATACAGTCAGGGAGGAGGTGTGGTCAATGGCCGCACCACAGCAGCAGCAGGCGTCGGCGCCTCGGGGTCCGCACCCGCCGCCGCCGCAGCAGCAGAGTGGCCGCGTTGATCTCCGGGAGCTCAAGGCTCAGATGGAGAAGCGGCTTGGTCCGGACCGGTCGGGGCGCTACTTCGGCTACTTGAGCGCCTACCTGTCGCAGAAGCTCAGTAAGCCTGATTTCGACAGGATGTGCCTGCGGACCCTGGGGCGGGAGAATCTCCGGTTGCACAACCGGCTCGTCCGCTCGGTTCTCTACAATGCCTACCAGGCGCAGTGCCCGCCTCCGCCGTCGGATGCCGGGAGGTCTGTCGGGGCATCGGCGAAGAAGGTTTCACAGGTTGCTGGAGTGCTTAATTCTTGCAATGGGGATGTCAGGCTCTTGCAGGTCCAAGGATCGAGGTCTGTGGGCGCAGTGCAAGATCATCAGTTAAAAGACCGGCTCAAACACATGGGCCCAAATGGTAGGTGGAGGCTGCTGCCAGTCACACCCAGGTCGTTCGCGGGGGATCTGTGGTACCAGAGAATGGCACCCTAAGTTCAGTTGAGTTGAAGAGATCGGTGTCTTTTCAACAATGTGAACCTGCAGAGCCATTGGCAAAGCATCTGCACATGGATCAGCTGCTTCCTGAAAATGTGCTTAACCAAAGAAGAATCATGAGGGATGCAGCTGCTGATCATTCCGGTCGAACGTCGAAAAGTCCTGTACGAGCTCCACTTGGTATCCCCTTTTGTTCAGCAAGTGCAGGCGGGTCAAGGAAATTGCTACCGCCGCCAATTACTGCTGGTGAAGATCCTTTTAGCAGCTGCTATGAGCATGGTCAGTTGTTGAACACGGAGGTTCTGCGTAAACGGATGGAGAAAACCGCAGAAACCCTGGGTCTAGCGGGTGTCACTATGGATTGTGCTGAGCTTCTTAATAATGGCCTGGATTCGTACTTGAAGAACCTGATTAGGTCATCTGTTGAGTTAAAAGGAGCTGATGTTCGGAATGACGCAAGAAGAGGGGCATCATACAAGCAGCATTCCCATGGAAAGCAGATTAACGGTGTTTGGTTGCCGAACCAAGTTCAGATGCAATCAAGCAGTGGACAATCAGAAGCCTCACATGATAGCAGAAGTCACTGCTTGATCTCTGCTGATGATTTCAGGGTAGCCATGCAGGTGAACCCTCAACAGCTTGGGGAGAACTGGCCAGTCCTTCTTGAGAAGATATGTCTACGTCCCTCGGAGGAAAATGACTGACAGATGGAGCTTGATAGTTCATATAAAATTTTGTCCGATGTATTTCTTTGTGCCCCATCTGATGTACATTTTGAGCTGAAGTAACAATACTGCAGTCACATCACAGAAGATGCATGTTTGGGGATCAAGGCAGAATTCTGCTCCCAGATTTGCAGTGAAAGAAAGTCATTCTTTTGTCCTGATAAATGATGCCCCAATAAAGGAAGTCATCTTCTGTTCCTGCTGCTTAGGCCTCATTAGCACTCCCAAGGTGGAGACTGTTACATCCATAAGTCCCGACATCTATGTAACATCTGGCATAAAGGGACAGAGCACAGCAAAATGCGAGTGCTGTCTTGTAACTTATAGGAAAATGTTCTGTGAGTTTCTAGATCAGGATGTACATTATTGATTGCAAAATTTTCTAGAGTATCTTCAGTACTAATTCAGGATCTTGGATGTTAATTTTATTTAAATTCTTTGTAACTGTTTTGCAAGTTATATTCTAGATCTAATATCTCTACTTTGCTCTCTTGATGTGCATCTGTTCAGAAGTGGGTGGTGTGTTGTCTCAAGTCCTATTTGTGTTTTTTACTCTAGAGTCCAGAAATGAAATATTAGATAATCCATAATGGTTGTGTATCATTACTTTGATTCTCTTGTTGTCACCTGAAGCATATGGATTACCTGAAAATTGTGGTATTTAATGTTTTTAATCTAATTGTTTTGGTCAAATATTTACTTCCGAACGGAAAGAAATTCCGATGCAATTTCAGCCTTCAGGTCAGTATAATCTGTATGTTGGGACTTGGCTAGGTTTCCGATTTTTTTTACAAATAAAGCTGAGACAACATTTTCTATGTTTTTTATAGACTTGCAATTGTGATACCTGTATTTTATCCTCCTGTTCTATGTAAAGTTGTTTAGTACGAATCCTGTTGAATCAACTATATAGACTGGGTAATCTCACCATTTTTAGTCGTTTCATCTCCCATGTGTTTTATCTGCATAATGAGATTAAATTTATCAGCTGGTTGCCTCATTGCTCTGTTTATGTTATGTGCCTTCAGTCAAATTTCACATCTCCAACACATAGAAAGTGCATCATAGTGAAGGAAGAAGAACATCTGTTGCTGACCTTTTTCTGGATTCATGTTTCAGCATTGAATTAATGAACTAGTCACTGTAGATAGCTGATATTGTGGCATTTTTTTCTCAGTCTCTCTGTTGTGGATTGTGTATACCTTTAGTGACTCATCTGATTTGTTATCAAACAGAGAAGGTGCACAGACTTCAGATAATTGAAGTCGATTCCAAACGTATGACGCATTTTTAGATGTTACTAATATATTGTGCTTTCTTCACTTAATCTAATTTTCTGTGGTCCTTTGAAGGCTTGCTGTCTACATCATACTCCAAGGAGTACATTACAATGTGGCAGTATTTTGATACTGGATGAGTGACTCGATTCACCTGATCTCACCGTTTCAGTATTTTCTGTGGTCAATTGAAGGCTTACTACCTTTGATTTTTTTTTTCCTGGAGTATCCATCGTTTTTCACACTGAACTTTTATTAACTATGCTCCTGTGATGCTTGTGAAGAGAAAGTATTTTTGTCCAAGAAATCTTTAATGTACATTGAGCTGTTCATATGTACTCTGCTTTTAGAACTCTGACATATTCTCTCATTGCTTCAGACATGCAGCATTTTCTTCCACTATACGACAGGTATGCGTGCAGTTTCATTTGCTTGAATTTCTTTTTTTGTTTCGTTTGCAATGTGGTGTCTGGTTGTGGTGCTGAACTGAATATCTTGTTCCTTTGTATAGGGAACAAAATTCCGTTGACGAATTTCTTCCGGTTCTCTCCGTTTGGGACGAAATTTGTTTCCCTGGCGCCTGATGACTGATGGGAGGTGACGAATGAAATGTTTCTGAAGCTAGTCAAAAAAGACTGCCGCGGAGGTATATATACAGACTGGGATCTCTCGATGGAAGTTAACTGTAAACATATTTACATCAAGCAGGAGAAAGGAGAGCTATATATGTATGTAGCTGCAGAATGACTCTCCATTGTCTGACATGACAGGCTTCACTGGCTGGGATTCACACGCTCATTGTCAGCACCGGGCCGGATGTCCATGGTGTGTTGGCGCCGCGGCCGCGTTCCGAGCCAGACGAGCGCTCGGGCGGCCTTGGGCGTCGGCGGCGCTCCGGCCATATTCTCCGACCGCTGCAGCATCTCCCACATCACTTGCACGTCCTCGTAGGCGCACGTCTGGACGTCGTCGTGCAGCTTCACCAGGATGCCGCGCCCATCTGAACATACATAAGTTTCATCGTCAGCATCAGCAAAAGGTACATTTGGTCAGTGTGTTCTGCATATGTAGAGTTGCAATACTACGAGTAAATAAATCGCAAATCAACACATCATTATCTATCCGTGTCTTGTTCCAGAATCAGTGTTGTGCTGCGTGGGGCGGTTCGTTGCAGGTGGCTTTCGCTGCATGCTTCCATGGCAGCATCCATCACGCACCTAGTTGTAAGTTTGGCAGGTGTTGCTCGCCATGCCGCCGCTCTACGATCTCTTTTATTTTTGTGCTTGGCCGCTCTACGATCTCTTGGCCGTATCCCACTCCTACAAATAGCTAGACATGCATGTACAGTTTCTCCTATGTATCTCGGTCTGTCTACCCATCATCCATCTATAGTGATGCATGCATGATGACGAACATACAGACAATGTCGCTGCATATGCAGATAGGTTTGCTACAACGAGACAAGGAGGACTGAACGGCGAATCATGCCACGGAAGAAGTGGCAGTTGCCGCCCCGGTGCACAGCATGCATCCTTGCCTACATACTGGACTACGTGTAAGAAGCCGCATGTCATATCTGTCCATCGACCTTTTTTTTCCGAATGGTCTCCATCGACCTTTTAATGATCGATATACTGAAATAGCCCACACATAAAACGTGTTTGTCTCGACAACGTTGTCCCGGGGACAACCGGAACAAGTTCAGGCCACTGCATTAGCAGGAACAAAATGCGTATCTGAGCTTTCAAATGAAACAAGATGCTCTCTGAAATAAATAAACAAATAAACAATAGGTTCTGTTACTGTATAAACAGTAGATGAATATTTGATGGAGGAAGACATTCCTCCTGGACAAACTCATATGAATATGCGAAGCTAGTTATATATGGAACTGCACATTAGCGACGAAGTGCGCTATGGACTCACTATGGATAGTGGAATCCAGTCTGTGTGCATGAGTTTCACGGAGCCACGTGCCACGCGAGAACTATTCTACTCGATGCCACAAACTTTCAGGAAAGCATGCCATGCAATCTTCGATCACTTGAGTATGTGTAGAGCTGCATGCTGATCTTTATACGGAAGATTGCATGGCTTGTCCTCTTCCGCAGAAGCAAAACGACAGCCACGCATATGCCTCGTGAGTCGTGAGGCGAGTCGAGATGCGTAGTATCTTGGATACGAGTAGCTGCACTATCCTTAAGGTGTGCACACGATCAATTCAAGCGTCAGGCCCTCACGTGAAAAACAACAGGAGCTTCTGCTCGATTTAGTTATCATTGTGGATTAAGCAAGAGATTGTCAAAGAAACCAAGAAATAAAGCATTGACTACTCATCAACGGTTGCAAGGAGTGAACATGAGCTTCTAATCGATTTGATTAGCGATGTGGATTGCGCAGGAGATTGTGGAAGAGTCGTCCAAGCAAAGCATTGCTACCAGTCAGCAGTAGCACTCACCAGTGCAGTGGTTTGCAATGAGATCGATCAAGCATACATTGCTACTTGTCCAGTGATGAAAGAGAGTAATCGAAGCATGCAGCCATGTTCAATCGACCATGAGAAGAAGTGAACCGGCCGGCTGGCCGGCGAGGCACCGAACTTACCATGCTTCTTGCGACGCAGCCGCGCGGCGACGATGACCCACGCGCGCCTCACCGGCACGACCACCGCCTTCTGCCACCACTCCGTCGATCGATCCCGGCCGTCCAGCATCGCCGGCGTCTACGCTACAATGTAATTTCTCCTGTCTATGTTCAGAGAGGGAGGAGGAGAGGAGGGGTGGTGACGAAGACGAAGGTCTCGTTATATGTTCGTGGGAGATAAGGGCTATGTCGCCACCTAACCCTGTTGGCTAGTCTCCACGTTTCCTCGGACCAGGAGCCAGGCGCCCATTCCTAATACGACCCCTCGAGCTCCATGACTCATCTTACTAGTATTAATTCCAGCAGATAAAAAGGCTCAAATGGGTCAACTAATTAAGATGGTTAGGCAGAAGGAACCGCATGCAGGGCCGCTTGTCAACCTGCCTCTAGGGTGGGCGTTCGGTCTTTTCGGTTAGTTCGGTTCGGTCTTTCCGGTCTTTAACAATTTCGGTCATCCAGAAATGATACCCGTAATAAATTCGGTCTTTTCGGTTTTCTGTTCTTCGGTCTTCGGTCTATTCGGTCCGGTCTTCGGTCATGACCAAATAGACCAAAATATAGGGCGCAAGAAGGGGAATCGGCGCCCGGGACTGGGAAAGTGGGAAGCGATCGACTGGTCTCTCATGCACGGGAGAATCTACAGTACGCTGGGCTGAGATACTCAGTTGTTGAGCCTAGATACTAGATGGCATGCTTGGTTTAGTAGTTGGGCCTAGAATATATATACACATAAGTTGGGCTGGCACACAAATTCGGCTGCTTCCGTACGTAATTCACTCAAAATAAAATAAAATCGGTCTTTCGGTCTATTCGGGTTATGTATAAGTGATACCCGAATTTCTGATATAATTTCGGTCTTTTCTAATTTGCTACCCAAATTTCTAACGGTCTTTTCGGTCTCGGTTATTTCGGTTTCGGTCTCGGTCTTTTCGGTTTCGGTTTTCGCTCTTCGGTTTTTATGCCCACCCCTACCTGCCTCCGCCTGCTCGATCTTTGACCTCCCACGGTTTGGGCAGATACATTTTCGGTATTGGGGTTTTAAGTCTCGGTTGACCACACTTAATCATCACATAGTTTAAGATTCTTCTTTATATGTTTGTCAGTTTTCGTAAGTTTGTTCATACATAACAAAGTTTTGCCTTGCTGTTCAAATTCGTTCATACGCAGAAATTCAAATTGGCTCCCGAGCTCACAACGTTTACAAGTTTTTTCACGTGTGCCAGGTTTCGCGCTAAAATGACATTTTGTAGTGCTCTTTGCGAACAAAAATTCAGTGACCAAAATGAGATTTCAAAATATAATTTTTAGATCACTAATTTTGTTTCGTCTTGCACAAGAAGTACGTATGTCATTTCACCATGAAACTTAGCACATATGTAGAAAAATTGTATATGTACATCACAAACTTTTGTATATATTTTTATTTAGCCAGAAGCAGGTGAGCTCGGGAGCCAAAACGTCTGCAGGGTCGATGGACAAGCGTCATCAACCATTAGGGTTTCCCGGCTAAGGCCACAGATACCCTCCTCATGCTTGCCGCTTGGGAGATTTGGGGCTAAAGAAACGCGAGTGTTCCTCAACACATCCTCTCTTCCGCCATCGGTTCCTTTCGCATTAAGAGCCAGGCTCTCTTTGGGTTAAAGCCGGTGCAACACAACTTGACGTTGTAATTCTGGAGGAGTGGAGGGTATGCCAGCTCTGGACGGAGTTGGTAATGCTAAACATCAAATTGTCTTCCTCTTATTTAATCGAATATGGAACATTCGTCATTATAATCGTTCATATTTTGCAATACTTTTTAAGTAGTTGTAACACAATTTTTTATTTCGTTGTTGTCTTTGCGAATTTGTTCATATGGATCAACAAAATGTTGACCACATCGTCATAATTCGTTTATCTAATAGTAATTGTAGACTGTAGTACTTTTTCTCAAAGTTCAAAAGGATATGATTATATGAAATGGTGCGTGGATCTTAACGTCCAATTCATTCTTCTTAGCATGCACGAGAAATAAGAAATCTCCAACCTTCAACACTTTGGGCCTATGGGCTGACAAATCAGATGGAATTCAAACGTGTGGATGTGTATGTGCGTTTTGCTTAACATTCTCTCTAAAATGCCCTAAAATATTCTTTCTTTTTTAAAATAAAGTACGACACGAAATGTTCAAAGTCTGGGGTTATGAAGCGATACAACAAAGAGAGTGTGTTGTAGAAATGAAGGATATGGAGAAGGCCGCATGCATTTCAAGGAGGAAGAAACATGAGTGCGAGAGGAAGAAAACAATATGGGGTGGGAGCATCGTTAGACAATGGGGGCTCCGGTGCTTTCCTCCCGTAGTGTTTTGTAAAGCGCTGACATAAAGAAATGAGTATGAATATGTGTCCTTCATTGATTAAATTTTGTTACGGTAAAGCGCTGAAAAAGGTTTGTAAGTAAAGAAATGAGTATGAAATAGGTGTCCTTCATTGATCCAACATTATAGTCTTCACGCAAGAATTAATCGGCGCTTCTGACTTTCTGAGATGTGTCCATTACAATAGGTGTTAGGCATCAATGAGGCGTCGTCACACGTCCGTGTGCCGCTTGGAAGTTGAATTAATAGCCAATAGCGGTTCAATCTACTTCTAATAGGCACATCATAGATTGTGGTCCCACTAAAATAGGAGATAAATTATAAACAATATTTTACAATTTTGTTTGACAATTTGGTAGTGTCATTATTACGAGCTACTCTACTACAGTTCTCCCTCCATTCGGTTTTAATCTACATCCTGGGTCTAAAATTTGTTCGGAATTAATCTACATCCTGAGTGGGTCCCACCTCAGTAGTTAAGATGGAAGAGAGTCTACACACCATGCATGCACCGGTTTGCTATTTCCCATGCATGGATTACTCAAGCTTAGTTTAACCAATGGGTGTTTTGAAAGGACAATGATGTCGCCTAGAGGGGGTGAATAGGCGATTAAAACTTTTCCGGTTTAGTCTTGCTAATTGCGAATATATAAAACTAGGTGTTTTAAATTAACAAGCCGACAACTTAAATAAACTAGGCTCACCTATGTGCACCAACAACTTATGCTAAGCAAGACAAGTAACAAGGTGATAGCTATAGAATACTTCAAGCACGAAGGCTATCACAATGTAAATTGCATAAGTAAAAGACTCGGTATAGAAATAACCGAGGAACGCGGAGACGATGATGTATTTCCGAGTTCCTCCTTGTTAAGGGAGTACGTCTCGTTGGAGAGGTGTGAACCGACACAACGGTTCAACAACCACAAAGGTTTCACCTTCTTCTCCGATGAACCGCACCACAAAGGTTTGGTTCACCTTCCACTATCGGAATCCTTCGAGCCAGAATCCGGAGCCTTTCAACAACAATTCGAGGCACAACCCACAATGGGATTGGGGGCTCCCGAACGGCTTTACAAGTGACCACAAAGGTCTCAACCACCACACGGGCGTCTAGGGTCCAAGGACCCAAGTGTAACAAGTTCACAAGCTTTCAACTTCCACGAATCTTCGTGGAGAGCACACCGATGCACCAAATGCAAAAGGCAAGAGCACAAGTGCTCAAATCCTTCACTCTCAAATTCCAACAAAGCAAAAAATGCTTACGGGGAATAAGAGAGGAAGAACAAAGAGGAGATGCACCAAGAACTCCAAGATCAAAATCTACTAGGTTCCCCTCACTTAGATGAGAGATGGATTGGTGGAAATGTAGATCTAGATCTCCTCTCTTAAATCGCTCAAAGATATGCAAGAATCATGGGAGGAATTGAGAGGGGGAAGCTTTTCTAAGGTCAACAATGGAGGAGAGAGAGGGAAAAAACGAGCAGCCCAAGGTTGAAAAAGGGAGGGGTATTTATAGCCCCTCCCACAAAAATAGCCGTTACATCAACTTATACCGGAATATCCGGCCCTCCACAAATGTCCGGTGCAAATATCCGGCCCACACCAGAGAGACGCGCAACCGGGGCTCAAAAAACATCTTCGAAAAGCTTTGAGGGCCGGAAAATCCGGCCCCAAGGCCCGGATAGTCCGCCCCCTGGATAATCCGGTTTTCACAGAAACATCTAAACGAAAACTGCAATATCTTTTTCATCCGGACTCCGATTTTGATGGTCTTGGGCTCGTTGGAATCGCAACGAAGAGCCCTCCAAGATCATGCAGAGAAACATCATAGTCCATCATGTGAGGAGAACCAACAAGGAGAGATTTTGAACTCTCTTAGAAAAGACAAACCGGTAAAACCTCCAACATAAAAAACGCAACAAGATATTCAAATAAAATTCGTTTTTGATGAATTAGAGCTTGGTATGGAGATGAACACAAGATCTAAAGCCTCACATGGATAAAAGCCAAATAAGAACCAAGAAAGATGATATGCCAAGTATGCAAAGGTTTGAGCTCTCCACAAAGATGCGATCAAGTTACTCACTTGAGAGCCCCTCTTGATAGTACTCCATCTATCCTATAACCTGGTCTCCCACTAACACCATGAGACCGGTAAAATAGAAAACCTATCAAGATCATACATTTGCCTTGCGCATTCCACTTGAGCTCGATGATGACGATCTTGACTCTCTCAAGTTGGAACACCTTTCTTGATTGTGCTTGCTAGCACATGCTTGACAAAGACTTCTCCAAATGCTCCCCCATACTCCATTATGGGAGGACCTCGCTAAGCTCCGTCGTCATGTCTCCTTTGCAAGCTTCAATCAAATGATATCTTCCGAGATGCATCATATTGAACTTGCACTTCATCTTATTCTCTTGATATGTATGATGGCTTGGAGGCAAACATGATTGTTCACTCAATCTTCTTTTCCAAGCCATACTTGCAATGAGCTCAACTCTACTCATGACCATTCTTCATATAAACCCTTGAATAGAACATTGGTCATCATGTCATCTTGAAGAGTCCAACACATGAACTCCTATATTTTCCCATGGACAAGATCTATAAGAATATCTCAATGTAAACATTAGTCCATAAGGATTGTCATTAATTACCAAAACCACGCATGGGGCAACACATGCACTTTCAATCTCCCCCATTTTGGTAATTGATGACAATCCCTTTTACGAGGGTTTATATAATGAATTAAGTAACCATGCAACACAAAGAGTAAGGATGCAAGAGAAGAAAGGCAAATGCTTGAGAACGAAACTAAAGCATAAAACCAAAAACTCTTAAACCCTCTAAACTTCTCCCCCATTGACATCGATTGCCAAAAATGGGAGGAATACTTAGAAGGCCGATATAGTGAGTGCTCCCCCATAAAGTGTGCATTTCTCAGAATATGAGTGAAATCAAATGCACATATCCAATGACGAATAGTTGGGTAGGAGATCAAACTATATTGAGGATCCAAAAATTGCAAAAGAACATCAAATGAAAGATATTTCAACGAAAGAAGCAAGCAATCAAAAGGATCCAAAAAAGTGTTCTAAATATCAAGAGGGAACTCCCCAAGGTACGTGCACAAAAGGATTTGTATTTCAATATAGTGTGCACAACATGGAATCCTCACTCCCTCATAGATAAATTCGAACACAACACATGTAAGAGAATATAAATGAGAAAAGAAGCAAAAAACTTGCAACAAATAAAATGTTTTGCACAAGAGCAAGGAGCGGCAACTAAAAGGATGAGTGTGAGTTAAAAAGACATTTTAGGAGACTAATACAAGGATGAGCCAAAGCATCGACATAGTCTTTCGAAAGGAGTTGCACATAGTGCATATCATGTCTTTCCCATACCCACACACCAAAGGAGATATAGCAAATAGCTCCACAAGCTTATTAAAATGCGAAAGCATAACACATAAAAACCAAGCTTGTGCCTTTAATTAGAAACCACCAAAGAACCAAAAGTAATAAGAGGTGGTCACTAAAGAATTGGAATACAAAAAAAAGATGTAACTATTATTATGTGTATAAGTTTCTAAGTAGACACAATCACGAGATATAAGTCCACAAATAAACATGTACACACAATATAGGTACAAAGGTAAAGGTCATGATATCCAAGAGGAAGTCATAAATATACCAATAAGATCTTTGCTTAAAAGCAAGCACAAAGCCCAATATATCTTAAAGGAATATAGATGACTCCCAACTCACACTCATCATAGCATCAAAATATCCACAAGGAGAAAGGTTAACGAAGGGATGCTCCGAGTAAGATAACAAGTATCACAAAAGGCAAATGATTTTGAAAAATCATCAATGTTGCACATGAGAGACTTTAAGTAGAAAGTGCTAGATTGACATAATTGGGATCGATGAATCATAGAAATGAATATATAGTCCCCTTATATGTAATCATCCCGGCTTACTCACATTTGCAATAAAGACGTTTTGCAAGAACCAAATTAATTGCAACAAAAGAGATTCATGCCAAGATACAACCTACACAAGGTTGAAAGCTAGAAATGTATGCATGAGGTAGATACTTGTTACCGAGATAGCATTGGTGATGTAGAAGATAAGAGTTAACGATCATCCAAACTTGGCTCCAATGAACCATGGTGACACCACCTTCCTTGTAAATGAGACAAGCTTCCAATGCATCTCCAATGTACCTAAAACAAATTCAAGTACAACATGGTACCCAAACTCATTGGGTCCAAAGTAGTTAGAGCAACTACAATACATAGGACAAACTCCACATAAATATGTGCATATTAATGTGAAATTGAATTTCATGCACATCTTAGCCATATAGGATTTGATGGAGTTTATCCTATATATTGGATCAACGAAAGTAAGCATGCCAAAGAAATACATATAGTAAATATGCATGCACAAGACTTTCAAGAACCAAAAAGATACAATTTGGATAAAACACCAATTAAAACAAGAGAGCACAATTAGTGTGACACGAAAAAATTTGTCCAAATTATATCAAATACCCAAATCAACACATGATTGAAGATACCAAAATGAAAAGATACCAAATGAAAATATGGTCAAGGAATAACCAAACCCTCTACATTTTTCATCACAAAGTACCAAGACGAAAAATGCTTGTCTTCAAAGAGACATATCATCGGGATCTAAAACCAATTAAAGACAAATAGTGTTCAAAACATATAGGATAGCTCCCCCAATATGTGTGCATTATTTATGATTTTGCATTTGAATACAAATGCACACCAATGGGATCATCACACACCATATATATTATACAAACACTAGTCAAATTCAAGAAAGCAATAAGATCCATAGGATACAAGGAAGACAAAAAGAGTTTGATAAAACACGTTTTGGCAACAAAATAAGGCAATTCAAAGCAATGGCCAAAGCGAAGATGGTCTACAAAATTCACCACAAAGATATTTCTCGTGGTAAATAGGAATGAAATACAAGACCAACTTCACAACAAATAAGCATATGTCAAAGGATAGGAATTGAACACATGCTTAGATAGAGATTCTTGACGGCTTCAATTTGATCAACGATCATGCAAAGCACCAAGAAACTCTCTCACACACAAGATCCAAAAGATGAGAGATAAAAGACATTTAAGCAAATATGGAACTTGTTTGAGAAACATGCCACATAGGAACAAGATAATTGACAATATCAATTCTAGGTGGCAAAACCTCACATGTTCACATTTTCTAGGCTTGTAATATGCACATAGCTTATTACTCCCCCATAATGTGATAATCCATTTATTTGAAAACAAGAGGCAAACAAAACCAACTCAAGAAATTAATGGACATTATAGAATTTGAATTTCTCATGAGCATGACATACCACATAGAGAATAGATAATATTGATATATCAACACTAAGTGGTATTCCTCATGTACACACATATTTAGGATTGTGAAGTGCACGAAGCATATCACTCTCCAAAAATGGATAGTCCATTAATCTCTCAAAGAGAGCCAACAAGATAAGATAGCAAATAAAGCAATAAGGCTCAAAACAAGTAAATGGTGTGCAAACCAAAATACACATACTTGATTTCTCAAGATAAGTAAGTAGAGAGCACAACACATACAAACACTAGCAAGGTACAAAACCTAACACATGCAAGGGTGCAAGCAACTTTCAATGAATATATGGTATAAGCACAAGTTACCGCAAGGAGGAACATTGGATAAGAGATAGAACAATGTAACCCAAATGACTTGGCTTGAGAGAATATAATTGATGAAGATCCCTTAATTCTTCATGATGTAGCCAAGTCTCCAATGCCTCCAACAACACCTATTGATCAAGTTTTAGCTTGTTGGTCCCCAACCAAGTTGGGTCCTAAGAGGTTAGTCACAATAGGTTTGGTAACCCAAATGGTTCTTTTCTTGACACCACTTTGAGTACCAACATATTTGGCAAACACATTGCCAACCTTATCCTTTGAAGAGAATAAACATCATCAACTATAATGGGGTTGGATAAGGTACCATTTGTGCATGAAGAAGCAAGGTGACCCTTCTCACGGCATAGGTAGCAACATCGACTTCCTCCTCTCTTCTTAGTTGGAATCCGACTTGAGGAGGAGTAGCTTGATTCTTCTTGGGAAGAGGCGTTCTTCAACTTGAGGAACTTGAGTTTGAACTTGAGGCTTCTTCCCTTGTTGCTTCTCACTAAGACTTCTTCTTCAAAGGGCAAGATCTAACATGGTGCCCTTCAACTTTGCACTTGAAGCAAACAATCTTGGCCGAATCTTTGACTTGTTCTTGGCCCTTTTTCTTCTTGTTGATCTTGGACTTGTTCTTGTTATTGGAGTTGAATCCAAGTCCACTCTTGTCATTGGGGCGTCTTTGAACACTCAACATATTGTCAAGTGTGGACTTCCCAACATGACGCTTTTCCAAGTCTTTCTTCAAAGAAGTGACTTGGGCCTTGAGCTCTTTTAATTCCTCTACATGGTTAGTATCAACACAAATACTAGAGGAAGTAGAAGCTTCATTGTTAGAGCAACAAGGTATGGAAAGTAATTCATCACAAGATGTAGCAACATTGTGAGTGGATGAATCACAAGGACTAGCACAAGACATATAGCATTAAGAGAAGAAGTTGTGCCATTGTCCACATGAGGCTCACAAGATGTTACCTTTGACATAATAGCCTCATGAGCTAACTTTAGCTTAGCATGGGATGCTAGAAGATCATCATTAGAGCTAGAGAGCTTTTCATGACTTTCTTCCAATTTCCCATACTTGCTAGTTAGCAACTCAAGTTGGGCCCTTAGCTCAACATTCTCCTTCAAATAGATGCTTCACAAGAAGTGGAGTTAGTAGCACAAGCATCATTATCATTAGAAATGGAAGAAGACAACTTGACAAGCTTATCATTCTTAGATAGTTGAGTTTGGAGTTGATCATGAGACTTGATAAGGAGAGAGTGTTCACTTTCTAAAGCCTTGTGAGCTTTGTCAAGTTTCTCTATGTCCTCACTTAGTCTAGCATTGCCAACACCAAATTCAACTTTTTCCTTTTAAGCACTTTATATTTAGCAATAGCATGATCTCTTTCCTCAATGATTTTAGCAATGATAAGATCATTTGATTCATCAAGAGATTCAAGTTTCTCCTCAAGAGACACTCGAAGCTCTTGCTCTTCCTCAAGGGCATTCTCTAAGGATGCTTTTTCATCGCATCTTCTCTCTCAATTTTACATTTTTCCTCAAATTGAGTATCCAAATCCTCAATGATTTCTATACATTTAATACCATGAGCAACGATTTCACATAGAGAAGAGATAGCTTCACTACCTTTGGGAAGAGCACCAAGAACAATCTCACCCTTCTTGGTTAAGGTTTCAATGTCAAAATCTTCTCCATGAGGATCCTCAACCACATCATCACATATCTCGGGATTCGAGGTAGAAGTTACCTTGGAATCCTTAGCCATGAGGCAAACATGATTAATGGGTGAGGAGGATGAAGAATTACTTGAAGCACCATTGAGGTCCATGTCTTGTTCCAACAAATGTTGGGATTCCTCTACATTGTTAGTCATGCAAGTACTAGAGGATATGGAAGCATTATTTTCATGACAACAAGACATAGAGAGCATATCATCATTAGATTTAGTTAAGCAACTATTACATGATATGCAAGGACCATCAACTCTAGCATGTATGACATTTGGAGTGCTAGAAGAGTTTAAGTCCAAAGATAGAACATTGCAATGTGATAGAGAAGAAGTATAATCAATAGTAAGTTCACCATCACAATGCAATTTCTATCACCACTCACCATATCATTACCTTGTGACAAATCACATGTTGGTGAAGTGGAAGAAGTTGTGAACTCATCACGGCCGAGGTGGAGGGAGAACAATCATCCTCAATAATTTTGGACACTTCATATATATCTTGAAGCTTGGTCCAAAGCTCATGTGCATTTCGAAAAGGCATGATTGAAGCAAGAACTACATCGCTCAAAACACATATAAGACCATTAGTAACTTGAGTCTCGAGATGAGAGTTTATCTCATCCTCTAAAGATAATTCTTGGAATCCTTTGGAGGAGATAAACTCACATCTACAATCCTCTTAATATAATTTGGACCCATGGCCCTAAAAAGATTAAGCATGCGAATTTTCCAAACATCATAATTTGTGCCATCGAATATAAAAGTGGGATCGTGCACTAATTCTCTAAACGACATCTTTTACTCTCTAGGCGGTAAAGCCCAAAAAGAGAGCCCAGGCTCTGATACCAATTGAAAGGACAATGATGTCGCCTAGAGGGGGTGAATAGGCGATTAAAACTTTTCCGGTTTAGGCTTGCTAATTGCGGAATAAAACTAGGTGTTTAAATTAACAAGCCGACAACTTAAATAAACTAGGCTCACCTATGTGCACCAACAACTTATGCTAAGCAAGACAAGCAACAAGGTGATAGCTATAGAATACTTCAAGCACGAAGGCTATCACAATGTAAATTGCATAAGTAAAAGGCTCGGGTATAGAAATAACCGAGGCACGCGGAGACGAGGATGTATTCCCGAGTTCCTCCTTGTTCAAGGTGGCAACGGGGCCGGGTATGGCCGGGATGGCTCCACCGTCCCCGCCCCGATCCCCGCCAGTCCCCGTCCCCGTCAATCCCCGCGAAGCTATCGGGGGGAAACGGCACCCGTCCCCGTCAAAGTCGGGTACCCGGCACCCACCGGGTCTCCATGGGGACCTCGACGCCGAGCTCTGGCGAGCTAGGTCATGGGCTCATGGCAGCACCCAGAGCCGATAAGAGGAGGGCTTGGAGGAGGTCGTCGGTGGATCAGGCGGCGGAGAGAAGACGGAGGTGAGGAACAAGGAGGCGACGGTGGTTGCTCGCTCGCGAGTGGGAGCCCTGCATGACGGTGCTCGAGGGATTGGGGGCTGCTGGGAGTTGAGAGAGAGATACCAGGGAGAGAAGGGAGGCCAGAGGCGAGCGAGACGCCAGGGAAGGAACCAGGGGCGGCGGCGCAGGGGGCGGTGCATCGAGCGCAGGAGGCGGCGCATCGAGCGCAGGGGGTGGGCAGAAGGGATGCTGTTGGGGATCGATCGACTGGAGGTCGTGTGCTGGGAGCGTGTTGGTTTAGGTCGAGTGGGTGGGCCGGTGGGCCTTGAGTAGAGTTTTTAGGTAAAAAATGTCTTCATGTCCCACGTGTCAGTCCTTCGCGGGTATCCACGGAGCCTCCATGGGGTGATTTTGCCCCCCCATCCCCGCCCCGTTAAGCTATCGGGTACCCGCCAGGGTATCCCCGTGGAGGCAATTTGCCCCCCGTCCCCGGTTCTTAGCGGGTATATACCCGCGGGTACCCGCCCCCACGGGGAAAACTGCCATCTTGACTCCTTGTTAAGGGAGTATGTCTCGTTGGAGAGGTGTGAACCGACACAACGGTTCAACAACCACAAAGGTTTCACCTTCTTCTCCGATGAACCGCACCACAAAGGCTTGGTTCACCTTCCACTATCGGAATCCTTCAAGGCGAAATCCGGAGCCTTTCAACAATAATCCGAGGCACAACCCACAACGGGATTGGGGGCTCCCGAACAGCTTTACAAGTGACCACAAAGGTCTCAACCACCACACGGGCGTCTAGGGTCCAAGGACCCAAGTGTAACAAGTTCACAAGCTTTCAACTTCCACGAATCTTCGTGGAGAGCACACCGATGCACCAAATGCAAAAGGCAAGAGCACAAGTGCTCAAATCCTTCACTCTCAAATTCCAACAAAGCAAAAAATGCTTACGGGGGAATAAGAGAGGAAGAACAAAGAGGAGATGCACCAAGAACTCCAAGATCAAAATCTACTAGGTTCCCCTCACTTAGATGAGAGATGGATTGGTGGAAATGTAGATCTAGATCTCCTATCTTAAATCGCTCAAAGATATACAAGAATCATGGGAGGAATTGAGAGGGGCAAGCTTTTCCAAGGTCAACAATGGAGGAGAGAGAGGGAAAAAACGAGCAGCCCAAGGTTGAAAAAGGGGAGGGGTATTTATAGCCCCTCCACAAAAATAGCCGTTACAGCAACTTATACCGGAATATCCGGCCCTCCACAAATGTCCGGTGCAAATATCCGGCCCACACCAGAGAGACGCGCAACCGGGGCTCAAAAAACATCTTCGAAAAGCTTTGAGGGCCGGAAAATCCGGCCCCAAGGCCCGGATAGTCCGCCCCTGGATAATCCGGTTTTCACAGAAACATCTAAACGAAAACTGCAATATCTTTTTCATCCGGACTCCGATTTTGATGATCTTGGGCTCGTTGGAATCGCAACGAAGAGCTCTCCAAGATCATGCAGAGAAACATCATAGTCCATCATGTGAGGAGAACCAACAAGGAGAGAGTTTGACCTCTCTTAGAAAAGACAAACCGGTAAAACCTCCAACATAAAAAACGCAACAAGATATTCAAATGAAATTCGTTTTTGATGAATTAGAGCTTGGTATGGAGATGAACACAAGATCTAAAGCCTCACATGGATAAAAACCAAATAAGAACCAAGAAAGATGATATGCCAAGTATGCGAAGGTTTGAGCTCTCCACAAAGATGCGATCAAGTTCCTCACTTGAGAGCCCCTCTTGATAGTACGCCATCTATCCTATAACCTGGTCTCCCATTAACACCATGAGACCGGTAAAATAGAAAACCTATCAAGATCATACATTTGCCTTGCGCATTCCACTTGAGCTCGATGATGACGACCTTGACTCTCTCAAGTTGGAACACCTTTCTTGATTGTGCTTACTAGCACATGCTTGATGAAGACTTCTCCAAATGCTCCCCCATACTCCATTATGGGAGGGCCTCGCTAAGCTCCGTCGTCATGTCTCCTTTGTAAGCTTCAATCAAATGATATCTTCCGAGATGCATCATATTGAACTTGCACTTCATCTTCTTCTTTTGATATGTATGATGGCTTGGAGGCAAACATGATTGTTCACTCAATCTTCTTTTCCAAGTCATACTTGCAATGAGCTCAACTCTACTCATGACCATTCTTCATATAAACCCTTGAATAGAACATTGGTCATCATGTCATCTTGAAGAGTCCAACACATGAACTCCTATATTTTCCCATGGACAAGATCTATAAGAATATCTCAATGTAAACATTAGTCCATAAGGATTGTCATTAATTACCAAAACCACGCATGGGGCAACACATGCACTTTCATGTTTTACTTCTTGTTACACCATAATTGTGATACATTGTGTAATGTGCAAAAGTAGTACTAATAAATGCTAACCTAATTTGTCTGAAATTTTTCAAGATGTAGATTAAATCCGAATGGAGGGAGTATATGCTAACCACAAGGAAATACAAAATAAATTGTAAATCAGTAGCTTGATTGAAGAAGTTTCAATATGCATCCTCAAACACACAATCACAGAAAAAGTGAAGTCGTATTCCCTCATAAACAGACAAAGTGAATGTATTATTAGGCCTGTGCCAATGCATAGCACGTTGTCATAGGTGCAATAAAGATATAAGAGATAGCTATGTCAATGCTAATGCATTGTTTCTTACTATGATTGGGCTAATTTAATGATTTGGTAAAAATCCATGCATATGATTGGGCTAGCACTATTTTTTGTCTATGGCTACGTGCAAGAGTTGTATCTTAAGACCAGCTATAGTGGAGAGTATCATATATGGGTATCATGCATATGATACTAGTCTATGTTACTACCTTCACTATGAGTAGTAACATATTTGTGGTATCATATGGTATAGCATTAATTAGCTTGTAGACTCATCATGTCTTGGAATGCGTTATGTTACGGTATCTACCTATGATATCACCACCATCTCTTTTATCATTAATTGCAGTGCCACATCATATTTTTGCCAACATGACATGCATGATACTAGCTATGATACCACCACTATGGCTAGTCTAAGCTAATATACAACCTCACACTCTCTCCTCATTAATTAGTATGCCACGTAAGCAAAATACATATGAAACCGTGTTAAGAAGACAAAAGCAGATGTCAGTGAAACTGGTCATAATACTCCCTACGTCTTGACTACAGGGAGAGTGATAAAAGACCATCTTCTGGTTACTGTGCCGGTGGCTGTGGTGCTTTCTGTAGCGATTACTTGTGGCAAGCAGGAAAGTAAGTACGGCTTTCGATAGCTAATACGAGTTGGGATGACCAGCGACGTCAAGAGGGATAAAGCAAAACTCGCTATAAGCTCTTTAAAACGAGCTGGCACATGCCTTATAGTAACATCGTAGAGCCACCATCTAAAAGAGAGAGCCATCTGTGTATTTCTGTACCATATGACACGTTCAGGAGGCAATTTAAAACGCAGAATGATGCATGGCGTCGTGATTAGCAGGTTAGCTGGCTTAAATTAATCCGCGTAATGTCCTGCGAGGCAGGCAGGGGAATGCACACGAGCCAGGCAAACATGCAGAGGCCAGGCGAGGTGACGAGCTAAGCTATAGCTTACTCAAACAGTTTGGGGGCATAGTTAAGGAAGAAGCTTCTACCACATGCTACAGCCTTACAGAAGAAGCAAAATTTTCAGTCAAGTAGATGTTCAGGTTATCCCCAACTTCCACCAGGGATCAAGCCAGAAATTTGACAGGCTCGGCACGGCTAGCAAGTAGCAACAAACTCATACTTCATAGTTCATAGGACTTCTCCGCAGGAACTAGGATGGGCTGACCTCGGCGACCCAAAAGGGTTCACGGACGGACAAATCCGCACCGATGTGAAAGTTCCAGAACTTGCCTCCTTCCGGGTCGTTGCTCCCACGGAAATACTTTTCGCAGGATTTGCTTGCCATGAACTTGCAACACTTGCTCAGCTTGGAGAACGCCTCGTCTTGCGTGAATGGTGTGCAGCTTGGATCGGCCATTGCGACCACCACGGTCTTCAGCGCCTGCGCGTTCTGAAAGAAGTACTCGAGGAAGCCGACCTCGCCTGGCTCCCCTTTGAACTCACGGAGACTCGTCACCTTGATGCGCGAGGCGACGTTTTCGATGGGGCCAGATTGCTCCCAGAACTTGGCCGTGATGAGGTCACCAGTGGGTTTATCGCATTTGTCACTCTGCAAAAAAATTGATTACATCAGTCAATAATTAGGAAGCATTTCAGGAAGGTGGGATGGCATGTGTTTAGAAAGGAAGTCCCAAACTACGTTGGAAATCAAGAATCCAAGCAATAAAAATAGAGATAATGCTAACAGTAAACTGTCACACAGTTCCACAACAAATGTCATAACACAAACCTATGATTATATAAACATCCTACCTGATAATTCAAATTGGGTACTCTAGTGCGTGCATAGAGCCGCTGGCTGAGTACAAATGGCCATGCTTGGAGCTATGATTGGTGAAGAATGTATATGATAACAGATTAACAGCTCAAGTATGCCTAGTCATTTTACCAATGTTGTCATCACCTTGCTTTGTAATCGAAAGGGGCGATTACATAGCCTAGCATGCATAATACACACATGACTCACATTTCACAGTAGAAGAAAATACAGAAGACCATACATCGCTCTAAATAAGTCAGAAACAGCAAGCAGTATAATGTCCTGCAAATCAGAACAAAATTTTCAAGTAGAAAAATGTAAGAATGTGAGCAAAGTATGAATAATATGAGATGGATTTGTCCATAGCTTTCGTTAGCTGTCTGGAAAGAAAGGGCAATACTATCCTCAAATTCCTTTTTTTGTGTGAGGAAATGGAGCCTTTCCTCAGCCAAGATTCAGAATCTATACTACATAAAGTTGAAAAATGTAAGAAAGTGAGCGAAGTATGAATAAGATGAGATGAATTTGTCCATAGCTTTCATTAGCTGTCTGGAAAGAAGAGGCAATACTATCCTCAAATTCCTTTTTTTTTGGTGAGGAAATGAAACCTTTACTCAGCCAGGATTCAGAATCTATACTACATTAAGCTCCTAAGCTCCTGATATGGTGAAACTGATGTATTAGCTTCCATTAATATAGTACTACAGTATGATGCTGCCAGAACTGCCTCAAGAACTGTCGACATGAATGTCCATGTTTTTCTTTACCTGGCGTGATAGTTTACTACGTGTAAGTGTAACTTCCTTAAGTTAAGTAAGCAATGCAATATGAACATGAATACTTGTAGATCACAGGAACAGTGAGAAAAACTTCCTTAAGTTAAGTGTAACTTCCTTAAGTTTTCTTAGCCTAAGTCTAGTGATTTGCTTCCTTAGGCATGTCCAGATCTTGGTTTGATAAGGATGTTTTTGCTCGTGCCACAACATGAAAATCTGGACATGCCTAAGGAAGCAAATCACTAGAAACCAAGAGATGTGGACAATATATTGTGGCACGAGCAAAAACATCCTTATCAAATGTAATAACAATATAATCACATGCAAGCTCAGAACAAATTTTGCAAGTAACTTATAGAGCAAAAATGGTAAAGATGTAGCAAAGCACGAATAAGCTGAGATGAATTGGTCCATAGTTTCCATTAGCTGTCTGGGAAAAAATCTAGAAAAGGCAATACTATCATCAAAGTCCTTTTCCTAGAGGAAATGGAGCGTGTTTTTCAGCTGAAATTCAGAATCTATACTCATATGAACAGTGGGAAACTGGAACAATAATCATTGTACCACAACGAAAAAATTCAAAATAAATCAAGATACTGGAACAATTGTACCACAAGGAAAAAAAAAATCTTCTCAGATGTGATAATGCAAACAGATGAGCATGAAACCTTTCCTAATACGAATTGTGTATTCTATTCTATGTATGTAGATTGTAGTGAAGACATGATGGATGAGAAAATATGCGAGGCATGTCATTTGAACTACAACTGGTCACATTTATACATCATAACTGGTACTTAAACTAGCTTTACGATAGCCATCAAGTATCTTCTATAGTACTACAGTATGCCAATGCCAAAACTACCTCGAGAACCGTCGACATGAGTGTGCAAGTTTTCTTTACCTGACATGATAGTTTACTATATGTAACTTTCGTAAGTCTAAGAAAGCAATGCATATGAACACAAATATAGATCATATGGACAGTGGGAAACACTAGAACAAGAAAATCTGGACACGCGTAAGAAATAAAAAACATCCATGAATAAGCTGAGCTAAATTAGTCCACAGCTTCCATTAGCTGTCTGCAAAGAAAAGGCAATACTATCATCAAAGTCATTTTTGGAGAGAAAACGAAGCATTTTTTTCAGCTAAGATTCAGAATCTATACTCATATGAACAGCGAGAGACACTAGAAAAACAGAATCTGGACACGCCTACAGAATAAAAGCGCCACAAACCAAGATACTGGAATAATAATGATTGCACCACAAGGAAAAAATTCTTATCAAACGCATACAGATGAGCATGAAGCATTTCATAATCTAATCGTGTATTCTAGTCTATGTATGTATATTCCGAGAAGACATGCTGGCTGAGAATAAATGTGAGGCATGTCATTTGAACTATAGATGGTCACATTTTATACATCATAATGGGCAAGGTTTGCCTAAGCATTTCAGGCAATGTGCTCTTTAAGGTACCAAATGATATTTGTACCTAAACTAGTTTGCACCATTCACATTACAGTGACCAACCAAATCAACCATATACAGAGCAGAGCCGAAGTAGTTGTACGCATTAATCATTAGTTGTACTTATACTAGTTTGTCTCAAGAATGTGCAAGTTTTCTTTACCTGACATGCTAGTTTACTATGTGTAACTTTCGTAAGTGTAAGTAAGCAATGCATATAAACACAAATACTAGTAGATCATATGGACAGCGCGAAACACTAGAACAAGAAAATCTGGACACGGCTAAGGAAACAAATCACTATAAATCGAGATACTGGGACAATAATCACTGTGACACAAGAAAAAACATCCATGAATAAGCATAGTTAAATTGGTACAAATCTTGCATTAGCTGTTTGGAAAGAAAAGGCTGTAAAAGGCAATACTGTCATCAAAGTTATTTTTTGTGAGGAAATGCAGGGCAACGATTCAGAATCCATACTCATATGGACAGTGAGAAACACTAGAACAGCAGAATCTGGACATGCCTAAAGAATAAAATCGCTATAAACCAAGATACTGGAATAATAATCATTGTACCACAAGGGAAAAAAAATCATCAAACGCAAACAGATGAGCATGAAAAACTGTATGTAGATTGCAGAGAAGACATGATGGCTGAGAATAAATGTGAGGCATGTCATTTGAACTATAGGCAAGGTTTGCCTAGTCATCCAGGCAAAGTGCTCTTTAATAAGGTAACGCGTGATATTTGTAGTTAAACTAGTCTGGATCATGATCATCATTCACATTACACTGGAACCATATACAGAGCTGCTCCGAAGTAATTGTACGTACGCACTAATCAGAAGCTTGCAATATGTAACCAACAGCATGCAAGAAGTGTGTAGAAATGTAAGCTGAAGATGAATTGGTGACAACCTTGATATGCAGGCTCTTTACGTTGGGAAAGCATCTGAGGAAGGTAGGCACCATGTTGACGTCACTGCGAACTCCGAAACACACTTTGAGGCTCAGAACCTTGACGGTCGTGAGCATGCTTCCTGTGCTCGCCGTTATCCCTGGCTGGAATTAATTCGCCCAGTTCAAGAAGAAGCAATTAAGATCACACAATTTAGTTCTCCTAGTGGAATTAAAGGAAGGAGAGTACGTACCATGATGATGGTGTCTCGTATCTCTAGGACCTGACCAGGCACCAAGAATCCAAAAGATTTCAGCTTGGGGGCGTCGCCAATCCTGACTCTGCTGCACAAGCCTGCCTTACCACGGTCGCGAATCGATTCATACATGACGAAGCGCTCGAGGCGTGGAGCCTTCACCACGGCGATGTTCTCCAGCACCGAGGCGCAGATCTGCACGCAGCGCAGGGTGTGGCTGACAAGGCGGAGGCGCAGCCCCTTGTAGCATCCCATGATGTTGAGGGTCTCCAGCACGGGCTCCTGGCGACGAGGGAGTCGACGAGGCCGTGGTCCATGTCGACGCAGCAGAGGCCGAGCTCGCGGAGGTGGGGGAAGGAGGCGCCTTGCAGGGCGGGCGTGTCGGGCAGCTTCCAGAGGCCGACGTAGAGGCGGGTGAGCGTGGTGATGGCGAAGAGCGTGGCGGGGACGGGCAGGTCGCGCGGCCAGGGGCGGTTGACGAGGACGAGGTCGCGGACGCCCTTGGCGGCGAGGAGCTGGAGCCAGCGCGCGAGCTGGGCGCGGTACGGGTCCATGCGGCTGCAGACGAGGTGGACGCAGGCGAAGGGGCCCGGGTGGGCGTCGAGGATGGCGGAGACGGCGGCGGTGACGGCCGGCGCGTGGGCGGGCCTGGGGCGGAAGCCCTGGCCTTTGGGGAGGAGGAGGGCGTCGACGAGGACGAGGGGCGTGCGGAGCCAGACGCTGCGCCAGCGCGAGGAAAGGACGGCGGTGCGCGCGGCGTCCTTGACGGGGAGGCGGGAGACGATGTTGCCGAGGATGGTGTGGGGGAGGCGGCTGATGCGGTCCGCGCGGTCGGGGGCGGCGCCGGCGGAGTGGAGGCGGCAGCCGTCATAGACGGGGAAGTTGGGGAGGTTGAAGTAGACGAGCGCTAGCTCCGTCTCCGCGGCTCGGTCCAGGTCGTGCGGTCGCAGCCCTTGCGCCGCATCTCGATCGCCGTCGCGGGGTCCACGTTGGTGAACTGCTCCCGCCCGGCCATGGCCATGGTCGACGGCAGCCGGCCGGCGAGGTCTCTGAGTGGAGTGGACAGTGGTGTGTGATGCGGAGACGGCGGCGGCTGTCATATAGGGCGCGTTTGGTGGCCCTTCAGCAACCCAAACAGGCCCGTGGGCTGCAGAGCCACCCGGGTTGTTTGTTTGCCTGCAGCCCGTTTTTTGGCTGGCATGCTGGTTAAAGCACTCTCAGGCCAGGCCCGATAGGAACTGCCGAATCGGCAGTTTCCATGGAGCCAGGCCGCGGGGCTGCAAAAAGTGGAGATGAACGTGCGCGCGGGGAACGGCGGGAAACGGCGAAATACTTCCCCTGTTTCGCGCCATACCTAGCTCATTTCCCCCTCTCTTGCCCGGTCACCTCCGCACTTTTCCCAAACCACACCGGCGGCTCCTTCCAGGCGACTAGATCGGTGACCGTACCGGCGACCACACCGGCGGCTCCTTCACCTGCACTTACGCGGCTGGCTTGCGGTTGTGGCACCGGAGCGGCTTCAGCTAAGGATCCGCGTCGTCGTCTCCACGGGCGGCAAGACCTGCACTTCTTCATCGCCGACAGCGCCGACCTCTCCATCATCTCCAATGGCGGGAGCCAAGGTAAAACTCTTCCCTACTAGTGTTAGAACAGAACGACATAGTAGATCTAGAACGTACTCATGTCAGATCCATTCTATTAGGACGACGCAATGGCGTTGACCAAGCAGACGGCATCACTGATTGCCGTCATTCAAGACTAGGTGATGATGATTCGCAAGATCTTAGTTAAGCGGTATGCTTTTGCTAGACTCCCATATGGTCCTATGTTAGGTCGAGATCGGGAGAGGATGGTAAATCTGAACTTCATCTACAACACTTGTGAGATAGAGTTTATTCAAATGCTTAGGATGGGTAGAGGACCCTTATATGAACTTGTCAAGAGGTTTAGGGAGGGGGGTCTGCTCAAGGATAGCATCCACACGTCTGTGGAAGAGCAAGTTTACATCTTCCTTCATGTCGTAGGCCATAATCAGAGGTTCAGAGTCATCCATAGCACCTTCAGAAGATCAATTGAGACAATCTCCCGGTACTTCAAGCAAGTACTGTACGCTATCGGTGAGCTAAGGCATGAGATGATCAAGCCACCCACAGGCCAAACGTCGGCGAAGATTAGAGATAGCTTCAGATGGTACCTGTACTTCAAGGTAAGCATTGCTCTGTTTGTGTAATCAGTGTTGCGAAATGTTAGGACAGAGTATTCACTAACAGGACTGTATTGGCATTTGCAAGACCGTATTGGCGCCATCGATGGTACTCACATCACAGCTAGAGTGTCGAAAGAACAATCCAAAGCTTTCAGAGGAAGGAAGCACTACACCAGCCAGAACGTGCTTGCAGCTGTGGATTTTGATCTGAAGTTCACCTATGTGCTGGCAGGCTGGGAAGGATCAGCACATGATGCAACCATTCTTGCTGACAGCATGTCTAGACCTGACGGATCAATATACCTGATGGTAAGTTTTACCTTGGTGATGCTGGTTATGCTTGTCGCCCTAGAGTCTCCCCCCCCCCCCTTCGAAGCACCAGGTACCATCTGAACGATTCAGTTCAAGATTCGCTCCTGCGACAGCCAAGGAATTGTTCAACCTGAGACACTCGAGTCTTAGAGTGACAGTCGAGAGAGTTTTGCTGCACTGAAGAATCGATTCAAGATTCTGGACCAGAAGCCATTTCACACCTTCGAGACCCAGGTGAAGCTTGTCCTTGCATGCTGCATCCTACACAACTGGATCCTGGGGTGGGGTTTTGATGAGCATGTCCCAGCTGAGGAGGATGTGACACCTGATGACATTGATCAAGGCCATGGCGTCGTCGCTGATGACAATGAAGCTTGGAAGAGCAAACGGATGGAGTGGGCTGAAGCAATGTGGGCAGACAGAGGCAACAGCAGGTTCTGAAGATGAAGCATCATCGTGAAGAAGAAGAGGACCATGAAGAAGAAGATGATGAACTGTGAACTATCACACCCCTTCCCCCACAAACTATCTACCGGCCTGTAATATCAGTACTGCTAATTGATTCGTACTAGTTAGGGATGTGCTATGGATGCACTGGAACTGCCATTCGTAGTAGTTATGGCTGAATTATGGATGAACTAAAACGGTCATTCGAGCTAGCTAGGGATGAATTATGGATGAACTGCATTTGCCTATGTCCTACCGTTGTTTTGCTTGCAACCAAACAAACCGCCCTGCAGCGAGCAAGCCGTTTGGCCGTAGCTGCAGGCTACCAAACGAAGAGCACCAAACTTGCTCACTGCTGTGATGCGGGCTACCAAACAAGATGGACAACACGTATTTAGGGGTGGCTACACTCAGCACTGCCCCCTGGAGCCTGCCCCCAAGGCAACGAGATATGGCTGCAGGCTACCAAACAGGCCAATATTGTAGTATTCTTGTGTGGTGTGGTGTGGTGTGGTGGACTGGACCTAGGGCTTCCTTGTTCAGTTGGGCCAAATTCCGACACAGCTCGTCATTTGGCCTGCGACGCGACCCTTGTCGTCGATAAGTTTCTTGGTTCCCCATTGACGGGAAGGACCAACATATATTTTGTATTTGAGAACATTGACCATATGTACTTACAAGTTTATCATACATGCAACTAAATTGTGTGTGTAGAGCATGGCACCCCTTGCCGTGAGACACTAGAGACACTAGTATGTCTCAAGTTGAAATGTCTAATGTGATGGGACACTTCCGAATGAAGGATCTCACATGGATCTTGGTCGGGGTGATGTGTCGTAAATCCATGGTGATTTGGGTAACAACCAAAATATAGCTGGTGGAAATGTTTCCAGGTCATTCAAAGTGATATCTTGTTGATAGGCAGTAGTGACCATGTAAGACCTATAAAAACATAGATTCATATGGTGTTCGATTGTTTGGCGTGATCCTTGACATCGATGCAAGGTTGGAAGCCTTTTATGAAGACATTGTAAGAGAGATCATCTCTTGTTATTCTCCCTTCCACAAATAATATTCATGTGGGAAGAACATGGTTCCAATAGTGAAGCTCATAACTCCCCCCGAAGGAAAGCAACGTGTTTGAAAGGAATATCTTGAAGTTTAAATAAGAGGTCAGAACAAACCTCCTCTTACGCGCATAGGTTTAACATCCGTGCAATGTGAGGACACAAGTATAGATGGAAGGCTCCACTACCACCAAAGCCTATATAAGGGGTGAAGGAGATTGTAGGCAGAAAACAAAAAAATCTAACAACGATAAGCTTAATCTAGCGAGAATCTATAATAATGCAGATATACTATAACGGAGGAGATCGATATACATACCCTTGTAGACCAAAAAGTAGGGATTACGCTCCCGCACAAGCATTGTCGATGAAGCCGATGTAGCCGACCTCGAGGTCGTGTAGACGAACTCCTCCAAGCGTCGCAAGCGTGCCGCCTCGCAGGGCTTCGCACACGTACGATGAAGATGACGACCTCGAGGGCTCCGATCCAGCCGAGCATCAGAAGTAGAAGATTTGGACCGAAGACCAGCAGCACGGTGGTGTGCATATGGTGAAGAAAACCTCAACCTGTACGCAACTCCAATTGCGGAGTCACCTCCGAAGGTGAGAGAGAGAGGAATTGGTGTGTCTTTGGAGGCATGGGATCACCCCCTATATATTGTCGGAGGGGGGTTGCCACCCTTGGTGGCTTAGACATGTGGGACTAATCCCACATGGTTCGGCCGCCCAAGGGTAGCCGCCGGCCCTAGGTGGGCCCATGTGACCCACCAAAGCCGGCCAACCCCTTCTCCCCTTTGGGGTTCGGTCCCCCGCCCCCTTCTTGGGCCTCTCTTCCGGAGTTAGGCCATTTAGAGTAGAGACTGCCCAAAAATTCGAAAATAAATAAAATAAATATATTTAATTATTAATTCAACTAATTAATATTAAATACATATTATCTAATTTATTCCGGCTTCGAAACAATTTCGTCGCTCTCTGATCTTCATCTGATATGTCCCGGAACGCTTCTGGTACTCTCTTCTATTTTCTCTTCTGTGTCCAATCCAATTTAAACGTCACTCCCCTTAAGTGTGTCACCCTAGCAGTTTGAGAATACTCCAGACATGATCGAGATCCGTTCTCCGATCAATGACTAATAGTGGGGTCGTGGATACCCATAATAGTCCCTGTTAGTACACGTATAACTGTGTCGTTCGAAACTTAGACGTCAAGTCTTAAAACTTTTGCCTCGCGGTACTTAGTTTGTTCGAGACTCGACCTCAGGCATCACGATACCTGGCTTGATCTCGTTATCGACAATACAATTATTTACTCGTCTGTGATATTACATCCCGTGACCTAGTCACATGCTTGCAAGCTCATTGAAGTTCACGCCGTAATCATCGCATCGAACTGATATGTCATGACGATTTTTGCCAACCTCGTCGACGCCAGAGAGAGGCAAAATGCCTGGAAGAGAAGGACATGAGTCTCTCCGAGCCCACGAGCAAAGACCAAAGCGTTCATCTGGCGCTCCTTGCATGTGGAAAATGCTCATGTAGCCCACCATCGCCGAACACCTCACAGACCATAGGTATACCTGGCAGGATCCATCTCCATAAACGATGCCCCAAGAGGGAACACGATGTTGAGCGGAGCTTAGCCCCCGCCATCGTCTGATCGGAAATTAAGATCTAGGTTTCCCCTTGAGCATGACGGCAAGGTAGGTCAGAGCTGGGTATGACGCCTTCACCAACTGAATGACGCTGTAAGAGCCTCTGTCAATGATTTCGGCCACATCTATTTTGTGTTTTTAGCATCTATAAGGCCCCGCTTGGATGCCTAGAAATGCTAACCGGCTCGTATTTTTCCCACCCATCTCACATGTAAATTATACGGACGTGGGAGGTCTGGATTTCCTCCCGACGGATTACGGAGGTGAAATGACGAAACAATCGGGGCCTAAATCCTGAATATGCAAGCTTGCTCTACTCCCCCCCCCCCCCCCCCCCCCCCCCCCCCCCCCCCAACACCAAAAGATGAATTCAATATGAAGCTGTGTTGCATGTGTCGTCTAGAAATTCAAAACAAAAAATCATGTATAGAAATGTGTTATCAAGCTGAAGAGCACAGTTATCAAGCGGTGGCTAATTGGAGAGGAGGTACCGCCCCTGTTGACAGCAAGACTGCCATCTTGGCGTTGTAATTGCCTCTTTGGCAAACTCTTTTCATATGCTTAAACACCTATCCAGGGTGTATGCTTGAAAAAATATTTTACATATGTGTTCTCAATACTCTTCAGATTCCAATATCGCGTGATTCCTTTGGACGCTTGCTCTTATTGTGTGGGGCTCGTTTTCTGAGGCAACCCGCACGAGCGTACCAAGTCAGCTGGATGACTTTGCGCAGTGACGCGAGCGAGAAATCCATCCTCTCATCAGCTGTACGTGCATGCATATCTGAGACTGAAACCACGATTTGTGGGGAAATTTCTGATCTCCAAGCACCGCCTGGACTTCAGTATAGTTCAGACGACAGCAAATAAAAGAAAGATAAAGGGCATTTGCAACTACATCTAAAACACATGTACCACATGGAAAAGCAAAATTTCTCGTATATATATTTTCATGTGATTTTTCTTACAATGTCATATACTTCCACATGCAACTCATCCACGGGGAGGCACGCACGAAATATAGGAGTGCCAGTGTAATTTACAGAAAATTGGAAATAAAAAAGAGATACTTCACATGGGCTGAGGCAGGTTTTTTGTACTTGTCTTCTGAGTTTTCGAACTAGTCTTCCAAGTTCTTCATATATTCTTTCGACAGCTTCGAGTTCATGATCAGTTCTTGCTCTGCCACCAGAGAATCCCCCGACTCGATCAACGCGTCTAGTGTTGGCTGATGCACACACAAATCGTATCAGGATATTAGACATGTATGTTAGTGCATTGCTTGGGAGTGAAATACCTTTGGAGGGATAAATGTTGGAAGCTTTTCTCTATTCTTTCGCTTGAGAAGCTTTTCGCCTAGCTGCTCATGACCACCAATGTCATTTACCCACTGCGACACGAGTGATGACATGGATGTTATTTAGCCATTTGTTGAGAAAGACTTTCCAAGCATGGTATTATTAATTAGGCTAATTCTGAAGAAAACTTGCATGCCACTGCCAAACTTTTGCCTGGCCCTTTCTATTTCTATGAAAAATATATGTTTAGAAAAACTCCAACGCATGAGACAACACATAAACAACCATAAGAATATCAAATGTCCTGAATCAAAAGTAAGTACCTGCAAGATAGCCTGGTCATATGTCCTGGATCTCAAAGCTCCATAAAAGTCCAGAGCTGCAGCAACTTATAGTCATAATAAGTTATTCAAATGTGGAAGCGAAATAGTACTTTCTTCCCGCTGAATGAAAGGACACTGTCGGGGCTAAGTGAAACCTAATTCCGACCAATAACTAAATACACCAGTCAGACAATGTGATAGAACTTAAAATGAGAAAGAGGTGCTTTTTCAGACATTAATGGTTTAGCTATCATCGAAGACTTGCAGGTCAGTGTAACAAAACATACTGGTTCATTGTATGGATTCTGAACTGATTTATGACTATATATGTATTATGTTCCAACAAACATACTTCTCTCAAAAACTTTAAGATTAAGATATCAGGCCCACTCTGCAACCTATTATTTGAGATAAGCGGATAACAGGATTCTCAACTATCAAACATTTCTCCTTTCCCTTATATATTCACATCCCAAGGCAGGGAAAGGAGATGGGCGTATATGAAGCCCTATCTAATGCTTAGCAAGGCACAAGTCAAATATTTCAAACACAAAATAACGTGAGTGACCTATGTACTGCATATTCCATCATCCAAAACTAAGTGGCATACGCTGCAAACTCAATGTTATAGTTTTGGCAAAACGAGTACCTTGATTTGGAAACGTGTCTACAATGCTTGACACTTCCTCAACAGATAACCCATCCTTTGTGTACATACGGTGGACAATGTTAATTATATCCTCACGGGTGGGCTGCCTGTTGAGCAAGAGTGATCATACAGCAAGTACAAAGGTTTCAAATTTTCTTGTATAAATTAAATATAGTCAGTGCAAAGTAGTAGTACGAAACTACATACAATTAACAGAGAAGGCTGAAAGAATATATCAAATCGGCCCCAATCTGCAAACTAAGATAATCTCTGAAGTATAAAGTTGAAGGAAATGTTTTAATTCTGTAGTGTCAAAATTGTAATGCCAAGATATTAGCCAATGTAATTGCCGAATAATACAAAGACCTAGAACAAAAATGAAACAGCGCAGTTGAGTTTTTCAGTTTGTCAACACGGTTGCTTCAGATGGAAGGACAAACATACCAGTAGAACTTTTCCATCCTCCCATCACGAATCAACGGAGCATATAGTGTTGAAAAATCATTTCCAGTTGCTATTATTGGGACTCTATGTGTTATATCAGATTCCCTCCATTTCTGCCCAATGCTAACCCTGGTAGGATTATCTGCCAAGTTCATCAAAGTTCCAACCACGATTTGATTATTGACCGTCATTTGTGTGTTTCCTGGCAACAACAGTAAAATATATTATTAGGGTATTCCCAACCATTAATATCTATGTGTTTGAATGACGAACTCTAACATTAATCAACCACATAAGAATATGGTTCAATTCTTCCAAAATCAAAATTGCTTTCCACACAACGAATAATATGGCATAAAGATAGACATCCAGATCCACCATAATCAACAAGGCCATCAAAATACTTCAATAACTGACTTACCAAATCTTCCAACACCAGCGTCTAGGTCATTGATCATCAAACAACTCATTTTCCCCTATACCATAAAAAACTTGTGAAAGCATATTCTTGTAAGGAAAAAAAAACCAAGCATCATCATTATGACAACATTAGCATAGTACTTTGGTTGTGACACACAAGAGTAAATCGCCACGAAGCACTTGCAATTCCCAGGAGATGTAAACTTAAGGCATGGAAACATTTCATCATGGCAAGATATGAACCCATTGAAGTAGACAATGGGACAGTATACTAGAAGGATAAACGAGTAACAGGTGGAGTATCATATTTGGTAGTCATCGTGCAAGATATGAACACACTGAAGTAGACAATAGGACACTATATCAAGAGGATAAAAGAGTAAGAGGTGGAGTATCATCTCTGGTAGTTTGGGAGCATTTCCACTATCACAAGATACCAATCTTGAGCTAGCAGCTTTTATCTAATAATTTCAATTATTATTATTATTATTTATTTCAAACGGGGATCACTGGATACCTCGATAGTAGGACACATTGCTACCAAGCAACTACAATGATTCGTAAAATCACTTGTCTACATATGTAAATCATCAAGGACTGTATCATATTGCATAACTTTGCAAATTATTTGATAATATTATTTTATTTAATGGTCACTAGTCACTTTTCATAAAACTTAATCTGTAGGGCACATTATGAAATCTGAGTAGCTGAATACACCTTCTTACTTGATTTTGAACTACTTGAGAGGCTGTTCTGTATCGGTCACGTATAAGCCTCCCAGGTTCTCCTGCAACACGAGCAGAAAAAAACTGACCAACTAACAACCAATCACTATCCATTGTCATACCTTGCAACTTTGCTAATTATCATAACTGCAAAAGAGCAACCAATCACTATTTTTTATAAGGATCAGATTTGGCAGAACATAATACCAACTGCCTGTTGAACAGAATTTAGCAGCCTTTCATCAAGCATGGTGAAATTAAACCAATCTGAACACCAGAAAAATGAGACAACAGGAGAAGGGGGCCCTTGGCATTTTGTAATAAGAAGCAAGAGCCTCGGTTGCAATACTCGTCCTAGGCTGACCTGGAGCACCAGACAGTGCCCTAGCACTGAGCTAGGGCTAGGTTTTCAATCTGAAAACTGTTTATCCACCAAAAAACAAAAACCGGGACATTTGTCCCAATTGTTCGCAGGCTTGAGGCAGATACAAGATGACTTTCATATGTTAAGTGCAGTACATAAGTCAATGAAAACTATAAACGCCTCGAAATGATGTCAAACGTTTATGGTGTCGGGTTTTCTTCTTGTTTATAAAGGAAAACAAAGACCTGAAACAACTATATAAGGGTTTGAAATACGGTTAAACCAAAATGAGTGACATCTCAACGGAAATTTGGCAAGCACAAACATACGGCAGAGTAACTAAAGCATGAAAAAAAAAATAGTTCAGGTGTTTCTTACCTGCTTTTTCTGATTCAAGCTCTCCAGCAGACATAATAACAGGCTCAACACCCATTGCTTTAAAAATAAGTTCAGTTTGGAATGTTTTCCCTTGGCCTTTTCCACCCCACACACCTGCATGGTGCAGTCTTGCTCAAGATTGTTAAATAATAAAGCATCACACTGGATTACATTACACATTCTTTTTTACATTACACTCGCACGCACAGAAAAAAGGGAGTAGAGAACTTTACCAAGTATAAGGGGAATCTTGATATTAAGATTACTTGCAAGGAAGTTCTTTACAATGTGGATTGCTGAAAACAACAAACAGTCCTTTAGTACATGAACCTGGAGAAAAAGATACAAAAATAGTTAACCAAACGGCAGCTACTTCTAAAAGTTGTACCAAATACTGTCAGCCGACTCTTAAATATCCAACAGAATTCAGAAAACAGACGTTTTGGTACTTCAAAATTTTACCTCTCAAAGACCAAGATATTAATGAGGACAGGCTTAGCAGTTAGCAGAGTCTCTACTCTAATGCGCATGTACGATTTGCTACTACTTCATATTCTGCTCACATTGTATGCCATTATTTAACAAGTTGACTAAAATGCATCCAGCCTAGTGACACGATTGCTCTATGTTGAGCATTCATTCAGTAAAGTATATTCAGTCACTGGCACACCATACACCCTTGTATAAGGAGAATGGTAATTCTAGTGAAATGAGAGAATATAGGATGCACGGGCAACTAATTGGCAACATGACTTTCCAGTGTGAAGTTAGTAGACAGACTGTTGGCTGTTTTGAACTGTTGACTTTCTTATGCACATATGGATACTTCAATAGCACTGTATACGTCGACAGAGCTTCAAATGATATGCACTCTTTTGGAAATGTTGGGATCTCAATACCTGGCTACAAAAATGCTGCCAACTTCCTTATACATTAAATTGCTTACCAACTTTATCCTGTAACACAACGAATCTGCAGTCAAATGTCTGTCAATCAGATACTGAGAAGAACATAATCATACGGAAGATGTTTATAAAATACACTAGAACAGGTGTGCGTGAACTGGATAAACTCACGAGGAAGGCGGGTGCGATGTAGTAATCTCCCTGCAGGTACTCAAATTTCCTCGTCGCCTTCTGACGGTAATCGAACACGATATCCGCTGCAGCAAAAAAAAAAAAAAAATCGACAACGAATTGTCAAGAAACTTTTTACAAATATAAGGCCCTACAATTATTGAAAAGATAAAAACATCGGGATCTTCAGTTCCAGTGACTATCCAGGGCATTGCAGAGGACACAGAAATGCACACTAATCTGAATACTGAGCAGTGATCACGTACAATGGCTCTATCCTCCACCTAAAAGCTTACAAACTAAATTACTACCAAAACTGAAGAAATGGTAGGATTGGAGGGGGGCGATTGAGCGGTGGAGAACGTACAGTCTCTTCCGAGGAATTTGCCGACGAAGAGGTCGTCGATGACGCCGCTGCGGGCGCCGACGGCGATGTTCATGTTCTCGGCCTCCTTCCCGAGGCGGTAGAGGTAGTCGTCGCCCTGGCCATCCGTCGCCTCCCACGAGGACTGCTTCGACAGCCTCCCCGCACGCCCCGCCTCGTCCTCCGCCTCCTCCTCGCCGCCGGCGCCGGCGGTGGGCTGGGGAGACGCCGACGAGGCGGAGGAGCAGAGAATGGACGGGAAGGCGGGGGAGAGACGGACCCGGTTGGGGTTCCTGAGGCTGGAGCGGGAGTGGAGGAGGGCGTGGTGGTGGGAAGCGGCGGCGAGGGAGGTGGCGGCCATGGCGTGGACGTGTGTGATCGGCGGCTGTTGTTTGGGGGAAGAAGCCTCGGTACGGCGCTGGGGCCTTATCGGCAACGGTCGTTCAGGAACACCTCATGGAAAATAATCATTTTGGTGCAAATTGTGACCACTTTGGACTATGAATGGCTTTTCCTATGAATAAAATCTACTACTTCCTCCGTCCAAAAATAAGTGTCTCATGTTTGCTCAAAAGTGAGTGTATCTAGACATGTTTCATGTATAGATACATCAACTTTTGTACAAACTTGAGACACTTATTTTGGGACGGAGGGAGTACTATTAGTTTGCCCTCTATCCACATTTGTGTGCTACGAAACGAGTCATGTGCTTTGTTTTGTGTGTCTTCTGATTAGTTTTATCAAGCGGCTACACCTTGATCGTCTGGCAATGTTCTAACCTTTGAATCCAACAACACGAGGATAAACAGAGAGGTGTAATGGATCATAATCTCTGATGCATGTGTAAACTCACTTTTGAAAGGAGGAAGTGCGGTGTGCGTCGTCATCGTGAGGGTTAAACATCAACAAATGGAGACGAACGCAATCAACCTGTCACATGTCTCCTTAGAAATTCCAAAAACTAAACCATGTATAAAACCGTGTTATTAAGCACATAGTTGATGAGGTCTTCACACATATCATCTCTGTCACAAAAGTTATCGTAAAATCAAATATTGCATTTTTTTACTCTTCTGGCATTTCAATATTGCATCGACTCCTCTCCCCACCCCACCACCCCCTTTCGGTTCCTCTCCCACGTCATTGCTCTTCCCCACCGAGATCTTGATGATAACACCAGGCTTGGTTTGTCTCTCCTCCGTTGAGCTGCCGTCGAACTTCATCTCAACCATCCCCAGCAAACATGTCTCCTTATCAACCTATTATTTCCTCTCATATATCTTAATCTCATTTCACCGTTTAAAACCATAACCTAGATCGCCACGGTCTGCAATTCCACTGAGTTGTGCCCCATTGATCATTTGAACCTTGTTCACATTACATATTTAGTTAGAATAAAGTTATTCAACATTTTTTACAAAATAAAACTATAGAATCACCCAATACCTAGGCCTATTTAGTGTAGAATATTATTTTATCCAAATAATATATATTCCTCTTTAATTTAGTTTCATCTAATATCTGAACTAACATTATGCCAGCTTTATCATGTTTTCAATAAATAATTAAAATGAGTATTTTGCGGATCCATCTAGGGCACGTATAGCATCTAGGGCGCATTGTCCCAAACAATTTGAGAAAAAAAACTACGGTTCATGGAGATGTTATATGTTCAACTTAGTTTAGTCTAGCATTTGAGCAAACAAGACACCTTGTGGGCTTATTATTTAATTTTTAATGAATTTTTAATCAAATTAGTGTTATTTTAATCGTTCCCGCAAGAAATATTGAAGAATACTATTTCTCTATGAACATGGTGAAAAATATGTAAGTTGAGAACCTGCAAGGCCTCTACTATATTGAATAAATGTTTAGTATATTACGAGCCAAATATATTTTCTAAGTGATGATGATGGAGTCAGGATTTTTCTGGACATGATAACGTGTAAAGTAAATTAAGTTGGTATGTGATTAATAAGAGTAAAATGCATTTTTTTCAAGGAGAAAGGCATTTCTACTCAATCATCGTGACTACTCTTAACTCCTAAAAAGAATATTCATTCGTATGTTTAACACTCAGTGAAGAGCAGTGAACCGTATACGTAACTTCCTCCGCCACAAAATTAACATTTTATATTTTTGCATGGGGGAAGTAGCTTTTAACACTCAATGAAGAGCACACATCGTATGTTTCAAATAATGTCCATGAAACATGGCTTCCGCCCTCCGCCTCATCGCATCATACTATCATAGTCTGTCGACCACCACTCCCTTAGTTGACAAGGTCAGTCGGTGCACCACGACCTACACCTCCACCTCTCTGGTGTCTTTGGATCATAGGATTTGAAAACACATGAATTGGAAAAACACAAGAATTTGACAGGATTGTAGGTGCAAAACAGAGGATTACAAAACAGAGAAAATATGCAAGAATGATCGTTTGGATAGAATACATGGAAAACACAGGAAAATTGACTCGATCCTACGTGAATGAGTGTAAAAAAGAGGTTAGAGTGGATGTTGAAATTCCTATGGGATTGAGGTGTAGGAATGCAATCCATAGGAACCTCCAAAATTCCTATGGATTGTAATCCTCCAATATTTCTATGAAAAACCTTCAATCCAAAGAGACCCTAAGGTATCATGCATGGCCCTCCTTGCGGACACGACGGAGACCTACTGTACTTCATACGGCTTAAACATAGAGCATGCTATAGTTTATCAGGCTAATCCATTTGCAAATTATGAACTATCGGTCAAACCATAAAATGTTCTGAGATGTGTAACCAGAAAAGTTTGTGTAACAATAGCCAATAGGCTCAATGGTGTGTGACTTGATAAACTAAGGTTGCGTTTGTACTTAGATTGTCGTAATACTGATTATGTCATCCACATTTACCTATTTTAGTGTTTGGTTGAATCTGCTCTTGTATGTGTATGGGTAATTTTTAACAGCAAAATATAAAATAATCACGTTGCAGCACAATTTAGCGTCCGTAAACTGAGCGTAAAGCGACTCTGAAAGTAGCAAATGCGATTTTTGCACGCTTTTTGCCCCCATTATTGTTACTTCAGTAGCCATGTTTCTACCGGTGCGCCTAACTATACACACATGTGCATTGTACATACGGCCGGCCGGCCGGCGAACGTGCGCCTAGCCATCAAAATGCCCGCTCCCTCCGGTCGGCGACTTTCCGCGTGCGCAGCAAACCGAGATCAGGAACGACGAACAGCGGCCACCACAGCTAGGCCGTAGCCTGCCGGAGCATCGTGACCGTGCGTGGCACCCTCCTGAACCGGGTGGCCATTATACGTACGTCGACCATGCACGCTCCCTCGGGCTGTCACGCCGGCCGGTGCACCACGATCTGCACCTCGGCCTCGCCGGCTGGGTAGCCTGCGTCCAGCTCGGGGATCACGGCGAAGGCGTCCTCCTTGCCGACACGCCGGCGGCAGACCGGGCACGTCGAGTGCGCCTCCAGCCACGTGTCGACGCAGTCCGCGTGGAACGCGTGCCGGCACTTGGGCAGCACCCGGAGCAGCTCGTCCGCCGCCGCATCGAACGAGCCCAGGCACACCGCGCACTCCGGCTGCGCCGCTGCTGCCGCGCCGCCCATGTCCCCAAACCTGACCGCCGGGAGCGCGTCCACCACGGACAGGCTCACGCCGGAGCGGCACCGGTCGCACGTCGACGACGCGGCGAACCCCAGGCCAAGGCCGCCGCGGTTGTTGCATTGCTTGGCGTAGATGAGGAATAGGAAGAGCGCCAGGAGGACGCCCGTGAGCACGCCCACGATCACGTTCACGTCCACGGCCAGGGGAGGTGTCGACGCGCTCGATGCGTTGTCGGCCGGCGTGGACGACGCCGACGACGGGACCATCGTCTTGTTTCGGTCATGGCTGCCGCGTGTTCGTGCCGCGACAGAGGTGAGCTTCGTACGGATTAAAAATAGAGCAAAGCTATCTTTGATCTGCCTTATCTTTAGTACTGTATTTAGTTTATAAAAATATGGATTGTTATATAATTTAAAGAGAATAATTATGGCGAAATGTTAAAGACCGAGTGAGGTGCTCACTCCGTCCTTTCTAAGTTGCACATGTATTTCGAGTGAGGAAATTGCATAAACCGCCATTTATTGGTGCTAGTTTTGCGCAAACCACTTACTTTTAGGATTTGTTGCAGAGGACACCCACTATTGGGGTAATCAGTTGCACAAAGGTATAATCTGGTGTTTGTATTTGTTAACTCATTGTTAACTAAATGCTGACAAGTGGGTCCCATTTGTAAGTGCCAATATGGCCAATAAAATCGGCCACGTCATAAAGTGTTACTTTTCATGAAGCGCAAAACAGTAGAGAAAATCCCAACCGTTTAATTTTCTATTTTCTCAAAACATATGTACACCGGTTACAGTAGGAGATCATAAAGTGTCCAACCACTGGGTCATACCCTGTTTAAGAGAAGGTTTACCCCTAAGCATGATAAGTTTAAAGGAAGACAAGACATCGACGAAACAAGCATCCAAATCAACATCCTGTCCATCGAAAATACTTCTGTTTCTATGTGTCCATAAGCTCCAGCATCCCACAATTAAACTTTCTTTGAAGCAAATAAACTTGTATCTCCTCCTTTCGTCGATCAGCATGTTCAAAAGATCCATATCAGTGTTCCATTCTAAATTCAGTTTCCACCAGAAATTTCTGCTGAAGTCACATTCAAAGAACAAGAACAGGTGTTGATAAGTCTCAATCTCGCTCTCATTGCACATTGCAGAGCACACAATCATATGAGTGAATGTGGAAAATTTTCATGGCCAGAAGGTCTCTATCGAGTGTCAAATCCGGGTATGGTAGCAAATGTTCGCCTGGGCATTTCCGGCCAGCTTTTTTTTTTTGGACCGGGCTTTAAATGCCAAACAAAAAATGCCTAGCCCGACCCGGCCTAACCGAAAACATATGAACAATGGTTTTTTCTTACCAATATAACTGTTCTCAAAATGTTCATATATATTACTTCTCGAAATTGGGATGTTTCAACTATAGACAGGAACAAAAATTGCAAGTATGATGCGACCTGCCGGTAGTATCGTCTACCACAAAAAAAGAGAATATCCCAATAATATACCTGCACTCAAATCAAAATTCACAGCCGACGTGACAGTCTCAGCAATGTGGAACTGTTGTATAATCAAGGGCAATGAGTCATTGTATTGATAAGGATAAAGAATCAGCTGCAACAGATAATACAAAATAGTTCGCCAGATGACAGTGCCACCCCTTTGTCAGCACCTGAGCAGTACCGAGGACTATGGCCGACAAAATTGGCGAAATCAGCACGGTGCAACCTGCATACGCAGGTGTTCTCTAGTAGAACACTGAAAACGTTCAGAAATGAGCAGCGACAAGTACGAACCGCTATACAAGTTCTTCAAAAAACAACCGCTATACAACACACAAAGAAAACCTGACGAAGCATTGTAAACTGCCCCAAGGAACCAAATACAAGCAGTACATGAATCATACAGGCAAGCGATCTTAACTGACCTAAGTAAACAAAGAGATTGCTAGATTAGGCCATTAAAACATCAGATGTCCGAATATGAAACATTGCACATGTCATAATGCATACGACTGCTAGAATCACACCGTCGACAAGACTAAACAGACATTATTTAGTCACCAAATATAACAATAAGCTTCTGAATGTAAGATTATATAGGCACAGACATCCTGGGCTCAGGGTATTTGAACAAGATAACCAAACACATAACACCCATCATATAACCTGATGAACACATTTGATACTGCAAGATGCACTGCACAAATATAGATTCAGTTTACCCTAAATTGCACCTTAAGTTACAACAGATATCAGTTGGTAAATTTTCAGACCAGCTCAACACAAGAGTAAGATACATAGACAAAAACAGCGTAACATGATAATCAAGGCCCATTGACGATCAGAGTATGTTGCAGAAGCAAACTTGTCAAGGGGTATCTTCATCATACTTCTTCATGCCATAGCCATCTACCACTAGCATTACTAAGTACTGCAATGTAACTCCTCAAACGGAAACATCACAATACGACATTGTGCAGGAAGTAATCCATTAATAAATAATAAGCTGCACTAAGCTATTGTGATGATATAAAGAAGATATCAAGTTAAAACAAAAAGGGGTAATCAGAGAGCCTCATACAAGACCGAAAGATTGAAACAGGGTTACTGCCTTACTGGTACTACCAAACAATGATCATCACATGATTATCACAAATCCACTATGACCAGACATATCATTAAGCAATCCATCAAAAATTAAAAGGTAGCAACGCCAACAGTGTATAAGACTACCTAATGAGGAAGAATTAAGTTATTTTCAGACCAGCTCAACACAAGAGTAAGATACATAGACAAAAACAGACTAACAGCATAATCAAGGGCCATTGCCCATCAAAGTATATTGCAGAAGCAAAATAGGTCAAGGGGTATCATCATCATGCTTCTTCATGCCATATACTACTAGCATTACTATGTACTGTAATGTAACTCCTTAAAAGGAAACATCACAATACGACATTGTGCAGGCAGTAATCCATAGCTGCATTAAGCTATTGTCATGATATAAAGAAGATATGAAGTTAGAAGTTAGAACAAGGGGTAATCAGAGAGCCTCATACAAGACCCAAAGATTGAAAAATGGCTACTGGTACTACCAAACAATGATCATCACATGATTATCACAAATCCACTATGACCAGACATATCATTAAGCAATCCATCAAAAATGAAAAGGTAGCAACGCCAACAGTGTATAAGACTACCTAATGAGGAAGAATTAAGTTATGATAAAACACAATTTAAATAGCATGATGGACAATGCCATCATACATTCAGGAGATCACGCGGAGAAGCTTTGCAACTTCCGCAAGCGCTTCACAGCCGAGGAAGGGCTCTTCTTCAACATCTTCTTTGCAGATTTTACTTTTGGCTTGGTCTTCTTCACCGGAGTGGAGCTTTCTTTTATAGGCCCAGGCCGAACTCCGCTTTTCAGTGCACTCCCTCTTGGAGTAGCAGATGGCGGTACCCTCAAGCACTGTGGTGGCAAAGGAGTCTCAGGCTTCCAAACTAGATTACTCCTCATCGAGAACCTCACTTTCTTACCGCTCTTATCTCCATCCTGAGCACCTTCACCGCCCACATCTCGACCAGACCTGTCTGCAGATTTTGAACGCTTCCTCTTCTTCACCACTTTCACAGTAGCTGGTGTAGCCGGCATCCCGGCTTCTTCTGCAGCCTTCTCAAACTGCCTTTGGAGATTGGACATTTGGACCTCATCAAATGTGATGGCATCAGTGTCATCACTCATCTGCTCGTCCTCAGCAGAGGCATCTATACTCTGCTCACTGCCATCCCCTCCCTCGACAGCCTCCACCTTGTTTTTCTTCTTCTTTTCTTTCTTCTCCTTCTTGTTCTTGTCCTTCTTCTCTTTCTTCACAACCTTGGCCGCCTCCTCACCTTCTTCAAGTAATGCAGCCTTCTTCGCCTTTTTCTTCTTCTTCTTTTCCACCTTTGCATCATCCAAATCCATGCCATCCGCTACCACTGCCTGAATTGGCACCTCAGCACCCTCAAACTCTGGCGCAGCAATCTTAATCTCAGACAGCTCCAACCCCTTCTCGAGCTTAACAAAGGCATCCCTGAGCCCAAACAGCACCTTCCGGTTTCCCTGCACGGTCTCAGCCTTGGCCCCGATCTCCAAGAACCTCTTGCTGAACCCAAACAGCAGGCCAACCTTCCCAAGCTTCTCCTCGACACTCCCCTTCTCGACCTCCTCCCCTTTCTTCAACATCTCAAGCAACCGACTGCCGCTCTCCAGGAACCTCCCGAACAAGCTGGACCTAACCTTGCTGACGAGCACCCTATCGGTCGACTTCTCGAGCACGGAGAAGAAGGGATCCACCAGCAACTCCACCGACTGCAGGCTGATCGGGAGCACGGGCAGGAGCTCGTCGAGGAACGCGTCGGCGACGTGGTACCCGAGCCCGCGAGAGGTGGCGTTGTCGGATGCAGGGAGAAGCGCCTTGTCGGCGAACACGGAGACGACCTGGGCGGTGACGAGGGGGTCGAAGGCGCGGGCGGCGAGGAAGAGGAAGGCGTGGGCGAGGAAGCGGCGGTTGAGGAGGTAGAACTTGTCGAGGCGGTGGACGTCGATGTGGGGCCACTCGCGGGCGATGGTGGCGAGGTAGGCGGCGAGGAAGGCGGCGGCGGCGGCGGGGGTGGGGGCGGCGGAAACGGCGGCGGCGAGGCGGGAGGCGAGGTCGTGCTGGTAGGGTGGCTTGTCGGCGTGCCAGAATCAGAAGAAGAGGCCCTTCCAGAGCTTGAGGAGGTCGGCGGCGGAGAGGTGGTGGGAGGAGGCGGGGAGGAAGGAGGCGAGGAGGTGGCGGACCGCGCGCTCGCGGGCGGACGGGTTGGTGGATGCCAGGCGCCGCGTGATGGCGGCGGCCTCGGCGGAGGCGGCGGCGGCCATGGGTGGGGGTGGGGATGGTGGATGGAACCCTAGCGTTTTGAGGGTCTCGGCGTTTGAATGGCGTTGGTTCGAATTTTATTTTCGGATCGGGTCGGATGGGTGTGACGCTGACGGGTGGGCCTGGAGGAGGGGTCAAGTTAGGTCATGCCGCGACGTCACGCGGGGAAAGGTGGACCGTTGATTTCGGTACACCCTTTTCGGCAGGGAACGGATCTGCTAGATCACGCATCAAATTCGCAAAATTTGATTCCGTTTGGCTTGTTTGGACTTTGGAGTTTCGACACCAGGGGTCTCTTTTTTGAATGGCACGCCAATGTAGATTTGTTCGAAGGAAGTTCCACCAATCCGGAGAGAAAAATGCGCATATGATTCCTGAAAATTGTTCTGGTTACTTTCGGTTCCGTGAACTCGTTAGGCTTTATTAATTTAAAGTCGGGCACGTGTGCCTTTTATCTAATTTTTTTTGTTCTGGTTCAAGACTGGGATGAAATAGTTTCAGGCGAAATTCCTGAAAATTCATCGTGGGATATCTTGGGCATCAGATATTGGATATGCCGTAAGTCTTGACTCTAATTGTATCATGGAGAGGTAACTAATACTCCAATTAAATCAACAACGCTATAATCATGGTGAATGATGTCGGTGGTGGTGTGGCTAGTTCTTTGAGTTAGTAGCGATATGTTGGTTGTTCTTATGTTTTGGCAAGAGATGTCTGGACCTTGTACGCAATATTGAAAGGGCATACTTGCCCGTAATCTTGTTTTGGTGATTATGACAACACAAGCGCTTTTTAACAGTATGTTAAGCTTGTGACAGGTCAAAAGTTCATAAACATAGAAGACATGTTCTTGTGGAAAAGCAGGATTTTACACTGGCTGGAAGTTCCGGTTTGGACCGGAAGTTCCGGCCCAAGGGGCGGAAGTTCCGGCCTAAAAGTTCCGGTCGACAATTTTTCGACGGATTTGTGTTCTTTTTTTTGGCCGGAGGTTTGCCCGGAAGAAGTGCCGGAAGTTCCGGCCCAAGTGATTATGCGCGGAAAGAAGCACAACGGGCAGATTTTCTGGGAGGGGTATTTATACCCTTCCACCTACATCCAGCCAAGCAGCTCGCCCAGAATTGAAGACTCCATTATTGCAAGCTCAAGAATCACTAGATCTTCCAATCTCTCCACCCAAACTCGTTGATCTTTGGAGGATTGAAGGAGAAGGCCCCGATCTACATCTTCACCAAGCCGTTTTTCATTTCCCCCTCATTCACTTGAGGGACCATTTGGTAGGGTTTCCATTAGGAAAACCTAGCCCATTGTTGTACTTACTTGCTTGTCTTTGTGACAGATTATAGCTGTTTGGGAGCCCCCAATCCTTTGTGGGTTGTGCCCCAAATCGTTGTTGTAAAGGCTCCGGACTCCGCCTTGAAGGTTTCCGATAGTTGAAGTGAACCAATCCTTTGTGGTGCGGTTCACCGGAGAAGAGGGTGAAGCCTTTGTGGCTGTTGAACCATTGTGTTGGTTCACACCTCTCCAACGAGACGTACTCCCCTAAAAAGGAGAAACTCGGCAATACATCCGTGTCTCCGCGTGCTTTCACTTCGGTTACCTCTATCCTCTATCCTTTTTTACCGCCTTTACTTTATATCGTGCTTAGTTGCTAGCTTGTCATATAGGTAAATTCACCGTAGTTGCATATCTAGAGAATTTACCTTTTGTGTCAAGCCTAAATTAAAAAAGACTAAAATTTGGAGTACCACCTATTCACCCCCCTAGGTGTCATACTGATCCCTTTCAATTGGTATCAGAGCCTAGGCTCTCTTGTTTTGGGCTTAACCGCCTATCCATAGTACTCAATAGTGCTGGCTAGCCTAGCATTTTATGGAGGAGTAGTGAACGAAATAGACAAAGACGCCGTAGGGTCTGGCTTGTCTTGCTTTGTTGATCCTCTGGTAATTTTTCTGAGGTGGGGCTCTTACGAAGTAGTTGGTTAAGATGTCAGCTAGGGAGTTGTTCTTGTTAGAATTTCTAGGCTTGTGCAAGCGAAGCGGTTTGACCCCGGTAGCCAACTATGACAGTAAGTGAGGATGAGGCCGAACATGCCAAGGTTAATGAGGAGCTAGAAAAAGCCAAAGCCATCACGGCATCCATGGCCGATATCAGCCATGGACGTCAAATTTGATAAGTTGCATGACTTATTAATGAAATTCGCAAATGGCAAGATTTTAGAACTCATCCCACTAGAGGGTGTCTCTAACTCCAATGAGGGTGATTCCGAGGAGGATAAAGATAAAAAGAAAAAGGGGTTGAAACCACCTCCGGAACTAAGCCACCTCCTCCACATCCTACCACGCATGTTGATGGGAAGGATGAGTACCATGCCGTTCCAGGATGGTACCCTCTCGACCCACCTATCACCACCCGCATAAACCCTTCAGGTCCTCCACCTATGCTTAATGCATTAGCTTTTGCAAGTTGCCAACGCTCAATGAAATCTCATATCAATAGTACCTCTATCAAGCTTTGGAGGATCATTGAAGATGGATACAAGGTCGCGGATCCAAGCAATGTGACAAGAAGAGAGTTTGCCGAAAAGCAACTCAATGTCTCCACACTCCACATGATTGAACTTTCATTGAGTGAAAGTGACAAGCATTATGTTCTTCACGCCACCACCGCCAAAGAAGCTTGGAATTGTCTTGAGGTTGCATTCCTTGGGAATGAAAGCATGAAGAGAAATAGATATGATTCTTTGAGCAATGATGTCGAAGGCTTCTACATGTTTGACAATGAGAATCATGAAGACATGTATGGAAGACTCAAAACTCTTGCAAAGGCCTTCTATGATATGGGGGCAACCTATGTGGATGATGCTTGGGTCAAGAGGAAGTATGTGAATGCTCTATTTCCTTTCGAGCCCATTGAGTTGAAGTCTATTCAAGGAAGACACAACTACAACCAAATGACATCCAATGAAGTTATGCAAGAAGTGCAAGCCTCCAAGGTTGCCACCAAGAATGCCGAAGATAACCGTGCTAGGGCCATGGGAATGAAACAAGTTCCCTCACTTGCTTTGAAGGCCAAGGTGGTATGTCTAGATGAAAATGATGAGGTTGAAGCTAGTGTGCCCAAGCAACATTGCTCCCAATGAGCTTGAGCAAGCTCTCAATGGTCATATAGCTCTTGCCACAAGAGTGTTTTGGGAAGACCCGGCTCGCGCAAAAGCTCGAGTTGATAAAGAGAACAACTCAAGTGGGAAGAAAGAGCTAGCCTCAAGGACAAAGACTTGCTACAATTGTCATGACAAGAACCACTACATAAGAGAGTGTCCTTATGAGAACCGAGAGCAAAATGGTGGGAAGCTTGTCCCAAAGGACCATTTAAGGTTGATTCAAAAGAAGTCCGCAAGACCAAGGAAGCCTTTCTTCAAGAAGGCACCAAGAATAGTGTTGGTGGCACACGAAGAATATGCATCAAGTGGTTTCGAAGATGAAGATGCACCTACTAAAGAGGTAGTCGCATTGGCTATTGTATCAACTTCATCATCTTCTCTCTTTGAATCCCCCAATGAGAATGTCTCCACCAACAACTCTCGTTGCCTTATGGCTCATGTCACCGAGGACTATGCTTCCGGTGGGTCTAAATGGGTGGTTGATAGTGGATGCACTAGTCATATGACCGGAAGCAAGGAGATTATGACGGAGTTGAGACCAAATCCAAATCACTCAACCGTCTCTTATGGTGACAAGTCAAAAGCCGAGGTAAAGAGTCTTGGCAAGGTGGTAGTTGCAAGGGATATCACCCTTGTAAATGTCATGCCTGTTGAGTCTCTAGGTTACAATCTTATGTCCGTTCGTGCTCTTAACAAGATGAACTTTGATGTCCATTTTTGTGGCGCCCCGACCCGACTAGTATACAGTGATGCTGCGTGTCACCGGTTAAGCGATACAAGCGGAGGTTACGGGTTTACCAATCCCGGCCAAAACCTTTGGCAGGCGTTGCTGGGCACACTGCTCCCAACAACACAACACCCCGATTGATGCCTTAACACGGGCGCAACCCTCAAGGCATAATAGTAAGATCAAGACTTGTGGAACAACTGGCACATCACAGACTCTACGACACAAATCATATAGTTCAACTCTTATAATAGAGAAAGATAGCAAATGACAATCAGAGGTCACAGACCCAACATTACATCAAGCGGAAGCAAATTAGGTTGTTCTAAACAACAAGAACCAACATATGGCCTAAGAGGCCTACAGATAAACATCACAACGCCAGCTGCTCCAGGATGTCCCAAGCTGCCACCTGGGAACCCCAGACTACTCGTCGATGTCCACAAAGAACCCACCTTCGAGGTCGGTGAAGTCCTCCTCTGAAAATAAGCAAACGACGTTGAGTTCGACGAACTCACAAGATTAAGAGCTAATATATGCTCGATGATTAGCTTTCAAGGTTTTATGGCTGTTTTGCATAAAGCTGATTTTATTTATAAAAACACAACTCCATGGCATCGACTATTAGAACATTTTCAAAGAGGGGTAAGAAGTAACTCTTTTCTCTTGAGGTCACCTTCCTCAACATCAACCATCATCACCACTTGTACCTGTTCATCAAAGGCACCTCCCTGAATCACCCTCGAGGAAGTCAACCTTACATTCGTGAAATTGGTACCTCTAGTACCCAAGTTTTAATCATTCTGTTTAAGTTATCCTATGATCATCGTCCATTCCCAAGTCGTCCGTAACCGTGGACATGGCTTTTCGAAAAGATTTAACCCTGCAGGGGTGTACAATGTTTACCACGCGTACCGTCCGGCCCATTACCTGCGTATTAGCTCTCTTCCTTGGAGAGCCGGCTGGGTGGGAGCGGTGTCGACTTCTCCCTCGTTAAGGACCTTCCAGGATCATCAGTGGCGGTAGGACTGCCAGGATCACAACACCCCGCCCCACGGCCACTTATTTTCCTAACACCACCATCCTCATCTCAGTTCAACACCATCACGCACGCGCAAATGGAAAGCCAAACTAGAGGACCCTGGCTAGCCCCGCTCGAGTTATTTAGTCTATGAGGGTTCCTGCAATTGCATAGGCCTCACGCATGGTTGCACGCTCAGTCTTGGTTCAGGAGGTACAGAACTCGCACCTAGGCGGCAAGAACGAGACAACCCACCACATTCCATGTGGCCTCTCATCCCCACCTTCTTAGCATTTTATTATCCATCTCCACAATTCTCCACCATCAACATCACTGTCACAAGTTAACACCTGTTTCCAGCATTCACCATCCCTAGTACAACTAGGCATTTCACTAAGCATGGCTAAGCACTTGCATAGCATAGTAAGTATTCCATGGCCAACACTACAAACCTATGGTAATAGGAAGGTAAAACAGGTATTGGCAACAGAATTCTAATGCAACTAGTAGGATATTCTAATCCAGGCAAAAGACATTTAGAACCGCATGCAATATTATAGTGGAGAAAATAATTGCGGAAAATAGGATAAGATATGCTCAGAGGGGGGATTACGCTTGCCTTGTTCAGAGTGCTGGTAGTACTGCTCGGCGGGGTATTGAGGTAGAACCCCGTCTGCTTGATCTAACGAAGCACACACGGAAAAACAAATCAATCACCACACATGTGTACCATGCAATGCACAATCACATGATGACATGACAAGTTTATGCAAGGTAGCATCATTTAGTTTATCTAGCAAAATTAAATGGAGAGCCAAATAATTAGGCAATTATTTGGAAGCAACCCCATATTTAGCTTAATGACCACATTGTTCATACATTTAATACATTACTAAGAAGTGACTCAAATATGCATGAACATGGCATGAATGGATAGGGTTTGTTCTCCCGATCGAATTGGTACCTCCTTTGTAATTTTCCGAGTACCGATGAATAAATAGTGAAATAAATAATTATTTGAATTTAATTCCTTTTCACCGATTATCGATTGACATCACGGAAAAAAGTTGTTGTCATGATGTGATCTTAGCATGGTTAGATCGCATTAGAGTTGATGATCACTTTGATATCTTGTACACCAAAATCGGATGAACCAAACAATAGTTATTGCATTTGTAAAACAAAAGAAAAAGGAAACTGGGAAAAACTGTGTAGCCGGCCCACAGCCCGGTTGGGCTGGTTTACAGGCCGGCTATGGGCCAGAGAGGCCCGGCTGTCAGCCCGGCTAAGGCCGGTTTAAAAACCAGGCAGCTGACAGAGGAGGCCGGCCCAGAGGCCGGGTGGGCGCCAGAGCGAAGCGGCACTGAGGCCGGTTTAGGACGGCTCTGCGTCCGGCCTCGCGAGGGAATGCCGACGCTCGACGGCGCACGGCAGCGAGGGGCTACGGCGAGCGAGGGAGTGAAACGAGGAGCAGGAGGTCGTGGTGCTCACCCTGGGCTCGTAGGTGGGCCCGATGTGGTTGGGGATGCACCGTGGCGGCGGAATCGTCCGCGACGACGGCGGCGGTGGCGGAGGAAAACGAGGACGGCGGCGGCGATTCACGGCCTTCGGGCTCGATTCCCTTGGTCAGGGGGTAGAGGAGGGCACGGCGCAGCCCTTGGGGTTCTTCGATTTGTGCGGGAGGCACTCAACCAGCGGCGGCGAGCGCGGCGAGCTCGTGCTGCCCTCCGGCCATGGAGAGGAGAGAAAGAGAAGCGGGTCAGAGGGGAGCGAGTGAGGGGGATGGGTAGCCGAGGGCCTCGGGTTGCTCCTCACGTGTGGAGGCAGAGGGGGGAGGGGCCCGGCGTCGAGCGCGTCGAGCTGGTGTGGCGCAAGCACCTCCGGCGCGTCGCTACAGAGCGAGGAAGGGGATGACGCGTGTTTTACAACAAGGTCCCTGGGATCTCTGGAATCATCACGGATAGGTCCCTCCAGACTTACATATAGGTCCTTTTCTGATTTAACTTTCAACCCAGCACCTGTTTTGAATCAAAAGAGGCATTTAAACATTTTGCAAAAATGTAAGAAAAATCCAGTAGCCTCCCAATACAATATAGAGGCTCCCCAAAATTTTGGTGTGATCAACAAAATGTTTTGGGCAACATTTGCTCAAAGTGTTGGATTATAGCAATTTTTCTAAATTCGAAAAGTTACTCCGTGAATAATTTGGAGCGAGTGCAAAAACAATATGTTGAACTCCTGAAACTTCCTTGACAACTCTGGATGGGTATTTGTAGTTGTGGTTATTAGACAGCAACCACATCTGAGTTGCAAGGAGATGGATTTAGGTGTGTTCTTGTTTTCACATATTTTGATTTGGTTTAGCAATTTAAGATGAAATGCCATGATGCTATGATGCATGTACTAAGCAAAGTGAAAATTTGGTACTCAAATTTTGGGGCTGTTACAATTTTACTATTGATATGGTGGTACTCTTGAGGAGCAAGACTCTAAAGGTCATGTTCGTTGGGTATGTTGAAAATGAGTTGTTTGTGGTAGACTTTTCGGGGTCTACCAACACTCAAGCAATATGCTTATTCGGAAAGGCCGACGTGGGGTGGTTGTGGCATCGCCGCTTGTCCCATGTCAATATGAGAACTTTGCAAAGTCTTCACAAGGGTGGCCACATTCTTGGACTAAAAGAGAATGTTTCTTTTTCTAGAGATCGTCTTTGTAGGGCTTGTGTTGAAGGAAAGATGCATGATTCTCCCCACCCAAGCAACACCATCATCTCATCAAAGAGGATATTGGAACTTCTTCATGTTGATCTCTTTGGTGCCGTACCACAACCGAGTCTTGGTGGGAAGAAGTATTGTTTGGTGATTGTTGATGACTATTCAAGATTCACTTGGGTTTTCTTCTTCAAGACGAAGGATGAAACTCAACAAACCGTCATCGACTTCTCCAATGAAGTTCAACGTCAACACAATGTTCCCATATTGGCCATTAGAAGTGACAATGGCTCCGAGTTCAAGAACTACACCTTGAATGAGTTTCTTAGTGAAGAGGGAATTCGTCATCAATATTCCGCTGCGTATACCCCTCAACAAAATGGTGTAGCCGAGAGGAAGAACCGGACTCTTATGGATATGGCTAGGTCCATGTTGGCGGAGTTTAAGTCTCCACTCTTCTTGTGGGCCGAAGCTATCTCCACGGCGTGTCACTCCTCCAACCGGTTATTCTTTCGCAAAGGAAAGAAGGAAACTCCATATGAAATGCTTACCGGCAACAAGCCCAATGTCTCCTACTACCGTGTGTTTGGTTGTAAGTGTTTCTACAAAATCAAAGGTGTTCATTTATCTAAATTTGAAGTTAAAGCTTTAGAGGGTGTTTTTGTTGGGTACGGTGCGAACTCTCACACTTATAGAGTCTACGACAAATCCTTAGGGAGAGTTGTGGAATCTTGTAGTGTGAGGTTCGATGAGAATGACGGCTCCCAAGTGGCGCAATTTCATGTTTGTGATGTAGATAATGAGGAACCTCAAGATGCAATAAGAAGAATGGGGGTTGGTTTCTATCGCCCCATCGAAGTCCATCATGAGCCTCCTCAAGCAAGTCCAAGCTCCACTCAAGTGGAGACTCCATCATCACAAGTTGAAGTTGCACCTTCTATGGAAGCAAATGATGCCTACCCAAGAACAAGTCAAGACCCTCCTCAAGTTGACCAAGAGGCTATGCAAGAACCAAGTACTCCTATTGTCAATTCTAGCCAAGGTCAAGACCATGATCAACCATCTCCTTCTATTATTGAAGATGTGCATCAAGATGATCAAGGTCACCATTCCGGTCAAGACGGGGACTCAAATGATCAAGATGATCAAGATAATTCCTCGCAACAATGAGGATATCGAAACCCGTCGTCTAGCAAGAGTGAAGAACTTGAAAAGGAAACAAATTTCTTTGAAGCTATTCTTGGTGATGCAAAGGCAAGGTCACCACAAGAGGTCAATTGGCAAGCTTTAGTGAACATCAAGCCATATCTCTATGGTGGAACCAAAGAAAGTCTTTGAAGCTCTTGAAGATCCGGATTGGTTGGAAGCCATGCATGAAGAGCTCAACAACTTCAAGCGCAACAAAGTGTGGAATCTAGTGGAGAAGCCAAAAGATTGCCTCAATGTTATAGGCACCAAGTGGATATTCAAGAACAAGCAAGATGAGCATGGAATGGTTGTGAGGAACAAGGCAAGATTGGTAGCTCAAGGGTACTCTCAAGTTGAAGGCATTGATTTTGGAGAGACCTATGCTCCCGTGGCTCGCCTTGAGTCCATCCGTATCCTTCTTGCATATGCATCACATCATAATTTCAAATTGCAACAAATGGATGTGAAAAGTGCCTTTCTTAATGGTCCTTTAAAGGAGTTGGTATATGTTAAGCAACCTCCGGGATTTGAGGATCCACACTTCCCAAACCATGTCTACAAGCTTGATAAGGCGCTCTATGGTCTCAACAAGCACCTCGTGCTTGGTATGAGCACCTAAGAGAGCTATTGTAGACCGTGGCTTTGAAGTGGGGCAAATCGATCCCACTCTTTTTACCAAGAGGGTTAAAGGGGAGCTTTTCATATGCCAACTTTATGTTGATGATATCATATTTGGCTCATCTAACAAAGCTTTTAATGATGAATTTTCAAAGCTTATGACCGATAGGTTCGAGATGTCCATGATGGGAGAGTTGAAGTACTTCCTTGGTTTTGAGATCAAGCAATTGAGTGGAGGGACTTTCATCTCTCAAGCCAAATATATCCAAGACATGCTCAAGAGGTTCAAGATGCAAAATGCTAAAGAGAAGAAGTTTCCTATGGACACCAAATGTCATCTTGAACTTTGTCCAAAGGGTAAAGATGTCGATCAAAAACTCTATCGCTCTATGATTGGTTCTTTGCTTTATCTTTGTGCATCTAGACCCGATATTGTGTTGAGTGTAGGAGTGTGTGCAAGGTACCAAGCGGCTCCCAAAGAAAGCCACTTAATTGCGGTTCATCGAATCTTTCGATATTTGGTTCATACCCCAAGGTTTGGTTTGTGGTATCCTAAAGGCTCAACATTCTCTCTTGCCGGTTACACGGATTCGGATTGGGCCGGTTGCAAGGATGATAGGAAATCAACTTCCGGGGCATGCCAATTCCTTGGTAGGTCCTTGGTGAGTTGGTCTTCTAAGAAGCAAAATTGCATATCTCTCTCCACCACCGAAGCCGAGTATGTGGCGGCCGCTAGTTGTTGCACTCAATTGTTATGGATGAGGCAAACTTTAAAGGAATACGGTGTCCATTGTGACAAAGTGCCTCTTTTATGTGACAATGAAAGTGCTATCAAGATTGGTCACAACCCGGTGGAGCACTCAAGAACGAAGCATATTGAGATTCGTTATCATTTCATTCGTGATCACATCAACCGGGGTGACATTGAGCTTGGCTATATTCCCACGAAGATCCAACTTGCCGATATGTTCACGAAGCCACTTGATGAAGCAAGGTTCACTTATTTGAGGCATGAGCTAAATATCGTAGATTCGGGGAGCGTCGCTTGACTATCTTGCATACACACCTATATCTTAGCTATATGTTTGGTTTAGGTGTAGGCATGGACATAGGGGGAGTGCGGTCCTAATCCATTGGACTATCCCTCCCCCCATTATGCCGATAGTAAGAACTCATTTTGTCTCTATTTGTTCATTTTATGAATTGTGAGCTTAAATGATGAGTAGTGGCGGTGAACTCAAGATATATCTTCGCGGTGTCACACCACATACACTCATACATGGTGGCCTAGGCCACCGACATCTTCTTTGTGAAGAATTGGTATTTATGGAGTTATATTTGGATTTCATTGCCTATTCGATGTTTTCATGGAAAACACACTCAAATGTTGGTTTTTATTGTGTTTTGTTGCTTCTTACAAAGTTTGAGTGTGAAGTACCATTTTCAGTGACTTTTCTATCCCAAGCCATGCTTTGCTCTCTCCTTAAAAAACATGCTAAAACTCTTGCTCAAGTCATTTGTTGCCTTTCCGGAGATTTGGTGGCGTGGGTACATCGGAGTTTTCGGACATCTGGTTCGGAACCTCCGGCGCCCGGAATTTTCAGTCAAAATTCGGCTAAGTCCTCGGGCGAAAACTGTTATGTTTTCGTTCGGAACTTGTGCCGGAACTTTGACCGGAAGTTCCGGGCGGCCGGAAGTTCCGACCCAGCCGGAACTTCCGGGGTAAGTGATATGGGCGCATATACTCGAGGACGCGGGGTGAACTGCTTCTTCTTGAGCAGTTCGTCCACCCCCGCGCCCGAGCCTTCTCTCTCCTCGCCCAGGACCTCCGCCGCCGCCCCATCTCCACCGCGGCCTCCCCGCCGCGGATTCCTCCGGCCGCCGGCCGGATCTGCATCTCCACGTCGTGGGGATCCTGTTACTCCACGCAGTTTTTGCCATGGACTCCGGTACAATACCCTATTTCAAATCTAGGACGAGATGTATTTCGTTTCACCTAGTAGAAATTGAGCATTATACTTGAATTCCTTTGGTGAAAACACTCCTCTAGGCTTGCCCTAACACATACTAGAAGCGATTTGATTTTTGTTAGCAATTTTTGTTTGAGATTCTTGTTCCTCTCGCAGCCGTGCAAACCGGAACTTCCGGCTTTGCCAGAACTTCCGGCTGCGATCGGAACTTCCGCCCTGAAACAGAAAACTGCTTGCATCAATCAACTTGTTCCTTGTTTCTTTTTATCATCTGACTTGAGCACTTATCTTCTGCTATCTTCTATCTGTTCTCAGCACCTAGCAGCTCTCATGGTCGTCGGGCTTGTGCCAAGCGTGCCGCATCCCGGTCCCGTCCCACAAGTGGAGGAGAAGATGATCTTGTGCCAGATGAGACAGCTGCCCCCCCCCTTTGCAGCAGAAAGCACCATATGTGAAGATATCCAGGAGGAAGAAGAAGAAAGCACCTGTGCCTATTGTCCCCAAGCATCAACGGGATTTCATTCCTTGGCGCTTAGCCTTCACCAATGAAGGTGAGCGCGACCCTGAGTTGGACTCTTGCTTCTATCATGTTGAGCAAGAGGTGTTGTACAAGGAAGTCTATTGCAAACTTGGCAAGCACAAGGTGTGCCCTATGCATCCCATTGATTTGATCACTTGGAGAAGAAGCAAGCGTATTTTGGTGGAGCTGTAGCTGTGATGGAGGCTCTTGGTTTGAGCCCACTGATGGAGATTCAATGCAACTACAACATTCACATGATTCATCAGTTTTATGCAATGTTGGAGATATCGCTTATCGCTAACTTATCGGCCTACCAAAGATAACAGGTAAATCGGCCGATTTATCGGCATATCAAACGGTTTATCGGCATATCGGCTGGCTTATCGGCCAATTTATCTTATCGGCCAGACAGTGATAAGAGATAATTCGGCCGATTAATCGGCATATCGGAAGATATCTTGAACAGTGGTTTTATGCCACCGTGGTGTTTGACAAGACTCCGGCTCGTGGAATGACATGGATGTCCAGATATCACAAGCTCTCCGCCAACTTTCATGATTTTGCTGATGCTCTTGAGTATGATGGCCACCGGTATGGTTTCTCTAGCAACAACAAGCCCTCCGGTCAACGCATGCACATTCAAGGGGCTGCCTATGATAAGAATGAGATGAGTGATCTCTATGCTGAGGATGGGCTGATTGGCACCACTGCGGGGCTCCTTCCCACTTATGACATTTTGCTTCGCATGTTCCGCCACACCATTGCTCCAAGTGGAGGCAACAACAACGAGATCTGTGGTGGTCTTGTCAACCTCATGTGCTATGCCCACAACATTTTCATGGAAGATGACCCCGAGGCGAACTCCTTTCCTATTGATGTGATGGATTTCATTTTCCATGAGATATATGATGCCGTGTTGGGAAGGAAAGTGCCTCCATATGCTCCCTACATTATGAGGCTTATCAAGTCAAAGTTCCCTTTTGGAGATCATGATGTGCTTAACATGGATGCGGCCCTCGACTGTGACATTATCCATAAGCCTGTTCAGATGCACAAGAAGGTTGCTCATCTCAATCTCAACAAGGATAAAGGTCCTATGGCCACCGATGATGGAGCTAGTGGGTCTCATGTCCCAAATGATCCTAGAGTGAAGAAACCCGGTATACCCAAGCAACGCACATGGGCTCAGCGTGCTATTGACAAGATCTTATCGATGAACGTTTGCATTCACAAAGAGAACTACCAAGCATCTGTGGAAAGGCACCAAGGTTTTGTCAACGATTACAAGATAATGCAACATTTGAAGGTCCCCATCTGTCCTCCTCCTCCTCCACACCTTGCATACAAGTATTGGAACAACGAGAAGGTGGATTGGACTACTCATGTGCCGGATGATGCGAACCTTCAATGGGACTCGACGGATGAAGAGTGAGGGACGTTAGCTTCGCTTCCTTTTACCCTTTTTGGTGTCTTGATGCCAAAGGGGGAGAAGTCTATCTCCTAGGTTGCGCGATTTGCATGGGTGGAGCACAAAGACTCGTTCTTTTATTTGTTTCCGTTATGTTATTGTGCTCCGGTTATTGTATTTGTCGCCTTTGTTGAACTTTATTGTGTGTGAACCTCCTATCTTATGCATGTGATAAGACATGTGGAACCCATTTGTGAATCCTTTTATGTAAGACTATGTTGTGTAATCTCTATGTCTATTGTCTTATGTTTGTGCAAGTTGTGCTTTTATGTTTTACTTGTTTACTTGCTTGACTTGTAAAATATAGGGGGAGTGTTGATCCTAAGTTATGTGCATATTGTATTCAAATGCAATTTTCTAAGTTATGCACATGTTTAGGGGGAGCCCGTCTATATTTTGCAAATCCTTTTCCTTGTGTTGTCATCATCTACCAAAAAGGGGGAGATTGAAAGGGCATACTTGCCCGTAATCTTGTTTTGGTGATTATGGCAACACAAGCACTTTTTAACAGCATGTTAAGCTTGTGACAGGTCCAAAGTTCATAAACATAGAAGACATGTTCTTGCGGAAAAGCAGGATTTTACACTGGCCGGAAGTTCCGGTTTGGACCGGAAGTTCCGGCCCAAGAGTTCCGGTCGACAATTTTTCGACGGATTTGTGTTCTGTTTTTGGCCGGAGGTTTGCCCGGAAGAAGTGCCGGAAGTTCCGGCCCAAGTAATTCTGCGCGGAAAGAAGCGCAACGGGCAGATTTTCTGGGAGGGGTATAAATACCCCTCCACCTACCTCCAGCCAAGCAGCTCACCCAGAATTGAAGACTCCATTATTGCAAGCTCAAGAATCACTAGATCTCCCCATCCCTCCACCCAAACTCGTTGATCTTTGGAGGATCGAAGGAGAAGGCCCCGATCTACATCTTCACCAAACCGTCTTTCATTTCCCCCTCATTCACTTGAGGGACCATTTGCTAGGGTTTCCACTAGGAAAACCTAGCCCATTGTTGTACTTACTTGCTTGTCTTTGTGACATATTGTAGCTGTTTGGGAGCCCCCAATCCTTTGTGGGTTGTGCCCCAAATCGTTGTTGTAAAGGCTCCGGACTCCGCCTTGAAGGTTTCCGATAGTTGAAGTGAACCAATCATTTGTGGTGCGGTTCACTGGAGAAGAGGGTGACGCCTTTGTGGCTGTTGAACCATTGTGTTGGTTCACACCTCTCCAAAGAGACGTACTCCCCTAAAAAGGAGGAACTCGGGAATACATCCGTGTCTCCGCGTGCTTTCACTTCGGTTACCTCTATCCTTGTTTACCGCCTTTAATTTATATCGTGCTTAGTTGCTAGCTTGTCATATAGGTAAATTCACCGTAGTTGCATATCTAGAGAATTTACCTTTTGTGTCAAGCCTAAATTGAAAAAGACTAAAATTTGGAGTAGCACCTATTCACCCCCCTCTAGGTGTCATACTGATCCCTTTCAAATATGACCCTGAATGTTGTGAGATCTTACACTTGAGTGGCCCAGCGCTCTGTTTCATGAAAAATGGAACCGGGATGGGGGTGGGACGACCCCTATTTTCTAAAGAATGTAAATAGACCTGCAAGGAACTCCAAGAGGATATACTCGCAACCATATGAGGTCGAGTAAAAAAACTCAGTCGTGTTCCCAATGTGCTAAGATAATGAAAGTGTATTTTCAGTACTTAAGTTGATAAAATCCAGTCTGTATGATCTCATATCACAATGTCTCCGACATAGAGGCGGTATACACCCGAAACTATCATCAATTGTTTTAAGGTTGTGCCCCAGATTGATCCATAGCCTTTTTTGACTCATAAATTTAGAACTGCTAACGGAATGAACCAACAAAATATAGGAGCGTAATAAAAATGATGACCTTGAACTGTTGATGGTTAGGGATTCCCCGTCTCGATTCTTGTGGTCGACGGGATGTAGTCTTCTGGTGTTGTCAGGTTGCGCTGGACTGGGGTTCCTCCCACAGTCCGACGATTTCATTTACCACCGATTCCATTATTTGGGTCGGACCTTGGCCATGGCTGACGCCCTCCGCACGATGTTCTCCGATCTCGACTTCATTATAAAGGCTCTCGTCTTATTTTTTCGCGCCCGCTTATTTTTTTTGTCAAGCTCATTACTACTGATGCGGTGCCTTCTCTGCAGCAAGGCAATAATGCCCCGCGTAGTGTAGTTTTGCTCTATTCTTTCTAATTTTGATTTTGATCAGCTTTCTAGAAGGTTGTCTCAACACTTTACTTGTTCGTATTCGGTTGGTATCTTATAGCCCCAAAAAACGTCTTCAAACATATCAACCTGGCATATAGTTTCGAAAATCTAGTCACAAACATTTATTGGTGAAAACTGAATTTAAATTGGATTTGTCGTTTGATAGAACAATTTTTTAAAATAAATTAAGAGAGAATCATGCTAACATGAGCATTTTGTCTTGTACCATATACTGTTAAACATATAAGCAGTTCTTATAAATGGCGCAAGGACTATTACATAAAAAATGGAAATTAATATTTTTCAAAGTGACGCTAACTAGCCCTGCCCTATACAATTCTTTTGGTCTCACCCAGCGGCCCACTGCAATCTGCCTATGCGGCGGGAGTGCAGAACGCCGCGTCTGGCGCGCTATGTTTCGAAAGCCCACCACCGTCGGCCCACACGTCTAACTCATTCATTCGTCATCGACCCTACCCGCGCGCCGCGACCGCCAAATGTCTCAGCCGCACCACCGCCCCTTCGGAATCACCCACACGGTGGCACGCGGCGATGCCCGTAGTCGTAGCGCACGGTGGCGCCGCTCGCGACCATGCCGACCTGTGGCACTGCTGTAATGCCCCCCATTCTCGCTAGCCCCGTCGGAGCTCGCACACGAGCATGCTTCACCCGCCACCGCGCCACGGTCGTGCGGGCGAACCCGCTCATCGCGGTGACACCGGCACCGGCCGTTCATTTCCAACGGCAGCTCCTCGTCCTCTTCGCCGCCCGCTCAAAACATTCCTCGGCCGATAAACTAACCAGTCAATCCGGGGCGGACGTAGTACGCGCCAAAACTCCGGCAATTATCTAACAACGAACGCCGGTCGCTTTCGCCCAGACGCGCGCGTATGCATCGCCTCCTGTCCCTGATCCGACTGGCCTCTCGTGAGCTAGCTAGCAAGCGCCAGCCGGCAGCGTGTGCCAGGATTCGGATGGGACACGCGCGCCTCCTCGGTGGCACCGATAAACTGCGCCTTCACCTCGCCATTGGAGGCCTCCGTCTTCTCGCCCGCCCGCACGCACGCCAGGTTAGCTCGCTCGTCGTTTTCGAACGCTCGCGCGTCGGCTCGGCCGGAGCAGAGGGGCGTGCGCGCGCATCCATGCTGGTGCTCCGGAGGAGGCGATCGGCAGCAAGCGGGATTGGTCGTCGTCGTTCGCGAAGGATCTGACCTCCAAGGTACGCACGACGTGCTCTGCTCGCTGCTCAGCCGCTGTTATCTGAATCTTAGAATACCCAACTTTGTAGGTATATGATACAAGTTAGCTTGTCATTTACTTGTACCTGTTCATACTTGGCAACAACTGGATTGCACCGTGACATTCTGCTAGCGCAGGAGGGCCGCATCGATCTGTAATTGGTGTTCACATATCGTTGCAAAAAACTGATGTTCAAAATCTGACACTATTGATATGCATGCCTGAATATATACAGAAACAGGGGGACGGCAGCAATGGCAGGGTCAAGCACCGGAGCCGTCTTCCTGGCCCTGATCATCGCGCTCCTCATAGTAATCATTATCCTGGCCGGCGTCTGCTGGAAGTTCCTCGGGCCGGGCATCATGAGGAGGCTGCTGAGGCCGAGGAGATGTCCTTCAGGTAAGAGCGAGCTACAGTTCTCGGTTTCTCGGTGCAGTTTCAGATAAACATGTTTCACACGTACCTGACTTCTCTTATGAGTCATGAGATCTAAGCGCAATTTTTGTTTGTGCGAATAATCAACAGAGCTGCCCGAATACTTTAGCGGCAACATGAGCGGTAACCTCCGTACGATCACCTACTTCAACTACGCGACGTTGAAGAGGGCCACAAGGGATTTCCACCAGAAGAACCAGCTCGGGAGAGGAGGCTTTGGCCCTGTGTATCTGGTATACAATTTTAATCTTGACAAGATTACTCGATTTGAACTACTTGATTGCCATCTTCTGAATTTTGATGGTGGCATGGTCGATCTGCAGGGTAAGCTGGATGATGGGAAGAAAGTTGCGGTTAAGCAGCTGAGCGTGGGCAAGTCCGGGCAGGGCGAGTCGGAGTTCTTCGTGGAGGTGAACATGATCACCAGCATCCAGCACAAGAACCTGGTCCGCCTCGTCGGCTGCTGCTCCGAGGGCACGCAGCGCCTGCTCGTCTACGAGTACATGAAGAACAAGAGCCTCGACAAGATCCTATTCGGTAATTAAGGCCAAAATTCATCAACATTCCTGAACATCACAAGAGCACGAGGCACAAGTAAAAAAGAGTGACTGAAACTTCTGCAGGGGGTGCTGGGCTGCCGTTCCTGAACTGGAGGATGCGGCACCAGATCATCATCGGCATCGCACGCGGGCTGCAGTACCTGCACGAGGAGTCCAACCTGCGCATCGTCCACCGCGACATCAAGGCCAGCAACATCCTCCTAGACGACAAGTTCCAGCCCAAGATCAGCGACTTCGGCCTCGCCAGGTTCTTCCCGGAGGACCAGGCGTACCTCAGCACCGCCTTCGCCGGAACGCTGTAAGCTACTAATAGCTGTAGTTACATCGCCGTCAGCTCAATTCGGATCACCTGACGACGAAAGTACAGTTCGTGACACGGCGTTAACTGTTGTCTTTGTCAACACAAGGGGGTACACGGCGCCGGAGTACGCCATCAGAGGCGAACTGACGGTGAAGGCCGACACGTACAGCTTCGGCGTGCTGGTGCTCGAGATCATCAGCAGCCTGAAGAACACCGACCTCTCCCTCCCCAACGAGATGCAGTACCTGCCCGAACACGTAAATCAGTTAACCTGCCACTCTGAAATTCGATCCAGCTCAAAGATACTGACAATGACGACGGATACGCCAATGTTTTGGCCTCATGAAGAACCGTTCTCTGCTCTGAACTTTGTTTGTATTCAGGCGTGGAGGCTGTACGAGCAGAACAAGGCGCTGGAGCTGGTGGACGTGAAGGTGCAGGCCGGCGAGGGGTTCGAGGAGAAGGAGGCGATGCAGGTATGCCAGATCGCGCTGCTCTGCGTGCAGCCGTACCCGGACTCGAGGCCGGCCATGTCCGAGGCCGTGCGGATGCTCACCATGAAGACCGACCAGACCATCCCGCCGCCGGCGAAGCCGGCCTTCCTCGACAGGAAGAACCTCAACAGGGAAGGCAAGGACGCCGACACGTCGACGATGGAGATGATGAGGTCGCCGGCGTCCTACTGGATGATGACGCCGTCGCCCGGAGTCGTCGACAGGCCCTACGACATGAGCTTCGGAAAATAATGATCTTGATAATACTGGTACTACGTTTTGCTTGCGTTTCTTGTAGATATTGGCATTTTTGTACCACGAAAAGTTCAGGTAGTAGTGTGCTGCTTTAGTTCTTCACATGGAATAAATGTGTGATGTAATATATCGTTTTGCAAGCATGATCCAGAAAACAATAAGCTGGCACTGTATTTCTCTTCCCTGATCATATACATAACTTGGTATGATTGTGTTTTTCTCTTTCAAAATTAGTTGATTCGCAGATGCTAGCTAGGATGGCTCTTTGCTCATGCTTTGCTAGTGACATGATACTGCTAGCACAAAACTGAAATGGTCAATACAGAGAACAGGGCAAAGGAGGGGCTGCGCCAGGGAGATCCAACTTCTCCAATCCTATTCGTGATTGGGATGGAGGTTTTCACTGCCATATTTTTGAAGGACGAGGAGTGGAAACTGTTCCAAGATTTGCCGGGAGTAAAGCCGATTCAGAGGGTGTCCATATATGAAGACGACGTTGTCCTATTCCTGAAGCCGATCAGGGTGGAGATGTTGGCAGTCAAAAACATCCTAAATATTTTTGGGGAGGCCACGGGCCTGAAGATCAATTATAGGAAAACCTCGGCAACCCTTATACGAGGCGAGGATGGGGATGGAGAGTGTGTGGCGCAAGCGCTGGACTGTAGGCTTGCTAATTTCCCCATCAAGTACTTAGGTTTGCAGCTTGCGTTGAGGCCTCTGACGAAGGCCGAGTGGCAACCCATGCTGGATGCGGCCATGCATTGAATTCCGGCGTGGCAAAGGGGGATGATTGACAGGCCAGGACGTCTAACGCTGGTGAAGTTTGTGATCTCGGCTAGACCTATACATCACCTGCTCGTCATGGAGGCGCCGGTGTGGGTGCTGGATGAACTCGATAGCTGGGCCACATCTTTTTTCTGGGCTGGCAAGAAGAAAGCCAGCGGGGGGAAGTGTTTGGTGAATTGGGAGCTGGTCAGTAAGCCCTTGTGTTTCGGAGGGCTGGGAGTAAGAAACCTGAGGTTGCATGGGCTTGCCCTAAGAACTCGGTGGACCTGGCTGCGGAGAACTGACCCTATGCGACCTTGGGCGGGGCTGCCAATGCCTAAGGATCCGGAGGCAGAGAATGTTTTTCAAAGCTTCACAAAGTTTCAGCTAGGGGATGGCAAGAGTGTGTACTTCTGGAAGGATCGCTGGATTAATGCAAGATCGGCAGCGGACATTGCGCCGATGATTGTGGAGTTGGTTAGTACCCGCCGCAAGAACAACAGATTGGTTAGCACAACACTTGTGGATAATGGCTGGATTTTGGACGTGGAGGAGCCTCTGGATGAGGAGGGAGGTAGGCAGCTGATTCGGCTTTGGGCTGAAATAGCTTTGGTACCTCGTGATCTGGAGGTGGCGGATAAGATCACCTGGGTGTGCTCGAGGAACGGTCAGTACTCGGCGAAAGAAACGTACAAGCGCTTGTGCCTGGGGAGCGTTAAGTGCGGGATGGCGAGTGCGATTTGGAGATTCTTCGCCCCGCCGAAGTGTCGGATCTTCTGTTGGTTAGCCATCAAATACAGGCTTTGGACCTCGGATAGACGTGCGCGGCATGGACTGCAGGAGGAGCCGGACCCGTGTTTCTCCTGTCTCCAGGAAGAAGATAACGTAGACCATGTCCTTGTGCAGTGCGTCTTCGCAAGGGCAGTGTGGCATGAGTGTCTCCAAAGTGCGCAGCTTGTCCTGGAGATACCACGGCAGGACAGCACGCTGTCAGATTGGTGGTTGGACGCGAGGAGTCGAGTGCATACTGTTGACAGGAGGAAGTTTGACTCGTTGGTGATCCTAGTGGCGTGTAGGCTGTGGAAACAGAGAAATGCGCGCGTTTTCGGCAAGGTGAGAGAGCAGTGCAGTGTCATGCAGCTGGTAAACCTGATTAAGGAAGAGTTCATGCTGTGGGAAGCAGCAAGAGTTGGAGGGAGTAGAGATAGAGGGAGAGAGTAGGTTTTAGTTTTGCTGGAGTGTGTGGAGTTCAGTCTTGGCCGGGTTGTTTGCAGCCGGTGCCAGACTTCTTATATTTGTGTGTTGCTCTCTTCTATAAAAATAAGGTATGCCAATTTGGCATACTCACCAAAAAAAACAGGGCAAAGGTTCAAAATGATGGTTGGAATTTTCGAAAAGTCTGCAGGAGTACGCTAGAAGCCAAGTAAACAGCACGACGACACGACGTGGCGCGCCTTGTACTCCCTCCGTTCCAATTTAATTGATTTGCTATGCACCATATGTGGATGTATTTAGACGTGTTACATGCCTAGATACATCCACATGTGGTGCATAGTAAGTCAATTAAATTGGAACGGAGCGAGTAGTTCGGATTTGGGAGTGGCACACCCTTCATTGCACTCGCATCGATGGGCTCAACGACCATCGCAAAACCAAGCGTGATCGTGGTCAGTACAGTATCATTCGGCCACCGGTGCCTGCTTCGCTTCGCCTGACGTGCATTCGTCTGCTCGCTGACCACATTAACTCACTCTAAGATCTATGACTAGCTAGCATGTGTGTATCGAGAAAAATTACTATGGGCCCAAGTTTAGCAATTCTCAAAATCTTAGTACGAGTTTGCATAAGGAATTTGTTGATGTGCATATATGGCTAATCTGAGAACAAAATCATGCATGTTCTCAACGATGCATACTCAATGCAAAAATATTGATATTAGTCAAATTTTGAGATTTGAAATTATGCCTTGTTAATTATAATCAGATCTGTAAATTTGTCATTTTCTGCATAGCTCGTAATACAAAATATATTCACATCGTGATTTTGCACGTTTATAGAATAAATCATTGAGAAAATGCATGAGTTTTTTTCAGATTTTTTGGGAACTTCTAAATATTATTTTCTTGAAAGTTTTACAAAAGCGGAAGCACTAGGGATATGGCTAAGCCTTAGCTCAGTACTACTTGAAACTCAACATTAACAACTACTCGGGGATAAAACATAGGCGGCGCTAAGGGTTTAACTCTAGCCATTGTGTGCCGTCTCTGCCTTATTCATTTGGAAATTGACGGGTCCCCGCCTTTTCTGCTTGCCACTCTGGCGGCGGGAGGGGTTGAAACCTCAGACCTGTGTTTGACGATATTGTAAGGTCACAAATGTTAGTGTTTAGCTTTGATCTCCTAGCGGTATCGGCGAGGTGGTGGCGAGAATGGTGCATTGTAATAAGGTCTCCGGCTTCTCCCTACCGCGTCAACGTTTCTAACTTTGGTGAAAGGCCAACGAGGGTAGGTCTGTTGATCTCCATTGGATCTTCATAGTTGGTGTGTCTTTTAAGAGAAGCTATTCACCGGCCTATAGCTTGTCATCTTCGATCTCTTCGGCCGTTTGGGTTAACGGTAAAGTCTCCAACCCTCTGAACTAGTGACGGATTGTTGCAAGTCCGTGTTGATGCTCTGGCCTCTGGGTGTGTCCCTAACCGATGTTTTATCTGCGTTTGTTAGATTTTGTTGTTCGCGAGTGGCTATTACGGTCTTCAAAACCTTATTGGTTGCATCTAACCTAGGTGGTATTTTTATTTTGTACACCCCGTCGAATTATGTCTCACCTATGCCAGATGTTTTTCTTGACAAATATCACATACAAGATGACTACGGGTATCTTTTCTCCACAAAAAAAAGGAAGACTTGAGCCTTCAGTGATTAGTGTCAGAAGCTCATAGTGTAAGTGTCATCAGTGTAGTGTTCCACGTGAATCAAAGTATGCATGTGACCTTGAGAAAAATGGCACCAACGCACTACCCAGTACTACTACCAGTCACACGAGCTGTCACGCAAAGTCGAATTAGCACTTCGGTGCGCCTCGACACTTTGTACAACCTTTTCTTGTGCAATCGGCGTGCACACTAATCCGTGCGTGTCAAAGTCCTACTCGTTGCTGGTGTCCACAAGAGACGCACGTGCCTACTACGCTTTGCCCATGGCCCGAGACAAGCAACCAACATAGCACGACAAAAAGAGAAGAGCATTCACTGCCCGTTTTGAATCTCGCTTCCTCTAGTCTTTGCTCCATCCTAGTACTGCAGCATTTACTCCATGCACATGCAGCAGTAACTCCGGATGATGGGTCTGAAGAACTGAACCCGAATCCTCAAAAAGGCTTCCCGGCAGTGGCGTTACCCACATTCAGCCGGCCTCAGCACAGCTTAAACTCGCACTCCGTACCGACAGAGGCGCTAATGGTGGAATCAGACCCCGTAATGACTGCTCAGATGCAGGATTCTACTCATAGATAAAGAGTTAATTACGTACGTACCTGATAGATTTGATTCGGTGCCTCCTTCTTTGTGCAGTGTAGACAGTGGTGGCAGCAGTAGGCGTTACCCACATTTAGCCGGCGCCTGCGCCCAGCTTAATTAAAAGGAATCAGCATCAGCAGATGAGGTAATGAAAGCTTCGTTGCAGGATGTAAGCAGGACTTAACTACTCCTGTGGATTTTATTCGATTTGATTCGGTATCCCGTTGATCAGTACTGGAGTAGCTAGGTGCAGTGATTCTTCAAGGAGAGGAAGTAGATCAGTGCTGCCAACATTAACTTGGTTCAGTGCTTTAGGCGTCATTACCTTGTATGCAGTGCTTTGGGCGTAATTAAACCTGCATCAGGTGCATGCAGAAGCACGGTCTGATTTCATTTCATTTCAGGACTCGCACTACCCGGCAAGACCGTTTCAATGCTTTGAGTGCCATTAACTTGGATTCAGGAGTGCTCAGCAAGACAGCCTCTTTTTATTTTTGGTTGATCTGAGCAAGACTTACTACTCGTGTACTGGATCGTTTTAGAATCTCAGCAGGTTTATCATTTTTGGTTTTGATAAGCAATTCTACTAAGTGTATGTCTAGTGCTCATTTGAGCCACACTTCGTCTAAATTCTCATTGGAATTATGTCACGTCTTTATATAGAAAAAAACTACACTCACGTCTTACTGGAAAATCAATCGGTTTAATAGCTGTACAATAGAAATAAAACAAACCGTTTGCAATTAGAAAATTTTAAATTTACACTGCCGCAAAGATTTTTTTTTAGTTGTGTAGCACTTTGTCAACACATCATTCGGCTATGTATGAACTTGTTGTTTATGTTGTGTTGAATTCGGCTATGCACCGTACCAGTTTGAATTCTGCTACGTATCGGACATCTGGAACGTTGTTACAAGTGTTTGCCCTAATTCTGGGGTTTACGGTTGGAGGAGGCAACATATAGGGTTGTACGGTCTATGTCCACAGCCACGTCCGGACATGTCCACAGACACTTTAAGGGCTGAAAATTTGGTGAAGCCAGGTGGAGAATTACGTCGCATCCAACGGATGAGGGGTTGACCGAGCTATAAGCAAATTCTCATCTAACCAAGGATTCCAAAATCGTTAAAATTAACAATTTTTCAGCCTGCGCAACACTAACAACACAAATATTATATTACAGCACAATCACGTACGGAGGGGTACTCCTGAAAAAAAAAACAACCGAATCCACACGAAACATGCCTTCAAAGGCGTTTCTCGCTGGTTCTACTTTATGTAGTTTCTGTTTGCTTTGCCAACGGCGCTGGGTCGGAGACGGCGGCGGCGGTGTTGCAGAATAATTGCTCCCCCTCCTTTCTCCGATTCGGCGAGTTTCTCGCCGAGGAGGCTGTGGAGTTCTGTTCCTCCGTGCAGATAGTCGGCAAGACGACGACGCCGACTATTTGTGGTGGAGTTCCTGTCCTTCGAGCCGGTCGTCTCCGCGCCGTCATCTTCCCCAGTGGCGGCGGTGGGCTCGTGAGGTGCCGTGATGGGGCCGCGACTGCGGTGTTGGAAGATTTTGGGATTGGAGGAAGGCCGGCGAGCGACTCCGGTGGCAGAAGAGGAGTCGAGGTCGGAGAGGAGCGGGGTACTACCCCGGCCGACGAGCCACAAAGACGACGACGCCGTCGCTTCCGCAGGCGTCTACTCCAGAGGTTCAAGAAAGCAGATGATGCTGCGATGGGTTCTCTCTGTGCCATGGTGTGGGTTCTGTTGTGCCGTTCCGGCGGCGGCGGAGCCTTGCGGCGAGCTGAGATGCGAAGCGACCTCCAGGGTCTTAGCTGCTTTTCGTTTTCTTTGAGGTTGTTTCTGTAAAAGTTGTTCGACACGTAGGCTTCTGGTGCCTTCTTGTTGTGTTTAGGCCATGTAATCTGTTTTATGGATGAATACAACAATGTCGCATGTTCTCAAAAAAAAAAAAAGGCGTTTCCCGCTGGTACTACGCTGTAGGATACCACGCTCCACCATCATTAATAAGACACGGCTGTCTTCCGGCAACGGGCGAGCGGCAGAGAGACGGCGACGGTCGACCGACGGCGTCGAGCACATTGACTCCAGCTGCTTCCATCTCCTCTTTATTTTGCCACTGAAGCTTGCCAGTGCCAGAGGACGCAGGCAGTTCGTTGTACGTTCACGTGCGGCTGCTTCCGCCGCTGCCGGCCGCGCTTCCTCCACCCTCCACCTGTGGCGGCCTCTTTCCTCCATCTTGTATATAGTCGTGAGTAGAACCGCGGCGCAAAGTTTTCCACCTGCGAATCATGGTGTCCTCCATGAATACCTCGCCCAGCCAGCCATGCCCTGCGCTGCAGCTCACCGCACGTACGTACCAGCTCACCGCATGAGGAGCCAAGTAGGAGGAATGGCAAGCGGGCCATACATCTGCGTTGAAAAGATTCCTAGGCGGTTCGGTCACTTGCGGAAAATGGAGGTGATCTCCTGCTCTCCAGCTTGCTGGAGTTATGGTATTGCCAAAATTCGCGCTAGAAAAGGTTTTGAAATAATTCGTACCAGCGGAAAATCCTTGTGGGGTCAGCCTGTGTGAATATCAGGGACCAATAATAAATTCTAATAAATTAAAGGGCATTGCGAAAAACATGTGAGGTCAGCTGACCCACACCTTACATGCAGCACTGGGGACTTAGGGCAACTCCAACGCGCCGACCCATTTGATCCGTTTGCGTCCAATTCTGTCCGATTTGGGAAATAGGGCGGCCCAACGCGCCGACGCATTTGGCCTGGCGTTGGGGTTGCCCTTAGGGAATGTGTGCAGTGGTTGTTAAACTTGCCACACAATTAGCAGAGGAGACGACCAAAACAGACCTAACTTCTTCGTCCCCCTTGTGGGCGATGCCGCCGGTTTGCTTCACCTCTGACGATCCCTGAAGTTTTGGTGGTGTGGCGGACCATGGCCCCTTGCTGTCAGGGTTTTCACCATAATTTTTCTTGCAAAGTTTTATTTCTTCTTTAAATTGGTATAAGGCGGCAACTACATCATGATGTCAGACTAAGTTCCTCCACGCCCTATCGTCGATCGAATGTCGTACCTAGCGCCCGTGGAGGGTCCCGCGTGAGTCATATTATCGGCGTATCTTTTGGGATCCCGTCATATTTCCTATTCGCTTGTGCGGTTGTAAGTCTACCTCTTCAAATTTAGATTCTCTTTGTTCGCGAGGAATGCTTCCTTTTGGGGACTTAGCATAACGACTTGGTGTATGTCTACTGGAACAAGTGTCTACCTGCCGCCCGGCTCCCGTATAGGGCACGTGAGCACGAAACTGCAATCGAGTCTCACTCTATCACGACGTACAGACCGCCGGTGGCCGCACTGTGCGACACCGACGGAGTTTTTTTTTTTTTGACGTGCGACACCGACGGAGTTGCTGTGCTGCGGTGTGGGGAATTAATAGGACCGCGTCGTTAACCAACAGCAAACGAACCGGCTGCTGGGCCACATTGCCGTCGGCAACGGCAAATCGCGAGGACATCGGACCAACACGATGCAGGTCACTACATCACATTTAAGCTAAGCTAATTACAAGGGCAACATCGACAGGGAGGCGACGGGTGGATAGTTCTTGTCGTCGACGCTGACAAGAGATGGATGGAGATGAGGATTGTGTGGGTGATCGGGGAGGCAAATTACAGGCAGCAAACCCCCCCTGTAAACATCCCTATCGCCACAAGACACTGACGGAACACGGCAACGCGTTGACAGTCTCCACGAATTTGCTGTCAGCATAGAATTGCCGGCAACAGATAAATCTACATGTTTGGCTCTAAATATATGTTTATTTGTTTGGTGGAGTGTTGTACGTGTACAGACCAACTCAACTTAGGAAGTCCATACGTTTTTCGAAATTGCCAAGTTAATTTTCTCTGTCACATGAGGAGAGGAAATCCGCTGGAAAAAATGAGAGAGAAGAGTGGCAATCCAGACAGACAAAAAACGGGAGGGGAGCACCGAGATTGAAGGCTCAAAGTGCATTATGATTGCAGGTGATCGATGAACGCCTCCATCATTCCTGCTTGAACGGAAATACGTGTTCATCACATCCCGCCTTTTCCAAGACCGCTTTCCCGTCCTATGATCGATATCTTCTTCCAGAAGACTCTCCGTAATCCATCCCTTGCTTTTCGAAAACGATACCGTACGTACCCTTCAATCCACGGTTACTTCTGTTTTCCACCTTTTTCATACTGTACATGCTCTCCCCGTATACTAGGTGTATTCCATTTACTCAAGAACAATTGACAGAATAAAAAATCGATCTCGCTGGAACATTTTACAGCCAAAGATGCAAGGTGCTCACGGGCAGGAACATGCAGGAATATCGTCAATGTATGAACACAATCAGGCCCTGGATAAGGATGACTGGAGCGAACAAAAGAAGAACTATACTCACAGGATCAATCAACCATGCAAGGGAGAAAACATACGACTAGTCGAGAGCAAACAAAAGAAGAACTATACTCATATATCTATCTCTTTCAATCAACAGAATAGCCTCGCTGTCCTCCTCGCCGTCGCCGCCACCGCTCAGCAATGGCGTTCCGAGCTACTTCTACCAGCTAACAGGTGATTAGCTACGGACGTACTGGATCAATCATCGGTTGTGCAGCGGGTTGGGCCCAGTGGGCACGCGCCTCTTGTCGTCGTCGACCAGCGGGTCGCCGCCGGCGCGCCACCGCCGGCAGAGCCCGATGCTGACGAGGGCCTCCACCAGCACGTCGAAGGCGCTCCCCCGCGGGCCTTCTTCGCTGGCTGTCTCGGTGACGCCGCCGGCTGGTTCCTCCCACGGCGCCGCAGCCAGCAGCCGCCGCCCAGCCAGCGGACGCGACGGCTCGGCGCACGCGGCGCCGAGGAGCACTAGCAAGCAGGCGACAACGGCCGCGCGAGGCCACAAGCGCCGCTGCCGCTGCCTGATCCCCATGATCGATCTCGATGGCTGGCGCGCGCGGCTTGCAAGCTGGAAGTGCAAGCTCTCTCTCTCTCTCTGTCTGGAGGCTGGCTGGCAAGGGAATGTGTAGCTCGGCGTGTGGGAGCGGAGGAGCCGAGGAGGAGGAGCTTGCTAGCTGGGCGGTGGTAATGGTGGAGTGGAGTCAAAGAGGGGTAAAAGGCAAGGCGGGGGAGGGTTTTATGTAGTTGGGGGTGTTGCACCCATCCGTCCGCGCACAAGGGACTCTGGGGTGTTGGGGCCAGCGCGCGCGGAGGATGCCACCAAACCGCATTTAAGGATCTTCAATTCTCTGCAGCCCTCAGCTGTCCACTGAGAGAGAGTGTGGGGGAGTGTGAGAAGGAAACACCCGCACAAGGCCAGGCCACACTTTCTGGGAGGGGAAAAGGGTGGGGATGAAATGGAAAGTTTGGTAAGTAGGGGCTCCCTCCAACTTGACACCCTGGTAAAAGTGATCCCAAAATTAGAGCATCTTTAGCGGATCTATAACCATAAAACAGGTGTACTCCTGTATTAAAATATGCGACTTTCTGTGATTTATGTCCTGATTCGTACGTATATAGACATGTTTTAACGTGTTGATTCACTTACTTCGAAACGAATCTGGACAAAGTTAAAACTCTAGTAAGTCGTATATTTTGATACGGTGGGAGTATGAAATACCCTTCAAAACCAGTTCGAGGGATAGAAAATGAATGGGCAGAACAGATGCAGTAATAAGAATCTTAAAAAAAGAAAAAAATGTTTGCAAAAAATTTAGAGAAGCAACATTCTCATATTCATTCTATTACATACCGCTTATACTTACTTAATTGACATATTTTCTTAACTAAAAGGTCCCATGTAGATAAGCCTAACCTAAACCTAACCCTAACCTATGCAAAGTGAGCTCCGAGACGTTATCACGGTGGCGCCGCTGAGCTCTCATTCATCGCTGCTGGAGAAGACGTCAACGGACTCACACTAGAGGATGTCATCAAGCTTCCACTCTTGCTACACCTCCAGTTGGAACCCGCGATGGAGCTAGTTGACGTCCCAGCCTTCCACGTATCGAGCGTGGCGTCACGGAGACGTTTCATGCGTCAGTTTTTTGACCGGACGGACTTCACGACAACCACCTCGAAGAGATCGACCTCTTCTGAATGCCAGCCAGGTCATCGTCGGAGGAGGACTCAAGGTTGGAGCTCTCATCTGAAGTTGCGGCGGTGTCGCACGAGCCGGTGCGATGGAAGAGTCGGCATCGTGTGCACGACCACGTGGCCACGCTTCTCCTCAGCCGGGAGTTTGTTGTCACGTGTGCACGGCCACGTCCCGCCTTCATCCGGGACCGAGCAGAACCGTGGTTGGAGTTCACTGGCCATATCTGGAGGTGTCCAAGCGGTGGATAGGGACTAGGGGCAAAGGAGTGGCAGTATCTCGTAGGATTGCTCGCCGGAGGAAGCGAGAAATTGCTATGGCGAAGGGAGGGGAGAAATGAGGGGAGCTCGCCTCAAATCCCATCCGAAAGCCTAGATAGGTTTCGGTGGTGCATTTACGGGCCACCTTAAAATTGTTTAAGAGCCTGACCGTTATATGGTTTCTGTTCAGCGGGAAAAGATCCAAACCTTTATATAGATGGAGTTTCAAAGGATCCACACCTTTAAATCAGCTGGAATTTTAAGGGGTTGTCCCTTTTAAGGGTCTGCAATAGATGATCTTATCGCTTTTAGAGAAATCTCTTTGCCTACCGTTTAGCGAACCAAACTACTGGCTGCCATAGAAATGCAGAAACAAACTCGACGACGCCTGTATGTCGATGTGCTCCATATGGCAAGTCAACCTTGCTGTTGTTGTACACTAGCAGCCGTAGCCGGCAGATGTATGAGGATGTGGTATACGTAACTGCACTCTTTCGTTTTGGTCAGTACGTGGTGCGGATTTATGCAAAAAAAAAAAAAAGTACGTGGTGCGACGTACAGTATAGTCCCGCGATCGAACAAGAGGCACGGTCAAAACGAGCTTTCGAAAGGCCCTGCCGATGGTTGCCCCATGCCCCATGCCCCATGCCCTTCTCACCCTTTTAGATGCCAATAAATACATGACCATCATGGTTCATAAATGGAGAGAGAGATAGATACCCGGCCGGAGAGACAAAGTTTTATGCATGGCCGGCCGGTCATTTTGCTTGTGGTAGAAGTATGTAACCCCTGACTGCCCAAGAGAGAGAAAAACGTCAAGATATGGAGAGAAGAAATTAGTTGTAACTACTAGCCACAGCTTCCATGATGGAGTAAGTAACAAAGGGGTAGGGGACAAAAAGATCCAGGGAAAAAGATTGCATGTGGTGAGAGAGACAGGATAGACGAAGATACGGAGGAGTAGGGCTATAGGCACCGCCGCATGAGCGGCCTTCTTCTTCGATCCCCTCCGGCCGGCCGCATCCTCCTTCTCTGGGCTTGTTTTCTGCAGGCACCCCCCGGCCGATTGCTACGTGCCATTGCCATGGATCCATGGACGAGAACAGAGACGGACGGCCGATCGAACCCCAACTACCTCCGGCTAGCTTGCGATGTAGTATTGGTATCTGGTCCTGTGTCCTGGTCCTGCGCATGCCGCTCTGCGTACGTAACGGCATTGACATACGTACGCCGGCCGGGAGAGCGCCACTGTGCACTTGTGTTGTTGTTGTATTGTGTATGAGGAGGCCCTACTCACAGCTAGGCAGACTCCTGTACTTGTCGACGCTCCGGTGTACGTGAAAAACGTGAGGAGTACTAGCTAATAGGCTGCTTCATACCTAGTGTACTGCTACGTACTTATATGAGTACTGTACTCCTTGACAGTAGTGGAGTTGAGCAATGGGTGGTCGATCAGCCTGGTGAACGTACGTAGCCTAATCCGGCATGGTGGAGCCATTCCGGTGAGGTTCCGTCCGTGGCTTCGGTTCCTTGACTCCAACCAAATCACTTGTCAGCTGGCATGCATGTGCTACCTACACTGTTTAGATTTTGCAATACGGTTTCCATCAGCTAACCCACAAGATACCCCTCAAAAAAGCTAACCCACAAAATATTTTGGCGCGCGGTGCACTTACCTTTCAACATTAAGAACTGGGTAATGTGTTGTTAAAGAATCTGTTCGATCTTCAATTCTTGTTGGAGGTGTGTTAATTGACGATTGATGGGTGTCATTATGTTGCAGTGTTTTTTTTTTTGCATACATGCATTGGGATACTCGGTGTAACGATGTTGTGATCTTATATAGTGTCATTATGTTGCATTGGGTTGCACGGTTTGATCATGTACTCCGTATGTAGTTACTACCTCCGATCCGGAAAGAGCGTCGCCGGAAATGAGCTAACTATGTACAAATTAGTAGCAGTGCATGCGAAACTCTTTTAGGATTGGAGGGAGTACAAGTTTTGATACATATTCGTGTCGCTATACTCGCCACCTTAAGTACCAAAATGTGGCCGAACGGAGAAACCATTTGTGACCTTTCGTTTTTTTCATGGTAAAATGTTTTACGAATGAACGTCTTGTGAGGGAATTGACATTTTTATATTACACTATTTCATGTCAATAATTGCACATACCATAGTTTCGAAATAGTGATCAGTATCATCGTTGACATTGACCGCAATGGTTCCACCTTTGGGCCTGTTTGGTTTCCGACCACATTTTGCCAAGCCTATGTTTGGCAAAGTGTGGCAGCCACAAAAGTGTGGCCAAGAATTTGGGCGCCACAAAGTTTGGCAAAAAAGTGATTGTATGACATATGGGCCCATCTGGGCCATATGGATAATAAAAGGCAATACTAAAGTGTGGCAAAAATCAAACACATACCAAATTGCCAAAACTTTGGCTTGGCAAAGTGTGGCTGGGAACCAAACATGCCCGAAGTTTGCAATCCATTTGCACCACTTTGGTGTTAAACCTTTCACGTGTATTGTGTGTTGAAGAAAAGACAATTTTATCTTATCATACACTTTTTCAAAGTCCACTCCAGAATCACCATCAAGCTTCTTACTATGAAGCCTAGGTCTGGTTTCATGCACAACTATACCTCCTTTTGAAAATGTTTCATACTTACATGAAAAGTCTTTATTGAGCGATCTTGTCGAGCGATAAACGTACTTATTGTGTGTACGACCTTTCCTACCCGATGTGCATCGGACGTTTCCTTTGTGCCGTAGATAGTCCAACAGTCAAAATACTTACGCCCTTGATTTAAACGTCAGACAATTAACGGAGATATGTCAGACACGTAGCAACATTCACGATTTTACACTTTTATGTAATTGCAAAGCAGAAGGTGCTATTTTACTGTAGCACATTTTTCCTACTCAGCCATAAGACACAAAGTTTACCTATGAAAAATAAAAGAATATAACCGGCCGTACTACAAAGTGTTAACATGGGTGCCCGGTTCCTATCGGATTATGCAGGCACTTAAATCCATCCATTATGTTGCCTCGGGCCCTAGCAGATCTTCTAGTTCAATGCGTATTTCTTTTCCACAAGTACCACATTTAGTATGACCTGCCATAGAGGTTTAATGATCCGGGTGTCCATTTGTGTTTGGAAATCGTTAATTAATTAAGGGGAGTAATGTAAAGTGAGCAACCTGAGAAATATTCAGGTGGTCAGTAAATAACTTTTATTGTACTAGCATGAAATCATCAGCAGATTTCCTCCTTAAACTAGTACCTAGCTGCGGATGAGCAGACCTCCCATTTTAGGGGGCAAACTGCGGTGGTCAGTGAGGAAATCTGAAAAGCACAGGCGTCGCTCGTTAATGGGCCTGCGTGTCTCAGTAAAGCCACATGGGCCTCGAATTGTTCCACCCACGGCACAGCTGTTCTTCCTCCCGTTTCTCTGAAAAAGAAAGGTATATTCTTCCAAGGGGAAACTCGAAAGGTAGTACAGTACAGTATATATTTTTCGAAGGGTCAAAGGATGACAGGACGAGGTTTCGTGCACCAACCAACGGGCACATGGAGATCGACGGTTGACCTAGTTATAGTTAGCTACCCCTATCGCCATGAATTTTTTTTTTTGAGGAACCGGCAGTCGTATTGCCTTTCGATTAGGTAGAAATGAAATTCTTTCTCGGTGTGTATCTGTCTGGCTCGGCATGCAGGAGTGTAGTAGTGGTAGTGGACTGGAGTCGTAACCTCGTTGTCGCTCGATCATCGATGATCACCCGTTGACGCGTATCGTGGGAACGGAAGGGACGCATGCGCCGGCTCGATCGTCTGTTGGGAAATGAAAAGGCGCACGGAGCACCCAGCGTCCGGAGCACTCACTCAGCGTCGCCCTGCGGCTGTCATGCAATGCGCAATGCCCCGTCCTGGATTCACGTAACGGTAGGTGTCGGCCTGTCATGTCCGGCATCCCCAAGCCTGTGGCTCCATTCTTTTCCTCAACTTACGAGGAAACTTTCAGCAGCTTTCTGTAAGAAACCGTGTGGTCTAACTAGATGGACATGATCTTTCTTTCAGTGTAGGTGCTCAGCTCTGCTCTACCTCGTGCGTGCTACTTCACGCGCAACTGTTTGACTGAGTGAGAATCGGTGGTGCGCGACTGGTTATCGGTAGAGAGTAAGTACGTGAGTGTGATCGAGTGACCTTTCTATTCTTCCGTCAGATTCTCCGTTCATACCCGTGCCCGTTCGCGCGGTCACCAACTCACCATAGGCAAATCGCCGAGCAGCCGGCGAGGCTGGAAATTCCTATATTCCGCGTACAGCGGAGGATACTACGCTCCGCGAAACCCCCAGACGGCACATGGGCCTGGCCCAGTTCGATGCCTGTGACCGTTTTCTCTGGTGGTCACGCTGGCCCGCTGGTTTCTCCGGTGGTTTACGTTTTCCCCTCGGTTTTCAGTTGGTTATTTGTTTTTCATTTTAAGTTTCGAATTTTCATTTATCATTTTTTGAAAAATGTTCAGATTTCGAAAATTATTCATTTTGAACAATATTCAGATTAAAAAATTATTCATATTTTGAAAATTGTTCGTTAAAATAAGTCCAGACTAAATAAAAGTTCAGATTTTGAGCATTGTTCTTTTTTAAAAATGTTCATATTTAAAAAGATTGATTTCTTTTTATTGTTTAGTTAAAAAGTGAACGAGAGGAAACAGCTAAAACTCGGCCTAGCAACGTGAAAAATAAGATACTGAACCAAGCCCAATAACACTGCAAGGAACAATTCCGTCGAGGGCGTAAAGGCTACCAGCGGCGAAAACACCATAGGATGAGCGAGCCGAAACAGGCTGACAAATGAAAGATTTCTGCAACAAAAAAACATTTAATTATTTTATTTCTTTCACAGGAAAAAAAGTAATACTATTAAATATACTCCTTCGTTGCTATATATAAGCTTTGTACATTTTATTCCTAATTTATACGTACGTAAAGGTATTTAGTATGTCGATTCAGTCATTTTAGTGTGTATGTAGTCCACTTTGAAGTGATAAAACATTTTATAATTAAAACAGAGCGAATACTATTTTATAATTAATGTAATATCAACTTTCAGTCCATACATGTATATATATATATGTATAATTGTACATTTGACCAATTATTTTGATGGAGTCAAACTATTTGTACATGAGAGCATGTAAACCGGGACAAATTCCCAAGTCAACATCATTATCATAACCAACAACACACACATTAATCCGTGACACCAGACACTCAGGCTACGCCGCCTCTCAGGTCTCGTTGTCTCTCCACTGCCGCCGAACACAACATGTCGCATTTGCTCTCTCCAGCTGCTTTGGTTCAATCAAAGCAATGTGTATTTTCAACTGTTTCTTTATATTCTCTTGTCATGATATGACAACAATTTGTACTAAACTCTTATACTTCATAGTAGTAATGAGTATAACTTTTCTTTTATTTGATTGCCACTATCAGCAACATAGCAATGTTGCTAAATGTAAGTTGTAGTGTTGTTTATCATATATTTGTAACATACAGATTCAAATAAACACGCGGTGTGCTAAATTTAAAAGTTTTTTTATTAGAAAGTTCTTTCTTTAATTATTTTTAATAATTTTAGAAACTATGTAGTGTATATGTATTTATGGTGAACATCTCTAAAGCATAAATATCTAAAAAACTACTTCTAGTATATGACTAGGTAACCATATTTATTGAAACCTCTAGAGTATAGATTGAACCATTGGCATGATTCTATATTGCGAATACAACGCACATGCTTAAGTTGGCCATTTAGCAGGTCATGTAACTATTATAGCTACTGATACATCCCGAACGTAGCTATAATTTTTATTTTTCCATGCTATTATTATTACATACTTTTGATATGTTTTCATATAATTTTACATCAGTCGTATTGAACTAACCTATTAGCCCTTGTGTCAAGTGCCTATTGTTGTTTTCTACCACCTTTTGTATCGCAGAAAATCCCCAGACTGTGTCATGTAAAAATCGAAAAAAATAGGAAAGTAAAATAAATTTTCAAGATGAACACGAAGAGACGATCGAAGAAGTAAACAAAGAGGGGCCCACACCCAGATGACGAAGAGACGAAGAAGTAAATACTCTTTGTTTGTCTTGTTGTCCCTTGCATCCCTCTTGTATCTTTAATTTTTTGGTGTCATATGTATTCACCTTAACCCTATATTCCTTTTTCTCCTCTTAAAAAAATGAAAATGACTCGCAGGTTGTCTTCGCAAAAAAGGAAAAGAAAAGCAATGGAAAAATCGATACAACTAGGATTGATATATCCCATACGTGTCCATGGCGTGGCAAACGCGACAAAGAAACACACCACTCAAGCGTAACACGTATGAGACAATGCATAATAAAAAAATTGAACAAGACAATGCATAATATTATGCTACTCGAGTACTCGTAGAGTCGTAGTGGACATGTCCGTATGGAGCCGAAAACTGGACAGCTCCGTGACTAGCAAGAGAGACAAGACAGGTCCGATAAAAGAATACTTGATGAGCCTGACCTCGTTGCCTCGAGCCCCGCATATACCGGCTAATGACATACTCTAATTAGTAGAAACATTACTAAGTTGAATCAACGTTACAGTACGCAGGCTAACATGCTAGTAATACATAGTACTGCCAAGCATACCTCCAATCTACAAATGTCCATAGAGTGAGATAGGGAGACACAAGGTTTGGAATTATCTTTTCGCTACTGAGCTGAGAATGCACCGGATCCAAGTAGCTATCGGCCATCAATGGCCTTGTCCCCGGTTAGCTGAAACCTCGACCTCTGGCTTAATTAGTTTGGTGTTGTTATACAGTAGGTCAGGGGCGTATCCAGTGGTGGATGTCATGGGTGCCACGGCACTCCTTAAAAAATGAAGAAATTTACGTTGATATTAATATTTGAACTATTTTTTGATAAATGTTGCTAGCATTTGGACAAATTGCTGCTAAATCCTAAGTATAATAGATGAGTTTTTAAGCTTGGCGCCTCCACCAATTTTGTTCTAGATCCGCCACTGCAGTAGGTTATGTCCATCTAGTTTGATTCGACAGTTACAGTACCTTTTGCCTCATTTGTAGACTTCTTTCTCACGACAGTGCTTTCTTTAATTTGCTGCAAGCAGGGAGAGACTCTCCCTACATTACATGTGCATTTGGCAGCTGATCACAGAAAGTGCCAACAGGGATCACTGTATGTGTTCAGTTCCATATCTAATCCCCAACACGGCCGCATTGCACAATCTACCCAAAGAGTAAACATGTCACATGAGCGCATACAGCATGTCACACACAGAGCACAGCGGATAAGCCATTTCCTCGTGAGGCATGGGTCGGTGATGGCAAATGCAGACAAGAGCGGTCAAATTTGGACTTTGAGGTGAGACTGTTGGTGTTGGGTCTCGGTTTTGTTTTCGGATTTTATCAGGGATCCCACAATAAAAAGAAGGTCCACAACAAGTTGTCGGTTTGATCAATCTGATATTTATTGTTCAAAACTTGCACCTAAATGAACTCTCTCGAAAGTTTTAATCTGATCGAACCTTTTTACTACCGCTGCACGCTCTAACATTAGTGTTGAATTGGCTAAGCGAAGAGTTTTGGAAGTTTGGTCATGGAGTACCGACTCCAGCTCTGGCGATACCTCTCAAATCTTATTGATGGTCTGTTTGGCGGTAGGAAAAAGGCTCAGAACAATCTAAAAAAATGTTTTCCATTTATTTTAGTGTGAAATTTCATGAAAATATTCGATTTGTGGCTCTAGCTGCAGTAAGTTTCCCAATGTTGCGGTTCTCCATGCATATCTAGTACACAAGATTTTGAGATACGGACGAGGGAAAACATAGGATTGACGTGACATGCAAGAATCTATATGAGTAGTTCTTTGGTTGCATAATAGGAAAAAACAAAAAATATGTAATTAAGAAAAAGAAAATTTTCATGAGGTTAGACCTAAGAAATTTGTTCCTTTGAAATTGCATGCAAATAATCCCCATTGATTTTTTTATATGGTGTCCAATCCTACAAATCATCAATCTCTGTAATTCCTGCAGTACAATCCTTTAAATTCCTATAAATTTTCTTTGAACCAAACATGCCCTCTAGGTATACAAAGGGATACATCAACCTATAGGTAGCTCACTGTTCCTTTTCGCCGGTATCCACACTCTTGCCCTTTGCTACTTCTTTGTGTGAACGTACAGTAACTTGTGCAAGTTCAGCATTGGCATAGCTCGTTATCTTTTATGACTTCTCAATGTTTCTATCTCCTTATCATCATTTGTGAGTGTCTTCAAATCCTTATGAGTATCATATCCAAGTACAATACACACCAGTGAGGTCTTGATTGCTCACCTCCAGTTTCTCTCTCATAAGGTACACTTAAGACTTTATCTAAAAAAGGTACACTTAAGAAATCGCATATTACACAAACTCTGCATCAATCAATGCACACATTTATATTTATTACGCAGTTCATCATTTTAGTTATTATAAATTAAGGATTTCATAAACTGCAATATATGGATCGGCTATCAGGTAAAACAAATAAGCATATAATATCTACACATCATGTAGTCTATTAACATGCCGCTAACTAGCTCGGCTGAAGATATTCTGGGAATCAAGTAGCCATAAACCCCTGCTGATTTGTGTATGTAGTTTGTTTTTCTCGATGGAACCTAATTCGCAAATATGCCGAAGCCAAGGAACCATGGTGCGATTTGTCAACCATCACTGATATAGAGTACCTAGGCAAGACACGGATGGTATATTGAGCGTGCTACACCTACACGAGCTTCCTCCTCTCCTCGCCCTCTCCATTATTGGCGGTGGCCACAGCCAGCATCCATCATGGAAAAGCTGCTCACCGTAGTGCTTGTTTCAAGCCTTCTTCTTCTAGCCACTCTTGGAGACGACGCCTCCTCTAGATCCTCTCTCTACTCCTCCCTGGACGCTCAACGAGGCCAAGCTCTAGGTCACAAGGGCAGAGAGGAGCGACGCCTGCTAGGGTACCACCATTACCGGCGTGAAGGCGAGCTCAAGGAGCGGCATGAGGTCAGTTCATATGTTCCCCCAGAAAAAAAACACTTCAGTGAAGCATAAAAACAGAGTTCTTGTGTACGAGTCTGCAGGTCAGCAGCCGAAGCTGTTAATCAGCCGTGTTGCTGTCTGCAGTCTGCACACACCATTTTCTCTTCAGTTCCTCCCAAGAGAAAACTCCATTTTCTGTTCAGAAGAACATAGTGTCCTCCTGATTAGCTGATATCTTTGAGCAATGCACAAGAACAACAAAATCAAGGAGAATGTGATTTTGACACACAGTTCGTGAACCGTCTCCAGGTAGCAGCGATGGAAGTGAAGAGTACGGCGGAGAGGAAGGACGGCGGGACGGATGACGAGGGCGAGGACGCCGCCGGCACGGAAGGGCTGATCTCCAGTGCGGACTACAGCGGGGTGGCAATGCACGACCGCGGCTCCCCGCCGGCGCACAGAAAGCATCCAAAACCATAGGCCGTGTCTAGGGGTATTCAGTTCGCGTGTAATCCTCTGATCTTCAGTGTCCCGGTGTTATCTTCAGTAACAGAATGGTTGTTGTGCCCTTGCCGTCTTTGTAAAAGAGCAACCACCAGAAAGACATCGTCAAGTCCATAACTGATCTTGCCGGCAAAAAGAAGCTTGTGATTGATCCAGCATCGTCGTCGATTCTCTGCTCTTTCTTTTCTTGGCATCTGCCAGTCTAGTGGTTCTACAACGTAGAACGCACACCAGACACAGTGCGTGCTTGCCCTGGGCCATAAGAGGACTTTTGGCACTTGCCATCTCGAATGTGAACGTGATGTGTGCCTTCCGACGAGAACATATCTGAGCTACTTACAAGAATCACTATGCTTGCTTTTGGTGTTAGTATCATGGAATCTTATAAAATCTTGTTTCACTAGATATATTGTCGAGTCACCAGCACCCTCAGAGCGCCATTGTTCACAACAGTATGAGACAAACAGGTCGCTCTCCTCCAGGGTGGTCATGCCATGACATGAACGGCATAACCACAGCACACTTGGGCCAGACGCCTTCGGGCATAACATCATCTTCATCAAGTTCGAAAATAAAGAAAATAGCCAAACCCACTTTAGAGGAAAGAAGATAACTGGACCAAAATCCTGTGTGTTTCATTATCTTTTAATAATAATAATAACGCAGTTCCCAAAATGTACTCAGTTAAAGACCCAAATCAAATGTGATGTTCAAGCGAACGTGGTTCTACAAGCTGTAAATTTTGTACAGGCGTGCCCGGACGGAACCACACAACCGAGAAGAATGGACGACAAACGGTCTCGCTGTCGATTTATTTTCCCTGGAATTCATCCTTTTCTGGTCCTTCATACGTTCATGGACAGCTTCTTGGCAGCAATAGCCTCTGCTTCAAGAGTTGGCTCCCAGAGAATCGTGGTTTCAGCCAGCAGCGCTGTCACGGTGTATGGGTCCATGTTTGAGGCCGGACGACGGTCTTCCAGGTATCCTGTTGGCAAATAGGTAAAGTCTTTAGTTTCAGCCAGCAACGCTGTCACAGTGTATGGCTCCATGCTTACCATGTCATAATGCATGGATATTCATAATAGTATTATAAGATATCCATTTCGTGCCAATGTATTTTTCTTTCAGTTGCGAGGTATGCCATCATTTGGTGACTGGATGTTGAGTGAAGAAACACTTTTTAAATCGATAACACTCAACACGAAGAGGGTGAAGAATAGCAAATTTAAGGGCATGTTTGGATCGTGGCCGGTGGCTGGCATGCCAAAAATTTGGCGTTGACGGGTGGTATGGGCTGACGTTTGGATTGAAGCCCAGTTATCCAAGCTACACCAAAATATTGGTCATGACCTTCAGTTTTCTGCCCATATGCTGGCGAAACTGGGGCGGCCGAATCGCACGCCAAAATTTTGGCTCACCCTGATTTGGTAGGGCTGGCCTAGGCACAAACCAAACAGCCCTAAAAGCGTGGATTTGGCCCAGAACCATTTAAATCATCATAATTGCCATCCATATTCGCTGCTTGGCCATGTGGGTAAAACGAGATAATAAAGAACCTAAGATCCAAGTTAGACAATGCAGGGTCTTTCTACTGCCCAAGAATTACGCTTGCATAATTTCCTTGAGTTTTATTTTTGGAGAGAAATCTCTTCTGCAGTCCCAAACATTGCAAGTAGTTTCACGAACCAAGGGAGAGCACATACCTTTCCCTTTCGCCTCGGTGTCCCGCCCCACCCGAATAGAGCAGCCACGGTTTGCTACACCCTGATAAATGAAGAGAATGATTAGTATAACTTGTAAAAATGCAGGTAATAAAACACGACTGAAAACAAAAGGAAGTTGCTCCAGCCGTACCCATGAAAAGTCTGATATGCTAGCTGTCTCATGTAACCCTGTCAACCTACGTTCATTTCCTTCACCATACTCACTGATATGCAAGTCGTGACGAAGTGAAAGGTTCAGGATTGCTTTTTTAATCACTTCAAAACCTCCATCTTCACGCATGGCCTTGGTGCTATATTTGCAAGAAATGGAAAAGATAGTTTCTCACGTCATGTTAAGGACAAATTGTATCGAGTATTGAGAAAAAACTACACATCAAAGTTAGAGATTAACTAATGTGAATACAGGCTTATTCTGAACCACACTCGAAAAAAAATTAACAATCAATAACAATGCACTTTTACAGCCGGGTTGAATGTGTATCTCGAGAGATTTTTTCTACTACGATCAGCATATATTTTCTTTTGAGTTCTGATGTAAACCCCATAGCATTTAAAAAATAAAGCTATATTAGGTTTTCTGATGTATAGCTAATACTACCTCCGTTCCAATGAATAAGGCCTATATTATTTTTGAAAAGTCAAACCATGTGAAGTTTGACCAAGTTTTTTGAACAAATTATGAACATGTACAATACAAAATAAACATGATTGGATGCATCATGAAATATATTTTCACATGATATCCATCTAATATTATAGTTGTTGATAGTTTTTTCAAAACGTTTGGTCAAAGTTTACTTGGCTTGACTTTAAAAAAAATATATAAGCCTTATTCATTGGAACGGAGGGAGTATAAAACAAGATACCCTGTAAAAGTTAAGCAGGAGAAATACAATATTTAACACAAAAGATTGGAACCTGTAATTTGTGTGGCAGCCAGCTCCGTTCCAGTCACCCTATGTCAAAATTACTGTTCAGTTTAAAAAGTTATAATATATAAATATATTTGCTTCCAACAACGTACAGGGATATACCTGGATTGGCTTTGGGTCAAGAGTGAGCACTACACCAGCTTGCTCCGTGATTCTCTGATTAAGGTCGGTAGATGATAATTAGAAGGCTTTAGTGATGCAAAATATGATATGAACAAAGGGATTGCCAGCTATCGGATTTGGCTTTATGACATTTTGAAGAAAACTGGTCTGACAGTTTATACAACGGATTTAAACCTTAAGTGTCAGAATAAATCACAAGTTCATACTGTGTGCACCTAAAGAGTTTACACTAAATTAACAAACCAATTGATGTATTGAACCATATTCTGGTCATCAGTTGAAAAGAACCAAAGTTCCATGACACTAGAAAACCACGGATTATTGCTTGAAGTACCTCGAGAAGATATCTTGAAATCCATATGTGATCTCCTGCATCAATACCAACGCTAGGTCCAACCTGGTACTCCCACTGCATGGATAAGGTTTGTGAAATTCCAATAATTAAACATTTTGATTTTCATTTAAGATAAGAGGTAAAAATCATCACACTAAAGGAACGCATACACATACAAATGCATACCTGACCAGGCATGACCTCTCCGTTTGTTCCACTGATTTCGACTCCAGCATAAAGGCATGCCTTGTAGTGAGCATCAGCTATGTCACGGCCAAATGACTTGTCTGATCCTACGGCGCAGTAGTATGGACCCTGAAATATTTCAGAGCAATATTACTACTCAACAGAGTTTAATGAAGCCTGTGCAAGACATGCAACTCAGCAAGGCTAGGCTTTGAAGTTATCTGATAAATCAAGTATCTTGGTATGATACCTGGGGGCCAGGATACCCTCCAACAGGCCAGCCAAGAGGCCAGTTCACATCTCTCTGCATCAAAGTGTACTCCTGCTCGATTCCAAACCTAGAAAAATATGATATAGCTATATTTTAACACTGTATACAAACAAAGTGAAATGAAAATATAGCGTGATTTTGTATCAACATATAGTTACCATGGTACTTGTGAAGAAACCTTGGGGTCACTGAAAATTTGTGCAGCCCTGGCGCGCTTGTTAGTAGGGATGGGATCCCCTTGTGGTGTGTACGTATCACAAACAACCTGGAAATACCAAATTCAATTTCACTACCATGGCATTTTGCACTATTGACCCTTTTTCACTGTAGTATAAAGGCAAATCCAGAAAGGGATAATGCAGTTGGGGTGATGGACGGTACCAGAATGTTGTTGCCACCACGGAACGGGTCCTTGAATATAGCCTGTGGACTGAAACAGGAGAAGAAAAACATAAATAGAGCATAAGGTGTATAAACCTGGAATACTTTGCATGAGCGAGGCTGATGAAAACATGCACTGCAATTTCCCACTTACTATAGAATGACTTCACTGTCTTCTCCGGGAGCTTGGCCTGTGCTGGATCCATCGTAGTTCCATTTCGGTAGCTCGGAAGGGTCCTCCACAGGTTTCGATATAGTCTGAAATGGAAGAATCAAAAATTTCTTGTCAGGAGCTAAAAAGGAAGGAGTACTCGCAACTGCTCATCCCTTCAAATTTCTCTAGAAAAGAAAGCTCGTATGATATGGGTTTCCCCTAAGAACACTGGAAATGTATTTCTGTAAGGAAACAAAAACAGTTGGAGATATCAGGTGCCTACCCTTGATTTGCTTCTGATGTCGAGTCCAGATCCTCCAACCCTACAGAACGTGAAGGGAAAAAAGGCAGATTTGTTAATACTCCCCAAAAGTGCGATGTGCACTCGCCTAGGATCATAATTTAAGTGCCGGAACTGAAAAGCGAAAGCCTTGAAGACTATAGATATCAGCACCACTTTAAGGGGGCAACAAATCGGCACTGCGCTGCACTGCTCACCCCAAACTAATCTAATCCCAAAAAAAGTGCAGCTTTTTGGCCTATCTATCTGACTGAAGCCACTGTTGCTGTTGTGTCGGGGGAAGTCAACCGGAGCGAGCAGGGTGTGATGAAGCGGCGACATTGCGTGGAACGTACGTACCAGATGTACTCTGCGATGATCTTGTCGGTGAAGGGGGTGATGTCCATGTCGAGCAGCTGGTTCATCCGCTGCACGACCCCGGTGGTCTCGGGGCCGAGGGCCAGCACCTTGAACCCGGAGGTGCCGCGGGCGGCGGGCCTCCTGACGCCCCACACCCTCCCTGCCGCCGCCGCCGGCCTCGCCCGCACGGACGGCTTGCCCATCTGGCACTGCATCGCCGGCACCACCGCCTGCGCCATCTCAGCTAGCCTCCGCCTTCCTCGTTAACGCTAGCTGACCAAGAAACCAAAGCAAGAATCGGCATTACCACACCGATCATCCGTATTCGGCAGCGAATGGAATGCAACAGAGAAGAAGCATTGGTTCGACCACTCACCAGAGACGAGACGAGAGAGGGAGAGAGAGAGAGAGGGCGGACCGGCGGAGCGGCTGCGAGATCGCGGTGGAAATATTTATCCGCGGGAGAGAATCTGGTGGCCGCGGCAGGGGCAGTGGTGATCTGGCTCTTGATCAGGCGATAGGGCTTCGGGTGGACGAGATTTGGGGCGGCCCTTGCGGCCGCACCGGGGGCAAAAAGACACAGACACACCGATGCAACACACATCTCGGATAGACTTTACAATGTTTTCTTGTGCTCTTGGGGTATTTGGATACGAAAGATGCGGCTGCCTCTCCTTGTCACGTCCGTCTCCGGACCAGCCCGGCGACCTCCCCAACCAAAACCCAGACGGCCAAACCTAAGAGGCCGTATTTGGATACGAAAGATGCGGCTGCCTCTCCTTGTCACGTCCGTCTCCGGACCAGCCCGGCGACCTCCCCAACCAAAACCCAGACGGCCAAACCTAAGAGGCCAGCGTTGTTTATGTGCACCTTCCTATCACCGGCATCGAGATAGTATTATACTGTTAGCATGTTTCATTTTTCATCATTTCTCGAAGCTCTGACCAGGCGGAGCAATAATTCGGGGGCTGAGATCACCGGTTGCAGGAGCGTCATTTGTTTGTTTTTCAACATTTTTGAAGGCTCTGACGAGCGACAATGATTGGGTGCCGAGATTACAGGGTTTAGGAGCGTCATATCAGTCTGCAATAATTCAGTCTTGCGGGGCCTGGAATCAACGGATTCCGTTCAGTCAATCCAGCTGGTCGGTATCTGATAGTAGTACGAGTTGGTACCAGGCTACCAGCAGCAACTGTGTGTCTTTGCTGAAAACAAGCTGGTGTTGCTATGTGCCAACTGCAACTGTCCGGATTCATGACTTCAAGTGGTAAACCCGAGCTAAACAGACCGAAAGAACATGCCTAGCTAGCAAATCATCGGAACTTAACCCAAACTTGTACGTCAGGAGCTAGGAGGAATTTGACCCCCACTACAGCGGCTAACTTGTCATCATGTCATGTCTCCCGTGCAACGCCAGCATGCCCTTCGTGTACTGAATCCTAGTTCTCCTGTACATCTGCAGCAGCACCTCGAACTTCTTGCAAGCATCATCGTACACAGCGGAGCTACAGAACCTCGACTTGAAATCGGTGAAGTCAGCCGAGGCTTGTTCAGCATCCGAGCGGAACACGCCGAGAAGCTCTTCGAGAGGCCCCAGGACATCGCAGAAGTCAATCCTGCGACCCACCGCGGCTCCATGCTGCTGCAGCGGGAGATGCCGGAGCCAGGACATCCACTGGAAGGGCTCGTCATTTTTACCTTCCACAGCGAGCTCGATGGACCTCAGCGCCTCCTTGATGTTGCAGCTCTTGTCAATCTTGTTGAGTATGTCGGTGAAGGTTGACATATAGCGGCTTCTGAGAGAGTTGGAGTGAGAAGTTGGACAGGAGTTGCTGGATGATGGGAGGTTCGCCACGACCATGCAAGCCTTCCTGAAATTATGATCGTGGTCGGAGAGCAGCCTAATGGCCACATGCAGCAGGAGAGCAAATAATGGAGCTTGTTCTTCCATCTTGGCTTTGACAGATGGTGAGCTTCTTCCAAGTTTCTGCTCCTCCAACCAACAATGAAGAGCAATGTGTGCAAATCCTTCCCACCTGTAAGAAAGGTAAATAGTGAGAAACAGAACAACTAGGCATGCGGCTAAGAGTAACTTTTATTTTGCAACAGGAAGAATACTCACTCAAAGGGTGCCTCGACTTCAATAGCAAGGGTCAAATGGAGAGAGTAATTGGTGTATGCATCGACTTCAGATTCACTGTCGCCAAGATCAGTGTGAGCCTCGTGGACACAGCCTCTTGGAACATACATTATGTCTCCTTCGTGTAAAACTTCCACCCTTCCACCACTATCATCCACCAATCCATCTAAAGAGTGGAAAGGTTCATACAGTCTTGGCAAAATGGACCTCGTATTGGGCCAAATCTTCCACTTCTTGCGTCCAAGTAGTTGCCAAACAAGCACACAGTGGTCATCATAATGCCGGGCCAAGCCTTGGGATCCTGGAGGCGAGAAGTATATGTTGGCCCTACAGAAGGCTGACCAAACAGATCAGCCAGAGCAGAAGCTATAGCAGCAACCTTTTCAGATCGGAACTCCATGCCACGCAAGGCAATTGAAAAGCCTTTATTGACTGCCTCCTTACATTTTTCAACAAATGCAGCTGCATCTGGGAAGACCATTCCATCATCGAAGAAATGCTCCTCCGTCCCGGACCCTGTTGAGGTCTGATCTCGTGTTCTCACGACTCTTATATCTTGCCTATACTTCACAGCAGCACCCAAGGAATCAAGTACCTCATGGAGAAATGAAGCTATGTTAAGCTCGTCGGAAGCAATAGCAGGGCAAGAAACAAGCCCCTGTATGAATGACTCTATGATAGCATCAGGTGTTCGTCGATCAAAAGCATTACGCAATGCAGTGAACAAAGCATCCTCCTTTAGACCACTTTGATTTCTCCTGTACAAATGAGGTGAGTTTTCCCAATACGCCAAGAGAAACTTGTCGAAATTTGATTCTGTTTGTCCAAAAAGCTTTTTCTGGCTTCATCAGGTTCCAGGTTGGCTGGATAAGCAAGATCCATAGAGAGCCTAAAAATAGCTTCAGATATCTCATATGGTTTGCTTTGGAGTTGACCATTCCAGATGCCGCAGTTAACTGATGATCCCGAGAGTCGAACTTTGACCCATACTTCATACAACAAGGGCATTACTTTTCTCACTAGCTCCTGTTGCAGATTGGACAACTTGCCGACTTTACAGGAGTTCACCATGAGCACCACTGTGTCAATGATCAACCACAACCATTTACTTGGCTCTGAAACTCTTGCTTTGCACTTGATGCTCCTGCTGCCGACAGGTCCAGAAATAGATTCCACCTGAGAAAATATATATCTAAAGGAAGTCAATTCCATTGGGCTGAAAAAATTCAGGAAGTACAAACAAAGGGTATCTTTTTCACCAATTAAAACAGGCTATGATGCTATGATGCTAGACTTCTAGATACAGCTGTTAAAAGGGTAATCGCCTGATGGTTTGATTAGAGATCACTCCGGTGCCTTAATGTACACGTAACTTAAGTTGCTCTTGTTAAGATAAAGTTAGTTTTCATCCTTCTGAAGTTTATTCACCCTTCCACATATTCAGAATCTTCGGTAGGAAAAAATAAGCTAGTGCATTTACAGAACAAAAATTCAAGGATCTAGCAGCTAATTGTTTAACGAATCTTAAAGACGATTAATATCAATCAGGATTATCAGAAAATCCTCATGAAAGATTTCATATCTAAGGGTTGTGATAGGCTTGGCGAGCCAACGTAAAAACTAGCCAGTCTCATGGATATGAAACCCATTTGGGCGAGAGTAGTACCAGGATGGGTGACCTCCTGAGAAGTCCTCGTGACAGGGTTTCATATCTAGTCTACCCCAACTTGTTTGGAAAAAGGATTTGTTAAGGTAAGGATTATCAGAAAATCAATAAGCTAGTATATGCTTCAACCAACAGCAACAGCTTGGATGCTCACAATAGCCTCGGCAGAACAGGGGATCCCGAGAGACGCTCCCTGCCAACTGGAGACGCCGAGAGGTCCATCACGGCATTGCAGGCAGCCTGGGCCACTCGCCGGCTGCCACTCCCAAGCGCCCGCGCCAGGCCACCGGCGACCCCGCCGTCGGACGCCAGCGTCTCGCCGGCCTCCATGGACTGCAGCGCCGCCGCGCCCACCACCTCGCAGCTGAGCGCGGCCACGGAATGCGAGCTGCGTTGCAGAATCAGGAACAAATCAACAGGACAGTTGAGGCCACGAGCGCGAGAAGAGGAACGGGGACGGGGGGTTTGGTACCTGGAGGAGAGGAGGATGGGTAGGAGCGCGACGAGGGACGCCGGTAGAAGGGAGAGCGGCGGCGCCGGGGGCGAGCGGGAGAGGAGGCGGCGCAGGAGGCGGGTCGCGGCGGAGGAGGAGGAGGCGCGTTGGTTCGGCGCGACGGCGGCGAGGAGGACGGGGAAGACGTCGCGGTCGAAGGAGGCGGCCGCTGACTCGCCGCCGCCGCGTCTCTTCCTCTTCTTCCCGTTCGGAATCTCCATTCCCGGCGTCGGCTCGTGCCCGCCGCCGGCGTTTGAGCGAGGCTGCAGGGAGACGGAGTTGTGGAGGCGTAAAGGCAAGATTACGCTTTCGGCGAGAGCTGGCTGACTTCCATGATAGCGCCAACACAGTTTCTTTTTTTCCTTCTTCTTTCTTTGACAACAAGATTTTGATTGAAATTTCAAAAAAAAAACAAGATTTTGATTGATTGTTGAAAATGAAATCACTTGACCCTACCAATGGTGGATTATATGATCCGGGTGGGCATACGTATAGTTTTTCCTACGGCATCTTTATCTGAAATCCTAGATTTTAGCTTCTCAAATGCCTCCTCAAACCCTAATTTATCCTTCCTAAACTTTAGGTTCATGAGAAGTTTTTATCCTTTGATGGTGGTATGCTTCATACGCAAGTGTGTCGACCAAGTACAATGAAATTACTCAGCAGTGCATTGGGTTGAGATATAAAAATGTAGGTTTCTAGTGTCGTGGCGTGACTAGTAAGTAACATAAGACTTCGAGAGCATGAAACATTTTGTATGATATCGTTACAATATAACACTAATTTGCGTAACTCAAAGCCACATATCGGCTCCCGCTACATTCACCGATTATGTGGAGAATGCTCAACCAAAAGAAGGGGAATGGTGGAAATTTGGAAGCCACGTGGCTAATAAAAAAATACAAAGTATTTCTTGAATTTACCTATTACTAGATATGTAGCGTCCTCCCCCCGGTGCAACCACGTACCACAGAAAGACGGCAAAGCGAAGCGCACACATCCAACTAGTATGTAGTAGTACTTGAGTAGATTAGGATACCTTGATAGACAATACCAATTCTCGATTAATACTTGAGAATTTGTACACCATGTGTCATCAGGCGAAGCTACATGCAAGTGCGGTGGGGGGGGGGGGGGGGGGGGCACTACCCCCTCCCCCTCTTCCAGCCCATCAGATTTTTGGGTATACCCCTTAGTAAATGGCCCATATTTCTAGTAAACCAGCCAAAAACCAATTTCTTCTTAGTACTTCTTTGTATGTTTCACTATCGTATTTCACACCCTCTTCGGCCTTAGCAAGACGTATTGTATAGAAATATAACAACATGTCTTCTTGGGTTACTTTGTGGTACATTGGGATCAATCAAGGTATTTATTTTTGGGTGAGTGGTTGTGATTAATGAAGTAAATTTTTATCAATTATGGTATGCATATACAAGCTGACGAGGTGTGGACTCGGCAAATCCTGGGTTGTGTACCCCGGGTTGATTGAGGGGAAGAGAGATGAGCGCTGGTGATCACGACGGCTGACAAGCAAGGCGTTTTACCCAGGTTCAGGCTCCCGGAGGATAACACCCTACTTCCTGCTTGTCTGGTATTGAATGGCGAGTTGTGGCTACAATGGCGAGATGGCAATCTCGCTAGGGTTTGTGATGGCGGCTATGAGCTTACCCTAGACGAGGGACCCTCCTAGCCTTTATATAGTAGGCTAGGTCTCAGGTGAACGGTGCCGATGGCGCTTACAAGCATGGTAGGAGTCGCATGACCTATCTGTCGACTATCTTGGGCCGCACGTCGTCCTCCTTGGGCCTTCCTTGGGCCCTCGTCATAAGGTTGATAGGCTTGGCGTGCCCCAGGTATCCTCACCGTGGGGTAGTCGAAGAGTAACCCCACGACAGGAGCCCCCGAGTGCTTAGTCGAATCGTAGAGTCGGGTAAAGGACTCCTTCCTCCTGGGCACGCCTTCTTCTTGAGTCAGAGACTTGTCGACTGCCTTGATGTCCTTCTTCTCGAGTTGATGACTCGAACTTACCTTACGCAACTGATCTTGAATCTTTGAAAAATTTCGACTGCCTCTATCGGGAGCGCGAACAGCGCTCCCGATGGGAGTAGCCCCCGAGATTAAGCTGAATTGCTTGCAATTGAGGTTAAACTCAATTTTTTCTTCAGTCGAAAAGCCCGCTCCCGATGGGAGTAAAGAAGGGACTCGACTTGTTGGAGTCGCTCCTGGCTTTGTGTGACTTACTTTGTGTATTCGGCCGGTTTGGCTTACTGTACGAGTTTATTCAGCTCTTGGAGCTTACTGAAGCTTTTTGCACTCGAATGAACTGTTCGAGTTCTCCATCAGCTCGTTGGCTTACTTGTGTAGGAGCTCGAACGGAGTTGCATCTTCAATTCAGCCAAGTGGCTTACTTTGCAAATCCAGTAAGGTTGGAGTTTGTATTCAGTCGAATGACCTACTTTGTTGGACTCGAATGGGCTTCGAGTGTTGCTGTGCTTTACTTTCTTGACGTCACTGCTGATGTTTCCTTTGTCTGCTGTCGATAGGACGTGACACTGTGGTCCCGTTGTCAGTGTTGACCTGCGGTGACGCTTGCCGCTCTTTGATTTGACCGCACGGCGCGAAATTTTCGCGGCGTGATGATGGCTTCCTCGTTTCCCGTGCGTAGTGGGCGGCGTGCTGCGCGACGGTTGCGCTCTCCGCTTGCCACGTGTAGGGTCGGATGGATCGTGCCGTTTGGAGATGCTTATCCAATGGCCACGATCTTTCCAGTCCATGGTATAACACTTTAACCGTGGTGCGGGGAAAATTACCCTCGCACTGTTCTCGCCCTTTCCGTTCCAGAACGCATCTTCTTCCTTGCTCCCAAGCCTCTGTCCACCGTTGCTGAACCACCATTTTCCGCGGCCATGAAGAAAGCTTGCCTGCCGAAGGCCAAGAAGGGTGGCAAGGAGAAGGCCACCACCGACGCCGGCGACGCTACCCTGAAGAGGGTGGACTGCGACTGGTCCAAGTCCTCCGTGAAGACGGCGGACCTCGTTGATCTGCGGGAGAAGGGGCTTCTTCCGCCATTAGACCAGATGAAGACGCGCGCCCGGGGAAAGAGGTAATCCCTTCCCCGCGCCAAGGCGAACGCGTTTGTTTCGTCGATTTCTTGCACAGGGGTTTCGCCTTTCCCCTCCACGATTTTGTTCGTGGTCTCCTGTACGCCTATGGGATTCAGATGCATGATCTGACTCCCAATGGCGTCTTGAGCATCGCGAGCTATATCGTGCTCTGCGAGTGCTTCTTGGGGATCGCTCCCAACTGGTTGTTGTGGAAGACGATCTTCAACGTGAAGCGCAATGTGGGGAGGGGGAAAGTTGTTTATCCCGTGGGTGGCTTCGGCATCCAAGTGCGTGGCGACATCAGCTTCTTCCAGATGAAGAAATCCGACTCCGTCCAAGGCTGGCGGAAGCGATGGTTCTACATCAGCTGCGAACAAGACGGACTCCCTGTCTTCGAGGTGGAGAAGCCGCTGAAGAAGTCGAACGCTTGGGCTCACGCCTTGTCGAGTGACGAGAGGGAGACTGTGAAGCCCTTTGTCTCGACCATCGCGAGTCTACTGACGAGGCTGGGCAAGGAGTCGGGTGGTATTCATCTGATTGCCACCTTCCTTCGGATGCAAGTGCAACCACTCCGTGCTCGCATCCACCCGATGTGGGAGGACCAAGGCGTCAACGATCCCACTCGCTTGTCTTCGGCAATTCTGAGTGACGAGGAGGTCATGCAGAAGGTGAGAGCCATCACCAGCCTTCGGGCAGCCGACCCCTGCAACGTCAAATGTCCCGTAGTTCCTTACGGGTCAGAAAATCCTTTGCCTGAGGTAAGTTCTTCTCTTGTATGTAGACATCTCTGTTTCGCTTGCTTTTCCTTTACTCGAATTGCTTCTTTTGGATGACAGGGTCACCCGAATGTGTCGTGCCTTCCTCCTCTGATGGAGAATGGCCCTCACGAAGAGGCCGCGTTCCCAGAAGAGGAACCGGCAGATGATGATGAACTTCCTTCAGCGCACTCTCCTGTGGAAGAGCTGGAGGAAGTCGAAGTTGATGAAGAAGAGTCTCGGCCGCAGAAGCGCCCACGACACGAGAGGGTGGACTCTGCTTCGACGAGTTCTCCTCCCAGGCGTGCGGCTGCGGAGGAAGATGATGACACGGGTTCTTCCTCTCTGAGCGCCAAGGACCCGAAGCGTGCTCAGGAACCAATGACGGTGAACCCTCTTGCTTCGGCTCCTCCCATTGAATTTGGCAGGATGGCCTCCGTCTCCTTGGACAGTGACGAAGACGACGACATGAGGTAAAGTATACGTCCACTCGAAGTTTTTCCACTTGCTATCTTCAAGGCGTTTCCTGATTGTCATCTATCTTCATTTCTTCAGTGATCATGCTGTCACTCAGTCTCCTCCGCGTGGCTTGGAACACGCTTCAGCTCCTCCCATTGAAGAGAGACAGTCGGACGTTCCAGATGCGAGTGCCGCAATCACGACAGAAGTAGCTAAAGCTTCGACTTCTGTCGTTCCTGACGAGCTTGTCACTCCAACACCTAGTTCAGCTTCGATCCAAGAGCATGTAAGTGCCTTTTTTCTGTGTATGTTGAGTCATTGGGAGCGCGAACAGTGCTCCCGATGGGAGTAGCCCCCGAGGCTGTGTGCGACTAGAATAGTTGGGCACAGACTAAGAATTTCTCTGTGTTTCTGCAGCCCTTCTACCGCCAGCAGGTGTCAGCGGCCGAAGCCTACATTCGGCTGGAGAAGGAGAGGAATCAACTCCTTGCTGACCTGAAGCAGGCGAAGCGTAAATGCTCCTCCGATACCTTTTGCATTGACTTGCTGTTTGTTTTGCTATCTCACTGTCCATCTGCTCGCAGTCGATCAGGAGGATACCACCACTCGGATGAGTATGCTGGAGCAGGAGAACAAGAGTGCCAAGAAAGCACTCGAAGAGGCCAAGAAGCGCGAAGATGACATGCGCGACTTAGAGAAGACTCAGGTGGAGCGTTTGCTCACGCTCGCCGACGTTGTTGGTCGTAAGTGCTCGTATCCTTGAACTAACATGCTTTGATCTTTTGGTCGAATGCTGACCCTTTGCTTGGATACAGGTGCTTGCGGTGGCGCTCCTCCTGCTGAGGTTTCCAGCGAAAACCAGACACTGGAACAGGCTGTGGGCTTCCTCGACCGTGTCTACGCTTACGCTTCGGCTGCGCTGGCCAAGTCTACTGGAGCCCTGACGACCGTTCACAAGGGCATCTTTCCCAGCCGGCCAGTGCCAAGCGATGTCGACACTCTTGCCGCGCCATTCGGCTCCGAGTCCACCATAATGACGGACTACACCCGCACCCAGACGGTACGCGGCTCGGAGCTTACTTTCCAACTTCTTCTCGGGCATCAGGTTGCGGGTGACTTTAGCAAGGTCGTCAGCCATTTCCCCAAGAGGCCTGATGGCAAAATGCTGTCGCTGAAGGAAGTGAAGCCTGAAGCGAGTCGCCTGGCTCAGGAGGTTGTATCACTTTTTGAAAAGCGGGTGGCCAAGCAAGCTGAAGTAGCAGCTCGCAAGGGTAGAGCCGTGTCTGAGTCCGTGTCTTAGGCTAATTGATGCCTTAGTCGAACATGACTTTTGTAATGAACCTTTAGCCTTAATATTTTTCCTTCTCTGGGATCTTTTGCTCAGTGACTTGTAAAAACTTTGCTTTTGCTTGCATGGAGTCGAAAACTGCTCTGCATCGAGTGTATTTTGGTCTGTTGGATCAATGTTTTGCTGCTTGACTCGCTTCCTTGTTGAAAACAGGAAGGGTTGCACGTAGACCTTGGAAGGAACGAATGGCCAGAAATCGCTCCAACTCCAGCCGCCCCTCGACGGAGGGTTGTACGACGTCTTCATCCCACGCGAAGTCGGAACGACCAGAAGTTGATATCGTGGATGAGGAATCGAATCAGTGACTTGGAGAAGCTTTTGAAGGATAAGCAGAAGGAACTCGACCAATTGAAGGCACGACCTGCTCCGTCGACTGAACGCGAGCAGTATTTGATCGATCAGATGGATTTGATCTGTCGACAGCTGCAGAGTGAGTTTTCTTCGTACTATGCAGCTATTGCTGTCAGGCCGAAATGCTGGCCTAATGTTGCTTGATGGCGCTGCAGATGTGAATCCCGACTGGAGGGCTGAGCAGCGCCGAGTGGATGAGCGTGTCGAACGAGAAGCGAAGGGAACTGCATCGGGTGCGCAATACTTCTGGTCAGATACGCCCAAGGCTAAGGTGCTGGCGTTGATGTTGGATCGCGTCTGGCGAGCGGCCGTGTTACTCCTTGGTTGCCAGAAGACCTTGTCGAGGCTGCATCGTGCGATGTTTCCTCACAATCCGCAGCCGCAAGGAGTTCCGCGCTGATGGACATGTTCCGGGATGGTGCGGGTGTGAAGCAGGCTGTCCACGCCCAGCTCGTGGGTGGAGCTAACATTGCCCTGGCATACTTCCGCAAGCACCGGCCATATTTCAACCTTGAAAAGGTTGTTGGCGGCTTGCCGGATCAAGAGCACTACGCCGAGTCCTTGCCGTTCGCCAGGCGGATGGTCGAAGATGTACAACGCCACACCGAGCGGCTAGTAGGTCCACTGGATGCACCCAAAGATGAACCTGTATGATAGAAAAAGACAGGAAAACGTGTTGTACGCAAACGCGATGTATGTGAATGTATATAATTCTTTCGAGTAGTAGAGTACTCCTTTGTTGATTCTGGGCGGCGCAGCCCCCGAGCGGATCGAGTGCGGCCTAGGATTTTGAGAGGCGAACCCGTGCGGCGCAGCCCCCGAGTGCCTCGGGTGCGGCCAAGGTGTTTCGAGTCAGACCTGTGCGGCGCAGCCCCCGAGTGCTTCGGGTGGCGACCTAGGTTTTCGAGTTGGACCTGTACGGCGCAGCCCCCGAGTGCGTCGGGTGACGGCCTAGGTGTTTCGAGTCAGACCTGTGCGGCGCAGCCCCCGAGTGCTTCGGGTGGCGACCAAGGATTTTCGAGTTAGACCTGTATGGCGCAGCCCCCGAGTGCTTCGGGTGGCGACCTAGGTTTGACTTAGACCTGTGCGGCGCAGCCCCCGAGTGCTTCGGGTGGCGACCAAGGATTTTTCGAGTTAGACCTGTATGGCGCAGCCCCCGAGTGCTTCGGGTGACGACCTAGGTTTGACTTTAGACCTGTGCGGCGCAGCCCCCAAGTGTTCGGGTGACGGCCAAGGATTTTTCGAGTTGGACCTGTATGGCGCAGCCCCCGAGTGCTTCGGGTGCGGCCTAGGTTTGACTTAGACCTGTGCGGCGCAGCCCCCGAGTGCTTCGGGTGACCAAGGATTTTTTAGTTGGACCTGTATGGCGCAGCCCCCGAGTGCTTCGGGTGCGGCCTAGGTTTGACTTAGACCTGTGCGGCGCAGCCCCCGAGTGTTCGGGTGACAGCCAAGGTTTTTTCGAGTTAGACCTGTATGGCGCAGCCCCCGAGTGCTTCGGGTGGCGACCTAGGCTTTCGACTTGGACCTGTATGGCGCAGCCCCCGAGTGCGTCGGGTGACGGCCTAGGTTTATGTTGCTTTTTGACTAAAAAAAGTAAAGGGGAGAGCTTGTTCCACAAATCACTTCATTGATTTCTACGAGCAGGCCGCCTCATTAAAACCCTTCCAGTCCCCTCAGGTACCCTGGTAAGGGAAAGAGTGCGTCTGGAACCTGCCGCCTCTTGACATGTATGCTTTGTTACAATGGGGAGTCGACTAGGCGTAGAAGCGGCGCAGTTGCGCAACGTTCCACGGGTTGTGGCAGACTGTCCCTGTCTTCGAGTCCTTCAAGCGGTAGGCTCCGCCGCCGATTGCCTCTGTCACAATGTATGGACCCTCCCACGGGGAGGCGAGTTTGTGCACCTTCTTCTGTTTGAGGCGGAGGACGAGGTCGCCAGGGACGAACGATCTGGGCCGCAGTCGCCGCCCGTGGTAGTTGCGCAGGTCTTGTTGGTACACGGATGTGCGGGTAAGGGCGATGTCGCGTGCTTCGTCCAGGGTATCCATGTCGTCCTCGAGTGCCTCTTCTGCGTCGGACCGTCGTAGGCCACCACTCGGGGTGCATCGAACTTGATGTCGCATAGCATGATTGCTTCTGCGCCGTAGACCATGAAGAATGGCGTGTACTGAGTGGATCTGTTTGGCGTAGTGCGTAGACTCCACGGCATAGATGGCAGCTCTTCGACCCAGGCGCCTTCAGCGCGCCTCAATGGTATTCACAGGCGCTTCTTGATGCCCTTGCAGACTAGGCCATTGGACTTTTCGACTTGCCCGTTGGACTGTGGGTGCGAGACAGATGCGTAGTTGAGCTTGATGCCTTGCTCAGAGCAGAAGTCCTTGAACTCTTCGGCTGTGAAGTTCGTGCCGTTTGTCGGTGATGATGCTGTGCATCACTCCAAACCTGAAGATGATCGACCTGATGAAGTTAACTGCTGAGGAGGCAGTCGAACTTGTGATAGTCACGGCTTCGATCCACTTCGTGAACTTGTCGACTGCCACCAAGAGATGAGTGTGTCCTCCCGGAGAGGACTTCTTGAGTGGACCCACCATGTCGAGCCCCCATTGAGCGAAGGGCCAGGCGAGTGGTATGGTCTTCAGTGCTGATGCCGGCGCGTGCGGCTTGTTGGCGAACTCCTGGCAGCCGATACATTTCCTCACGAGTTCTTCTGCGTCTTGCATTGCGGTGGGCCGGTAGAACCCGGCTCGTAAGGCTTTGGCTACCAAGGCTCGACTGCTGGCGTGATGTCCGCAGATGCCGGCGTGGATCTCGAGCAAGATGGCCTGACCGTCGACTGGGTCGATGCACCTTTGGAGGACTCCCGAGATGCTTCGCTTGTAGATCTCCCCGTTGATGACGGTGAAGCCCTTGGAGCGGCGGATGACGCGCTTGGCTTCGACTGGGTTTGTTGGCACCCTCTGCTGCAGTATGTAAGCCAGGTATGGGCTCGTCCATGTGGGCTCGATCAGCATTACCTCCATAGGCTCCTTCTCCGTGTTGGGCGGGTCGTTGGTGCTCGTTGTTGATGTGGAGGATCCTGGCGCGGGCCGGAGCTTGACGGAGCGCTGCGTGATGCATTCGAGGAAGACCCCAGGTGGCACCTGCGCTTTGCTTGAGCCCAGGTTGGCGAGGACGTCAGCTTCCTCGTTGCTCTCGCGACCGATGTGTCGCAGCTCGTAGCCGTCGAAGGTGCCTTCCAGCTGGTTGTACAAGTCCCTGTAGGCGATCATGTTGTCGGTGATGGCGCCACACTGCTTCATGGTTTGCTGCACGACGAGGTAGGAGTCTCCGTAGATCATGAGGTGAGTGGCGCCGCAGTTTTTGGCCATCCGCATGCCGTGGATTAGGGCCTCATACTCTGCCTCCTTGTTGGAGGGTGTTGGGAAGTTCATCTGCAATACGTACTTCAGCTTGTCGCCTTTGGGTGAGATGAGGATGACTCTCGCCCTGCTGATCTGAACTTTTGGGAGCCGTCGACGTACATTGTCCATGCGTTGGACAAGTCGGGTACGTCTGGCAGCTGGGCCTCTATCCACTCGGTGGTGAATTCTGGAAGTACCTGGGCCTTGATTGACTTCGGGTGCGCGTTGTCGGGGATGTAACCCCGGGTACCCCAGAGTTGGTGGTTTTGTGGAGTTGTAAGAGGAGGCAATCAGGAAATAAGTAAAAGATAAAAGAGGAAGCAGGAAAAAATGTCGCGGGCCGAAGTACCTCCAGTCCGGAGCAAGCCAAGTTTACACTTCGGAGTGGGCTCACTTTGCACCTTGGGTCCAGAGCAGGCCTCCTCCCTCGACTGGGCCGAGATAGCACCTCGGCTGCATGGACACCTCGGCTGGGCCGAGGCCTATCTACTCCGGTTGACCGGACTATGCATCTAGGCGGGCCGCGCCTAGGCCGACCTCGCATCACCTCGGCGGACCGGAGCCTGTATACGCCAAGATGGGCCGAGCTCTGCTGGACTCCGAGGCTCCTAGCAGGCCGAGCTTGCTTCCTTCGGTGTGGCTGCCTTGGTGGGCTGGCCTCAGCTTACCTCGGCAGGCCGATGTTGCGGCCTCGGGCTGAGCTGCCTCGTGCCAGGAGGGCCGAGTTGCCTCGCGCCAGGAGGCCGAGGTCGCTCCTTCCCGGATGGGCCGCGTGTGCAGCCCCGGTAGGCCGGCTCCTGTAACTTCGGCGGGCCGACTTTCTTTCTTCAGAGCAGGCCGAGGTATTAACCTCGGATTGGGCCGCTGCGAGGCCGAGTTGGTGTACATCAGGCAGACTGTATTCCTCGATCTACAGCAGAAGCACCGGGGCAGGCTAGGCCGAGTCATCCCAGGTTCGGTTGATGGCGCCAGGCCGACATATCCAGGCGGGAGAACGTCGGTGCATCGCCAGTATCCGACACCAGCATAAATATCTCCATCAACAGATATACTCGCCACATCGACGTCCTCATCCACTACCTCGTCACGTACGAGATGCTCTGCCACCTACCAGAGATACCGGAGATAAGAGCTAGAAGACAAAGGGAAGGACGGGCGCGCTGTGCCAAGCCTGTCCCATCGGAGTCAACTCAGTGAACAGTGCGGTGAACAGTGCCACAGATGTGACAACAGTACAACTACAGTGTCGCGGCTACAGTGTTCATTAGACCCCAGTAGTCACATCGGTGAACAGTGCTTTGTGTCCCCTTGTTCCCTGCATGTCCCCTGGGCTCTCTCTATATAAAGAGAACCAGGGGGAGGAGATGAGGGGAGGCTGGGCAGAGACACGCGCGGGTGCGCGAGAGACACGGGGACATGGACGCCCAGAGGCTCCTTGAGCTCTTCTCCCCCCTTAGCTTCATCTTCATCCTTGAGCTTCACCATTGCTTCATCATACAGCTCGAGTAGCGGCTTGTACTTGTCACCTTGAGGTATACACCAAGTAGGATAGTGCTGCAGTAGGGGTGTTACCGCCACAAGAGGGCCCCGAAGCAGGGTACATCGCGGTGTGCTTGTGCTTGTGTTTGTGTTCTTGGTTTCTTGCTCTTGTTCTTCGTGTTCTTCGCGTTCTTCGTGTGCGGTTCCACCGCACCAACCCTCTCCCGAATCCTCAAGCGTCCATTCGGCCCCAGAATAAGCCACCCCGTGGCATCTGCGTGATTCCCACCACGACAGTTGGCGCCCACCGTGGGGCTGGTAGTGGCGTTTGCTGGATCAATTCGGATGGGACTTTGTCATCAACGCGGGGACTCAACTTCCGCATCGTCCCCGTGTGTTGACTCATTTTTGAGTTGGCTACAATGCGAATCCGAGGTGTTCTGAAATCCGAGCTGTTCTGGAATCCGAGGTGTTCCGGAATCCGAGCTGTTTTGGAATCCGAGCTGTTCTGGAATCCGAGCTGTTCTGGAACCCGAGATGTTCTAGAATCCGAGGTGTTCTGGGAGAATCCGAGTTAAGGCTCGGAAATCCGAGTTAAGACTGCTCCAACAACCTGGCCTTGTAAGTATCATTTATATGTCTGCTCATGCTTTTAGATGGTCTCAAATAGTGCTCGGGGACTGCCCCCTCGTTTCTACCCTGCTTTGATTAGTTGTTTTCCCCGGGACAAGATGACTTAACCCGGGGACTGGATAGCCAGTCTGTTTTACACCTTCTCCTAGATAAGAAAAGTAACTTGGGGACTCGGTCGAAACCGAGTCTAGATTTTTGTGCATAGTATTTGTTGTTAGATTCGTTTTCTGTCAAGTTCTATAACTAGTTTACCTCGGTTAGTAGAATTGTCATTCCCGTCAAATATTCTTCATGGTTTATATGCTGGACTAACGTTGAAAGGGGAATTCGGTTTTGCTGAAAATGTTTGCTACCGAGGTATAATGGAAATCCGGGTTCTATTGGAAATCTGGGTCATATTGGAAATCCGGGTTAAAATGAAAATCCGAGGTATCATGGTTATATTGGTTATCTCAAATTACCCAAGGTATCATGGCATTATCGGTATTCTCTAGATCATCGATTATTTCGGTTTGCCACAATATCACAGCATCATTCCGCATCCCGAATCGCCGTTTATTTCGGGTTGCCACAGTATCACAGCATCATTCCACATCCCGGATCACCGTTTACTTCGGTTTGTCACAGTACCCTGGCATCATTCCATATCTCAAATCATCGTTTATTCTGTTTGCCAATATATCATGGCATTACCTGTGTACCAGATCATTGATTGTGTTTGTTAAGTCAGAGGCAACCTTTGAGATATGTTTTTGCAGGTTATATGTCAAACCAGCAGAGGCTGGAGACATCTATGTCGGTGTACGCCCAAGGTGGCTAAAACCGGCATTCGAGATATGCTTATGTCAAACCAGCAGAGGCTGGAGACATCTATGTCGGTATACGCTCAAGGTGGCTAAAACCGGCATTCGAGATATGCTTATGTCAAACCAGCAGAGGCTGGAGACATCTATGTCGGTATACGCCCGAAGTGGCTATAACCGGCATTCGAGATATGCTTATATCAAACCAGTAGAGGCTGGAGACATCTATGTCGGTATACGCCCAAGGTGGCTAAAACCGGCATTCGAGATATGCTTATGTCAAACCAGCAGAGGCTGGAGACATCTATGTCGGTAAGCGCCCAGAGTGGCTACCGGACATCCGAGGTACCGAGACATGTGTGATATGCCCAGAGAGGCCGAGATACTGAGACATATGAGATACGTACTTGCAGGTTTATGTCGGTCCAGCTTACGCTGGCGGCATCCGAGTTCGGTGAAAGCCAGGAGGGCTAAGAATTGACGCAGGCGGCATCCGAGTTCGGTGAAAGCCAGGAGGGCTAAGAACCGACGCATGCGGCATCCGAGTTCGGTGAAAGCCAGGAGGGTTAAGAACCAACGCAGGCGGCATCGGAGTTCGGTGAAAGCCATGAGGGCTAAGAACCGACGCAGGCGGCATCCGAGTTCGGTGAAAGCCAGGAGGGCTAAGAACCGACGTATATTGGTGACCATGCAGGCAGTGTGCCAAATTGCCCAATGTCGGCAGAGACATCTATGTTTAGCCATGCCCATGCATGCAACACATTTCCAGTACAAACTGTCCATCTCGTTGTTGATTCGGGTGAGCTCGGTCAACCGGATGTCGCAGTTGGCCTGGAGGGCATAGCTAAGACGACCGAATTACAATGGCGCCCATACACGCAGGAGGTCGTGTGCATGGAGGTTTCGATGGTGGCATTTGTTTTTGTAAGTCTGTGCGCGACTCTGCGAGTCCCCCACAGCCTCGGGGACTACTGTCGGGGATGTAACCCCGGGTACCCCAGAGTTGGTGGTTTTCTGGAGTTGTAAGAGGAGGCAATCAGGAAATAAGTAAAAGATAAAAGAGGAAGCAGGAAAAAACGTTGTGGGCCGAAGTACCTCCAGTCCGGAGCAAGCCGAGTTTACACTTCGGAGTGGGCTCACTTTGCACCTCGGGTACGGAGCAGGCCTCCTCCCCTCGACTGGGCCGAGATAGCACCTCGGCTGCATGGACACCTCGGGTGGGCCGAGGCCTGTCTACTCTGGTTGACCGGACTATGCATCTAGGCGGGCCGCGCCCAGGCCGACCTCGCATCACCTCGGCGGACCGGAGCCTGTATACCCCGAGACGGGCCGAGCTCTGCTGGACTCCGAGGCTCCTAGCAGGCCGAGCTTGCTTCCTTCGGTGTGGCTGCCTTGGTGGGCTGGCCTCAGCTTACCTCGGCAGGCCGATGTTGCGGCCTCGGGCCGAGCTGCCTCGTGCCAGGAGGGCCGAGTTGCCTCGCGCGAGGAGGCCGAGGTCGCTCCTTCCCGGATGGGCCGTGTGTGCAGCCCCGGTAGGCCGGCTCCTGTAACTTTGGCGGGCCGACTTTCTTCAGAGCAGGCCGAGGTATTAACCTCGGATTGGGCCGCTGCGAGGCCGAGTTGGTGTACATCAGGCGAACTGTATTCCTCGATCTACAGCAGAAGCACCGGGGCAGGCTAGGCCGAGTCATCCCATGTTCGGTCGATGGCGCCAGGCCGACATATCCAGGCGGGAGAACGTCGGTGCATCGCCAGTATCCGACACCAGCATAAATATCTCCATCAACAGATATACTCGCCACATCGACATCCTCATCCACTACCTCATCACGTACGAGATGCTCTGCCACCTACCAGAGATACCGAAGACAAGAGCTAGAAGACAAAGGGAAGGACGGGCGCGTTGTGCCAAGCCTATCCCATCGGAGTCAACTCAGTGAACAGTGCGGTGAACAGTGCGGTGAACAGTGCCACTGATGTGACAACAGTACAACTACAGTGACACATCTACAGTGTTGATTAGACCCAGTAGTCACATCGGTGAACAGTGCTTTGTGTCCCCTTGTCCCCTGCATGTCCCCTGGGCTCTCTCTATATAAAGAGCACCAAGGGGAGGAGATGAGGGGAGGCTGGGCAGAGACACGAGCGGGTGCGCGAGAGACACGGGGACACGGACGCCCGGAGGCTCCTTGAGCTCTTCTCCCCCCTTAGCTTCATCTTCATCCTTGAGCTTCACCATTGCTTCATCATACAACTCGAGGAGCGGCTTGTACTTGTCACCTTGAGGTATACACCAAGTAGGATAGTGCTGCTGTAGGGGTGTTACCTCCACAAGAGGGCCCCCGAAGCAGGGTACATCGCGGTGTGCTTGTGCTTGTGTTTGTGTTTGTGTTCTTGGTTTCGTGCTCTTGTTCTTCGTGTTCTTCGTGTGCGGTTCCACCGCACCAACCCTCTCCCGAATCCTCAAGCGTCCATTTGGCCCCAGAATAAGCCACCCGTGGCATCTGCATGATTCCCACCACGACACGCGTACTTCAGTCCCCAGGGCCCTAGCTCAACAACCCACTTGGCGACTCGTCCTGTCGCGGCTTGGTTGGTGAGGATGTCGGAGAGCCCGGAGGAGCTTACTACCGTGATGGAGTGCTCGGAGAAGTAGTGGACGACCTTCCTTGATGTCATGAAGACTCCGTACGCTAGTTTCTGGTAGTGCGGGTACCGCTGCTTGGACAAGGTTAGCACCTCACTGAGGTAGTAGACGGGCCGCTAAACAGGGTGACCGTGTCCTTCTTCTTCTCGTTCGACTACGAGTACCGTGCTGACCACCCTGTTCGTGGCTGACACGTAGAGGTATAGCGGCTCGTTCTCCAGTGGCGCCACCAGTACTGGGGAAGTCGTGAGGGTTTTCTTGAGTTGGTCGAACGCGTCTTGCGCTTCTTCTGTCCACTCGAACTTGTCTGTCTTTTTCATCAGTTGGTAGAAAGGCAGGTTCTTTTCTCCCAACTTACTAATGAACCGGCTGAGAGCTGCGACTCGGCCGGCTAGGCGTTGCACCTCATGACGCTTGGTCGGTGCTGGCATTGCGAGTATGTTTTGCACCTTCTCGGGGTTGACTTCGATTCCTCTTGCAGAGACGAGGTACCCGAGCAGTTCTCCGGCTGGCATGCCGAAGACACATTTGTCTGGGTTCAGCTTGATCTGATACTCGTTGAGGGCGGCGAAGACCTTGTGGAGGTCGGCGATGAGAGTGTCCTCCGTTCGAGTGGTGACGACTATGTCGTGGACGTAGACTTGGACGATCACTCCGATTAGCCCCTTTAGGCAGGCTTGCATTGTGCGCTGGTACGTGGCTCCAGCGTTCTTCAACCCGAAGGGCATCGTCTGGTAGCAGAAGACGCCATGAGGTGTGATGAATGCAGCCTTCTCTTCATCGTCGACGTTCATCCTGATCTGCTGGTACCCTGAGTAGGCATCTAGGAAGGATAGGCGTGCGCAGCCTGCAGTCGAGTCGATGATCTGGTCTATCCGCGGAAGCGGGAAGTGGTCCTTGGGGCAACATTTGTTGAGGGCGGTGAAGTCGACGCACATGCGGAGTTTCTTCGTCTTCTTCTCCACCAGGACCGGGTTCGCTACCCAGTCCGAGTCCTTGATCTCTCGGATGAATTTGGCGTGGAGCAGTCGATCGATCTCCTTGCTTATTTCATCTCGTTTGGGTCCTGAAAGCGTCGCATGGTCTGCTTGACGGGTCTGGCATCCTTGTGGACGCGTAAAGAGTGCTCGGCGAGGTTCCTGGGTATGTCTGGCATGTCAGAAGGTTGCCAGGCGAAGATCTCCCAGTTCTCACGTAGAAACTCGACGAGCGCGCTTTCCTATGCGATAGGCAGACTCGACGACACTTTGACTGTCTTGTTGGCATCCGTCGGGTGGACCTGATGAGTTGTTGTGTCGTCAGTCGTGTTGAAGGCGGCGTCCTTGGCTGGCTTCTTGCGTGGCGGGAAGATGGTTTTGTCGTTGTCGACTGCCATCGCCTCGAAGTGCTCTTCCATTCTGAAGAACTCGGAGATCTTGCTGAACTCGTGGTCGCAGCTGTTGGAGCGGTCGAAGTCGCCGTGCACCGTGATGACGCCCTTCGGTCCAGGCATCTTGAGCATGAGGTAGGCGTAGTGAGGTACTGCCATGAATCTGGCAAAGGTTGGGCGACCGAGTATCGCGTGGTACTGCGACTTCCAGTCGACTACCTCGAAGTCGATCGACTCCCTCTTGAAGTTTTTGGGTGTGCCGAAGATGACGTCGAGTGTGATCGTTCCCATGGGCATGACTGCTTGCCCTGGTACTATGCCATGGAAGGTGGTCTCTGATGCCGTCAAGTTTGTCGTTGGCTTGTTTATCCTTCTGAGGGTGTCAGCAAAGATGATGTTGATGTCGCTGCCTCCGTCCATGAACACCTTTTTCAGAGTGTAATCTCCGATCAGAGCTTCGACTACCAGAGCGGCGTGCCCGGGTCGTGGTACTGCAGGCGGATGATCTGCTCTGGAGAACGTGATTGGTGTCTCTGACCCTCTCAGGTAGTCGGGTACTGCAGGTGGACAGGTGATGGCCTGGAAGACTTGACGAGTGATGATCTTCTGGGTCCTGTTTGAGGGGCGCCCCTTCTGTATCATGTTGAGTTGTCCGCGTGCCGCTGGATATGCGTCATGGACCGCTGGTGGGGCTTCTTGCTGCGGCTGCTGCTGCTGTGGAAAGGCTCCCGCCGCCTGTGTTGGATTAGCGACTGCGGGTGTGGGTGCGGGTGCTGCCTGGATGGCCAGCTGCGTGACTGGCTGCGCTACGGGTGCTGGAGTGACTATCTTCTACATGGCTTCGTATATCTTGCGTGCCTGCAGGGTTGTTCCAGCTCTTCCGCTGGGCTCAATGTGCGTTTCTGCCACTCGCGTTTATGGCCTCCGTCGCTGCGGTAGCTGCTGCCGCCGCTTCAGTTGTATTGCCCTTGGCTGTATTGGCGACTCTGGTCACCGCCGCTTCGACTGTACTGTTCATGGCTGTATTGGCGATTGCTGTCGCGCGCTTCATCCTCACGGGGGGTTTGGAATCCCGCCGCTACTAACTCGATTGAGTCGTTGCTGTTGTAACGCGGCTTCTTCTTGTGGCGTCCTTCTCGCCAGTTGCTTGGTCCGGCTTCGTCCTTCGGGGAGTAGCGTGAACTATCGCGGATCGAGTCCTCTCCGTCTGCCCACTGGTTGGCTATCTTCATGAGCTCGATCATGTTCTTCGGCTGGAGCCTACCAAACTCTTCGCGGAGGTCGCGGCGGGAGACGCCGTGCATGAAGGCATCCATCACTCGGTCTTCCGAGGCGGTCTCCATGGTGTTGCGGAGCAGGGTCCAACGCTGGATGTACGACCGGAGCGGCTCGTCTCGTCCTTGTTTGCAGGCTTGTAGCTCGACGTAGGTCGTCGGTCTCGAGTACGTCCCCAGAAAGCTCTTAACGAAGGCCTCTTCGAACTCGTCCCACGTCCTGAAGGCGTTCTTGGGTTGAGTGTTTAGCCACCCGCGTGCAGAGCCCGTAAGCATCAACTGGATGTACTGCATGGCCGTAGTCGAAGTACCGCCCTGGCAGCTGCAGGCTATGAGGTAGTCTTCGAGCCAGAGTCTCAGGTCTTGCTTCCCGTCGTACTTGACTGCTTCTGCCGTGAGCTTGAAGCCCTTGGGCATTCTTGTGTCGCGGATGTTGAAGCTGAAGCATGCGGCGCCGCACGGCTCGTAGTCGCCGTCATTGCGGTCGTCAGGATTGGGCGTGTTGACCGTCCGATGGGTGCGGCTCCGGTCCACCGTCCTCTGTGTGATGACGTTGCGGAGGTCTTCGCCTGGCTGCGGTTGTCGCAGTGGTCTTGCCGCCGGGCCTGCGGGTGTTGCGAGCTCGCGGTCGTGGCGATCCCGATCTTCTTGCGCCTTTTCTGTTGGCGCCTTGTTCATCAGAGCATCTTCGACTGCCTTGATAGACATGATCTGCCTCTTGTGGAGGAGAGCACGCGAGTCGCCCTCGGGCGGCTGTGTCAGCCGCAGGTATGTTTCGACTGCCATGAGCGCGGCTCCGGGTGTTTTTGGGACGGGTATCCCGTCTGCGTCTTCGGTCATGTATGATGACTCGAGGTTGCGGGTGACTCTAGTGCGGTTGGCCTCCGTCATCAGGGGCACGCGGGCTCTGTGGCGCCTTGCTCCTTGTGAGACCTCTGTTGAGGCAGTGAATGAGTAAGCGGCCCTCCTGGCGCTCGACGCGTCAGCCTCCTCCTTGCGTCGGAGTAGCTCGGCCTTCTCTGCGCGGAGTCGTTCGCCTTCCTTCCGTAGCAGGTATTGGACCGCCATAAGGTCCTTCCGGGGTGCGTCTGGTGGGGGGTACGTGCCGTCCTCGACGTGCTTCAGGGCTCTGATTGCTATGTCTCGGGTGATGGTGAGTCGCGTCACCTGGTCCGGCATGACCACCTCCAGTGGGTATGCAGGTTCGTCGCCGTTGTCCCGCGTCGGGCCGATCATGAAGACTTGCGCGGGGTATGTCTGGGGGGTTGGTCGGGCGCTTCCATTGCTGCTTCCTTCATCCGAGCCGTGCTCGGAGCCGAAAATGGACGCAACGTGGTGGGTACCACAGTCGCTGCCGAGGCTCCTTCCCTGGAGTCTCGCGATCTCCGCCTCTGACGCGAGGAGTGATGTCGCCGTCATCGACGCGGGCGCGATTGGCTTGTTGACGATCTTGTAAGTTGACGGAGACGCGAGTGGGGCGGGGTAGAACGACGTGACTTCCGTCGCGCGCGAAGGTGTGGTCGACGTAGTCGAAGTTGACGTAGATCTTGGCCTTGCCAGCGACGCGATCGAGGTAGTCGAAGTAGACTCGATCCGCGTGGTGGTCATCGAGGTGGTCGATGTAGTCGTAGCCGATGCGATCTCCTTGACGGCCGGAGACGCTGATGGCGTGGCCGTGTTGGGCGCGATCTCTGCCGCAGCGGAGGCGGTCGGTGTAGTCGAGCCGGATGCGATCTGCTCAGCAGTCGAAGATGCTGTCGCCGCAGTCGCAGCAGATGCGATCTCCACAGCAGGTGGGGGCGTGGTTGGGGCAGCCGCGGCAGATGCGGGTGCTACCACCGCGCGCGGTGCGATCGCCGTGGATCTGAGTACTCCACAGCTGTCTACGAAGTAGTGCATGGTACCGAAGGTGAGGCACATACCTACATGCAGATCAGCGTACACCGAGCGGTGGGCCGGCGGGTGGAAGGTGTACTCGAAGGAGCCAAAGCAGATTGGCTCCTTGGTGATGCAGACGTCGGTCTTCAAAGTCGATGGGGCCGGTGCGACCATGGTTCCAGCGCTCGTTCTTTCCCACAGACGGCGCCAATTGACGAGGTGTGAACTCGGCAAATCCCTGGGTTGTGTACCCCGGGTTGATTGAGGGGAAGAGAGATGAGCGCTGGTGATCACGACGGCTGACAAGCAAGGCGTTTTACCCAGGTTCAGGCTCCCGGAGGATAACACCCTACTTCCTGCTTGTCTGGTATTGAATGGCAAGTTGTGGCTACAATGGCGAGATGGCAATCTCGCTTGGGTTTGTGATGGCGGCTATGAGCTTACCCTAGATGAGGGACCCTCCTAGCCTTTATATGTAGGCTAGGTCTCAGGTGAACGGTGCCGATGTCGCTTACAAGCATGGTAGGAGTCGCATGACCTATCTGTTGACTATCTTGGGCCGCACGTCGTCCTCCTTGGGCCTTCCTTGGGCCCTCGTCATAAGGTTGATATGCTTGGTGTGCCCCAGGTATCCTCACCGTGGGGTAGTCGAAGAGTAACCCCACGACACAAGCATAGGGATTATCTGCCAGAAAGAACACTACAAATTCACTTGTAAGAACATCTTGTCTTTACATTTGTTCTTTCGACTATCTGTTTCATTCATTTGAGTAAAGACGTACGATTATCATGGTTATATCACTATTACTATAGGATATTCGTTCACTCACATTGTATATCATAGGTTACTTCTTGGCGATTAGTTACTTGTTACTGGACCTTCCATGGGAGGCTTTCTTTCACCGGTGAGGTCCAACTTGCTTTGAGTAGATTAGCTACGTAAACATATAACTTTCCTTGAAAAGAGTAGAGTGAATTCCAGTTTTTACCCCGCAGTTGTGCATTTGACACACTTGTTACCCCCATTTAGTGAAACAAATCAGAAATACGCCATATATAAATTTTGAACAAGGGTTTACCATTTGGGCATTCGACATGTTTTGTTAGAATAGTCCGGTATCTTAATACTATGTGGTGTATCAAAATGTGTAAAAACAAATCGGAGAATATTATAATATAGTGTATCTAGCCTTCTCTTCACCTTATGTTCAATCGGAGACTATTATAGGCATCAACGATAATATCTAGCCTTCTCTTCACCTTATGTTCAATCGAAAGTCATTTCTTGTTATTTTTTAGGCTCAATCATCATCTCACATCTTACCCAACACAAACACATCACAAAGCGAGAGTCCAAAGATTTAGAATGGGTAACTTAGATGTTTTTTTCATGAGGTGGGATAATTGGTGTAACAAATGCATAGCTAGAGGGTAAAAGGTGGTTTCACTACGAAATAACATTGCATTTCAACCAGTCTATCAGAACAATGAATATTTTACCGCCTAGAGCATGAATAAGATGCTAGGATGGAAGTCCTATAAAGTATCCATTGTAGTAACTTATTTTTTGTTTGAATGATGAACATAACCTCTCCCCTCGGGGACTATTATAATATAGTGTATTTTCTATCCGGTTTCACCGAGGTATCCATGTTCAAGTAAAATATTACTCACGCTATTTTTTTTTAATATCAATATTTGCACCATTTAGAACGTAATGTAACCTTATATTACATGTACATTTAGGTCCATACTTTATTCCTTGCTTCATTATATTGGCTATAACGACATGAGCATGTTTTGCATGCATTTTAGCTACCGATATGCCCCTTCTCGCTCCCCTATCTCCACTTGATTCGTCTCTACTGCGAATTTCTACTTGAACAAAATTCAGAAGATTGGTTTTTTGAACATATGAGAATTAAGAAGATATCGATGCAATGGAGCCACGAGTTCCTGATTCAATCTTTGAAAATGGGACATACTTTTAATCGTGTAGGGAAGGACATATACAAAGATTCATCTACATGACTGGCAGTTGATGTCAGCATTTATCCTCTGTTGTCTGTTTTGACTCTATGATAGAGCTAAGGTATGACAACCAAGGGATTTTTTTGTATTTATATTATTTCTAGCACACATAACAATTAGAATAACGAGCTCAAGCATTTTTAATGTGTTATGTCAATTCCATCTTTAGATATTTTCACTCTGGTCCGTGAGCAGCATAAAATATGGGCGACTGAGTTTTACCTCTTAGGATGTTGGTATTGTGCTTGTTATCTCGGGTATGTGGTGTTTCTTCAAATGGTAAGCTATGTTAATTGCACAAGAGAGACATATTTATCAGCAAATGAATGAAGTCAAGACATACGAAGCAGGTCTCATCTACTCAAGATTCATGATGACACAAGGGCAATTAAAAATACAATATATAATCGAGAAATCTAGTGGTGCCACGTGCCCATGGGTGTCTTTCCTTGCGTCGAAGGAGACGACAACGTCGAACATCGAGAGATATATATAGCCAGGTTTGGTGGTAAGCTAAATTGTAAAACCATGCGACGGCTACAACGCGGTTTCCCACAACTAAGAGGATCTCCACCGTTTATCATGACTGTTGATTTTGCATTCAACGAATCATATTATTCCTACTATTTTATGTGTTAAAAAACTAAAAAATATGTTAATGCATGGTCTTAATTTTTTTCAATACATGCACAGAAAATTCATATTAGTACATGAATCTAAAATTTAAATTTCATAAATCCATCAATTATTGACAAAGCGTTGACATTTGAAGATTCGTTTATGAATTTGTTGCACGATTTTTTTATAAAAATGAAGGGTGTGGATAAGTTGTGGGTTTCCTCTTAGTTGCGGTATTGCATTTTTGCGACGGCGGTGACAGATCAAAGTTCAACCAAAGCTACATCGTCGGCATAGACTGAGACGACTTAAACTATAGGCGGTGATCAACGTTGGAAATTGGAATATAGTGCTTGTCAAAAAAAAAAAAAAACGTTGGATTATAGTGGGTCCTTGTGCCTATTGGGCCCGGTGACTAGTTTCCTGGTTGAATTCGTGCGTTGTCCATCGGCAATACGAGTCCTAGACTCCTACTCGTACGTGTGAGTATAACATGTAAGCACCGGTGTACATGTACCTGGATTGGATCGATGTATCCATGGCGTGAGAAACGAAAAGGAAAAAGAGGCTCGATCTAGCTCGATCCCGCCACCATGGGCCGGACGCAGTGGCCGGACCTCGTGCCGGACGTGCTCCGTGGCATCGCCAGCCGGCTGCATGACGCCAGTGACTTCATCCGCTTCCACGCCGTCTGCAGATCATGGCACGACTCACACGACCCGACGACGATGAAGACCCAATCCTTCCTGACATGGCTCCTCGGGGAGGCTGACCAAGACTCGAGTCTCCTCAAGTTCAGGTGCATCTTCTCCAAGTCCAGCTACCGAGCGCCGCTACCAGCGGCGTCCACGCCACGGAGGAACTGGGTGTGCAACGCCAATGGCACCGCCGTGCGGTACCTGACCGTAGAGCACCTCCGTCCAAGCCTCCAGGACCCTCACTCCGGGGAAGTCACCAACCTGCCTAGGTTCCTTGATGGCCAGTGGGAGGGGGAGGATCCCCATGGCATCCTCTACGCCGACGGCACCACACTTCTCTACACCATCACCCACACCAAGAAGTATCTGGACTCGGCCAGGTTCAGGGCAATGCTCGTGCGCCCATGTGATGCCGAGTGGACGGTCGTCGAGAGGACCTTTGCATCTCCCTTGTGGTATGGCTCGTTCTGCGCCGCCTATCACGACGGCAAGATCCTGGTCACCGTGGGGCCTAGCCTCCGGTGCATCCTCAATCTGAAGCATCGCCGACGACTTGGTGATGCCGAGGGAGTGGATGCGGTGGGAGGGTCGCAGCGACTACAGGGAGCACTTCAATTACGTCCTAGAGTCCCGCGGCGAGATCCTATGGGCGTCGATTTGGGTCCATTTGTACACTTCAGGTCCTAAATTCCAGGTGTTGGTGTACTCATTAGAGGAGGCGTCGGGCGTGGAGAAGCCGCGGTGGGTGAAAAGGGATGGCCATAGCCTGAATGATCGTGTGTTGTTCCTGGGAACGCCCAACAGCTTCGCCATGGACTCTACGGTGTTGGGATACGACGGTGGGTGTGTCTACTTTGCCTTCTGCAACAGTAAGGCCTTGCTGCCTAAACACTACGGCGTGTTCAGGTACAACTGCAACGATGAGAAGGCCAAGATTGTCGAGCGTACGCCTCAAGACTGGGATGACGTGAACTGCACATGGCTCATCCTTCGGCCAACCATTGCTTCAATTCAGGTGCGGACTAGTAAAACATCTCAATAGTTATGCTTGGATACTTATTAGCATTGTCAGTTGTCACTGCAGAAAAGCTAACACAAAATGGTAGAAGTTTAACCATCCGCTTTATAGATAATTGCTATACAAAATTAACATCAATTTTGCTCTCAGTAAATCACTAAGAGGTCGCTAGAGGCTCAAGAATTGAAGCATCACCTCCAACACGGATCAACCATATATCGAGCCTTGTTTAAAGTTGATGGTGCTTAATCTTCATGTCACAGTGAAGTAGCTTTCAACTGTAACTCTTCTTCAGCAAGCATGGAAAAGTGCCGGATGTTCGGATACTCTATTACAAAAAAAAAAAACAAGCGCTCGCAGGGTACTGCCCTCTTAACATTGTTGAATGTCGACCATGCATGCCCATCGAGAAAATGCCCTAAATGCTCCGAGGGGGACTAATTTTGGAAGGGTGCAACCGGAAACAATGTGCCAGATGATAACTTGTTGTGTAATGTTGCACAACCTGATCGTGGAAGACGAGGGCGAACGAGCAGACAACACGGTGATTTTGAAAAGCCTGGAGAACATGCCTGCCTCCCGAAAGAGGATGCAGAGGTTAGATGTATCGACAACTACAAAATCAAAAGGAGCACCTGCAACTATTCAATTATCTTATGAAAATAATGGATCCACAATATAAAAAAATCATTTTATTTAAGAGTCAATAACACCGGACATACGTAAACTTGTCCACGACGTGCAAACTCATACATAAACTTGCAAATCGTGGTAAACCAGTCCACAATCTTGTGGGGTGAGTGCAAACTTGGTCCAAAACGTCCTAGTGGTTACACGTGGCTATGTTTATTTTGCAAAACCTCCTTCATTTTTATTCTTTTAGAGCCGTAATCTTCTCATGTTGCCTATTTAATCTCGCCGGCCGGGATTACGCTGCGCTGCGTCCTCGTCGACGCCATGGCGCGGAGCTGCTTGCGTTGGGCGGATCACGTACGTGTGGCGCTAAAGGGGCGCAAAGACAAGGAGGAGGCGTGCAAGTGTGCAACATGCATCATCTTCCAGTAGCCCAGCACGTGTGCAGCTTCAAAGTGTAGCACTGTAATCTGCAGGCGTATACGCTGTCGCTGTGCTGCCACAACAAGCTCAATCCTGTTGCGCTTACGTTGTAGCCGCTGGCGAGCGCCTTCTGCTGCAGCTGCTTCTCCCTGCTCGTGCTGACAGAGAGCATGACCAAAGGATTGGCCGTGTCTCCGGCAGGCTGGCGGCGACAACGACTTCCTCCTCCTAGAAAAGCCCGTGCATGATTTCTTGTGATGGTGAGTGAGAACAACAGAGCACGGGTAGGAGTTCTTTCAAGTTGTGGCCAAGCATGTGTTCTGCTCAGGTCATGTTCGGGTGCTTGGACGCTCTGTTCGCGTCCACCGGGATCAACCCGCGCTGGTGTGCATCCTCAACGTAAGCTACAACCTGTTCAATGCCATCCTCGGCAAGTACCGGCTTCTCCGAACGCGCAATGATGGCGCCACAGACAAGTGCTTCAATTGTGTGTACCAGCGCGACGACGACGGCGGCATGGTTGGCGTGTCCCCGGCACGCGAGCTCATCGTGGTGGTCGGTGACACGCTCAATACCAACATCGCCGTGCTTGGTCCCCTGGTCCTGCCCTTTGCCTAGCAGCTCAAGTCCCGATGACGTGCCGCTTTTTCTGCTGCGCCCGCGGACGGTTTGGTGCCCTGCGCCCGCGCTAGCAGGGGATGAAGATCTAGCTCGGGGTTTTTGCTCTGCCGCTGTACACGAGCACATTGAGTCTGTCGCCGCAGCCGAGCTCCTGGCCCAACGACGAAGGAACGGCAAGTTCAGCGCCTCCGCACACGCTAGCTAGCCGCAAGACACTAATATCTGGAGAAGAAAATATGAAGGTTTTTTTATAAAATAAACAGTGCCATGTGTAAGCATTAGAGCGTTTTGGACTAATTTTGCACCCCGCACTAGTACAGAACAACACATCCGATACCTCTCTATGGAAACGGCACGAGTTAGGCGACGGAGAATCGCGCTTTCCGCATGAGAAAACCCGCCCCGACAGGCAAGCTGGCCCGCGTCCCGCCTTCATAGGCAACAGTCGCGAATTATTAACCGTTGCCGATATGTTGATAACGGAGTTTCTTTCGACTCCGTTTGCGATATGTTCTTCAATGGCATCGGACATTTGTATACAACCGTTGGCGAGGTTGCTTATATAAAATTCCTTTTTTAGCACTATCTTGGATATTATAAAAGACTGTCGATTCGCCCTTGTTCCTCCGCTCCAGCTTGTTTTTACTCCGCACTCGTGTCCTCCATGGCCAAGAGCATGAGCTCGTCGGGAGATCGAATGCGTCCTCCTCCTGCGCCGCCGGGGCCGGGTCAGATCTGCCGCTTGTGAAGTGCGTTTGCTGCCGCTGTCGGAACGCGATTCGTCGAGTGTCGCGTTCGGATCTGAACCCAGGCCGGATCTACTTCAAGTGTCCAAATCACAGGGTTAGTTCGACGCTTCGACCAGTTTTGATTGATTCTATTCTATGTGTGATGCTGATTTGCCTCTGGATTCGATTTACCATTTGGCAGGGGAGGGGCGAAGAGTATTCTGAGAGCTGTGATTATTTTTTTTGGATTGAAGATTATGTTGAGATGCTGCTTGCTAATGGCGTCGAAGTGGAAGCTGCAGAGCTGAAAAATGTAGCCTTGATAGTCAAGAAGGCGAACATGGAGATGAAGCCGCACACTGCAGCAGCTCTAGCTGGTTTGGCATGGAGCCCAACAAACACTTCGACTAAATCTGACCATGTTGTTGCTGTGCGCAAGGAGCGGCATAAAGGAACAGAAATAGCTCAGTTAAATGTTCTTGTGAGCATTGCTAGAATGATTTTGTGTGTTTGTGTGCTGCTGTTAGGTGTGAACTTGTATGCAGCAATGAAAATCAGTAGAATGTATTAGGTTCGTATGCAGCTATGCAAATCAGTACAATGTATTAGGTTCGTATGCACTTTGAAAATCACTAGAATGTATTATGTTCGTATGCAGCTACGGAAATCAGTAGCACATAGTAGTTGTGAACTTGTATCCAATGGAAACGGTTATATAAAATGTCCGTTGCCAATTGGGTGCCTATAAATGTACTGGCGAAGCAAGCCCCATCAGTCTCATTCTCAATCCCTCACTGTCCATCTTTCAACCCTAGCCGCCGCACATTGTAGCTTTTTACTCTCCTCACTCTCTCATGGCTTCCTCTGCCGGCGCTTCTAGATCTCGCCATCGCAGCCGCGGCTCTAGCGGCCGCACCGATCTAGCTGCATCTGTTCGTGATAGGGCAGATCTGGAGGCGGCTGTGATGCGGCAGGTGTGGGAGCGCGTCAGGCTCATCACCTCCGGTGATGCCCCGCGTTCTCTGGGCCACGCGGAGCTGGATCAGATCATTCATCGGGTGGTGATGCAGCAGTTGTGGCGGATCCGCCGTCAACGGAGGCCGATCTGGAGGCCGCCGTCGACGGAGGAGGAGGTGGCCGATCTGGAGGCGACGTCCCCGGTGGAGGAGGTGGCGTCCACGGTGGAGGAGGTGGCCGATGTGAGGCGCCGTCCACGGAGGAGGAGGTGGCCGATCTGGAGGTGGCGTCCACGGTGGAGGAGGTGGCCGATGTGGAGGCGCCGTCCACGGAGGAGGAGGTGGCCGATCTGGAGGTTGCCGTCGACGGAAGAGGAGGTGGCCGATCTGGAGGCGACATCCCCGGTGGAGGAGGTGGCGTCCACGGTGGAGGAGGTGGCCGATCTGGAGGCGCCGTCCACGGTGGAGGAGGTGGCCGATCTGGAGGCGCCGTCCACGGAGAAGGAGGTGGCCGATCTCGAGGCGCCGTCCACGGAGAAGAAAATGTGAGGTCTAAATCGCTCAGCTCATGAACTAGTTCATCAATTGGTTTTATATAGAACTTGTCTAGTATCTTGCACTTTATTGTTTCTGTCTAGTTTTCTAGTCTAGCATAGAAAACTTGTCTAGTATATAGAAAACTTGTCTAGTATCTTGCACTATTTTAAAGTCTAGTAGGGTGAATTAATTTCAACTCTTTGTAGTACTACCGATGATGAATAGATCCAGTCACAACTTTTTGTCAATGTGCTAATCCTCGTTATTGTTTTGTGTAGCTAGTGTATGAAGTAATAGTATTTTGGCGACACTGTATAAAAAATGGTGAGGCTCTTGAAGGAAACATCACCTTCAAGTTATGCCTCCAAATCGTTTGATCGGACTGCAAGCACACGGATATAGGCGCTTAAAGGTGTGAACTGTTTTCACATTAAATTATATCTATGTCATGTAGCATCATATTTTGGCTCTTCTCTAACTATCAATCCATGTATTTTTATCCAGAAGCACAAAGCTGATCCAAACAAACTTTAAAGTGGGATTATATTTCGGCGACACCGTCCAAGATGGAGCAAGCCTCAGTACGAAGAATTTGGCAATTTGGCTTGGTGTAGTTTCTGTTTTTTCAGTTTCTCCGGCTATTTTGTGGATGTGTGTTTAGGGAGCAAGCCTTAGCTGCAGTTTAGGGAGGCATGAGAATGATAGGATTAGCGAAGCATGTGTAACTCATCTTTTGATGCTATGTAATGGTGACAATTGTTATATAAGTTATGAACGGTTTTGCTAGCAACTTTGTGCTTCTGCTGTGATATTTTGAATGTCAATTGGCAACTGTATTGCTGCTGTAGGCTTATGAAAAAACCTCAATGCAAACGAGCAAAACAGAATCTCCGTTTCTGATGTCCAGATACATCGGCAACGGAGACTGGATGGCAACCGTAGCCAAAATCAAGCCTCATCGGTGACGGTTTTTCGTGTCCGTTGCCGATGAGAGCCTTCACATCAGTGACAGGGTCGTGGACACGGACCCTTTCTCCGTTGCCGAAGGGGTTTTTGGCCCGTTTCCGATGTGTCGTTCTGTACTAGTGCCGTTGCAAGTTAGTGGACTAGTTTACCACGGTTTGCAAGTTTATGTATGAGTTTGCACGTCATAGACAAGTTTATGTATGTCTAGTGTTATTAACTCTTTATTTAATGATTGAATTATGTGCTCCGAAAAAGTTGTGTGAACTATGTATTTTCTAATATCAACCATTTATGTGTGACTCAACTAATTTTGGTGTGTATTATGATCGACGTGCATAGTTTTTAAACGAACTTGATATTTTAAAGTCCCGGATTGAAAGGGAGAACCCAAGAGGAGTGAATTTTAGATCGGAGGCAAAACGGGATATCCTTCGGCAAGAATGTGGTCACTAATCTTCACACGATGTGACAAACAATATTATCCAGAAGATGACGACATATGGACAGTGACATATACTAGTACGTTCGTTATTAACACCTTCGTCATCCACTGGCACGTTTTCTATGTTTCTTTTTTCTACAGAAAACCAATTAGGTCATTCAGCACGACACCACCTACCGCGGCGACGCCTTGGGAGCCAAGAACCCTCTTCTATAAAAACGGGCACTCGTGCCTGTGCTCTGCACTTGCAAGTTCACTAGTTAGCTACTTCTGACCAGGAGCAGTTCAACAAGACCCCGCCGATATCCGTGCTTTTTTTCATGCTCGCTCTTCTTCTTCATTGTCGCCATCCTCTTCTGCTTTCGTGTATTGAGCTGCTAGTTTTGCTGGTGTTAACTGTTGAGTTCAGTTTTTGTTGTTACAGTAAAAAAAGTTCAGTTTTTGTTGGTACCATTCCGTGTGGCCAGGAGCAATTCAACAATACCCCACCGATATCCCGTGCTTTTTTTCAAGCTCGCTCTTCTTCTTCATCGTCGCCATCCTCTTCTGCTTTCGTGTATTGAGCTGCTAGTTTTGCTGTTGTTAACTGTTGAGTTCAGTTTTTGTTGTTACAGTCAAAAAAATAAATCAGTTTTTGTTGGTACCATTCCGTGTGGTTTCTGGTTTGGTTTGATTTGGAGGACGATGATGGAAACAAACGAAGGCTCGCTCGCCGAACCTAAACATGGCATCTTCTCGGATGCCTTGATGATCAGAAATCGTGAAGTGTACTGAGTTCTCCATGATGCATTCGCCACTTTTTCTTGTTTCTGCTAGAAACATTTCAGTTTTTTTTAGTTTTTTTCACGAAATATTTTTCTCTTCTCCGGGATGGGTGGTGCCATGACACAAAATTTGATGTCAACCTTAAGATCCCCGTTTCAGAATTTCCTAGCTAGGGCTTGCATAGATTACATAATAAATACTGATAACCTAGATCGATGTTGTTGTTGGCTCTACAGTGGTCAGATTTGAGAAAAAACGGCTAACCATGACAGTAACAATATCGTCACGGGGTACAGTAGTATTTTGTAGCCCAGCGTTAACAGTGTTTCTGGGTCGCAATACTCTGAACGTCTACAGCGTCCATTAGCCAGAAAATAAGGCGATTTTTTTTCTGTGTCCCAGTGTATCGCTTGAAGCTTCAGACGCGTCGTCGTGAACCCGTCAAGCAAGCCATATCTTGTCTGCACTGCACTACACAATCAGCAGGACACCCATCATCAATCATCATGATCATCAGGTACTGTTACCACTACAACTGACTATGCAAACCTAATCAAGAACACCCAGTTTGCATTCGATGCAATGGCAGCATCTGGCCGAGTTGCCATCAACAAGACTCGGCCAATGCTGCTGTTACAATATCAGTTCACACCCAGAACGTACCAGTTGCCCCTTTCTTCTAGACAATCACGTCGAAGAGCCCGTCAACCATGCTAATCCATCTGGTCTATGAGGGACCGTCGGACGTGGCCCGGCTTTGTCTCGGTGATGCCCACCAGGTCGAACTTCAGCATGGCCATGGGTGTGTTGGGCTTCTTGATCATCAGGTCGTCCTCCAGTGATGATCTCTGTTACCCCAGGATGCTGAACGCGACACCAACAAGAACCCTTGCTTGAGCAGGCTTCCACAATGGCATGCCCAACGTCCTGCACTAGGTAGTTATTTCAAATAAATTTCCATGACCGCATAAAGATCCATTTTGAGCTACCAAGATTGATTTGCCATTGTCATGTCATGCCAAACGTACCTCGTTATATTGGTTTGGACCTTTAGAACATCAATCTATAAACGCCGGAGGCCGGTTGGGAAATCTGGATTTCAGAAGCTGCATGAGGGCTTCAACCCTTTTATAAACACAAGGATAGATTGGTTTGCCGTGCTTCAATATAGCAGGCCTCTCCTCCGGAAATCCATAACGGCTCAGGGGTCTAGATGCTCCCACTATGTATTTTATATTTGGTTTTTTTTCTGAATGTCAAAAAATTCCGAAAAAAAATCCGGATGTAGTTTACAACATGGTGTGTTCGCACAAAAATTGGCATGGTGAAAAAACTTTTTTAGCAATCTGTACAAAAAAGACAAATTCGGACGCGTACATATACGTTTTGGTATGTCAGATTTTTGTCATTTTTGCACAGGTTGCAAAAAAAGTTTTTTCACCATGCCAATTTTTGTGCTGACTTGAAATATGTTGGACTACATGAATTTTTTTTTTGAATTTTTTGACATTTGGAATTTTTTTTTTGGGCAGCGGGTGCAGCTGCACCCGCTACCCAAATCGCCGCCTCCGCCTCTCCTCTATTTATATTGATCAAGATGCTGGATACAAACTGACACAAGGTCCTTGGTCTGGAGTTAGCTAATTAAGTACAGGATATGTACAGACTAGAAACTGAAAACCACTAAGTCTAGATATTAATGGAACATGACGCTCCATCTTCATCTTCTAGATACCTTGCTAGCTACTCCAAGGTCGACAGCTGATCTGTTAGGATCCTGCTCCTTTGTACACGCCAACACTTTCCGATCGGTATGGTTGTTTAACATCCTCCCTTGATCACAACGGGTAGAGTACAAGTTGAGATCATACTTCAAACGAACAAAAGCATCACGAGGCAAGGCCTTGGTGAAAATGTCAGCAATCTGGTCTGCTGACGATATGAACCGAACCTGTAGTGCACCAGCAGCAACCTTTTCACGAACAAAATAAAAATCGATCTCGATGTGTTTTGTCTGTGCGTGGAACACCGGATTGGCAGTGAGAAAGGTTGCTCCAAGGTTATCGCACCACAGTGTAGGAGCTGTTCTCTAAACTACACCGAGCTCCTTTAATAGTGACTGAATCCAAGTCACTTCGGCGGTTGCATTTGCAATGGCTTTATATTCAGCTTCGGTACTTGAACGCGAAACCGTGGGTTGTTTACGTGCACTCCATGACACCAAATTATTCCCAAGATATACGGCAAACCCACCGGTTGAACGACGATCATCGGGGCATCCTGCCCAGTCGGCATCAGAGTATGCACTCATATCCACTGAATCTGACCGATGAATGGTGATGCCCAACTGTAGTGTGCCCTGTATGTACCGAAGTACACGTTTAACTGCTGCCCAGTGTACATCTGTCGGATGTTGCAGAAACTGACAGTTTTGTTAACCGCAAATGCTAGATCAGGCCGAGTCAAACACAAATATTGCAGGGCCCCAACTGTGCTTCGATACTTGAAGGCATCTTTGTCGTTGAGAGAGGTACCACTCTCCTTACTGAGTCGTTCTGTGCTAGACATAGGCGTTGCTGTAGGCTTGCATGCATGCATATTTACCCGATGCAACAGATCTGCTGCATATTTTGACTGCGTGAGTGCTAATCCATCCCGTGTAGGCGTCACTTCAACTCCAAGAAAATAAGTGAGAGTGCCTAAATCCTTGACTGCAAATGCATCTCGTAGCTGAGCAATCAACCGATCAGTGGCTTGAGCACAAGAGCTTGCAATGATTATGTCATCAACATAGATGAGCATGTAGATGGTAACTTTGCCACGCCTAAACAGAAACAATGACGTATCTGCTTTAGAATGATGAAACCCAAGTGCTTGCACCTTCTACTCAGAGTGGAATACCATGCTCTTGAAGCCTGCTTCAAACCATACAACGATTTTTGCAATTTGCACACAAAATTGGGATGAGACTTGCTGACAAATCCAGGCGGCTGATGCATATATACGTCTTCCTGTAGCTCCCCGTGCAGAAAGGCGTTCTGGATGTCAACTTGCCGAAGACTCCAATTACGAGAAACTGCAAGAGCAAGAATGCTGCGGACAGTGGTAGGTTTTACAACTGGGCTGAATGTGTCAGCGTAGTCGACACCGTAGCGCTGGGAAAATCCTTGAGCCACAAGACGTGCTTTATACCGATCAACTGTGCCATCCGGTTTCTGTTTGATTTTGAAAATCCATTTGCTTCCAACAATGTTGCCGGCTGGAGGAGCAACAAGACGCCACGTTTATTTTTCAGAAGGGCGGCATATTCATCATTCATGGCAAGCGCCACTCGGGGGTCGCCAATGCATCGGCGAGGCTGGATGGCTCTGTGGTGGCAAGGAAAGCACGCTTGGAGGGATCGTAGCGGATGATTCCTTCAAATAATTGGACAGGACGAACCACGCCGGCACGATGGCGCGCGCATATGATGTCGGGGCCAGGTTGTGGCCCATCTTGACGACCAGAAGGTGGCCCATCAGCAGAAGCTTCTGCTCAGGCGTGAGCAGCTCAGACTGAGCGGAGTCGAGCTAGAAGAAGCTGGTGGAGTTGTAGCTGCCAAGGGCGTGCCAGGCCAGGTGGGCGGTGAGGCCGGCTCAGACGCCGGCTTCGGGGCAGCGAGCACCATGTTGCATGGTGCAGCCGGATGCACATCATGGGATCCACCTGCATGCACAAGACTTTGATCTGCATGGTCCATGTTAGCAGCAAGATTAGGTAAATATCAACACAATTTGGCTGCACATTTCCTGGTTCAGATGTAAAGGAAGAAGAACGGCTTCCTCACTATAAGGATTAAGAGATGAAGTTGGACCATCAGAAAAAGGGAAGACAAATTCATCAAAAACAACGTCACGGGATAGGTAGACACGACCACTTGATCGATCTAAGCACTTGTAGCCATGATGAATAGGCGAGTAACCGAGAAACACACACTGTCGAGAACGAAACTCGAGTTTATGGGCGTTGTATGGGCGCAAGTTAGGCCAACATGCACAACCAAAGGTGCGTAGAAATTGATAATCAGGTTTGTTTTTGGTGAGAAGTTCGAGAGGTGTGGAGTTGTGTATGACACGACTAGGCATTCTGTTAATAAGATAGGCAGCAGAAAGAATGGCTTCATCCCAAAACCGTTTCGGCATAGAGGCATGAGCGAGAAGGCTAAGGGCAGTCTCAACGAGATGACGGTGTTTACGCTCGATGGCACCGTTTTGCTGGTGGGTGTGTGGACATGACACTCGGTGTTCTATGCCAACTTGCTTAAAAAATTGGTGTAGTTTATGGTACTCGCCTCCCCATCTGTTTGGATAGAACGAATTTTGGTGCCAAATTGCCTTTCAACACGGTTTTGGAATTGATAGAAAATTTTCTCAACATCGGATTTGTGTTTAAGCAAAAAAACCCACACAAACTTGCTGTAGTCATCCAAAAAACTCACATAGTAATGAAAACGACTCGAAGATTTATTGCTGGCCCCCATACATCAGAGTGCACGAGAGCTAAAGGTTCAGTAGACACACGATTGGAAATCTCAAAAGGTAATTGACGTGCCTTGGCCTGTTGACACGCATCACAGACATGGGGCTCTCCTAATGAAATTGAGGAAGACGGTAATTTATTTGAACGAAGAATCGAAGCAACGACTTGCGAGGACGGATGGCCCAATCTTCTGTGCCAGACTTCACGTGATGGTTTGGTGGTGTGGAAGGCTTGAGATCGACATGGAATGGCTGGGACAGGGTAGAGGCCATCGCGACATTTACCTTCCAGAAGTGTTGCCCTCGTTGTTCGATCCTTAATAAAAAGGAGTAGGGATGAATCTCAATGAAAGCATCATTGTCAAGAGTAGCTTATGCGTAGAAAGAAGGCTTTTGCTAAGATTTGGTACACGAAGAACATTTTTAAGATGAATTGAACGAGAGGAACCAGGAATCATAGCTTTGCCAATATGTGAGATATTCAAACCTGATCCATTTGCGACGTGGACCTGATCGTTGCCCTTGTAGCGATCATGCGTGGAGAGGCGCTCGAGATCGGCAGTCATATGGTCGGTGGCGCCCGAATCCATGTACCAGTTGGGGTCAACGAGTAGTACTCGGAGGAAGACGATGACGCGTGTGCTGCTGAGCGCGTCGTAGGCTGGATGGTGTCGTCGAAGCGAGAGTAGCACCTGAGCGCATCATGCCCGTATATGCCACAGATTTGACAGGTGGACTTCTCTCGGCCACCACGTCCCCCGCCGTTGCCTCCTCCACCATTACCACGACCAGCTCCGTTGCCGCGGTATCCACCATAGCCGCCGTCACGGCCGCCGTAGCCACCGTTGCCTCCATGGCCGTTGTCACGGCCGCCGTAGCCGCCATAGCCGCCGTGCTGGCCACGTCCACGGCCACGGCCACCACGCTGGAAGCCGCCGCGCCCGCCACGCACGACGTTGTTGCTGGAGTAGGAGATCTCTTGGACCGGTTGCACCGGACCGTTCCTGGTCTCGTAGCTGACCAGTTGCGCGTACAGATCGTCGAGGGTGAGGTTGTCGTGGACGGTGATCGACGTGACCAGGGAGTCGTACCGCTCGCCCAGTCCAGCAAGGATGTAGGAGGCCGTCTCCTCCTCACCAAGTGGATAGCCGATTGAGGCCATCGTGTCCGCCATGGTCTTCATTAAGTGGAAGTACTCGCTCATTGTCTTCTCCCTTTTCTTGGTGTTGCCAAGCGATGTGCAGAGCTGCACCATGCGTGCCTTGGAACGTGAGGCAAACATGTTGGTGGTCCATACCTGTATTGCCGACTGCAGGAACATGACCTGGCCGATGGTCTCGGGCGTCAGAGATGCAAGCAGAGCGCTGAGCACCAGTTGGTCGCGGCGAACCACTCCGCATATGCCGGGTTCGGCACAGGTTCCGCGTCAGCCGTGGCGGCAGGGATCATCTTCGAGGGAGCAGTGCAAGTACCGTCGATGTAGCCGATCAGCTCGAAGCTGTGCAGAGTTGGGACGACCTGTGCTTTCCAGAGCAGGCAGTTTTCCCGATCAAGACGAACGGTGATGGCAGCGCAGAGAGCTGATAGTGAGGGGTTTGATGCAGAAGAGGTGGAGCTGCTTGATGCGGACATGGTGGAGCTCTGCTTGAGGAAGTCATGGTTGGCTAGGAGCAGCGATGCTCTGATACCATATAAACACAAGGATAGATTGGTTTGCCGTGCTTCAATATAGCAGGCCTCTCCTCTATTTATATTGATCAAATGCTGGATACAAACAGACACAAGGTCCTTGGTCTGGAGTTAGCTAATTACGTACAGGATATGTACAGACTAGAAACTGAAAACCACTAAGTCTAGATATTAATGGAACATGACGCTCCATCTTCATCTTCTAGATACCTTGCTAGCTACTCCAAGATCGACAGCTGATCTGTTAGGATCCTGCTCCTTTGTACACGCCAACACTTTCCGATCGGTATGGTTGTTTAACACCTTTCTATGCACACGGACATCTTTTCTACTTCCGATGATTTGTCCTCCATGAAATTCCAGGGATGCCATCCAGGGGTCACTTCCAGGGGTCACTTGCTTCTTTCCTCTGAACATCACGCTGGAACTACGAGGGTTGTAACAGTAACCAGAGAGATAGAAAGATTCCAGCTTTGCTATAATAAAAGATCAAGAGCTCTAATGGTTCACAGCCTGTTTAAGAGCAATCCGATCGGTTTGTTTCCAGGATAACTCTCCCCATGATGCATACTAGCATAGCCCAATCTTCAGCACCAAGCAAGGGCATCAAAATTTACCTTCAGATAAACATAAGGTTGTTTCCAAGAACGGGCTTACGGGCCTCTCGGACATCCAACATTCTCCTTTTCAGCAATTTACTTGGCTAATCTACACTGGACTTGCTCAAGACCACCAAATCCCAAGGAAGATCACATAATTTTCAGGGCCACATGAGGGACTACTGCTTTCAGGACTGTCTTTCAGGTGACCAGCAATTCAAAAGTAAGCTAGTAGTACCTTTTTTCTTCCTTCAGGACCACAACACACCAGTCAACCAACACGCCTTGGCCTGCTAGCTGCTGCTTGCATTTCAGTAACAAGTGGTCATCCTCATTTAGTCTTCCACAGACAACACACACTTATGTTATGTTGCTGGAGCTTGCTCGACTCTGGACAGAACGAATATCGAAAAAAATGTTCAGCTTTACCTGGGCTGGAAATATCGAAAAACAAGTGACCATCATCATTCATCAGATCAGATTGTATGTTGCTGGAGCTTGCTCGACTCTGGACAGAACGAATATCGGTAGCCATGTTGCTTGGCATGTCTAAACGCGGGTTTTTTTTCCTGTCAAGTCAGCAGCTTATGAATTGGGTTGCAGTGAGTTTAGTTAGCCAAGTCACCAGTAGTCTTTACAGGAGCAGACGCCGTCCTGGAACCTGTGGAACCTGTTGGCATCTCTGACCACCAGCGCCCTACCCACCACCCACGACAGCCCCTTGAAAAACTCGTGGCAGTCGGTGCACACCCGCAGGTTCTTGTACACCCTGATAACCTCCACCTTGCCCTCCCCCTCTCCATGATCATGCTCATTATGGTGCAACAACCACAGCCCCACAGCCAGCCTCTCGCTGTGCGCCCTCAGGCCCTCGGCGCGGGACTCCTCGTCAATGTCATGCAACCGCGCACCGTCGCCAGTGACGGCACCGGGGATGTAACCGAGCTGCTCCCTCATCTTCCTCTCCACGTCACAGAGCACACGGCGAATGTCAGCGATCTGTGGGTGCGAGTCGTCGCCGCCACCGTAAAAGAAGTGTGCCTCCTTGCCAACCTCCACCCAGCTGCACCCGCCCTGCTTCCTGAGGCCCCTGCTCCGCATGGCATCACGCACCTGCTGGCACTCGCGCCACTCGCCGGCCTCAGCGAAGATGTTCGACAGCATCACGTAGTTCGCCGGGTTGTCGCCATCGATTGCCAGGAGGGTTTCGCCTACCTCCCGGCCCATGGCGGCGTCCTTGTGCACCCTGCAGGCGCCGAGAAGCGTCTGCCACACACCGACGGTCGGCGCCATCGGCATGGTTGTGATCAGGTCCTTGGCCTCGGTGAGTTCTCCGACACGGCCGAGGAGATCGACCATGCAAGCGTAGTGCTCTGCTCTCGGCCTCAACCGCCGGTCATGGCAGATCGCCAAGAAGTACTGGCGGCACTCTTCGACGAGACCGGAGTGGCTGCACGCCGACAGAAGGGCGAGGTAGGCCACCTCGTCTGGCTCGACGCCTTCAGCTCGCATCTCCTCAAACATGCCGATGGCTTCACGGCCATGGCCATGCTTCCCGAGGCCGTTGATCATCGTCGTCCATGAGACGACATTCCTCACCGGCGTCTCCCGAAACTGCCTCTCCGCCTCATTGGTGAGCCCGCACTTGAGGTACATGTCGACCAGGGAGTTGGCCACTGACACATCCTGCCCAGCCGGGTCCTTGACTGTATGGCAGTGCACCTGCCTCCCTTGCTCCACGAGGGAGAAATCCGCAAACATGCCAACCATGCTGGACAGGACATGCCCGTCGGCTCGGACTCTGGAGTGCCAGAACCGCTGACACAGCTTCAATGCTTCCTTGACCTGCCCCTCCTGCACGTGACCGATGATCAACGTCGTCCACTGGATGGCATTCTTAATATCCAGCCGATCAAACACCTGCACTGCAACAGGCAGGCACCGGCATTTGACGTACACGTCGAGCAGTGCGCCGGCGAGTATAGCGTTGGACACCGTGGAGACCCCTCTAACCTCCATGGCCGCATGAACCTGCACGCCCTCGCGAGCCGCGCCAAGGGCGCTACAGGCCTTCAGCAAGCTGGCGAAGGTGAACTGGTCGGGCTGAGCATCCTCCTTGTCTCGTTGCCCTTGCATCTCCCGGAAGACGCCCAGCGCATCCCGGCCGAGCCCGGCAAGCACATAGCCGGAGATCATGGCATTCCAGGCCACGAGGTCCCTGGATACAGCGCCATCAAACACCCGCCGCGCGTCGCCGATCCTCCCGCCCTTGGAGTACAGCAGCACCAGCGAGTTGGCTACAACGCCGTGCCCCTCGAACCCCATGCTCACGCAGGCTCCATGGACCCGAACCCCGGCGCCCGTGTCGCCAACGACGCCACAAGCCTTCAAGGTGGCCGAGAGCGTGAACTCGTTTGGCGTGGCCTCCGAGAGCCGCCGCATCGCCCCGAACAGCACGAGGCACTCCTCGGCGCGCCCGTGCCGCAGGAAGCCCACCATGAGGGCCGTCCACGACACCACGTTCCTGTCGGCCATTCCGTCGAACGCCTCGCGGGCCATGTCGAGCCTCCCGCACTTGGCGTACATGTCGACCAGGTTGTTGCCCAGCATGGTATCGGAGCCGAAGCCAAGCTTCGTGAGCGCGCCGTGGAGCTGCACGCCGCCGCGGATGGCCGCGCTCCTAGCGCTCGCCCGGAGGAGGTCGGCGAGCATCTTCCGCCGCTCCATTGGGTTCGCGGTGAGAGTGGTTGGGAGGGAAAGGCCACCGGCGAGAGGGTCTGGCTGGATTCACCACGAGATCGCGGCGGGATCAGCATGGAGGAAGGAGGATTGCGCGGCGGGGGCAGCGTGCCGGCGTCGCTCAGTGCCGGCCGGGAGCGCGTCCAGCGCGCGCCGGGTTTGATTTGACTGAAATCTAGTCAAGATGTGACATTCTTGTCCTTTTGAAGCCATGATAACGTGTTGTGGCACTTGTCTGTTAATATGACAGCCATGGAAACTGTGAATTTCAAGAATGAATTCAAGTTTGGCTCACTATCATTTATATGTTCATTTGGAAAATTGTACTCCCTCCGTTTATTAAAGGGTGTCTCAACCTATGTCAAATTTGCATGTATCACATACTAAATTATGTCTAAATACATGCAATTTGATCTAGGTTAAGACATTCTTTTGTGAACGGAGAGAGTATCACTCAGCATTCAGATAGAACACACAAAATTTTTCGGCCCTCCAAACACGCACAAAATAATCATGGAAATTAAGTTCTGCATCCAACAAACTCAATTATAATTATCATTTACTGCACTCTAGTACAACAAAAGTCACTCACCTGGGCGTAACCACAACAGATCCAACACCATCGTCAGATAGATTAAACAACATCTGCGACGGAAGCTACGGTGAGCGATCTCCGGCAAATTTATTGTTAACCTAAAGGCTAAGGTACACTCAACTCATCACATCAGTCATGTTCTCACATCAGAAGTACATGTGACCTACTACTTCCAGCTGCTCCCCCTCTTAAACCTTCTGGGAGTACCAATCAATCAAAGCGCACGACTGCTCCAGTAACAGACACATACATGAGATTAACAATCTTCACACCAGCTTTAAGCATGCCCACTGCTCCCTTGCCCGTGGAAGAAGCGCACGACGACACAGGTAATGTTGTCACTGCTCTCCCGCACGTACGCCTCCTGCAAGAGCCTCTTCGCAGCTTCCTCTGGGTCCTGTATCGACCGGGTCATGTCGACGGCCTCCTGCATTGGAAACATTTAAGCAGGGTGTGGAGGGAGGGCTAGACCAAACATGCATAATATGGTGAAGATAACATAATTCTTGAAATCGTCCTATTTTCTGAATTACCTCGTTAGAGACCACATCCCACAGTCCGTCGCTTGCGAGGATGAGAAACTCCAGACTTTCATCAACGATTTCCTCCTATGACCCAGCAAAGTGTTACTAAACACGATCACCGTTTGGTAAAGGTGAAAATAAATAGATAAATAAAATTAATATTCTTAAGCCCCTCAAGACGGCGTAGCCAAAAAGGAAATTAAGTGGTTCAATGGTGCAGTGACTCACACAAGAGTCAAGGAGATAAACGCCTACTTGCATGCACATGCATTTAGAGAGAGAAGTAAAGTGACAAATACTAAACTCTCCCAGAATTCATACCCGGATCTCTGGATCGACCACTACATACTGCTTTAAGAGCTTGTCGCCAAAAGCACGAGAAACAGCGAGCACACCACCGACGCGCCATGTTCCTATGGGAACAAAGTACCACAGTTAGGGATGCAATCGTATTGCATCCCGAAAATTTGGAGAGAATGCAGCGCATAGTACCTGCCCACATCACGAATCCTCCCGCTTCTTCAATGCGTTGCCGCTCATCTGTCTGATCAGGTTTGTGATCTTTCGAAACAGGTACAGCTGCAAAAACAGGTTAACCAGATTAAGTGAATAACGGCTACACAGTATTTCCTCTAACATACTTCCTAGTTCCTAGTGCATTAGTTTACCATCAAATATGTCGGAATCTCTATTGGGCTATTGCCTAGTTTAGCATGAAATAAGAATACTGGCCTGTACAGGGTAAATACAGCATCTTCAGAAAACAAAGACAAACTTCTAACAACCTTAGAAAAGGTTATTGATAACAAAACAATCATGAAACATGTTCTCAACTTTTACAAGCATGCATAAAAAATTAAAAACATAGGGTTAAGTTGAACAGTAGATACCCCTCATGAGTTGTCAACCTCATAACACACATCTGCATTCTGCAGCAAACTATTGCCAATGCATCCCTTTAGTATGTTTCTTTAATCCACTAAGTCTGGAAGTCTAGTTACCAATGACAAGTATCGAAATCTGACATAAGCTTTAGTATGTTGACGGAGAATCAATGGAAATTATAACGATCTGGTCTATTCTGATATGTTCGCTAAGTAATACTAAAACTAAAGCAATAAAACCAGCTATAGATGGGGCACTGAAGTAGTTAAGTACTCCCTCTGTTCCATAATATAAGACGTTTTAGCAATTTTCCACATTCACATATACACACATGTATCTAGACACGTTTTATTGTACATGTCCAATCATTTTAGATGTCCACTCATTTGAGTGTGAATCTAGACATGTGAAACTCCTAAAACATCTTATATTGTGGAACGGGGGGAGTAAGTGTTAAATAATGCTTACCATCTCCTCCCCTGCATATGATAGCCCTGGAGTCTCCAACATTTGCGACAAAGAGACGATTGCCGACAAGTACAGCAGTTGATGCAGTTGACCCACACTGGTTTTGAGTACTGTCAGATTCCAAGAAGTCACTGTCGGTACTTTTATAAGAATCATCTGCAGATAACCATGCAGCAAGTCTGTTAGATGTATTTACACAACTCAGTGTTCCAGCAGCTCAATAGAAGAACAAGGCGATACCTATAGCCACTTTTGTTTCACTCATGAACTTTGGATGCCTAAGAAGATGGCTGAAGAGGTTCTCTTTGACATACTCAGCTACTTTAGCACCACCATGACCTAAAAAAAATGAGCCATACATTTAATAATCCAATTCGGAAGAAAATGGCAACTTTGTTCCGCTCATTCAACTTTAACTTCTAAGCACTAAGCCGCCTGCGAAGCTGCGAGTAGTTTATAAGTTTTTTTATTCATTAACCCCTCACAACAATTGTTGCTTTAGCTACAAAAACAATGTGGGAGTACATTTCAAGAGAAAATAACTGTATGGTGGTAGCTACATTATATTACACAGGTTCATGTTCTACATAAGATATATCTTTTGGCACATCAGGGCATGCTAACTTGAAAAACCACACTCTAGGAGAAGGTATAGTCTTAAAGAAAAACAGAACATGAACAAAAATAACGCTCAAGAGAGATGATACATACCATCAAAAACTCCGAATAAGCCAATAAGCTGCCCATCGACACTTTCAATTCTTGTCTCATAAAAGTCTTCCATAGAAGCCCTTTTACCAAGGGAGCTCGCATAACCATAGCTAAACTTAGCATTCTGGCTGGCAGAAAAATAAATGAGAAACGGTAAGAAAATTAATAGGTATTAAAACTACAAAGCGACAATACAAATTAACCAGTCCTTTGGCCAATAACAATGTCATAAGAGAGTAGTTACAAACATATCACTGCATGTATCTTGATAAAGCCACACCAATAATTATAGTTATAAAACGCCGTAGCTGACAGAATCCATGCCATGTATTCAGCTTACCGAGCCACAGCAGGATGAAATGCAGCCCCCTATTGCTTCAGGAGCTACAGTTGCATGATGCAACATGACACATGACTAGATTCTTAGATCCAACATGTACTTAAAAGAACCACCTATGACTACTAGGACTGTCTGTGCGTGTGACTAGGGGTGTGCAACCTAGCAGAAGCCAGAAAGGGTTAAATTCCCTGTATCAACAACTCCCAGTACTACCGATTATTCGTGACATCCAATAACTTCCTCGACCTGAATGCTTTTTTTTTTTGAACGAGAGGAGTACAATTTTGCGTACAATCAAAGGAAACAAGAAGCAAGAACAAACGCAAAATCATACATAAGGTACTCAGCAGAGAGCACAACAGCAGCGAAGAACTGCTGAACCACCAGAACTCCACTTCGCCGACGATCGCCGGAGGAGAAGAGAACAAACCTCCTGCCAACTGGATGAGGGAAGACCTCCAACTTTGAAGACGACTGCATGAGCCACTCGACGCCAGCGACGAGATCTCGATGAAAGAGCACGGCCAAGCCGTCCGCACAGCCAGCACCAGCACCACCCGCCGCCGGAACGGCCAAGCCGTGCCAGGACCACCATCTTCGCGCCCTCCTTCCCTGCTCCCGAGCCAAGCACCTAACCTCTCCGCTCCAGAGCTTCACCTCCCAGAGCCTCCTCCCCTCACCTCCACGGTCGGCCGGAGAAGACACGAAGAAACGAAGCACCAAAGCCGCCATTAGCAAGCACGCCACCCCTGCAGCTCCACCCCTCGCCACCACGGCCGGCCAGGGGAGCCAGAGGCGCACGCCAGCGTCACCTGCTCCAACCCCACGCATGGTCAACGGCAGCGACGCTCCGCCATTCACCGGGGGTAGCAACTACTCCACCGATCCGTAGATCGAGGAGAGCCAAAAGCACCAGACCCACAAGCCAGTGGACTGGGCACGCCTCCCACCCGCCATCGCCGGCGAGGAAGAGGGAAGGAGGCTGAATTATTCCTCCGATCTGGCGCCGAAACCCTCCCGAAGACGCCGCCGGGGAGACACCTAGCTACCCTATCTACATGCCAAGTGACCGGGAATGAGACCCCCGCCGTCCCCCGCCGCCGTAGCGGCGAGAAAAGGCGCGGATCTGCTCCGGCACCGGCGGTGAGAAAGGGAGATTTTTCTTTCGCCCTGTCGCCTCTCTCGAAAGCACTGTAGAGGGAGGGGGAGGGGAAAGTATATTTTATATTTCCTCGACCTGAATGCTGAACCACTATACATGCATTTAAGGTAGTCCCATGATGCTAGGTTACCACGCCACAATAGGACTTGTGCGCCCATTCACCAACTTGTAATCTCAAGGTTCATTTAGTACAGATTCAGAATAAGAGTCAGAGTTTATGCAAGCTATCTAGGTAGGTCAGGTTCAAAGTGTGGATACATATTCTGGCCATCGAAACCGTAGCACTTAAGTTACAGTGTTATAAGAGGTGTTGCATTTCCTACTTAAATAAAAAAAAACCTAGCTCCCACTACATTTCACCTAGATGTCTTTAGTTCATTGTACAGACAGAAATGGGGTGGCCCGTGGCCAAGTTATATGATCGACTTATGAGTTAGAGCTAATACTAGAATCATTGCCCACTGACAGCAACGGAATCCTGGATGTGCGATGTGGAAATTTCGTGTGATGCGCGAGGCAACGCATGCCGAATTTACACGGCAGAGGCCTAGGAATCAAACGAATTGAAGCGCCGCTACGACAACAGCTCTAACAGATCAGACACAAACAGAGGGGCGGGGAGGGAGGAAAACGTGTCGGGAATCGGTCTCCCACCTGAGTCCGCCGCCGCTGACCGGCGAGCCGTCGGTGGAGTGGCCGATCACCGTGCTCAGGTACCCCATCCCGATCACCAGCTCGCTCGAATCGGAGCAGCAGCTCGCTCGAATCGAATTGGCCGTGGAGCGAGTCAAATTTGGGGGGATTGGTCCATTTCTATAGCTCCTCCTCCTCCTTCCTGCCGTGTGCTCGTCGGCTTTTTCGCGGCTAGACCCTCGGTGCATCGCGTAATTGCTTCCTCGCTCTCGTAGTATCGCATCGGGCGGTGCCGTGGCCGTGGGGCTCTTTTCTATTCTTTTCACGTGCGGGAACGTGGGATTGTAGGGTCCTTCGAGCATAATCGCAATTAACTTGATCCTTCCACAAGATCGAGGGTGGATCACCGTCCACAACCTTTTAAATTTGTCAGTCATGCATTTAACTTGTCATGTCACTCGTTTACTTACCTTTTGAACAGTTGTGATTTGCGAAGCTTGCTTTGCTTGCACCTTTGCTTTGCTTGTTAATCTTGCAAACCTTTTTTTTCTTTTACGTTGGAAATATATTGACAGTACAAATCATGGTACTCCCTCCGTGTCAAAATATAAGACACGCTATTTTTAAGTGGGTATTTGACGCTCAACTTTGACCACCACTATATAACAAAATACATTGAATGTGAAGGTATATATGGTACTATTGGATTCGTCTTGCAAAATTCTTTAATTTTATATATCTTTATAATAATTTTTGGTACATATTATAAGTACAATTGATGTTCAAAGTTATACGATGTTGACCAGCGAAATTAAGGGGCGCCTTGTATTTTGAGACGGAGGGAGTAATATTTTGCGCAGGGCAGGCCTGGCACGAACGGGCTGCACAAGGTGGCGTATAGATGTGTCGATTCGGAAGAGATCGTGAATGACGAGGGCATGTATGGTGTCTAAGCGGATTAAGAGAAGATCACCGTTGGAGATCCGAAATTAACAAAGAAACGTGTTATAATCAGATTTATGTAATCCCAACAAACCCCTCTTAGAGCATCACTAGTTGTACCCTCAAAACCCAACCCTTATAACGGAATATAATTCCGTTATAAGGGTTGGGTTTCAAAGTTTTAGTCTTTGCCTCAACCCCAACCTTTAAAACTGTCATTTGACATATCACAATTTTCATCATCTCAAAAACAGTTTGCAGAAAACAATAATCACCACCGAATAGTACTTTCAAGCACATAATAATCATTCAAGTCCTGGGCGAGGCATACCTGCGGGTCGGCGAGGAGAGCTCTGGGCGGCGCGACGGCGAGGAGAGCTCGACGCCTCCTGGGACCGGCCTACCTCTGGCTGCGGGAGGCGGCTGGGGGGCGGGAGGCGGGGCGCGGCAGGCGGCCTGGTGCGGTAAGGGCGTCGGGCGGTCGGGGGCGGGGCGCGGCGGCTGGGGGAGGAGCAGGCGGCCGGGGCCCGGGGGACGACGGCTGGGGGAGGAGAAGGCGGGGGCCGGGGCGACCGGGGGCGGCCGGGAGGCGGAGGCGGCGGGCGGCCGGGGCGCGGCTTGGGTGGCGACGAGGAGGCGGGGAACGGCGGATCCGGCCGCGAGGAGTGCGGGCGGCGGGGGGCGGGAGGCGAGGGGCGACCGGAATGGCGGCGGGCGGCGGCTAGGTGAGCGCGGGCGGGAGGTTGGGGACGGGGAAATGTCCCTCCCGCGCGACGACGACTACGAGTGCGGGTTGGGGCTGTTTTTGCTCCCCAACCCCCGCTTCTACATGTTCGCAGGGGGTTTGAGGGTTGGGCCCTGATATTTTTTTTAGGGTTTGAGGGTTAAGGGGTTCTAGTCTACGCATTTTTTCCTCGCAAACTATAAAAAAACGGTTATTTATAAGGATTTGAGGATTTGAGGGTACCACTAGTGATGCTCTAATATCTACCTAACGAATAAACCCTAGGCTACAACGAATCTCTATCGACCATGGGTGCCGCTCCTTCCGGGCCCGACGGCGGCGATCCGTGAGCGAAGTGCCAAAGGTGACCGGCACGCACGAGTTCACGATCGGCGAGTACTGCCACCCTCATTTGCCCCAATTGCGGTAACTATCGTTGTGAGGACCAGTGAGCGACATTTGTATTTTTACTTATTCATAACTTATTTGCATATAAAAAACTTCGCTGAACAAAATATTTAATATTACATTTTAACTATAATTTGCGTAGCTATTCACGTGTCAATGCATCCAAATATTACTTTTTTGATTCTAATTATAAGCCTTTTTAGTTTTTTTTGGCTTTCTCCTAATTTGTACATACCTAAACGTACTTTAGTGGTTATTAGTTCACTGATTTTGCTTCTTAATTGTTTCACTGGAGTAACATATAATTTAGTAATCTTGACATTGATCAATGTTAATATATTCACGCTATATTGAAATTGTATTTTGCAACAATTTTTATGTAATATTTTGCTTAATTTAGTTGATATATCACTTTAAAACACTTATGTTTTGTTTGATATAACAAGATAAAGACTTCCTCGGTGGATTAATGTGTGTCATTTGATTAGTTACGGTGTATTTGCATGTGTTGTTGTAGATTTCAGTGTTACTAAATATATTGGTACGTAGAGATCTCTAGATTGTTTGTGCCTAAAAAATACTACCTCCGTTCAATATTTTATCGTGGTTTTAGTTTCATTTTTAACTAAAAATATGACTAGAATCATGAAAGGAGCGAGCATCTTATAAACCCTTTGAAAAGCGTATGGTGGTCTATGTTGCATAGAAGTCCATATTATGAAAACTTTGCAATTAACTTGATCCTTCGAGAAGATCGAGGACGGATCACCGTCCACAATCCTTTAATTTGTCATGCATTTAATTTGTCATGCCACTCGCTTAATTACTTTTTGAACAATTGCAATTTGAAAAGCATGCTTGCACCTTCGTTCTCGGCCGGAAGATATTTTATATCATTGATTTGGAAGTATCAGCACATTATACATGTACTGAGAGCCCATGCAAAATTATTAATCTTGCAAACTTTGAATCTCGGGAATCGGTCTCCTACCTGACCGGCGACTCGTCGGTGGGGTGGCCGATCACCGTGCTCAGGTACCCCATCCCCACCACCGTGGTTATACTTTGGCAGCAGCCCAGGCCCGGCCTGCACAAGGCGGCGTTGATTTGGTGATTTCCCTCAAATAAAGGAATAGATCGTGATTGACAAGGACACATATGGTGTCCCGTGTCTAAGCGGATTAGGAAACAAATCTAACTCGGAGTACGAGAGGAGTTATAATAAGATTACCTAGATTAAATCCCAACAAGCTCTCCTCTTATATCTTTTACTAACAACCTACTGGACAAATCCTAGCATACAAACCTGGGTACAAACCTGGGTACAAACTTCTATCAACAATGGACGCCGGTCCTTCCGTGCCCCACGGCAGCGACGCCACCGCTGTTACAGCGACTATCGTTGTGAGGACCAGTGAGCGACATTTGTTTTTTTACTTACTTATAACTTATTTGCATCTAAATTATTTTGCTGAACAAAATATTTAATATTACATTTTAACTATACTTTGCGTAGCTATTCACGTGTCAGTGCATCTAAAATATTGCTTTCTCTGATTCTAATTATAAGCCTTTTTATTTTATTTTTGGCTTTCTCCTAATTTGTACATAACTAAACGTACTTTAGTGGTTAGTTCACTGATTTTGCTCCTTATTTAGTTCATTGGAATACTTAAAACATCTTATATTATGGAACAAAGGGAGTAATATATAATTTAGTAATTTTGACATTGATCAATGATAATATATTCAAGCTATATTGAAATTGTATTTCGCAACAATTTTTATGTAATATTTTGCTTAATTTAGTTGATACATCACTTTAAAACACTTATGTTTTGTTTGATATAACAAGATAACGACTTCCTCGGTGGACTAATGTGTGTCATTTGATTAGTTACGGTGTATTTGCATGTGTTGTTGCAGATTTCAGTGTTACTAAATATATTGGTACGTAGAGAGCTCTAGATTGTCTGTGCTTAAAAAATACTACCTCTGTTCAATATTTTTATCGTGGTTTTAGTTTAAATTTGAACTAAAAATACGACAAGAATCATGAAAGGAGCGAGCATCTTATAAACTTTTTGTAAAGCCCATGATGGTCTATGTTGCGTTGAAGTCCATATTATGAAAACTTTGCAATTAACTTGATCCTTCGACCTAGATTACGATCGAGCTGTGAACCGGTATGTATACGAAGGAAAGGAGAGAGGTGATCGTGGGCGATCATGGCGGCGGTCTAGGGTTTCAACTTTCAACCCTAGCCGTCGCCGCTGGTGCCATCTGCAGGTTCATCGTCGTCGCCGGCAAAGATTTGACGGGTCCTTGCCTCCTCTAGTTGTCGTTCTGGCACTAGGAGGGGTGAGGAACTCGGACCTGCGCACGTCGCTATACGAAAGTTCTTAATGTTAGAGCTTGGTTTTGATCGTCATCTTATTCGTTAATGGAGATGGTATTGTCTGCAATAAGTGATCTCCCACGCTTCGTTCAACGACGAGATATCCTTCCTGACGTCAATGGTGGCTTTGGAAGATTAAGTTTGTCTAGGTATGGTTCTTCAGATCTTGCTTCGCCAGATCAATCTTGGATTGTTTCTCATGGTTGCCGCGAGGAGGTTTGTCCTCGCAATATCTATACCGACTACTACATCTTAGACAATGGTGATTCGTTCTCTCGGCTCCCAACGATGTTGACAACGTGGTTCGGTTTTTTGTCCCTGGAATAGCAGTGGTGGTGCTCTTGCTGATGTTGTTTGATTAATTTAATGGCTGCGTGCATGCACAAAACCTTGGCATTGCGGCTTAAAATTAAAAAAGGGAGAACGTTCGGTGGTATTCACAGGTGTGTGGTTTGGTGGTTTTGGCATTGTTCTACGGCTGCCTTCAGAAAAGTACAACATTGTGTCATGCACAAATAAAGGGCTTGAAGAGCTTATAAATTTGCTAGTCTATTTTAGTTTTGTTTTTCTAATCGATATAATCGTGTACTCTGTTGGTTTGATATATGTGGAAATTCAAAAAAAAAACTTGATCCTTCGACCAGCTCGCTCGAATCGAAGAAGCAGGGGGCGTGGAGCGAGTCAAATTTTGGGGGTTTGGGGGAGCGGAGACGGGATATGTCCATTTCTATAGGCAGCCTCCTCCTTCTTGCTCTCGCCTGCCTCGTCGTCGGCTTTTTCGAGGCTAGGCCCTCGGAGTATCGCGTAATTACTTGCTTGCTTGCCATCCGGCTCGTATCCCATCAGGCGGTGCCGTGCGAGCTGCCTGCGACGCGAGGATGAAGTTTTTTTTTGTTTTTCACGTGAGCGAACGTGGGGCTTTGATACGTGCAAGGCACACGTTCATTGGGAGACCCCAAGAGGATGGTATGATGAGTGTAGCAGCAAGTTTTCCCTCAGTACGAAACCAAGGTTTAATCGGACCAGTAGGAGATCAAAGACACTTCTGAAGGTTGTTGGTGAAGGAGTGTAGTGCGGCGCAACATCAGGGATTCCAGTGCCAACGTGGAACCTGCACAACACAATGAAACTACTTTACCCCAACTTAACAGTGAGGTTGTCAATCTCACCGGCTTGCTGAAAACAAAGGATTAGACGTATAGTGTGGAAAATGATATTTGTTTGCAGAGAATGAAAGAGAAGAATGATTGCAGTAGGTTGTATTATCAGATGTAAAAGAGTGGAACAGGGTCCACAGTTCACTAGTGGTATCTCTCCATAAAGATAACTAACATGCTGGGTAACAAATTACAACTGGGCAATTGACAATATTGAGAAGTGCATAATAATAATGCATGTGCAAGTAGTGTCTACTATGAGATTTAATTGGGCATTACAACATTGTACACAAACCGCTATCGAACATGCATCTGTGCCTAAATAGTCCACCTTCAGGTTAACATCCGTACCCCTTCCAGTATTGAGTTGCAAGCAACAAACTATTGCATTAAGTAAAGTGCATAGTAAGCAACACAATTATCCTTAGACAAAGCATCATTGTTTTACCCCTAGTGGCAACAACACATTCACAACCTTAGAACTTTTGTCACTGTCCCAGATTAAATGGAGGCATGAACCCACTATCTAGCATAAATACTCCCTCTTGGAGTCACAAGCATCAACTTGGCCAGAGTATCAACAAGCAACGGAGAGCATGCAAGATCATAAATAACATAGACATGATAATTCAATATTCAACTTGACATAGTATCAATATTCATCGGATCCCAGCAAACACAACATGTAGCATTACAATAAGATGATCTTGATCATGATAGGCAGCTCACAAGATCTAAACATGATGGCACAAGAGGAGAAGACAACCATCTAGCTACTGCTATGGACCCATAGTCCAAGGATGAACTACTCACACATCACTCCGGAGGCAGGCATGGCGATGTAGAGCCCTCCGGTGATGATTCCCCTCTCCGGCAGGGTGCCGGGAAGAGCTTCAGAACCCTCCCGAGTTAGGGTTGACGGCGGCGGCGGCTCTGGAACTTTTCGTGGAATATGACTCGGTTCTTTAGGGTTTTCCCGAATAGATGTATTTATAGGCGAAGGGGCGACGTCGGTGGAGACCCGAGGGGCCCACACCACGTCATGGCGCGGTAGAGGGGGGCGCGCCGCCACGTGGTGTGCCGCCTCCTCGGTCCCCTTTGTGTCTCCTTCGGACTCCGTGTACGTGACAGAAAAATAGGGACCTGGCTTTTGTTTCGTCCAATTCCGAGAATATTTCCAGAACAACTTTTCTGAAACACAAAAACAGCAGAAAACAGGAACTGGCACTGTGGCATCTTGTTAATAGGTTAGTCCCAGAAAATGCATAAAAATGATATAAAGTGTAATAAAACATGTAGCAATTGGTATAATATAAGCATGGAACATCAGAAATTATAGATACGTTGGAGACGTATCAAGCATCCCCAAGCTTAGTTCTACTCGTCCTCGAGTAGGTAAAACGATAACAACAAAATAATTTCTGAGGAGACATGCTTTCACACAATCTTGATCAAATAATATTGCAAGGCTCATGTCATGAATGAAGTGACTCAAAGCAATGGTCTATAGTTTGCTAACAAATAGATAAAGAGTAAACAACTGAATCATATAAGCAAAAACTTTTCATGAATAGTACTTTCAAGACAAGCATCAAAAAGTTTTGCATAAGAGTTAACTCATAAAGCAATAGATTCTAAGTAAAAGGCATTGAAGCAACACATAGGAAGATTTAAGTTTCAGCAATTGCTTTCAACTTTCAACATGTATATCTCATGGATAATTGTCAACACAAAGTAATATAACAAGTGCAATAAGTAAGCATATAAGAATTGTTGCACACAAAGTTGACACAAGTGTTTGCTTCTGAGATAGAAAGAAGTAGGTAAACTGACTCAACATAAAGTAAAAGAAAGGCCCTTCGCAGAGGGAAGCAGGGATTAAATCATGTGCTAGAGCTTTTTAAGTTTTTGAAATCATATAGAGAGCATAAAGTAAGTTTTTGAGAGGTGTTTGTTGTTGTCAACGAATGGCAGTGGGCACTCTATCCCCCTTGTCACCCAGACTTTCAAGAGCGGCTCCCATGAAGGACGTTATTTCCTTCTTCTCTTTTGTTTACACATGCATATTTATAAATTGGTATGACACTCCTCCCAACCTTTGCTTACACAAGCCATGGCTAACCGAATCCTCGGGTGCCTTCCAACAATCACATACCATGGAGGAGTGCCTATTTGATATGTTTAACACTTTGAAATTTGCTTCTGATAAATCATGGCAAAACATGTGAAGAGAATTAAGGTTATAGTTGTAATTAATTGGGACTGGGCACCCCATTTGCCAGCTCTTTTTGCAAATTATTGGATAAGCGGATGTATATGCCACTAGTCCATTGGTGAAAGTCTGTCATGAGTAAATGACAAGGTTGATAGAGAAAACCACATAACTTCCTCATGAGCTATAAAACATTGACACAAATAAGAGATAATAGTTTTGAATAGTTTAAAGGTAGCACATGAAGTATTTACTTGGAATGGCAGGAAATACCACATAATAGGTAGTTATGGTGGACACAAATGGCATGGGTTTTGGCTCAAGGTTTGGATGCACGAGAAGCATTCCCTCTCAGTACAGAGTTTAGGCTAGCAAGGTTGTTTGAAGCAAACACAGGATATCAACTGGTACAGCAAGACTTACATAAAACATATTGCAAGCATTATAAGACTCTACACTGTCTTCCTTGTTACTCAAACACTTTTACCAGAAAATATCTAGACCTTAGAGATACAAACATGCAAACCAAATTTCAACAAGCTCTACGGTAGTTCTCCACTAATAGGTTTTAACTACATGATGCAAGAGCTTAAACATGATCTACTTGAGAGCTCAAAACAATTGCAAAGTATCAAATTATCCAAGACAATGATCTACAAGAATGAGTATGTCTTTTCAATATACCATCTACCACATGTAGCATTTTCTGTTTCCAACCAAACACCAATCAACTTATTTCAACATAAAACTCTCCAAATAATACAACAATGAAACAAGAGAGTACTTCTCTACAAGAACTAACAGCTCTGAACAAGAGATGCATGAAAAACAGGAGCTAAAAGTATTGCAGTAGCTAGTCAAGAATACTCAACAAATATAAGTGAAGAATACGAGTATTCACATGAAAAAGCGGAGCGTGTCTCTCTCCCACACAAGAATGCTAGGATCCAATTTATTCAGAAATGAAAATAACAAAGCAAAAATAAAAGCACACAGACGCTCCAAGTAAAGCACATAAGATGTGAAAGAATTAAAATATAGTTTCACTAGAGATGACCTGATAAGTTGTTGATGAAGAAGGGGATGCCTTGGGCATCCCCAAGCTTAGACGCTTGAGTCTTCTTGAAATATGCTTGGGTGACCACGGGGGCATCCCCAAGCTTAGGCTTTTCACTCTTCTTGATCATATCATATCATCCTCCTCTCTTGATCCTTGAAAACTTCTTCACACCAAACTCAAAGTAATTCTCATTAAGGGTTAGTGCATAATCAAAAATTCACATGTTCTGTAAGGACACAATCATCTCCAATACTTCTGGACATTAGCTACAGCCACTGATGTTTTGTGGAGCAAAGAAATCCACTCAAACACAGTAAAAGAGAGAATGCAAAATAAAAGGCAGAATCTGTCAAAAACAGAACAGTCTGAAAGACGAATTTTTTCGAGGCACTTAAGTTGCTCAGATCAGAAAACTTAAAACTAATGAAAGTTGCGTACATATATGAGGATCACGCGAGAATTTTTCAGAATTTTTCAATTTTTCTGGAGTACGTACATCTCAAAACGTGGACAGCAAAAATCTGTCTCTGCGCAGAAATCCAAATCTAGCATCAACTTTCTATTAGAGACTTTACTTGGCACAACAATGCGATAAAATAAAGATACAAAGGAGTTTTACAGAAGTAAGTAAGCTCCAAGACTCAAATAAAATAAAAATTACAGAAATAAAACAATGGGTTGTCTCCCATAAGCGCTTTTCTTTAATGCCTTTTAGCTAGGCTAGAAGATTTTAATGATGCTCTCATAAGAATAAGAGTTGAAAAACGAAATAGAGCATCAAGAGGCAAATAAGTAACACATTTAAGTCTAATCCACTTCCTATGCAAGGGAATCTTATAGCAAAACAAATTCTTGAAGCATAAAGCAACTATCATAGAAAGATCAAACAAATACAACTTCAAAAATTTCAACATAAAGAGAGGTGTTTTAGTGAATTGAAAACTTTTACAACCACATTTTCCTCTCTCATAAAAACTTTCGGTAGCATCATTGATAAAATCCACAATATTACCATCACATGAAACATTCTTATCATGATCCATATGCATAAAAGTATCAATACTCTCCACACAAGCATAAACATTATCATTAGTAATAGTGAGAGTAAAAGTATCACATCTATCATTGTAATCATCATAAATTGGAGGCATAGAATAATCAACATAAACTATATCCTCAATAGTAGGTGGACTGAAAATATCACAATCATTATAATCATCATAAATTGGAGGCAAGTTATTATCAAAGCAAATTTCCTCCTTAAAGCTTGGGGGACTAAAAATATCATATTCATCACAACCAGCTTCCCCAAGCTTAGACTTTTCCATAGCATTAGCAATAATGGTGTTCAAAGAATGTATGCTAATAACATTGCTAGTATCATGATTGTTATGCAAATAAATTTCCATAGGCTTTTTAATTTTCTCTTCAAACACCTCATGTCCCAACTCAAGATAAATTTCATAAAGCTCTCTCATATTTTCAGCCATAGGACTAGTTTCAAGGATAGTAACCATTGATAGCAAGTAAAGAGCTAGACATAATAAATCAGCAAGAAAATAACAAAGTAAAGAGATTGAAAGTGAGAGACTCCCCTTGCAGAAGGCTTAACCTCCCCGGCAACGGCGCCAGAAAAAGTGCTTGATGACGTGAAAGTCACACATTCGTTGGGAAACCCAAGAGGAAGGTATGATGAGTGTAGCAGCAAGTTTTCCCTCAGTATGAAACCGATGTTATCAAACCAGTAGGAGATGAAGACACTTCTGAAGGTGTCAACGGCGCCAGAAAAAGTGGTGTTGAAGGGTGCGCTTCCTCTTCCTGACAATGGTGCCAAAAAAAGTGCTGGTGCGTAGGGGAGGTCCTAGCGGTTGACTTGGAACCTGCACACAACACAACCAAAATACTTTACCCCAACTTAACAGTGAGATTGTCAATATCACCGGCATGCTGAAAACAAAGGATTAGACGTATAGTGTGGAAAATGATGTTTGTTTGAAGAGAATGAAAGAAAACAATGATTGCAGTAGGTTGTATTATCATATGTAAAAGAATGGACCAGGGTCCACAGTTCACTAGTGGTGTCTATCCATAAAGATAACTAACATGCTGCGTAAACAAATTACAGCTGGGCAATTGACAATATTGAAGAGTGCATAATAATAATGCATGTGCAAGTAGTGTCTACTATGAGATTTAATTGGGCATTACAACATGGTACACAGACCGCTATCGAGCATGCATCTGTGCCTAAATAGTCCACCTTCAGGTTAACATCCGTACCCCTTCCAGTATTGAGTTGCAAGCAATAGACTATTGCATTAAGTAAAGTGCATACTGTAAGCAACACAATTATCCTTAGACAAAGCATCGTTGTTTTACCCCTAGTGGCAACAACACATCCACAACCTTAGAACTTTATGTCACTGTCCCAGATTAAATGGAGGCATGAACCCACTATCTAGCATAAATACTCCCTCTTGGAGTCACAAGCATCAACTTGGCCAGAGTATCAACAAGCAACGGAGAGCATGCAAGATCATAAATAACATAGACATGATAATTCAATATCAACTTGACATAGTATCAATATTCATCGGATCCTAGCAAACACAACATGTAGCATTACAATAAGATGATCTTGATCATGATAGGCAGCTCACAAGATCCTAACATGATGGCACACGAGGAGAAGATAACCATCTAGCTACTGCTATGGACCCATAGTCTAAGGATGAACTACTCACACATCACTCCGGAGGCAGGCATGGCGATGTAGAGCCCTCCGGTGATGATTCCTCTCTCTGGCAGGGTGCTGGGAAGAGCTTCAGAACCCTCCCGAGTTAGGGTTGACGGCGGCGGCTCTGGAACTTTTCATGGAATGTGACTCGGGTCTTTAGGGTTTTCACGAATAGATGTATTTATAGGCGAAGGGGCGACGTCGGTGGAGACCCGAGGGGCCCACACCACGTCATGGCGCGGCAGAGGGGGGGGGGGGGCGCCACGTGGTCTGGCTGCCTCCTCGGTCCCCTTCGTGTCTCCTTCAGACTCCATGTACGTGACAGAAAAATAGGGACCTGGGCTTTTGTTTCGTCCAATTCCGAGAATATTTCCGGAACAACTTTTCTGAAACACGAAAACAGCAAAAAACAGGAACTGGCACTGTGGCATCTTGTTAATAGGTTAGTCCCAGAAAATGCATAAAAATAATATAAAGTGTAAATAAAACATGTAGCAATTGGTATAATATAAGCATGGAACATCAGAAATTATAGATACGTTGGAGACGTATCAGAGACGTATCAGGCTTGTAGGGTCCTTCGAGAAGAATTGCAATTAACTTGATCCAGCGACAAGATCGAGGGTGGATCACCGTCCAGAAACTTTTAATTTCTCATGCATTTAATTTGCAGGTAATATCACCCGTTTAATTGCTTTTTGAACAATTGCAATTTGCGAAGCGTTCTTGCACCATCGTTTTTGGCCAGATCGAGACACAAACATACATTTTTTTCTTTCAACTTATAACAAAATAAACATGTTTTCACATTTTTAACTGGCTATGACACTTCTTCACACCGCCAAACATGTCGTCGCTAAGTAGCTGAATCCTCGGTTATATTCTAGCATTCACAATTTTTTTTTTTGTATCATTGGTTTGGAAGTATCAGCACATTATACATGTTCGGTACTGAATTTTTAGAGCTCCCATGCAAAATTATTAATCTTGCAAACTTTGAAGTTAGGCAAGCTAGCAGGTCCTTCATATCCTATACCACACCAGCAGTGGCGGGTTGTTTAGCTGTTTTATACTTGTAGCCCAGTCCATCTCCAAAAGAATTGAACTAGGTGCAACAGGGGGAGAATGGCCTTGACGCAGTCGAGCAACGGCTTTGGCTAGCTATGCATTTGGTAAATGATGAAGAGACCCATAAAATCAGAGGATTATATTTCAACGCTTCACAGCAGGCTCCCCAAGAATCCAAGATCCTTTATTCTCTTCTTCTATAAAGTTTGTGCCTACATTTGCGTTTTGGAGGCCGGCCTATACATGTAGCTCGGTTTCCAAAACAATTGAATCCTCATCTTTGTGTTTAGAAAAATTCCTAAATGTGGATAAAGTTGAGATCTACCACTGTATAAAGTTTTAAGGAAAAATTCTTATTACTCTGGGCTACACAAAAAATGACAAATATGGCAATTTTTTGATATTTTTCTGTCTATGTACTGTTCATCGGTCTAGTTCTGCCAATTTTTTGCCATGTCAAGCAACTACTTTTTCATTAAAAATTCACAGAGGTAGATCTGGATATAATCTACACCTAGGATGATTTTTGGAATTCCTTGGAATGGAAAATGCAGATTCTTTTTTTTTTGTTTGAAAAACTGAGCTACTTGCATCTCAGCCTCCGTTTCCACTTTCCGATCGAACAACAAGTTTCGTCCACTAAATATTTACTTTCTTTTGACATCCAGTGCGGGATTTTTTCTTTTCTTTGGCGTCGATAGGTTTCTCGGGAATACACAAGTCCTGAATATATGAGAGGTAAGTATGACTGGATAAACTTGGCCTAGTGATCGAATTCTGCAATTAGTGTCCTTTCCCAAACCGAGAGCCTATTTACTAGTCAAGGTGGTACCTACACACAATAGCATTATACGGCGATATAAACCATATATACCCGTTTTAGCTTATTTTCCTCGTAGAGAACGAATTTTTGTTGTACAAAACAGGTTTCAGAATTTTTTTAAAAATATATTTTTTCTCCATTTTAATGGTTAGCTTTTCAGTTGACCTTTTCCATTGAATTTTTAAGGATTTTTATTGTGGAAAGTTGGTTTTAGAATTTTGAAGAAAAATCGTTCTCCATTTTTTTTTATGGTTAACTTGTTAGTTGACCTTTTCCATTAACTTTGTTCAATAATCAAAGGGGTTTTGAATAATGCTATCAACTCTAATGTTGACATATCCTGTCCTCATTAATATTTTCTTTTTTCCTTGCGTATATGGTCCGTTAATGCGAGGGTCACCTCATACCGTGTTATTTTTGTACACAAAATACACAAATTGTTTGTGCGAAAGATATTTCGATGGCATACTAAGAGTTAGCACGAATTGCGATCAATATACTTATACTATATTGTTTATCTTTTCCAACCCACGGACATTTTGTTAGTCGTGCATCAGTAGGTTGTTGTGACTTGTATGCACGTGATTGTGCTTCGAAACGTTGTGGTACGAATGGGCCTGCGGGGTGGCCACAAGGCGGCATAGAGATCACAAACGAGAACGTGAGACCGACATACATATTGGAAAAGGGTGACATCATGATTAACAAGGACACGTGACGTCCGGTTTAAGCGGATGAGAAAAATAATCATAGTCAACTCAGAATATGTACGTACTTATAGATGTAGCAAACCAGAGATCCGAAACTAACAATAAGACGAGTCTACAACCGATTAAACCCTATCTAGTCTACAACCAACCGAGTGACATCATGCAATGACACAACCGCTATGACGGGATCTGTGAGAGACGTGCCCAAGGCAACCCTGCAACCACAAATTCACGATCCGGGAGTACAGCTACCCCCGGTGTGCCCCGGTTGCGGCGTCACTATTGTTGTGAGGATCTGTGAGTGGCATTGTTTTTTACTTGTTTGTAACTTATTTGCTTATAAATTATTTTGTTGGAACAAAATCTTGAATAGTAGTACATTTTAATTTTACTTTGCATAGTTATTCAGATGTCAGTGCAGCTAAATATGACTCACTTTGATTCTAAATATAAGCCTTTTACGTTTATTAGTTTTCTCCTAATTTGTGCATATTTAAACGTACTTTAGTGGTTAGTTCACTCATTTTGCTCTTTATTTGGTTCAATACTGGAATATCTAAAATATCTTATATTATGGAACAGAGGGAGTAACATATAATTTAGTAGTCCTGACATCGATCACTGCTAATATATTCATGCTAAACTGAAATGTTATTTTGCAGCAAATTTTATGTAATATGAGTTAATTTAGTTGACACATCACTTTAAAAAACATATGTTTTGTTTTGTTTTGTTTTGTTTTGTTTTGTTTTGTTTTGTTTTGTTTTGTTTGATCTTATAATATAAAGATAAAATTTTCTTCCTCGGTGGATTAATGTGTGTCATTTGGTTTCTTACAATCTACTAGTTAACTGCCTGTGCGTTACAACAGGTCATACCTATTTCACTTGTTCAACAAAAAATATGTCTATCATATACTTACCCGTCTCTTTTTTCATACACAATGACTGAAGAAAATCAATAAAATTAAATTCTTAACAGTCTAACCTTCTTTTATCTAATCAAATTTGTATATTTCACCGATATTATCTAACCTTGCATATTGATATGCACGATCGTTAAGAAACCACCAGGTAAATTTAGTTGTCAACTGCTACGGGCTCATATCATGTTTAAATAGGCACCCCAAATATCATGTTTAAACCGGTGCCTTCCCTCTAGCACCTCGCAACTTCGACCGTCGCTTCCCTGCTAGTCCTGCAACCGCGCCCCTTCCCTCCCCTTTTCCTCCCCGCAACAGCTTGTACAGATTGAAATAATGAGGGGCAACGGCAGTAGGCTTCAAGGCGGCGGCGCTTGGCAGCTGCAGGGGGCGACGGAGGAAAGGTTGTGCCAGCGCCGGCGCTGCTAGAGTTGGTTCATGGTAGACAGGGGAAAGGTACGGGAGAGTGGAGAAGATCAGATGTACTTCTATCCTTTTTTATTGTTGGGCTCAGGGGCATTTTCGTCCAAGATGAAATATATATCAAATATTAGACAGTTTTCGTACCAAAAATGGGCGGAATTGGGTCGAGAGGCATTTATAGAGGTATGCTGGAATTAGAGTGGAATTTGTCAAAACTTGCAAATTGGAGTGGTGTTTTTCCAATTTGGCATGAATTGCAGTGCCATATATCTAATTAACCCTTGTTGGAAACTTGGAATCCCTGCTTTCATTAACAGAGAGCGAAAACTGGTATTCAAAACCTTCGTCAAGGACTGCACATCCCTTCTGAACCAACATCAAAGGGAGGTTGAAGATAACATATCTTTTGAACCAACATCTGATTCAGATTCTTCCTTAACCTTTTCACTGCTTGAGTATGAAAGAGAAGCACTTTTATCTGCTAAAAAACTTTTCATCACGGTGAGTTGGATCATAGAGTACTTTTATCATACACATACCTTGGATGAACAATAGGTTCTTAATAACCACCTCATTTATTTACATCATAAACCTTGACTGGATTAGAAAAGAAGCAGACAAATTAGGCCTAACTTCAACAGCTGATGGTACCAGGTTAGTGTCTGATTCTCATTTCCTTAAAGATGTGAACTTCGTTAGTGTCTGATATTCCATTTCTCTCTTTGTAGGAGTCCTATATTGGAAGTAATTTTAAATGAGCTACCTTACAACACAATCAACCTATCCCCATTTCTTTCGGTAACTGCAAACCATTGCATCCTTTTGGTACCGTACTCATTATCATCGATACCTTATATAGTGCTGAACTTCCATGAGAAACTGAATCGATGGTGCTCTAAAGCCTGCTGTAAACCACTCAAAGTTCCTAAGGAAGTGTCTAAAACTTACAATTGTTTATTTTATTGTATGTTGTTTGCTTCATGCCAAATGATAGAAAATGAAGACCACACACTATATTGGAATAGATGGTTTGACTGGAAATTAATCATCTTTTCTTGTCTGCTAATTCATCAATTATTAATCGGCATTTGTGCTGTTGGATATGTCGTGGGGTTGTCACGGCATATGTTACCATAGGGTAACTTTGAGTTGGGGGCCAGGCGAAACTGGTGTCAGGGAGATTGTTTTGCGTGGAGGGGACAAAGGATTTACCCTGGTTCGGCCTCTCCATTGGAGATAAAGACCTACTTCCAGCTATGCTCTTATTGATCTCGATGTCGATAACCCGGCTACTACAACAGAGCCGGATCTCGATTAGGGTTACAATGATTCTCTCTCGTGGGACTTGTGCGATATCTAAAGCCTCTCCCTAAACTGAGACCCAGGAGCCCCTTATATAGATTCCGGGTCTCCTGGTGTCTTTACATGACCAGGCCGCGCTATACCCATACTCGGAGTTCCTATCTATCTCCACCTCTTCTTGACCTTCCTAACTTGGACTCCACGTTGTTTACCGCCTCTGAATCTTCTGGACCTTTCCTTCTATAAACCGGGTTACCGCCAAATATGCCGGCCCATGCCTGAATCTGGCCCATGATGCTGAAAGTAGGCCAAGCCCGACCTCCTGCCTTGCGGGTCTTCTTTCACCTCCATGGGTACACCGGGTTATCTTTCCCCCAACATTAGCCCCCAGTTAGCTTGGATAACAGGATGGTAAATTCTTGAGATGTCTTGTAATCTTTGCGCCTTTTGCTCCAGCATTGCTATCCGGGCTATTCAAGTTAATCCCTGAAAACAAAAACATATGGATGTATATAATTCATTAGTTTCAATAAATCTTTTGTCTCTAGGCCGGCTCATCTTGGCGGCCATTCTATAACCCGGCTTTCTTCCCGAGTCTCCATCTTTCTCTTCAACACTTAGCGAAAATTTCATCCTCGAGCATACAAAATTTCAGTCAACCTCGTAGTCGAAGATCTCATTTTCTCTCTCCAAATCTGTCTCCAGATATCGCAATCATGAATATCCCCTTTTGTCTCGTTCTATTTATCATTGACCTAGGTCAAATATCCTTATCTATTTGCCTTTTTACCATACTACCCTTCGGTCAACCGTGGTGCTTATATAGGGAACGCTAGGGTTCACCCCCGCATCGCTTTCCCCATTTTCACCGCGGATACTTCATCTTCTTCCACGAGCCACCGCCGCCATTTCCGCGTCCGATCGAACTCAAGATCGAGGTCAAGCACCGCTGCGCTTCCCCTTGCCCCTTCTCCAAAGGTAAGGCTACTAATTTTTCGCCGAATCAACTCCTAATTCTTCCCGCATCTCATTCCCCTCAAATCTGTTTTGCATCGCATCCGTTATCCATCAATCTCGATTTCTCCTTTGCTTGTTCTTCACTGTTCTTATTCTGTTTTCTCTTTGTTCTTCATGAATCCCGCATTTGCTTTCTATTTACTCTTGATTTATTCTCTTCTGTACATATCGATCTTTCCCCTCACCGCGATACAATGGTGAAGGAGAAGGTCAAAGCGGGTGGCCCCAAAGCCGCGAAGAAGAATCCAAAAGATGCGTCCAGCTCCGTTGTGAGCAAAGCAGCTGCTCCGGTGAACTCGATGCGCTCCACGGCCTCCGAACTCACAATCCAAACTTTTGTCGATCGAGGCGAGCTTCCTCCCAAGGACGAGATCAAATGGCGTGGTCCAGGAGAGGAGACCCGGCCTTCGCCATGCGAAGGTGAAATTGTGTGCCTCTTAGACCATGTGACCCGGGGTTTCCATCCTCCCGGGTCTCTCTTTTTTCGCCAAGTACTCAAATACTACGGTATCACCCCCTAGATATCGCTCCCAACTCTGTTTTGAACATTAGCAACTTCGTAGTTCTTTGCGAAGATTACTTGCAGATGGCTCCCAGCTTGGAGCTGTTCCTAGAATACTTTTACTGTAATCCTTCTAGCAAAACCAAATCCTTAGGACCTTACGGCGGAATTTCTATCCAACGCCGTAAGACGTCAGATCTCCCGGCTCTTCTGCTAGCCAACCACCCTAAGGGGTGGCAAAACACATATTTTTATTGCAAGGACACCTCACCAGTCACCGATGAAGCTCGTTACCCGGCCTTCCGTAATTCGGCCCTGGTATTCAAGCTAAAAATGAACAGCTATGCAAGTAACCAGGACCGTGCCCTGATTGAGCCCATCCGCGCCCGGGTTAGAGCCCTGCTAGGTCATGGCCTCCGTGGCACTGATCTGGTGAAATGCTGGATAAGCTGGATGATCCAGCCACTCAGCATCAGGACCCGGCTGATCCATGAATATACCGGGTCAGCTACGGATGACCTGCGTTACTCCGAGGTGACGCTCCTTGATAACCAGATTGTGAAGAACGCCAAGACCTTGCTTGGTGAAAAGAAAACTGCAATTGCTGAAACCGGGCTTGCCCCGTTTTATGCCAAACATCCCGCTCCCACGGTAACAACTCACTCCTCACGTTGATTCACCTGCTAATTTTTTCTCTCAACTGCCTGGATGTTTCATCTTTCTACCTTACACAGGACGAGGCCTGGTGGAAAGTGGATTACACTCCCACCCCCTCTCCAGCAGATGATGAAACTGAAGCTTCTGAAGAAGAAGAAGGTGAGCTTGACTCCGTAGGCCGGCTCTTCCTTAACTTAATCGAGAGCGAAGCTCACTCAGGTTCTACTAATAATCTAACCCTTTACTTCTCATTCAGATCTCGTTGAGACGGCTAACGAAAATTTGCCGGCTCCAGATGTTGTTGAAATTCCAGCTCCCAGCGCTACCACCACTCCTTCCCACAAGAGGACCAGAGCCGCAGTACATAAGGTGCCATATTCTCGCATTTCTAGTTATATGATGAACAACTATCAACCTCGAGCACCTCGATAGGAAAAAGATGCTGCCAAGGAAGTTGAGTCAAGTAAGCGCCGCAAGACCCGGTCCAGTGCAAGCGAAGATTCCTTGAACACAGGTATCCCCTCGTGTTCCCTGTCTCGCTGGACCAAATCACTTCAAAAGACTCCCAGCCCTTCATATCTCTTGGCTGGCGAAATCCGGGTCTCAAAATCCCATTCTTTGTCAGCTTCTTCAGGTGACAGCGTGAACCTGCCTGATGACTTTCTAGTCAACGTTGGGTATGCTTTTCTTTCACTTCAATTTTTTCTAACACTTTTTATTTCTTTCCATCACCTCTTAATCCTTTTTTCGCTTTACACAGCGCTAAAGCTACACCCCTAGACGCAACCGGGTCTTCCTCCCACGCTGTCATGCCCGAGCCTGCTCGTACAGAGGCTACTGTACATGACACCATCGTGGAGGAGACCCTGGAACAAGTAATGGAAGAGAAGGTGCCTACACCTCCAGCCTCTCCACCTAGGGCAGACCCGGGCAATGTTTCTGCCGGGTCTCCCCCGGTGACTGCTAAGCCAAAACAGAAGTCACCTGAGAAGTCTCCCGGGTCTGGCTCGGGCACAAATGATGAGGTGCAATACCTACGCACCCAGAAAACAACTGCTGAAGCTCCATCCACAGTGATGGCCAAAATTGTTGAACCAGAGGTGAAAATTGACGCCAGTGCCCATGGGAAGGAACCCATTCTCTATTCCGAGCCATCCGCTCTGGAAAACATGGAACTGCCGGACCTTCTCTCTAAGTATTTTTTCTGGCTCTCACAGCACAAAGGACTTGAAGCTGAACTTGTCACTGCCATCAAGCAGTGCCATGAGGTAACAACACTCTCTTCCATACTCCCTAACCCCCAAGCTCCAAGTTTACTTAACCTTGTTTAATAAGCTTGGTGCTTTGAAAGGAAAACAAATTAGCCCCCAAGTGCTAGTTTGTCTGTTTACTGCAAACTAGGACTCTGTCTTTTTATAAGAACTTCAAAATTCCCTAGACCCCAAGTGTCGGGTTACATGCTTGCTGTAATCTGGGACTTGTATTTCCAAACCATTTAACTTTGATACAGTAAGGCTTGCACTTGCTTTAAGAACTTTTAAATCTAATAGACCCCAAGTGCCGGGTTGCATGCTCGCAGCAATCCGGGACTTGTAATTCTGAATTTATTTGCATATATTTTTCATCGTCAAACCTTTCACTGCCAAACCTTTTACTTCAACTGAATTTTAACTACTATTTTCAGCAACATGTGTCCCAAGCCACACTTGAAGTCCAGCAGCTCAAGGAGCAACTGGCAACTGAGACCCGACTCAAGACCGAGGCACAAAAGGAGACCCGGGACCTCAAGACCTCCCTTGCTGATGCAAAGGAAGAAAACATGTCTTTGAAAAAGAACATGGAAGATCACGAGGAGGACTGGAAGACCCGGCTCGAAACTGCTGAGAAGAAGCTAGCTGGCATGGAAAAAATCTTTAACTCCTTCAAGCAGCTTCTCTCAGACATTGTTGCTGCTGTCTGGGGTAAATTTCCCTCTTCTTTTCTTTATGCATATCTGTCAATGCCTTTACTTCATATATTTTACTAACTCAATACTTCTGTAATCTCTCTTATTTCAGGTCCTCGCAACAACATTAACTTGGAAACTCCTGCTGTCAAGCTTCAGGCCCTTTTGACTTTGGTGAGGCAATTGTACTATGGAGCCGGGCGTGCCATTGAACAGCTCGTGGCCTAGAGGAGCCCCCAAGCCAACTTAAACAATTTCTGGGCCATCTATCCACAATTCCTGAATGGATAACCCGGTGGAAGCTCTCTGGCTGTCGCAAAGGCGCAATGCGCATAATGGCCTTGGCCAAAGCGCATTATCCAGACATTGACCCAGCAAAACTTGCTGGCGGGTTCCCCCAATTCAAGTTGGACAATACAGAATTTGGTGGGAAGGACCTCGCTGCTATAAGCAAGGAGACCCGGTATGCTGCCACCTTAATCGCAGAAGGCTTAAACTTAGAGAAATTTCAACACGGATATGACAAGAAAAGCCGGCGTATTGACACGCCAGAGCCGGCTTTCGCATGGATATTTCTGTCGCAACTTCTCTGAGAAAACAGGGTCAAATCAAGTCCTTTTAGGCATCATGATTGATTGAATTTCCAGGTGAGCGATCAAACCATATAAGTGCGAGTCACATCAAGCTCGATAGCAAGAAAACCAAGAATTAAACTGGTGGCATCAAGGCCGGGTCTTGAAATTTCAGCTACAGGCTATTTTAGCAAGAGCCCCCAAGACCCGGGTCAATGTTCTGGAAAGTAATGGATTACTACGCACATTTACCCCATTGACCCAAATATCTGACTTGCTCAAATTATAATACTTGGAACTTTTATAAAAGAAACAAAGGCCGGGTTATGAGGTTAGGTGTTCACTTTTGAACAGCTAACCCCCAAGCCTCAAACATATGAATTTCAACTAAGATAATAAAACCGGGCTTTGAGTTAGATGTTCTCTCCAATAATGTCTAACCCCCAAGACCTAAAGTGTAAAACTTGATCAAGCTAAAACAAAACCGAGCCTTGGGTTAGATGTTCTCTCTGTGAATAGCTAACCCCCAAGAACTAAATTGTGAGACTTTGATGAAGTGAATCGCCAGAATCTTGGGTTAGATGTTCTCTCTGCGAATAGCTAACCCCCAAGACCTGATATATAAAACTTGAGCTCAAACAAACATAACTCCGGGCCTTGGGGTGAACCACTGTGAGACTTCAATGGTTAACCCCCAAGGCCTAACATGAATAATCATAAACATAACATGACAAGTAAATAACTGAAGAGACACAAATTTCTGTTCAACCTTAACTTTATTGATATAAAAGGTTAGGTCAGCAAGCCGCCTCACTAAAAACCTTCCAGTCCCCTCAGGTACCCTGGTAAGGAAAAGAGCGCGTCTGAAACCTGCTGCATGTTACATTGTGTGGTACATATCAAGACCCGGCCTATTGCTAGGTATAGTAAGGGCGTAAGTGGGCAATGTTACATGGCCGCTCACGCTCTTGCATCGAAAATGTGGATCTTGTAGTGTCATTGATAGTTTCTGACTTTTCTCTCGCATCCACTAGATAATAAGACCCATTGTGCAAATTCTTGCTCACAATGAAAGGTCCCTCCCATGGGGGAGATAACTTGTGCATCCCATCTCTGTTTTGTGTCCACCGTAACACTAGATCCCCCTCCTGAAAAGTGCGAGTTCTAACCCGGCGTGCATGATATCTCCTCAGGTCTTGCTGATAAATTGCCGACCTTTCCAGAGCTTTCTCACGATGTTCCTCCAACAAGTCCAGTGAATCTTGCCGGCTCTTCTCATTTTCTGTCTCAACATAGGCCGCCACGCGTGGCGAGTCATGAATAATGTCACTTGGCAACACAGCTTCTGCCCCATAAACCATGAAAAAAGGAGTCATATTGGTGGATCTGTTAGGTGTTGTGTTGATGCCCCAAACTACTGATGGTAACTCTTCTACCCAAGCTCCAGCTGCTCTGATGCATGGGACCCGGAGCCTTGGCTTCAACCCTTTGAGTACCTCTTGATTAGATCTTTCAACTTGCCCATTGGCCTGAGGGTGAGACACGGATGCCACGTCCAATCTAATGCCATTTCTTCCACAAAATTTCTGCATCTCTAAGTGACATGTTGGTCCCATTATCTGTGATGATACTATGTGGATACCCAAATCGATGGATGTTCCTCTTCAAGAACACAACTGCTGTAACTGCCTCGCAATTTGTGACTGGCATCACCTCAACCCACTTTGTAAATTTATCAACTGCCACCAAGAGGTGAGTTTTCTTGCACGGAGACATCTGAAAAGGCCCTACCATATCCATCCCCAGACTGCAAACGGCCAAGTCAAAGGAATAGTGCGCAACTCCTGGGCCGACACATGAATTTGTCGGGCGTACCTCTGACACCCATCACATCTACTCACCAAACGCTCCGCATCTTCATTTGCTGTGAGCCAGTAAAAGCCGTGTCTGAATGCCTTTGCAACCAACGATCTTGTAGAAGCATGATGACGACAATCTCCTTCATGTATCTCCTTCAAAATTTGCTGGCCTTCCTCTGGTGAGACACATCGTTGAAATACACCAGAAGCACTTCTCTTGTAAAGCTCATCATCGATGACCAAATAAGCCTTGGCCCGGCGCACAATTTGCTGGGCTATAATCTCCTGCTGGGGCAACTCCCCTCTGGTAAGATAAGCGATGTATGGCTCTCATGCACTTCTGCTACTAACTGAGAATCCGGGTTATCCAGATAGGCATAATCTTCCTTGTCCTCAGGCTTAACTGATGGAACTTGCAACTCATCTAGGAAAGTATTGGGTGGAACCGGCTCTCGCTTGGAGCCAAGTCTTGACAGAGCATCAGCTGCATCGTTCTTGCGCCGGTCTATGTGATCCACCTGGTACCCAGAAAAGAACTCGGCAACTCTATCCACCTCTCTTCTGTAAGCCGCCATCTTTGCATCTTTCTATCCCAGGTGCCAGAAACTTGCTGAGCCACAAGATCTGAATCTCCATAACATCTGATGTACTTAACGCCCATTTCCCGGGCTATCCTCAAACCATGCAACAGAGCCTCATACTCAGCCACATTATTGGAGCAATCAAAGTGTATCTGCAAGACATAACTCATCTTTTCACCCTTTGGGGAAGTTAGCACAACCCCGGCCCTGATCCTTGCTCTTGCTTGGACCCGTCAAAATGCATTACCCAAGACTAAATTTTTGGAACTAGCTGTGGTGCACTTAACTGTGTCCAGTCATTGAGAAATTCCACCAAGGCTTGAGACTTGATTGCTGTTCTAGGCACATAGTTGATATGGTAATCTCCCATCTCAATGGCCCACTTGGCCACTCTTCCTGTAGCTTCAGAATTTCGTATAATGACTGCAAGTGGGATCGAGCTCACCACCGTAATGGATGCTCCTGAAAATACGGCTTCAGCTTTCTGCTTGCCATGAACACGCCAAATACTAACTTCTGTCAATGAGGGTATCTTTGCTTTGTCTCTGACAGGACCTCGCTAACATAATAGACCGGCCTTTGTACCGGGTGTTCCTTTCCTTCCTCTTTGCGTTCAACCATGACCACAGCGCTTACCGCTTGAGGCCCGGCAGCAACATACAGTAACATGGGTTCCTTGGGACCCGGCGCTGCTAGTACTGGCGCTTTAGACAACTGGACCTTCAAAGCTTCAAATGCATCATCTGCCTCTTGATCCCACACGAAATTTTCTGTTTTCTTCAAAAGTTTGTACAGCGGTATCGCTTTCTCCCCAAGCCGGGCTATAAACCGGCTCAAGGCTGCCACGCAGCCCGTGAGTTTCTGAACATCCTTCAATTCTTTTGGCTTCTCCAAGCTCTGTATATCCCGGATTTTGTCTGGGTTTGCTTCAATTCCACGTTCAGACACTATGAATCCCAGTAACTTTCCCGATGGTACTCCAAAAACACACTTTGTTGGATTTAACATCATCTTGTACCTTCGCAAGTTTGCAAATGTCTCTCTGAGATCTTTGATAAATGACTCAGCTTTCTCTGATTTGATCACCACATCATCAACATAAGCATGGACGTTGCGCCCAATCTGATCCGCAAAGCACTTTTGGATGCATCTTTGATAAGTGGCACCCGCATTTTTCAGTCCAAAGGTCATGGTCTTGTAACAAAAAGCACCAAAGGGTGTAATAAATGAAGTCTTCTCCCAATCTTCTCTATTCAACTTGATCTGATGATATCCTGAGTAAGCATCCAGAAAACACAGAAGCTCACTCCCCACCACTGCATCCACAATTTGATCGATACGCGGCAAAGTAAACGGGTCATTTGGACAGAATTTGTTCAAACTGGTGAAATCTATGCACATCCTCCACTCATCGTTCTTCTTCAACACAAGAACCGGGTTTGCTAACCACTCTGGGTGAAAAACTTCCATGAAAAAGCCGGCTGCTAAAAGCCGGGCTATCTCTTCTCCAATGGCTTTCCTCCTCTCAACATTCATTTTTCTCATGCCCTGCTTTACTGGCCGGGCCTTAGGATCAACATGTAGTTTGTGCTCAGCAAGTTCAGTAGGGATGCCTGGCATGTCACTAGGTGTCCATGCAAAAACATCCCTATTCTCACGGATGAACTTGATGAGCGCGCTTTCCTATTTATCAGTCAGGTTTGACCCTATGGAGAACTGCTTAGAAGAGTCCCCCTCCACAAAATCTACCATCTTTGTATCTTGGGCTGATTTGAACTTTGCCCTGTCATCTTCTGTGGTTGGCCTTTTCAGGACCGTATTATCTGCTGGGTCTAGATTTGCCCTGTAATTTTTCAACTCTTCCTTGGCACATGCATGTTCTGCCATGGCCGCGTCTCCCTCATCGCACTCTGCGGCTATTTGTCTGTTTCCATGCACAGTGATGATCCCCTTGGGACCCGGTATTTTCAACTGCAGGTACACGTAACAAGGCCGGGCCATAAACTTGGCATAGGCCGGCCTTCCCAACAATGCATGATAAGGACTATGAAAATCCACCACCTCAAAGTCCAAGAACTCAGACCTGAAATTCTCCCGAGACTCGCCAAAAGCCACCTCTAATGTGATTTTTCCCAATGGAGTTGCTGACTTCCCTGGAACTATACCGTGAAAAACTGTGGATGTCTTCTGTAACTGAGTCTTTTTGAGACGCATGCACAAGAAAGTCTCCCAGTTTAAAATGTTGATGCTGCTTACTCCATCCATCAAGACATTTTTCAACTCATAGCCCTCCACTTGAGGGGCCACGACCAAAGCAAGCAGACCCGGGTGTTCCACGCAATCCGGGTGATCTGTTCTACTCTAGATTGTTTGCTCAGACCATCTCAGATACCTGGGTGCTCCCACAGACACCGCATTAACAGCCCTTTGAATTACCTTCCCTTCCCTTTTAGAAGTATTGGACGTGTAAACATGATATGAACCAAGCTGCTTAGGCTGAGTGTTGAATCCACCCCGACTTTGAGAAGTTGACCCGGCTGGCGGGCCAGTTGGTGTTGCATTTGCTCCTGTGAGCGGGGCCGCAGCCGGGCTTGCCCCTGAACCTGATCCTCCCCCTCTGTTTGCGTTCCTGCTATGACGAGGACATGGCATTCTGAACGCTTCTTCTGTACTCATAGGACGTGGTGCGCTGAAACTGTTGTAACCTCCATTGTTTCCCCTGTTATCATTATAGCCACCGTTGTTCCCTCTATTTCCCATATTGTATCCACCATCAGTCCTGGGCCTTTGAAACCCGGTATTTGTGTTGGCCACGAACTCTGAACTTCCCTCGTTGTGCCCTCTCTTATGCGAGATGTTGTTGTTGCTACTGTTGTTATTTCTACCATTATTTGCTGTGCCTTTGCCTTTTTCCTCCTCAAGGTCATCTTGTGTCTTGTCCGTTGCTGCATGCTTGTTACAGGCCTCCAATAGCTCTGCCATTGATACGGGTTTGACCCGGTGACTCTCCTTCAGATGTCCTAGCTTCTGAACCAGTGGTGTATACTTGCAAGTCTTTTCCATCGTTGAAATTGCGTCCTTAGGTTCAATACCAGCTGATGCATGTAAAATCTCCGTGACCCGGCCCATCCAGTGCCGGGTTGACTCCCCTTTCCTTTGTACACATCTATCTAGGTCCTCCAGCGAAAACAAACGCTTGCATGTGCCCAAGAAGTGCTTGATAAAGATCGCTTTAAGCTCTGACCAACTACTGATTGATTTCTCAGGTAAATTCTCGAACCACAACTTCGCCGCACCATCACTCATCATCAAATACATATACTTTGCACTCACATTCTCTGTTGCATTGCGAATACACATGTCCATCTCATAACTGCTTAACCAACTTGCCGGGTCCATGCTCGGCTCATAATTGGCTACTTTTCTTGGTTCCTTGAACTTCTCAGGGAAAGGCTCTGATTTGATTGATTCTGATAAACATTTAGGCCCGGCTAACCCGGAACCTCCAGCTTGAAGATTAGGACCCGGCGAACTCGCCGAAACCGCAGGTGGAACAATTTGTTGTACTGGAACTATTACTGGGACCGGGACAACCGGGTGAACACTCGTGGCTCGCCCTGCCCTTGACCTGTTTACGATCTGCTGCACAACTGAAACTGCAGGAGCCGGCTGATACTGCTGGTTGTTTTGTTGAGGCTGTTGAACATTGTGTTGACCCGGCGCAGCTGGCCCGGCCTGTGGTGGCTGCGTCTCCCCGTGTCTACTGTGGGTACGTTTACTATTGTAAGGTGTTGAATGCAATGCACTCTTGTTCTTGGAATACTGGCCTTGCTACACCACGGCCGTGCGTAACATATCGATGGCTCGCCGAGTCTCTAACTCCGCAGGTGAATTCCCCAGCGGGATACGATCTAGAGCCAAGGTTGCTGCATAAACATTATTTGCCGGGTTAGAAAAGTGACCCTCTGGCGGGTGATACCTTGGTGTTGCTGCTACGTGACCCGGATTTCCCCCGGCTCCTCCGGCGGGTGAACCCGGCGTCCTTCCAACTGTTCTTCCTAAGTTCCTGTTTCCCTCTGCACTTGCTCCAATTACGGGCGCTGCTTGAACTGCGCCAATGGGTTGATCCACTGGGGTTCTAAACAGTACCGCTGGTTGTATGACGTTCTCTCCAGGAGCTAGCCGGCTCTGGTGCCTCCTCTGATGCTGCGCGGTCAAATCGTTCTGGCGAGCTTGTAACATCTCTTCGTTATGTCTTAAGCGATTCTCTCTTTCCTCGATCTCTTTTGCCCTTGCTGCTATTTGCTGTTCATACGCTGCAGCGTTCCGCCGGGTCTGCTCCAAAGCTCTGCGCGCGGTGTCCAACTCTACGGCCCGGGTCGCCGCGTTCTCTGGCGTGATGATCCTTGTTAGTGCCGTTTGGTCCAAAACCAGGCCGTTGTTGAACACAGCCGGTGCTGTTGCCGGGTTAGGTGTTGCTTCTCCCTGGGCCCGGTTATTCAGGAAACCAAAGGTGTTCCTGTAATGTGCCCGGCCTTCGCTTTCCTCTGATACTGAAGCAATCTCGCCGTCCACCGGCCTTTGATTTAACTCAAGGACCGGGCTTTGCTGCTGTTCCCCCGTAATGGAATATGCATGCCCTTATTCAACTTCTGCACAATACATTGCTGAGCTAGAAGATAACCGCGTTTCTGCAGTTTTAGTAACTACGACATTAAGCATGGTGCCAGCTTGAATTAGTCTTGGTTGTTACATATGTCTATTCAATTTATCTAGTTAGGAGACGTGCCCTACTAGCAACATCTGTCCGGTGTGTGAGATTTAAGAATGGCTCTTTTAAACGGGATCAACCCATGCACGGACCAACCCATGCATGTAGAGAATCTTTCCGTGACCGAAAATTCAAAACAAATTATCTCTTAAACTAGTAATCCAATTGATGATCTGTTTTCACAGTTGGCTTCGCCTTGACGTGTACTTCAAAATAAGATCCCATCTTAATATGTTTTGACGAACTTTTTTTTCGTCGTCAGTTGCCAGGTTATAATACTATGATTACCATATTAGTAGTTAACAGTTTCCAGCCAAATAAGCCATATTTACCAAGTAATTTTTACATGTTTTCTGACATGACCATGATCTACACGTCTAAAGAGTGAGGATTTGATCACTCTAAGCACCTAAAATTAAGAATTAACGTCACCGAAGGGGGTTACATTGGTGAATAGACAAGTTCAAACAGGCCAGCAACCATTTGATTTTAACCTGGTAACCAACCTATCGATATCTGGTGACTAAGTGAGTATAATCTGGTAATTAGGGTCAAAAATAAAAGTTGACAAAACATATCAAGATGGGATCTAATTTTGAAAATCTCCTCGAAACAATGCCAACTATGAAAACGGATCTGAATTTTGGTTTACTGTTTAAGAGATAAAGTATTTTAAAGTTTGAAAACCAAAAGGAATCTATATGTCTGCATGCATGCATGCATGGTTTACTTCCCCTATTCTATCCGTGCCCACGAAAAACTAATCTGGGGCACGTGCCCTACATAGCACGGTCCATGTCTATTTGGCAACGATAGCTTGTAAATTAATGAGTATTGGGCGTGCCCTAAAATCTTTCCTGGTCTGGCTTATAGGCGGCCGAACCTAGAATTACAAGGAAATTACGTGTCCGGCAAGTATGCAGAGTACTAAACCTAGCCGGCAAGTCTAACATCTTTCATCTTGGACTCTTGGGCTTCGTGCATGTCGTGGGGTTGTCACGGCATATGTTACCCTAGGGTAACTTTGAGTTGAGGGCCAGGCGATACTGGTGTCAAGGAGATTGTTTAGCGTGGATGGGACAAAGGATTTACCCAGGTTCGGCCTCCCCATTGGAGATAAAGACCTACTTCCTGCTATGCTCTTATTAATCTCGATCTCGATAACCCGGCTACGACAACAGAGCCGGATCTCGATTAGGTTTACAACGATCTCTCTCGTGGGACTTGTGTGATATGAAAAGCTTAACCTAAACTATGACCCAAGAGCCCCTTATATAGATATCCAGGTATCCTCGTGTCTTTACATGGTAAGGCCGGGCTATACCCATACTCGGAGTTCTACTCTATCTCCACCTCTTCGTGATCTCCAAGTCTTGGACTCCATGACGCTCTCCGCCCCCGGGTCTTCTAGATCTTTCCTTAATTAGGCCGGGTTACCACCAAGCGCGCCGGCCCACCAACTGAGTCCAGCCCATGATGATGATAGCAGGCCAAGCCCGGCCTCCTGCCTGGCGGGTCAACTTTCATCTTCTTGGGCACACCGGGTTATCTTCCCCCAACAGTGCGTTTCAGTTTTGGGTCTCCTCCTTGTCGACCTACGCCCGCCTTGTTAGTCGACTATATAGGCCGCCCGACAGGTAAAGCCTTCACCACCACTTTGGGCCACCCTGGACTAGCCGGATTGATCCATACTGGTGATACCCCTAGTTGGTATTCCCCAACAAAGTAGGAGCAGTCCGGCTGCCGTCGCTAGGCACGTCTCCTCGAAGACGCATGCAGCCATGATGGTTCAGAGCCTCCGACGCCAGGCGTCGCGCCAGGGTAGCCTTGCGGTAGAACTCCAGGTGATGCGCGAGGCTACGATGTCCACGATTCCCACCATCATGGCCTAGCTGCTTACCTATCGGTGAGCTCAATCTTCAGTGCCCCGGCCACCCCACCCCGCTCTCCGGCCGATTCGAGCAGCGAGGGCGGCGGGGCACGGAGCGGCGGAAGCAAGGTCTGCTTCTCCGGCAAGGTCAGTGGGCCCGACAACGGCGTCTCCAACGTGGGGAAGGCGATTTCGGCAGGGATCCTGCTGGGCGCTGGCGAAACCGATTTCGGTGGGCGGCGCGATTCCGACGGCCACAGAGCAGGGAAACGCTGGTGAAAATTTCATTGTGGCCGTTGTGGTCTAGCTTTGCCTAACACATTCTTGTCGGCGCGCTAGACCAAATTTACAGCGCGTTGGATTATGCAGCACCTGCTGAATCGCTATTTTTAGTCCCCGCGCTAAATTAACGATTTGTTTTTGGGACGTGAGGCATATATGGCGCATGTGTTCGAGCATCTCAGGCCCCAAAATTAGCCCCCATAGTGTCCACGGGCACCGACCGGATGACCCCCATAGTTGGGCTCCTACAACCACATCCCTCAAAAAAATTGTCCCCAAAAACATGCAAGCCATGCAACTTCGATCCGATACATACCGGATCCATATGTTGGAGAAAGACGACATTGCGATCGGACACAATTGGGTGGGGTTGCACATATTCCTTTTGATGATGAAAGTGGGCATGTATCGTCTCCCACAACTTTGTGGCCTGATACGTCTACAACGTATCCATAATTTTTGATGTTCCATGCTTATATTATACCAATTGATACATGTTTTATTTACACTTTATACCATTTTTGTGCATTTTCTGGGACTAACCTATTAACAAGATGCCACAGTGCCAGTTCATATTTTCTGCTGTTTTTTTATTCCAAAAAAGCTGTTATGGAAATATTCTCGGAATTGTACGAAACAAAAGCCTAGTGCCCTATTTTTCTGTCACGTACAAGGAGTCCGGAGGAGAAACGAAGACGGGCACCGAGGCGGCCTCACCACGTGGCGGCGCGACCCCACCTTCTGCCGCGCCATGACGTGGTGAGGGGCCCACGGGTGCCCACCGACGTTGCCCCTTTGCCTATATATTCATCTGTTCGGGAAAACCCTAAACACCCGAGTCATATTCCATGAAGAGTTCTAGAGCCGCCGCCATCAACCCTAACTTGGTAGGGTTCTGAAGCTCTTCCCGGCACGCTGCCGGAGAGGGGAATCATCACCGGAGGGATCTACATCGCCATGCCTGCCTGATACGTCTCCAATGTATCCATAATTTCTGATGTTCCATGCTTATATTATACCAATTGCTACATATTTTATTTACACTTTATATCATTTTTATGCATTTTCTGGGACTAACCTATTAACAGGATGCCACAGTGCTAGTTCCTGTTTTCTATTGTTTTTGTATTTCAGAAAAGTTGTTCTGGAAATATTCTCGGAATTGGACGAAACAAAATCCCATGGTCCTATTTTTCTGTCACGTACACGGAGTCCGAAGGAGACACGAAGGGGACCGAGGAGGCGGCCACACCACGTGGCGGCGCCCCCCTCTGCCGCGTCACGACATGGTGTGGGCCCCTCGGGTCTCCACCGACGTCGCCCCTTCGCCTATAAATTCATCTATTTGGGAAAACCCTAATTACCCGAGCCATTATCCACGAAAAGTTCTAGAGCCGCCGCCGTCAACCCTAACTCGGGAGGATTCTGAAGCTTTTCCCGGCACCCTGTCGGAGAGGGGAATCATCATCGGAGGGCTCTACATCGCCATGCCTGCCTCCGGAGTGATATGTGAGTAGTTCATCCTTGGACAATGGGTCCATAGCAGTAGCTAGATGGTTGTCTTCTCCTCTTGCGTCATAATTTTTAGATCTTTTGAGCTGTCTATCATGATCAAGATCATCTTATTGTAATGCTACATGTTGTGTTTGCTGGGATCCGATGAATATTGATACTATGTCAAGTTGAATATTGAATTATCATGTCTATGTTATTTATGATCTTGCATGCTCTCCGTTGCTTGTTGATACTCTGGCCAAGTTGATGCTTGTGACTCCAAGAGGGAGTATTAATGCTAGATAGTGGGTTCAGTCTCCATTTAATCTGGGACAGTGACAGAAAGTTCTAAGATTGTGGATGTGTTGTTGCCACTAGGGGCAAAACAGCGATGCTTTGTCTAAGGATAATTGTGTTGCTTACATTATGCACTTTACTTAATGCAATAGTCTGTTGCTTGCAACTCAATACTGGAAGGGGTACGGATGTTAACCTAAAGGTGGACTATTTAGGCACAAATGTATGCTGGATAGCGGTCTGTGTACCATGTTGTAATGCCCAATTAAATCTCATAGTATACACTATAACTTGTACATGCATTATTATGCACTTTCAATATTGTAAATTGCCCAGCTGTAATTTGTTTACCCAACATGTTAGTTATCTTTATGGAGAGACACCACTAGTGAACTGTGGACCCTGGTCCATTCTTTTACATCTGATAATAGAACCTACTGCAATCATTTGTCGGCCCAATGGAAACTGGGGTATCATGGGCCGGCCTTTCTGGCCCCAGACCTTTGGACGCGAGACGCGGCTAAGGACTAGGCCGCGGTGCCTGGCGAGCTCGCGAGGCATCTTTCCTCGCATGGGCCTTGGTACTGAAGGAAGCGACTAAGTCCCTGCGGCTAGAGGATCGCCTCAAGAGAGTTTCCCCTCTCGAGGCGTCGTAGCACTCGAAGTGCTTGGCGAGGCTCTGCCATCTTGGCAGGGCGCACATGGGTCTTGTGCCCCGCAGCAGGGCAACGCACGCATCCGTGCAGGATGGCGAAAGGGCCGCAGTTGACGTTTCCATGCTTAAAGGGGAGCGGCAAAGCTGTCCTAAGCAGGGAGGATTACCAATCATACCATTCCGGTGTTAAGGGAACAACCTGCCACTCCGCTCCAACGACGACGTCACCGGAGTGACCCCACGAACTGCTGAGCACCGGCCACTACTCAGGCCAGACGGTGGCAGGACCTGACGAAGACCAGCAAGAGTAACACGGTGGACCGTGTCCACAACCTCCTGGACCAGGGGTGCGCCGCCCTCCTACACCGGCATTGCGGAGGAACCCTAGCCTCCGCCCCTGAGCCTATATAAGGAGGAGAGGCACCACTAGACAAGGGGATCGATGATTCCTTCACTCAAGACCACTAGCCCAAAGAGAAAGGAGAGCTCCTACACCCAAGGGGTCTCACCATTGTTATAAGCTTCGCCCTCGGCAAGCAACTCTGTACTGTAACCTCTCGAAGCAGTGCAATACAACACAGCAGGAAGTAGGGTCTTTACTCCGCACGGAGGGCCTGAACCTGGGTACGAGCTCGTGTCCATATCTGTCGTGATGAGTTCTCGCAAGTTTGTCGAGTCTGGTCGCCGAGGTTGACGAGCGTTGATAAGTGTCGTGTTCAGCCCCTCTCGATTCCTGGTTCTCGGGGACTATTCTCTGACATTTGGCGCGCCAAGTAGGGGGCTGAGGCGCGCTTTTCAACCTCTCCTTCGACCTCCCCAGCACCATGGCTCAAACTCAAGCTGAGCGTCTTGCACGCCGCGCGAATGCCAATGGCAGGGCCACCACCGAGCCCGCTCCAGGGCGCAACCCGCGCGGCCGTCCCCGCGCCAACCGCGCGGCACGCAACGATGACCCTGAGCCCCACGTTGAGGAACCAGGGGACGAGGAAGCCTCCTCTCTGCATCCTTCTAGGGACCAGGGGGCTTCATCGCAGAGCCGGGCCACGCTGAGCCCAAGTGTCGCTCTATTCATGGCGCAAGAACTCCTCCGCTATCGCCCCACCGAAGAAGGCCATGCCAACTGGCTGGCGCATCACCGAGCTCGTACACGCCGCCGACGTCCCCGCAGCCCCGCTTGCCTCCCGCTCGGTGGTGTGCCACTCCGGGCGCGCAGGAGATCCTGCACCAGGCGCTCCTCCACCTCCTCCGCCTCCACCGCCCCCACCACCGGTGGGGGACCAGCGCGCCCCGTCTCATGCCTCCTCTCCGCGCGATTGTCAAATCGTGGTGAGAATGGCGCCGGACTTGCGGGTGGAGATTGAATGCCAGAAGGAGCGCAACAACCGAATCATAGACGACATTGCTGCTGCAGGGCGCCAGAACCGCAACGCGAACACCATCGTCACGACGTACACCACAGGCTGCGCTGCCTTCACAAAGAAGTTGCGCAAGGTTGCGTGGCCATACAAGTTCAAGACGGACCTGCCTCCGCTCTACGACGGCCGAACTAACCCTCTGGAGTTCTTGCAACTCTACACTGTGGCCATCCAAGCCGCGGGAGGCGACGACAAGGTCATGGCCAACTGGTTCTCCATTGCTCTCAAAGAGTCGGCACTCTCCTGGCTGATGAACCTCCCCGACGGTTCCATCGACTCGTGGGAGGACCTCTGCAGGCGTTTCGTGGCAAACTTCAAAGGCACGTACGAGCACCCCTCACCTACAACGACCTCCGTGTTGTACGCCAGAAGTCAGGCAAATCCCTACGCAAGTTCATCCAGCGTTTCAGCCAGGTCCGCAACAAGATCGCAAACGTCGAAGACTCGCAGGTTATCGCCGCCTTCAGGGAAGGCGTCTCGAACCGCAGGATGCTCGAGAAGCTCGGCATCCACGACACGCTCACCTCTGTGTCCAAGCTTTTTGACTTGGCAGACAAGTGCGCCAAGTCTGAGGAAGGCCTCCTCTTCAAGAAAGAGGTAGAAGAGGACGACAAGACCAAGAAGAAGAACGCTGAGAAGCGCAAGGTCACCACTGTCCTCGCTGCGGAGCGCGATGATAAGTTGCCCCGCGGGGACCCTTCGGGGGTCACAAGGAAGAAACAAGCTACCGGCATGTACTGTATCTACCACAACAGGTCCAACCACAACACTGAGGACTGCTGGGAGCTGAAGGAACTCTCCCAGAAGCGTCAACAGCAAGAGGACCGCGGCGGCTACGGGAGAGGCCGTGGCGGCCACGGAGGTGAACGCTACGGCGCCAATGGCAGCCCGCCGCCTCAGGAGGGCCAGAACACCACTGGGCAAAACAACAACCTCCCTGACGATAACCCTGGGGGCTACCAAGCTCCCAAGGGGATCACGGCCTGCATCCTTGGCGGAGCTCAGGCGCTGCGATCGAACAACCACTTCAAGCAGTTCGCCCGAGCGGTCAACGCCGCCCTCCCGAGCCCCGAGGCCGCTCAGCCCCTCAAGTGGTCGCAGTATCCAATTGCCTTCGACTCCCGCGACCACCCCAAGTCTACCCAGATGGTGGGAACCATCCCGCTGATATGCACCCCCACCATCAACAACATCGCCGTCACAAAGACGCTCATCGATGGTGGGGCTGGCCTGAACGTCATCTCCGTCGAGACCTTCGAGCAGCTCCAGGTGCCGTACGACAAGCTCATGCCTTCCAAGCCCTTCGCAGTGGTAACTGATGGACTCATCACCCCTCTGGGGCAAGTGAGGCTGGCCGTCACCTTCGGCACTCTCGAGAACTATCGGGTTACCCTACAACGCCATCCTCGGGTACCCTGCCCTCGCGAAGTTCATGGCGGTCACTCACCGTGCGTATAACCTCGTCAAGCTCCCTGGCTGTAGTGGTACAATCACCATCCACGACCAAGTCCAAGAGGCGTTACGCATTGTCGAGCTGGCGTACAAGAATGCCGCCGCAGTGACCTCGACAGAGGATGATGAGGGAGAAACCCTCGAGAAGCCCTCCAAGAAGAAACAACTATTCGTACAAGAGAAGACCGCCACGAAGAAGGTGTCTCTGGATAATGGAAGCTCGGAGGCTAGCGTCAATATAGGCGCTGGGTTGCCTCCGAAATAGGAAAGCGCACTCGTCGCCTTCCTCAGGGAAAACTCTGACATGTGCGCTTGGACACCGTTAGATATGTCCGGCGTACCAAGGGAGGTGATCGAGCACCACTTAGCCGTGTGTCCAAACACATGTCCCGTGAAGCAAAAAAGCGAGGCGCCAAGCGCCCGAGAAGCAGGAATTCATCATCAAGGAGGTAGAGAAGTTGAAACATGCACATGTAATCCGTGAAGTTGCGCACCCCGATTGGCTCGCCGACGGGGTTGTCGTCCTCAAGGCCACCGGAGGAGGCCGCCTCTGCATCGACTACACAGATCTTAACAAGGTCTGCCCAAGGACCCTTACCCCATGCCTAGAATTGACCAGATCATGGACTCCACAGCAGGCTGCGACCTCCTATGCTTCCTAGATGCCTTTTCTGGCTACCACCAAATCAAAATGGCAAAGGAGGACGAAGAGAAGACAGCTTTCCTCACCCCTTGTGGTGTGTAATTGTACACGTGCATGCCCTTTGACTTGAAGAACGCCGGTGCCACCTTCCAGAGGCTCATGAGGATCGCCTTGGGGGCTCAGATGGGGCGGAACGCAGAGGCCTATGTCGATGACATCGTGGTCAAGACTCACCAAGAAGACACCCTCTTGGAGGACCTCGAGGAGACCTTTGCCAACCTGCGCAAGGTGAACATCAAGCTGAACCCTGCCAAGTGCGTCTTCGGGGTCCCTTCAGGCAAACTCCTCGGGTTCCTAGTGTCTCACCGGGGCATTGAGGCAAACCTAGACAAAATCAAGGCCATCGAAGAAATGCAGCCGCCTCGCCGCCTGAAAGACATGCAACGTCTAGCAGGTTGTATGGCTAGCTCATGAAGAGGTCGTGCAAGTTAGAGTGGACCCCAGAAGCAGACCAGGCGTTTGAAGATCTCAAGAAGTACTTGGCCAGCCCACCGGTCATGGTCGCCCCAAGGCCCCGCGAGCATCTAAAGTTGTACCTTGCGGCAACCCCGCAAACAGCCAGTGCGGTCTTAGTGGTAGAAAGGGAGGAGCCCGTCCCCACCAACAAAAGCACTACCGCTCCCCCCATGAGCCCCCGGACGAGGAACATGTGCCCTCAAACCCTGGCCCTCAATCCGGACCTGAGCTTCAAGCGGGAGACCTCGCCGAGGGCCAACCACCAGACAGCTCCCTCAAGGGATCTGAGAAGCAGCGCAAGGAGCCAAACGGTGAGACACCGCTCACCACGCTCGTCGAACACCCAGTGTACTTTGTCAGCACGGTGCTTCGGGATGCTCGCGAGCGCTACACCATGCAGCAAAAACTGCTCCTCGCACTCCTCGTCGCTTCAAGGAAGCTGCGCCGCTACTTCCAGGGCCACCCCATCACGGTGGTCACTTCGTATCCCCTGGAGCAGATCTTGCGTAATCCGAACGCTACGGATCGTGTCGCGGGATGGGGTATCGAGTTGCAGCCTTTTGGCCTGCAATTCGACACCACCAGGGTCATCAAAGGAAGAGCTTTGGCTGATTTGGTCGCCGAGTGGATAGACCCACATCAAGGAAGACCTCGGGAGGAAGAAGACCCGGCGGAACCTCCAGAGGAGGCGGTGCCGGGCCACTGGACCATGCATTTCGACGGGGCGTTCGCGCATCAATGCGCAGGGGCCGGTGCTGTCCTGACCTCGCCGATGGGAGACAAGCTATACTATGCCATCCAAATAGATTTTACCAACGAGGACAAGGTCTCCAACAACATCACTGAGTACGAAGGCCTCCTTGCTGGGCTCAGGGTCACGACTGCTCTAGGCATCAAGCACCTCCTTATCAAGGGCGACTCACAGCTTCTCGTCAATTTCTCCAACAAAAGCTACAAGCCCAAGGATGATCATATGATGGCCTACCTGGAGGAGGTCCGAAAGATCGAAAAGAACTTCAAGGGCATGGAGCTCATGCACATCCCGCGTAAGGAAAATCAGGAAGCAGATGAGATCACCAAGCGAGCGTCAAGGAGGGAGCCCCAAAGGCCGGGTGTCTTTGAAGAAAGACTTCACAAAGCCTCTGTCAAGCAGCCGAAGCAGGCTCAAGCAGAAGCTAGATGTTGGCGAAGAGCTCCCACCGCCACCACCAACGGGAGCGCCGGACTGTGACCCACCTTCAGGAGTTCGTTTGCTAATGGCTATGGCGTCTCAAGAGGAAAACTAGATCGTCGAGATCAAGGCTTTTCTGAGCACAGGGGCCCTCCCTGAGGACGACGCAGAAGCCGAAAGAATCGCTCGTGTGGCCAGATCATACTGCATCATCGGAGAGGATCTATACCGCAAACGCCCCAACTACGTCTCTCTGTGGTGTGTCCCCACCGAGGAAGGCCGGCAGCTTCTGGAGGACGTGCACAGTGGAGAATGTGGCCATCACTCATCTTCACGCACCCTCGCCGGAAAGGTTTTCCGGAGCGGGTTTTACTGGCCCACAGTGGTCCAGGACGCCACCACCCTGGTTCAAGCTTGTGAAGCATGTCAATTTCACGCCAAGCAGGTCCATCAGCCAACACTGTGACTCTAGACCATCCCGCTCACCTGGCCCTTCGCGGTCTGGGGGCTGGACATCCTGGGGCCCTTCCCGGGGTCAAGTGGGGGCTACCGTTTCCTATACGTCGCCGTTGACAAATTCACCAAATGGCCGGAGGTGGAAGCAGTACGCTCCATCCCGACGAACTCAGTGGTAAAATTCCTGAGGGCATCGCATGCCGTTTCGGCAAACCCAATCGCATCATCACCGACAACGGCTCGCAATTCACAAGTGGCGCTTTCAGAGCTTACTGTGACAAACTGGGCACCCGGCTATGCTTCGCCTCAGTAGCGCACCCACGAAGCAATGGACAAGCTGAGCGAGCAAATGCCGAAGTGCTCAAAGGCCTCAAGATGCGAAGCTTCAACCACCTCAAAGGCTCAGGCAAGAACTGGATCGACGAGCTCCCCTCGGTACTCTGGTCTTTCCGGACAACTGCGACTAAGCCAACAAGAGAAACGCCATTTGCCCTCGTCTACGGAGCTGAAGCTATCCTTCCCAGCGAGATCAAACATGGGTCTCTGCGGGTCCTGGCATTCAACGAGGATGACCAAGATGCACTCCACAACGACGACCTGTTGTTGCTTGAAGGACTACGACGTAGAGCGGTAATCAGGGCGGCAAGGTACCAGCAAGCATTGCGTCGGTACCATAGCTGCCACATACGCTCGCGCTCCCTCGAAGCTGGCGACCTGGTCCTCAGAAGAAGACTCTCCAGAGAAGCCCTCCACAAGCTCTCGCCCATGTGGGAAGGACCCTACAGGGTCACGCATGTCGCCAGGCCTGGAGCAGCATGGCTGGAGACTCAAGACGGCATACCCGTCAAAAACCCGTGGAACATACAACATCTCCGCAAGTTCTACCCGTGACCCAAAGTCACCACAAACATTTTTTGTCCCCAGAGGGACGCCCGAGACGTCACCTCCTCAAGCTTCACAAAAGTGTTTCCCTCCCCGAGGGCCTCTCCATCTGAGCTCTCTCTACCACGCGTCACCACGGGCCGCGAGAAGTCTCAGCCACATCCTGTGGAACCCCATGCCCAGACATGGCCGGTTGTAACTTGGCTACTCCAAGTATGAAAATACCCATGCCCAGACATGGCGAAGTGTAACTTGGCTACTCCAAGGGTAACCGACTAATGCTTTTTGGCATAAACGCGCCCCCGCGCCCCTTTTAATATTACGTCGGTAAGCAGATAACCCCTGTCTTTCTTGCGCCCGTTTTTCTTCCAATGTATACCTCGCAAGCGGGGGCTGGGCACGATGACTGTGCCTCGGGAGCATCCCAGCAGCACCCAAAACCCAAAGGGTGCTCGTCTCTCCTTGCGAGATACACATAAGGAAGCTTAGGGGCGTGAGTGGGACCTTTCAATCATACAAAACGCCCGTGGATACGCCTCTATGATTGAGCAGGGAACAGGATGTCCCAACGAAGAGGAGGTCCACCGACACAAAGCAGGGAAACATGAACAGGCGATAAGCACCTCACGAGAGGAGTATGTGCCGGCTCAGTTAAAGGTGTCTTACAGGTTCTTTCACAAATAAAACCCTACTGGATAAGTACATTGCAGGAACACCCCGATGCAGGGAACAATTTAAGCCTTCTCTTCACCGAGCTTCGTGCCCTGGGAGTTTTCTTTGGCGCCTTCATCATCGTCCACGGCCTCAAAGCGCTTGACGTAGGCGCCCACGTCCTGCTTCACCTGGGCCTGCACCTTTGTGGTGTTCGGCCCCTCGAGAGGCTCCGTCACGCTCTTGAAGTCGAAAGAAGGCTGGAGGCGGTGAAGGTTGGCGAAGATTCGGCCAACTGCGACTGTGAGGAGCTGGCGGCTCTCCTCCTCAAGGCGATCATCCAAACTCGTCGCGGCCTTCAAGAAGTTAGACATAAGCTACCTGAAGAAGCCCAGGTGAGTCTGTACGCTGGCGTCTCCACTGACCGCAAGGTCAGGGACATCAGCGCCCAGACGCTCTGCAATGCCCCACGCATCAGCCACCAAGGATGCCATCATGCCTCGCTGCTCCTCCTGCAACGCCTCGTCAGAAGCCACCTTGGCCTCGCGGCTCTCCAGCTGCTGCTTCGCCTCGACAAGGCCTTGCTCCATCTGTTTGGCTTCACCCTCGCGCCTGCGTAACCCCTCCTTGCGGGTGTTCAGGGCCACGCGGAAGTCCTCCAGAATCTTCTTCACAGACTCAGATTCGGAAATAATCTTCCTCTCACTCTCGGAGAGTTCTTGAAGTTTGGTGGCAATTTTCGCCTCCCGAACGGCAGCCTGCGCCTGGCAAACCGAGACCTCCTGGAGCCTGGCGGCGACGGCAGCCTCACGGACAGATAGCTCCCGGTGCTTGGCTTCGGTCTCCACCTGTAGCGCCTCACGCTTGGAAGCCAGCTCCGCGAGAACCTCCTCCGTCTCATCTATCACGCTGGCACACATCTCCCCGACAAATTGTCGTGCTTCCGCAAGCGCGACCTTGGCCTCGCGGCGGCAGTTGCCCACCGCCGTCTGGAGGTTAGCCCACCCCTGCGCCAGGCTCAGGTGGCTTGCCTCTCGGACGCGTTCTTCGTCGATAAGACCGACCTCGAGTCCGTTGAGCATCTCCCTCACCTCATGGAAGAATAGTTCGCGACGGACGGTGTCGCGTTGGACCCCGCCGGGAACCAGGGCCCAGGAGTCAATAGACAGCCCGTCGAGGCTGGGTCCAGGCGGAGTGCCGGGGGCTGTGCAGTCGGGACTCGGGGCGACCTCGGGCCCCCCTTGGGGGCTCGTGTGGCTCCCGCCACCAGCCCCGACGTCTCCCTGTACGAGAGGGACGTTCTCCCTCTCGGAGATCTCGTCATCTTGCTCCACCGGGGCCCCGCCCGAAGCAGTTTCAGGAGTCGCCGCGGTCACCGGCACCTCGCCCCCGGCGTCCAGCCCAGCTTCCCCTGGGTCCACCTGCGCGGGAGGCGGCGACGGTGCCCCTCCTCCATCACAACGTCGGCACCCTCCGTGACCACCTACTCCTTGTCCTCCTCGGCTTTCTCCACCTCTCCTTCCGCCATCACCGCCACCTGCGCGGGAGGGTTGACGGGGCGTGCAGGAGAGGACCGGCTGGCCTTGGGAGAGGCCTCAGCCTAGGAGGAAGGATCAGGGAGCCCATCGGACTCGGGAGCAGTGGATGCGCCTGCAGGCCCCGACGCCTCTCCGAGCTTGCGGAGCTGTCTCCGCGGCGGCACCTTGGAGGATCTGGAGAAGAAAAGATCAGAAAGTGGTCGAGGGAGCCACTGGAAACTACAGCAGGAACGAGGAAGAAGCGGAGGAACTTACGACGCGGCCGCATCCACCCATTTTCTCTTCCTCTCGCGCCGAGGCTGGGAGGCGGCGACCTTCGGCGCCTCTAGAGTCTTCTCGGCCTCGGAGGCCTCAGGAAGAGTCCTGGAAGGACGGTCATGGATCGTTTTTTAGCGGAACTCGCGGCGAGGCGAAGGAGACTCTTCAGGGGACTCCTACACATCGGCCTCCTCAACGCGTTGCGACGGAGTGATGCAGATGGGGCTCTCGTCGTGATCCTCGTCTCCCGACGAGACATCAAGGACCTTCGCGGCCGGCTCAGCCACTCGCGGCGGGTTCACGTCCCCCCTTGGGGATCCGGCGCCTTCCGAGGACCCTTCGCCATCTGAAGTAGAACCCACCGAGGACCCCGACGCCTCATCATTTCCTTCGGCCGGCCCCACCAGTGGCGCCTGGAGGGAGGCCTCCGCAGTCTTGTCCCTCCCCATCGAGATCAGGCCCCATGCCGAAAACTCAGGCATCGGCGTCAGACGCTCGAGGCGTTCCGACATCGACAGCCGGTGTAGCGGCTTGGCGCGCTTGTCCGTTGGTTTGGGAATCTCAGGAGCCGTGAATAGGGTGTTCAGGACGCCCCTCACCACTGCTCCCTTCAAGCTCGGGTTGCCCAGGCGAATCTTGTCCGACTGCCCCGAGAACAGCCACATCGGCTTCACATGGGACTGGAGCGGAGCAATGCGCCGCATCACGAAGTCCCTGGTCACCATTTGGCTAGTGACGCCGAGCGCACGGGCCTCGGCAAGGCGCCCTTCCACATGGCTGAGGGAAGAGTGGCACAGGGAGAAACTGCCCCAGCCGTCGTGCTTCACCGGGGGCCCCGAAGGCAGCTCGAAGAAGGGACTTCCCCCGAGATCACGTAAAACCACCTCTTGCGGAAGTCCTCCACCTTCTTCGTCATACAGGTGATGGGGACTGCCTCCTTCCAGGCGATGGGGATGTAGCGCTTCGCCATGCCGTCAGTAATCCAGAAGGAGACGCATCCCGTGGTCTTGGAGGACGCCGTGAAGCGTAGGGCATATTAGCTGCGGAAAAGATCTACTGAGGGCATAGCCCCAACATACGCCTCGAAGAAGTAGGCGAAGATGGAGAGAGTAAGAACGGAGTTGGGTTGGAGGTGAAGCAGGTGGATTCGGTAGTGCTTTAGGATGACGAGGAAGAACTCAGAAAAAAGGGGGATGAGCCCCGCATACAAAGTATGGAGGAAGATGGGGTAGTAAGGGGCACCGAGGCCTCGGGGGGAACCCCCAGGGCAGAGCTTCATTTTCCCCCGCTCGCTGAACGCAGAGGAGGCCATGAACCGCACCCCGTCTAGCTTTTCGAGGGTCTGCATGCGGCTGTCCTCCAGGGCAGGCTTCCGGGCGCGGCCTCGCCCAGCCGTGGCTCCTCCACCGGATGAGGCCACGGCCTTGGCTTTCTGCGCAGCGGTGGCTTTCTTGGGCGACATCGCGGTGGTGGCGGAGGTCACGAGAAGTTACGGCGCAAGGAGAGAGAAGACGAAGGGAAATGTGGAGAGTGATGGGGAACCACGCCGGTTCCTCTGTCTTTAACCTCCGCGTGGTGCAGTTCCGTCAGACGTGGCGGGACCGATCCCCACGGCCGAGGCACCGAAGAAGCCGAGGCAGCCCTGGGCGGTAACTGCACGGCACGTGTCTTGGTCCAGAACGTCCGTTTTGGGCCCTGGACACCTCGCCTCCGCACGTGGGCTGCGGCATCCCTGTCAAGGGCCCAGGGGCTACTGTCGGCCCAATGGAAACTAGGGTATCATGGGCCGGCCTTTCTGGCCCCAGACCTTTGGATGCGAGACGCGGCTAAGGACCAGGCCGCGGTGCCTGGCGAGCCCGCGAGGCATCTTTCCTCGCAGGGGCCTCGTTACCGAAGGAAGCGACTAAGTCCCTATGGCCAGGGGACTGCCTCAAGAGACTTTCCCCTCTCGAGGCGTCCTAGCACTCGAAGTGCTTGGCGAGGCTCTGTCATTTTGGCAGGGCGCACATGGGTCCTGTGCCCAGCAGCGGGGCAACGCACGCATCCGTGCAGGATGACGAAGGGGCCGCAGTTGCCGTTTCCATGCTTAAAGGGGATCTGCAAAGATGTCCTAAGCACGGAGGATTACCAAGCATACCATTCCGGTGTTAAGGGGACAACCTGCCGCTCCGCTCCAACGACGACGTCACCGGAGTGTCCCCACGAACCACTGAGCACCGGCCACTACTCAGGCCGAATGGTGGCAGGACCTGACGAAGACCAGCAAGACTAACACGGTGGACTGCATCCACAACCTCCTGGACCAGGGGTGTGCCGCCCTCCTACACCGGCATTGCGGAGGAACCCTAGTCTCCGCCCCCGAGCCTATATAAGGAGGAGAGGCACCACTGGACAAGGGGATCGATGATTCCTTCACTCAAGACCACTAGCCCAAAGAGAAAGGAGAGCTCCTACACCCAAGGGGTCTCACCATTGTTGTAAGCTTCACCCTCGTCAAGCAACTCTATACTGTAACCTCTCGAAGAAGTGCAATACAACACAACAGGAAGTAGGGTCTTTACTCCGCACGGAGGGCCTAAACCTGAGTACGAGCTCGTGTCCATATCTGCCGCGATGAGTTCTCACAAGTTCGTCGAGTCTGGACGCCGAGGTTGACGAGCGTTGATAAGTGTCGTGTTCAGCCCCTCTCGATTCCTGGTTCTCGGGGACTATTCTCCGACATCATTGTTCTCTTTCATTCTCTGCAAACAAACATTATTTTCCACACTATACGTCTAATCCTTTGTTTTCAGCAAGCCGGTGAGATTGACAACCTCACTGTTAAGTTGGGGCAAATTAGTTTGATTGTGTTGTGCAGGTTCCACGTTGGCACCGGAATCCCTGGTGTTACGCCTGATGCGTGTAAACCACACGTTCGTTGGGAGACCCCAAGAGTAAGGTTTGATGAGTGTAGCGGCAAGTCTTCCCTCAGTAAGAAACCGAGGTTATCAATCCAGTAGGAGGTGAAGACACTTCTGAAGGTGTCAACGGTGTCAGAAAACTTGGCGTCTTGGGGAGTGCAAGAAGTCCTGATGGTTGACTTGGAACCTGCACACAAGACAATCAAACTACTTTGCCCCAACGAAACAGTGAGGGTGTCAATCTCACCGGCTTGATGAAAACAAAGGATTAAAAGTGTTGTATGGAAAATGGTGTTTAATTGCAGAGAATGAAAGAGAACAATGATTGCAGTAGGTTGTATTTCAGATATAAAAGAATGGACCGGGGTCCACAGTTCACTAGTGGTGTCTCTCCATAAAGATAACTAACATGCTGGGTAAACAAATTACAGCTAGGCAATTGACAATATTGAAAAGTGCATAACATACATGTGCAAGTTGTGGTGTCTACTATGAGATTCATTTGGGCATTACGACCAAGTACGCAGACCGCTATCCAGCATGCATCTGTGCCTAAATAGTCCACCTTCAGGTTAGCGTCCGCATCCCTTCCAGTATTAAGTTGCAAGCAACAGACAATTGCATTAAGTAAAGTGCATAATGTAAACAACACATTCATCCTTAGACAAAGCATCATTAGGTTACCCCTAGTGGCAACAGCACATCCACAACCTTAGGGGTTGCTGTCACTCCCCCAGATTAAATGGAGACTGAAACCACTATCTAGCATAAATACTCCCTCTTGGAGTCACAAGCATCCACTTGGCCAGAGTATCAACAAGCAACGGATAGCATGCAAGATCATAAATAACATAGACATAATATTTCAGTATTCAACTTGACATGGTATCAATATTCATCGGATCCCAGCAAACACAACATGTAGCATTACAATAAAATGATCTTGATCATGATAGGCAGCTTACAAGATCTAAACATGATGGCACAAGAGGAGAAGACAACCATCTAGCTACTGCTATGGACCCATAGTCCAAGGATGAACTACTCACACATCACTCCGGAGGCAGGCATGTCGATGTAGAGCCCTCCGGTGATGATTCCCCTCTCCGGCAGGGTGCCGGGAAGAGCTTTAGAACCCTCCCGAGTTAAGGTTGACGGCGGCGGCGGCTCTGGAACTTTTCGTGGTTTTTGACTCGGGTGTTTAGGGTTTTCCCGAAAATAGCAATTTATAGGCGAAGGGGCGGCGTCGGTGGAGGCCTGAGGCCTCCTCACTACGTGGCGGCGCGATAGGAGGTGGGACCGCGCCACCAGGTGGTGAGGGCGGCCCACGGCCCCCCTTCGTCTCTCCTTTGGGCTCCATGTACGTGTCAGAAAAATAGGGACTTTGGCTTTTGCTTCGTCCAATTCCGAGAATATTTCCAGAACAACTTTTCTGAAACCAAAAACAGCAGAAAACAGGAACTGGCACTGTGGCATCTTGTTAATAGGTTAGTCCAAGAAAATGCATAAAATGATATAAAGTGTATATAAAACATGTAGCAATTGGCATAATATAAGCATGGAACATCAAAAATTATGGATACGTTGGAGACGTATCAAGCATCCCCAAGCTTAGTTATACAGTGTTTAATTGCAGAGAATGAAAGAGAACAATGATTGCAGTAGGTTGTATTTTAGATGTCAAAGAATGGACCGGGGTCCATAGTTCACTAGTGGTGTCTCTTCATAAAGATAACTAACATGCTGGGTAAACAAATTATAGCTGGGCAGATGACAATATTGAAAACTACATAACATGCATGTGCAAGTTGTGGTGTCTACTATGAGATTCAATAGGGCATTACGACAAAGTACACAGACCGCTATCCAGCATGCATATGTGCCTAAATAGTCCACCTTCAGGTTAGCGTCCGCACCCCTTCCAGTATTAAGTTGCAAGCAACAGACAATTGCATTAAGTAAAGTGCATAATGTAAACAACACATTCATCCTTAGACAAAGCATCATTAGGTTACCCCTAGTGGCAACAGCACATCCACAACCTTAGGGGTTGCTGTCACTCCTCCAGATTAAATGGAGACTGAACCCACTATTTAGCATAAATACTCCCTCTTGGAGTCACAAGCATCCACTTGGCCAGAGTATCAACAAGCAACGGAGAGCATGCAAGATCATAAATAACATAGACATAATATTTCAGTATTCAACTTGACATGGTATCAATATTCATCGGATCCTAGCAAACACAACATGTAGCATTACAATAAAATGATCTTGATCATGATAGGCAGCTCACAAGATCTAAACATAATGGCACAAGAGGAGAACACAACCATCTAGCTACTGCTATGGACCCATAGTCCAAGGATGAACTACTCACACATCACTCCGGAGGCAGGCGTGGCGATGTAGAGCCCTCTGGTGATGATTCCCCTCTCCGGCAGGGTGCCGGGAAGAGCTTCAGAACCCTCCCAAGTTAGGGTTGACGGTGGCGGCGGCTCTGGAACTTTTCATGGTTTTTGACTCGGGTGTTTAGGGTTTTCCCAAAAATAGCAATTTATAGGCAAAGGGGCGGCGTCGGTGGAGGCCCGAGGCCTCCTTGCCACGTGGCGGCGCGGCAGGAGGTGGGACCGCGCCACCAGGTGGTGAGGGCGGCCCACGGCCCCCTTCGTCTCTCCTTCGGGCTTCGTGTACGTGTCAGAAAAATAGGGACTTTGGCTTTTGTTTCGTCCAATTCTGAGAATATTTCCAGAACAACTTTTCTGAAACCAAAAACAGCAGAAAACAGGAACTGGCACTGTGGCATCTTGTTAATAGGTTAGTCCCAGAAAATGCATAAAAATGATATAAAGTGTATATAAAACATGTAGCAATTGGCATAATATAAGCATGGAATATCAGAAATTATGGATACGTTGGAGACGTATCAGCGCCGCACTACACTCCTTCACCAACAACCTTCAGAAGTGACTTTGATCTCCTACTGGTCCGATTAAACCTTGGTTTCATACTGAGGGAAAATTTGCTGCTACACTCATCATACCTTCCTCTTGGGGTCTCCCAACGAACGTGTGCCTTGCACGTATCAAGCATATTTTCTAGCGCCGTTGCCGGGAAGAGGAGGTACTTCTGGAAGGTCTTGCACTCCTGACAAGATGCCATATTTTCTGGCGCCGTTGCCGGGGAGGTCAAGCCTTCTGCAAGGGGAGTCTCTCACTTCCAATCTCTTTACTTTGTTATTGTCTTGCTTAGTTTATTTTTATTTTGTCTTGTTTGCTTCTCTTTATCAAAAACACAAAAAAATTAGTTACTTGCAATATTTCGGCCTAGTTGTAATTTTGCTAAAATGAGTAGTCCTAAAGTTGAAGTTCGTTCGTTTAGGCAACAAGGAGGAGAAAGTTTGAAAGATGCTTGGTATAGGATATGTGATGCTCATCATAGATGTACAAAAAAATATTCTACCTTGATCCTTCTTAGGAATTTTTATGTTGGTATCACTAGTTGGTATAGGTATGTTCTAGACACTCTTACAGGGGGTAATTTTCTGGGTACTCCTGCTTTGGAAGCTTGCAACTTAATTGAAAGCTTGGTAGGGATACCACCACCTACTAAAGAAATTAAAACTGAGATCACTCTAGAAGATGTTATTGAAAAGTTGGATTCTATGGAGAAAAACTTGCCAAGTTTTCTTGATAATATTAGCAAGGTTAATGAATCAATAGTAAGCATCGATAAAAGAATCACTGTTTTAGATGCTAGTAATACTCATGATACTCAAAATCATAGAATTGGTGAGTTAGAGGAAGCTATGGAAACTTTAAGTTCAACTTTTTCTTCTCTTAAATTTAAGAGGGAGAAAGCTTTTGTGGGAAGAGAGCAAAAGTTCATTTATGTTCCCAAGATGCCTAAGCCAAAGCCTCCTAGTGCGCTTAAAATTGATAAAACCTTTAGTACAATTAATGGTGACTTACACATTGGAACATCTTCAGGGATACCTAAAGTACCTTTGTGACAAGTTGTGTTTTAGAGGAAGCCTTTCGTGATTTGGATGCTTCTTCACTTGGAAACACTTGATTTTCACTTTCTGCGCCTAGCTGAAAGGCGTTAAAGAAAAGCGCTTATGGGAGACAACCCATTGCTTTATTTCTGTACTTTTTATTTTATTTGAGTCTTGGAGCTTACTTACTTCTGTAACAACTCTCTGAATCTTTATTTTATTGCATTGTTGTGCCAAGTAAAGTCTCTAATAGAAAGTTGATGCTAGATTTAGATTTCTGCGTAGAGACAGGTTTTTGCTGTCCACCGTTTTGAGATGTACGCACTCCAGAAAATTTTCAAAATTCTGAAACAATTCACGCGTGATCCTCAGATATGTACGCAACTTTCATTAGTTTTGAGTTTTCTTATCTGAGCAACTTAAGTGCCTCGAAAAAATTCCTCTTCACGGACTATTCTGTTTTTGACAGATTCTGCCTTTTATTTTGCATTCTCTCTTTTACTATGTTTGAGTGGATTTCTTTGCTCCACAAAACATCAGTGGCTGTAGCTAATGTCCAGAAGTATTGGAGATGATTGTGTCCTTACAGAACATGTGAATTTTGATTATGCACTAACCCTCTAATGAGAATTACTTTGGTTTGGTGTGAAGGAAGTTTTCAAGGATCAAGAGAGGAGAATAATATGATATGATCAAGAAGAGTGAAAAGCCTAAGCTTGGGATGCCCCCGTGGGTCACCCAAGCATATTTCAAGAAGACTCAAGCGTCTAAGCTTGGGGATGCCCAAGGCATCCCCTTCTTCATCAACAACTTATCAGGTCATCTCTAGTGAAACTATATTTTAATTCTTTCGTATCTTATGTGCTTTACTTGGAGCGTCTGTGTGCTTTTATTTTGCTTTGTTATTTTCATTTTCTGAATAAATTGGATCCTAGCATTCTTGTGTGGGAGAGAGACATGCTCCGCTTTTTCATATGAATACTCGTATTCTTCACTTATATTTGTTGAGTATTCTTGACTAGCTGTTGCAATACTATTAGCTCCTGTTTTTCATGCATCTCTTATTCAGAGCTGTTAGTTCTTGTAGAGAAGTACTCTCTTGTTTTATTGTTGTATTATTTGGAGAGTTTGTGTTGAAATAAGTTGATTGGTGTTTGGTTGGAAACAGAAAATGCTACATGTGGTAGATGGTATATTGAAAAGACATACTTATTCTTGTAGATCATTGTCTTGGATAATTTGATGCTTTGCAATTGTTTTGAGCTCTCAAGTAGATCATGTTTAAGCTCTTGCATCATGTAGTTAAAACCTATTAGTGAAAACTACCGTAGAGCTTGTTGACATTTGGTTTGCATGTTTGGTATCTCTAAGGTCTAGATATTTTCTGGTAAAAGTGTTTGAGTAACAAGGAAGACAGTGTAGAGTCTTATAATGCTTGCAATATGTTTTTATGTAAGTCTTGATGTACCGGTTGATATCCTGTGTTTGCTTCAAACAACCTTGCTAGCCTAAACTCTGTACTGAGAGGGAATGCTTCTCGTGCATCCAAACCTTGAGCCAAAACCCATGCCATTTGTGTCCACCATAACTACCTATTATGTGGTATTTCCTGCCATTCCAAGTAAATACTTCATGTGCTACCTTTAAACTATTCAAAACTATTATCTCTTATTTGTGTCAATGTTTTATAGCTCATGAGGAAGTTATGTGGAGTTTTCTCTATCAACCTTGTCATTTACTCATGACAGACTTTCACCAATGGACTAGTGGCATATACATCCGCTTATCCAATAACTTTGCAAAAAGAGCTGGCAAATGGGGTGCCCAGTCCCAATTAATTACAACTATAACCGCTTAATTCTCTTCACATGTTTTGCCATGATTTATCAGAAGCAAATTTCAAAGTGTTAAACATATCAAATAGGCACTCCTCCATGGTATGTGATTGTTGGAAGGCACCCGAGGATTCGGTTAGCCATGGCTTGTGTAAGCAAAGGTTGGGAGGAGTGTCATACCAATTTATAAATATGCATGTGTAAACAAAAGAGAAGAGGGATGATCTACCCTTGGGTAGAAATAACGTCCTTCATGGGAGCCGCTCTTGAAAGTCTGGGTGACAAGGGGGATAGAGTGCCCACTGCCATTCGTTGACAACAACAAACACCTCTCAAAAACTTACTTTATGCTCTCTATATGATTTCAAAAACTTAAAAAGCTCTAGCACATGATTTAATCTCTGCTTCCCTCTGCGAAGGGCCTTTCTTTTACTTTATGTTGAGTCAGTTTACCTACTTCTTTCTATCTCAGAAGCAAACACTAGTGTCAACTTTGTGTGCATCAATTCTTATATGCTTACTTATTGCACTTGTTATATTACTTTGTGTTGACAATTATCCATGAGATATACATGTTGAAAGTTGAAAGCAATTGCTGAAACTTAAATCTTCCTATGTGTTGCTTCAATGCCTTTTACTTAGAATCTATTGCTTTATGAGTTAACTCTTATGCAAACTTTTTGATGCTTGTCTTGAAAGTACTATTCATGAAAAGTTTTTGCTTATATGATTCAGTTGTTTACTCTTTATCTATTTGTTAGCAAACTATAGACCATTGCCTTGAGTCACTTCATTCATGACATGAGCCTTGCAATATTATTTGATCAAGATTGTGTGAAAGCATGTCTCCTCAGAAATTATTTTGTTGTTATCGTTTTACCTACTCGAGGACGAGTAGAACTAAGCTTGGGGATGCTTGATACGTCTCCAACGTATCCATAATTTCTGATGTTCCATGCTTATATTATACCAATTGCTACATGTTTTATTTACACTTTATATCATTTTATGCATTTTCTGGGACTAACCTATTAACAAGATGCCACAGTGCCAGTTCCTGTTTTCTGCTGTTTTTGTATTTCAGAAAAGTTGTTCTAGAAATATTCTCGGAATTGGACGAAACAAAAGCACACGGACCTATTTTTCTATCACGTACACGGAGTCCGAAGGAGACACGAAGGGGACCGAGGAGGCGGCCACACCACGTGGCGGCGCCCCCCTCTGCCGCGCCATGACATGGTGTGGGCCCCTCGGGTCTCTACCAACGTCGTCCCTTCGCCTATAAATTCATCTATTCGGGAAAATCCTAATACCCGAGCCATTATCCACGAAAAGTTCCAGAGCCGCCGCCGCCATCAACCCTAACTCGGGAAGGTTCTGAAGCTCTTCCCGGCACCCTGCCGGAGAGGGAAATCATCACCGGAGGGCTCTACATCGCCATGCCTGCCTCCGGAGTGATGTGTGAGTAGTTCATCCTTGGACTATGGGTCCATAGCAGTAGCTAAATGGTTGTCTTCTCCTCTTGTGCCATCATGTTTAGATCTTGTGAGCTGCCTATCATGATCAAGATCATCTTATTGTAATGCTACATGTTGTGTTTGCTGGGATCCGATGAATATTGATACTATGTCAAGTTGAATATTGAATTATCATGTCTATATTATTTGTGATCTTGCATGCTCTCTGTTGCTTGTTGATACTCTGGCCAAGTTGATGCATGTGACTCCAAGAGGGAGTATTTATCCTATATAGTGGATTCAGTCTCCATTTAATCTAGGACAGTGACAGAAAGTTCTAAGGTTGTGGATGTGCTGTTGCCACTAGGGGTAAAACATCGATGCTTTGTCTAAGGATAATTGTGTTGCTTACATTATGCACTTTACTTAATGCAATAGTCTGTTGCTTGCAACTCAATACTGGAAGAGGTACGGCTGTTAACCTGAAGGTGGAGTATTTAGACACAGATGCATGCTGGATAGCGGTCTGTGTACCATGTTGTAATGTCCAATTAAATCTCATATTAGACACTATAACTTGTACATGCATTATTATGCACTTTCAATATTGTTAATTGCCCAGCTGTAATTTGTTTACCCGGCATGTTAGTTACCTTTATGGAGAGACACCACTAGTGAACTGTGGATTCTGGTCCATTCTTTTACATCTGACTAGTAAATGTGCACGTGCCACGCGTGTATAATCTTATTTTGCATCCTTTGTCGCCTGGGCCTTCCAAAATTCTTTACATCGGCGATCACGGGCGAATAATGCAAACATCGCGGAAATATGTTTCACGGATTTCATATCATTAGAGAGTATCCTAATTGTGTTTCTGGCCATCTCTCTTTTCCATCTGTGCTTTAATACCTTCCCGGCCGGCAAGATTTCCTTCAACCCCGTGGTTTCTGTCATCCTGAGAAAAGCAAAATGTTTGGTCATCAAACATCCTGAAGATTTGATTGTGTTCAGAGTTATTGTCAAATTATTAGAAATACTTCCGACTATGCAAAACTCCAGCACTATATATTTTTTTCTATTCTTTCCTGCGCTAGTAACTTTGGTATTACATAGTGCTTTATCATACCCAAATTATTCATACATATATCACATACCTAAAGGAAGAAAGTGTCCAAACCATGAAGACAAAAGAGCCCGGGTCAAATTTTCTCAGTCTCATGGTGGTTGAGTGGCTTGAATCTTATACACACTGTGATGTTGGAGTTGGACATCACGGCATTCAAATAGGTGCCAAATATGGGTAGAATAAACATTTCTCGAATCTGGCTGAGCCTATCCCTCTGCCTTTTGACCTCTTTAGTCTCTGCATACACATTTCACTTAATTATTTCACATGTTAATTATTGTACTCAACGCATGCGATTGTTGTTAACTACCTTGGTTTTGCCCGTGGGATCCTGAAATGGAGTGCGCTTGGAAGATGACATGGATTTTTGCTTTCTATATCCTGGAATATTAACAGGTAATAATAAGCAAGACCGCCCTGCAGTTTGTAGAAGCATCACTGAATATATTGGTGAATTGTTTGTTAACCCCAGTAGCATGGCAAACGCAGCCAGCACAAATGAAGTGTGGTTTCAGTCCTTACAGATGGTCTGTTCAAACTAAAAACATTGGTCTACTGACTTCATTTGTTTGACGACAGGTCTCTGTTCTAACTGATTTGAAACCAAAATTCGATTGATGTATTGGTGAACAACAAAGATAAATCACATGATTTAATAATGAGAACCACTGAGAACCAAACTATCTGATACGTTTGACATGTTTCCAAACAAAAAAGAAAGAAGGAAATAGCTAGTATCAAGCAATTTATGAAGTGTGTAGTCAGAAAAACTGGGGCTATATTTACCTCTAAACAGTGCGTTCAGGTTAATAAAACACACCGGTCTTTAGGCTTGGAGTGGTAATTTTGGATGAGCACCTGTAACAAAACTAAATCATGATTTCTCGGACTACTCTTTGTCGAAGACAATAGAGCCATATGTTAAAAACGAAGCAATTCATCTGTAGTTGAAAATTGGCTTGTTAACGGGTAGTAACCTGAAGAAAGTGCGGCTACCTGTGGTCGTGCGTGCGGTCGGCCCTGGGACCTGTTGAGAGTGCGGCCGTCGCAGGGGACGTTCATGGCGGTGCTGGCCGTCGTGGGCCTGTAGCGGGTATCCTGTAGCACGGACCTCGAGCGGGTCGTTGGCGGTTGGGACTGCAGCGAGCACCGAGCGGTCTCATCGGACCCGGTCGTCGGTCAAGGTCGCCATGCAGGCGGCGGCGCGCGCGTTTTCTGGCTGCTTTGGCCGGCAGGGGCGTCGGCAATCGCCGGGATGGAAGCTACAGCGTTTTGATGTTCTCTGAGATGGCGACAGGGACAGGATGGAGAGCTCGTCGGGCAGGGATGGCAGGCTGGGAGGAGGTCCGGTGGGCGGGCAGGCGGGTTGGCGACCGCGTCGAGCGTGAGGGCCGGCGGCGCGTCGGGCGTGGTCGTCGGGTGGGCGTGGAAAGGGTTTCGATTAACGGCGATTATGATGATTTGTTTTTTTTCAATCAACGGCATGGGCACAGCACTCCGCTCTGTTCCGCACGCAAATCACGGTTGCGTTGTAAATCGTTAGATTAGATGGTTAAACGTCCACGATTTGTTGGATCTGCCACCTCTCTCCGTTTTTATATTAGTGGTGATAATACAACCTACTGCAATCATTGTTCTCTTTCATTCTCTGCAAACAAATATCATTTTTCACACTATACGTCTAATCATTTGTTTTCAGCAAGCCAGTGAGATTGATAACCTCACTGTTAAGTTGGGGCAAACTAGTTTGATTGTGTTGTGCAGGTTCCACGTTGGCACCGGAATCCCTGCTATTGCGCTGCACTACACTCCTTCACTAATAACCTATAGAAGTGACTTTGATCTCCTACTGGTCCAATTAAACCTTGGTTTCATACTGAGGGAAAACTTGCTGCTACACTCATCATACCTTGGTTTCTCCCAACGAACGTGTGCCTTGCACGTATCACTGCCTCCGGAGTGATGCGTGAGTAGTTCATCCTTGGACTATGGGTCCATAGCAGTAGCTAGATAGTTGTCTTCTCCTCTTGTGTCATCATGTTTAGATCTTGTGAGCTGCCTATCATGATCAAGATCATATTATTGTAATGCTAACTGTTGTGTTTGCTGGGATCCGATGAATATTGAGTACTATGTCAAGTTGATTATTGAATTATCATATATATATGTTATTTATGATCTTGCATGCTCTCCGTTACTAGTAGATGCTCTGGCCAAGTTGATGCTTGTAACTCCAAGAGAGTGTATTTATGCTAGATAGTGGGTCCAGTCTCCATTTAATCTGGGGGAGTGACAACAACCTCTAAGGTTGTGGATGTGTTGTTGCCACTAGGGATAAAACAACGATGCTTTGTCTAAGGATAATTGTATTGCTTACATTATGCACTTTACTTAATGCAATAATCTGTTGCTTGCAACTTAATACTGAAAGGGGTGCGGATGCTAACCTGAAGGTGGATTATTAGTCATAGATGCAGTTGGATTACGGTCTATGAATCATGTTTTAATGCCCTAATAAATCTCATAGGAGCCATCATGACTTGTACATGCATTGTTATGCACTTCTCTATTTTGTCAATTGCCCAGCTGTAATTTGTTTACCCAACATGTCAGTTATTTATTATGGAGAGACACCACTAGTGAACTGTGGACCCCGGTCCATTCTTTTACATTGATAATACACCATACTGCAAACACTGTTTCCTTTCATTCTCTGCAAACAAACATCATTTTCCACACTATACGTCTAATCATTTGTTTTCAGCAAGCCAGTGAGATTGACACCCTCACTGTTAAGTTGGGGCAAAGTATTTTGATTGTGTTATGTGCAGGTTCCACGTTGCTGCTGAGTCCCTGGTAGTGCGCCCTGCGAAATTCAGCCACCAACAACCTTCAGAGGTTCCTTGATCCTACTGGTTCGATTAAACCTTGGTTTCATACTGAGGGAAACTTGCTGCTGCACTCATCATACCTTCCTCTTGGGGTTCCCAACGAACATGTCATCAAGCACTTTTTCTTGCGCCGTTGCCGGGGAGGTCAAGCCTTCTTCAAGGGGAGTCTCTCACTTCCAATCTCTTTACTTTGTTATTGTCTTGCTTAGTTTATTTTTATTTTGTCTTGTTTGCTTCTTTTTATCAAAACAAAAAAAAATAGTTACTTGCATTTATTTTTATATTTCGGTTTTGTCTTATTTTTACTAAAATGAGTACTCCCGAGAACACCAAGTTGTGTGACTTCACTAGCACAAATAATAATGATTTCATATGCACACCTATTGCTCCACCTGCTTCTAAAGCAGACTTTTATGAAATTAAACCTGCTCTGTTAAATCTTGTTATGAAAGAGCAATTTTCTGGTGTTAGTACTGATGATGCTGCTGCTCACCTTAATAATTTTGTTGAACTTTGTGAGATGCAAAAGTATAAGGATATAGATGGAGATATTATTAAACTGAAATTGTTTCCTTTATCTTTGAGAGGAAGAGCTAAAGAATGGTTGTTATCTTTGCCTAGAAATAATATTGATTCATGGACTAAATGCAAAGATGCTTTCATTGAAAAATATTATCCTCCTGCTAAGATTATATCTTTGAGAAGTAGCATTATGAATTTCAAACAATTTGATAATGAGCATGTTGCCCAAGCATGGGAGAGAATGAAATCATTGGTAAAGAATTGTCCTACCCATGGACTGACTGCTTGGATGATCATCCAAACATTTTATGCAGGACTGAATTTTTCTTCAAGGAACCTTCTTGATTCAGCTGCTGGAGGTACCTTTATGTCCATCACTTTGGGTGCTGCAACAAAGTTTCTTGATGATATGATGATTAATTATTCTGAATGGCACACCGAGAGGACTCCCCAAGGTAAGAAGATAAATTCTGTTGAAGAAACCTCTTCCTTGAGTGATAAGATCGATGTTATTATGTCTATGCTTGTGAATGGTAAATCTCATGTTGATCCAAATAATATTCCTTTAGCTTCATTGGTTGCCCAAGAAGAGCATGTTGATGTGAACTTCATTAAAAACAATAACTTCAACAACAATGCTTATAGAAATAATTTTGGTAATCTATACCTAATAATAAAAGAATTAAGGTTTCTTGTGGTACGTCATTTTTTTTGCCGATTTTGCCCTCCACCAAATCGCATATTTACCCACCACTGCCACCCACAAGTCATATATACCGGTTCGATTTTTTATTTTCCTTCGCCGGTTTGTTTCAATGTCGTCCGTCGCTTGGTTTCCTTCCGTTCCGTCGCGTTGTTGGCTAGACTCACTCGGGGGACGCGCAGGTCGAGGGCAACGCGGGCTGGAGCTCGAGGCTGGGGCAGCGGGCGGAGCCGGCCGGGGATGACGCTCGCGGCTGTTGAAGGGGCGACGGCTGCCGAGGGAGACTAGGGCGCGGGAGGAGCGGCGGCCTGCGGACGGCGGGGCGACGCCGTCGCGCTGTTGGCTAGACTCACGCGGGGGATGCGCATGTCGAGGGCAACGCGGGCCAGAGCTCGAGGCCGAGGCAGCGGGCGGAGCCAGCCATGGACGACGCTCGCGGCCGGAGCAGAGGCGACGGCCGCCGAGGGAGACTAGGGCGCGGGAGGAGCGGCGGCCCGCGGACGGCGGGAGGGGGCCCATCCTGCACCTCCCTCGACCACTTGGCGTGGGCGGTGGGAGTGGGGCGAGACGAGCTGGAACTCGAGGTGGAGCATCGACGGGAGACATGGCTGGGGGTCTGGGTCTACTGGACTGGGTCGAGAGAGGTGCGGGAGAGCCGGCGCACAAGCCCGACGCGGAGGCCATCCATCGGCACCTCCTCGGCTGCTCCGCTCGATGTGGAACTGACGAGAGAGAGCGCTCAGTTTGGAAGTCACGGGAAAGAGAGAGACGGAAGTGGAGACCTTATCCTTTTTGGTTAGTTTGTGTTTTAGTCCTTCCACTTACATTTGCTTACAGATAAGGTTTGTGATTCTCTTTTCAACCCTCATGTTTATTATAGTATGATGTAGAGCACTCATATTACTCGAATTTTACATTCAGGTCCAACAACTAGCACTTTGTTAAGACATGTTAACCGATACCGGGGTGAGAGGGTATGGGTTTGGCACCCCCATACCCCCCTCCGCTAGACTCGTCGGGTTTTAATTTTGCCCGCTAAGCACACCTGCGGGTTTTTTCTACACCATACCCTGCCCATTTAAGGAGGGTACCCGTCGGGTTTACGGGTACCCATTGCCATCCAAAGTCGTGGTTGTTAACACAAAGAAGGAGAGATTGGGAAAGGACCCAATCGTGAAAAGAAATGAAGGGGCGGGGGTGTAGGTGGAAAATGACCAGGAGAGGCTAGGGTTTCGCTTCATTTGCGTTGAGCCTCTCCCAGGCCTGGTTGGGCTGGGCTGCTCTCTCCCACACACATACTCTAAAACCTTTTCTTTTAGTTTTGTTTTGCAGCAATTGGACAAAACACATTCGCAAACGGAGACAAACAGTAGACAAAGTCATTTAGGATAACTTTAGAATTACAAAAAGTAGAGTTAATGAAAATAATTTGGACGGACAAAAATGTGTGATGACATGACGAGTCTGAACTACTCCTATTATAGTGATAAGTATTCAATGCAACACCCAACTAAACGCTAAAAGATTCACTATGTTAAAAATGTTTAAAAAAGAATGCTTCCAGCATTTATTTTGTTCTCGAGTATATTTTCTTAAAATAATATTTGATTTTGAAATTATCAAAGATTTTCGTGACTTTCCCGAGTGTTTCGTGGTAAAATCGGATTAAAAAAATACTAGAAAGACTAATGATTTTTTTTCTCTTGACTGGAATATTTCACCGATACAACTAAGACGTTAGTTTTGTGCCACGAAATGACAGACCAAGTGAAATCTAAGTTTGTTTTTTTCTCCCATTGCAGCAAATTCCACGGTGCAACGCATAAGATTCATCTCAGTTATATACTACTTAAAAAAGAAGACCGTTTGATTTCAAGGATTTTAAGAAAAACTTCGACATGTTATGATTTTGAAAAAAAAACATCGATACTTAAGACTTTTTATACCTTTTTCAACTGATAAATATTTTCCTACACGTAATATAAATATAGACGGCCAAATTATGAATTATCGAATCGAAAGTGTTTGAACTGAACATCGCATTATACGGTTATATTTTACAAAATTATGTTACACGAATAACAAAAGAATTAATATGGCGTCGCAACAAACGAGTTAGTTTTTTAGTCTGCCGTCTTCTCAACAAACCCAATCGACATCGGTCAAAATTAATGATTGTTCATCAGCGGAGGCGGTGTCGCCAATATTGGTGCGAAATTTTTCACCCGTTGCAACGCACATGCATTTTTCCTAGTAACAATTTTAAGCCTTATCCTTCTAATAGTGGTAATGGTTATGTCAATTCCTATGGTAATTCCTACAGCAATAATAGAAGTGTACCCTCTAATCTTGAAGCCATGCTTAAGAATTTTATTAGTACACAAACTGCTTTTAATAAATCTGTTGAGGAAAAGCTTGGTAAAATTGATGTTCTTGCTTCTAAAGTTGATAGCCTTGCTCTTGATGTTGATCTTTTGAAAATAAAAGTTATGCTAATGATTTTAAAGAGAACAAGACTTTTGCTACTGCCAATGCTATCCAAGTTAAAATTGACAACAATATTAGGATGTTGGCTGAATTGCATGCTAGGTGGGAAAGACAAGATAAAATTGATAAAGAGAATAGTATAGCTAGAGTTTGTACTATTACCACCACTAGTAATACTGAAATTTCACATGCTAGTAAACCTCCTACTATCAATGGTAACATAATTGGTGTAGTCAATGTTTCTACTACTTCTGCAAAATGTTCGAAATTGCCCAAAACCACTGAAACTGTTCCTGATAAAAGTGCTAAATTTTTTCGAAATATGGGAGACAATGGTTCCATTACCCTTGATCATGACGATTTTGATTTTGATGATTGTAATATTTCTGAAGTAATTATGTTCTTGCAAAAACTAGCTAGAAGTCCTAATGCTAGTGCTATAAATATGGCTTTTCCAAAACATATTACAAATGCTCTCATGCAAGTTAGGGAAGGGAAATTGAAACATGAAGCTTCTATCCCTAGGAAGTTAGAAGATGGTTGGGAGCCCAGCATTAAGATGAAGGTGAATGATGTCGGGGGGTTACCCCCGGGTAGGCTAAAGATGAGGTAAAGACATGTAAGGTTAAGGCTGTAAGCCGTCCGAGGTAGCAATTAAGCAAAGATGCAGGAGGCGTCATCCGACGTAAGGTGAACGTCGGAGGAATCATCCGAAGTATAGCCTCCGAGGTATGAACCTTGGGGCAGTCAACTAGTTACCACAAGGACAAGGTGTTATCTACCGAGGTATAGGATCCGGAGTATCCCGAGCCAAGATGAAGCGTGGCCCGACGTATAAGTGACCAGCCAGCCGAGGTTAGCAGCAAGTATCGAGGCATGTCAGAGGAGTCACGGGCGCCGCAGAGCCCGTAGCCCCAAACGTCAGAGGACGGCGAGGTCCGTCCACGGGTTTCCCGGAAGCTCGGGGGCCTAGGAGCTGACTTGGCTATTTCGGGAAAGGTCTACAGGCTAGACCTCGGCAGGCTACTGAAGTATGACCGGAAGAGGAAAGCTAGGCCTGGCTGGCCTGACAGTTCGGCCGTTGAGCTGGCAGGAGGCAGAGGCTTTTCTTCTACCTTTTGGCCATGCCATTGTCAGTTGTGGGCAGGGGTAAAAATGTACTTCGGCCTGTGTATATATGCGGCATCTCTACCTCCAGGGAGGAGGACGGCGAAACCCTAGCTCATTTCCTCCTTGATAGTTTCATCTTCCATCTAGAGCTCTCACTTGAGCAGCATCATACAGCTCGAGGAGCACCTTGTACCCGAGAACTACACTGATATATTGAGAGAGGAAAGGCAGGAGTAGGGGTTTTGCTTCCTCGCGAAGGCCCCTAACCTGGGTACATCGTGGTGTCTTTTGAGTTCTTGGCTTTCTTGGTTCTTGTTCATGTTCTCGTGGTTTCTTGCATGTTCTTGCTTGTGCACATCTTGAGTGCATAAACCCTCCCCGGATTCCTCCAACGACCGTTCGGCCCCAACTAAGCCATACCCATGGAATCTGCCGTGATCCCACCACGACAGTTGGCGCCCACCGTGGGGCAGATTGAGGCGTTGGGTGGAGTTTCCATCCGGACGGGCTCCTCTGAGCATGTTCTTTCTGGCCTTGTTGCCAAGATCGGCGAGTTTGCCTTTGTGAGTGACAATGCGGGGTGCTTCACCGGCAAGCCTTTTCCCACCGGTGGTTTCCTCATAATGCTCGGCAGTTTCCCCACATATGTCGCTGTCGAGGTGGTTCGCGAGTACCCGGAGCAGGTGCTCGTGGACGACGAAACTCCACTCCTGGCGGCTTTGGGCCAACGTGTTACTCGCCCTCCGAAGTGTGTGGAGGTGATGGTGGCTGGTACCTAGCCCGTAGCTAGCAAGGCGGATGCTGGCAAAGTCACGCTAGCCGAGGTGGAGGCGACACCAACTGCGCTGCCTGAGAAATCAGGTCGGGCGGCGAAGTTTCCGTACGAGAAACCTAGTCAGAATGAGCAGTTGGGCATGCCAAGGGAAGAGTTTCCCTTAGAATCTATCGTTGATAGGTTAGCTCGGCCACTCGCAGTAGATGCAAGTGTGGAGCATACAGTGGCCGGGTTAGAGGCAGAGCGCCAGAGAGTGATGAGAGAAGCTCGGTTGCTGGCCGAGGCTAGGCAGCAGTTTGATATGGAGCAAAAGGAGTACAATGTTGCACATGGTATAGAGGATGGTTTTACTCCGGTTGTGCGGCGTAAGAAAGCTGCTCTGTTCAACCGAGGCAAGGACCTCTATGAGGAGATGGTTAGGGCTGCAGTCTCGAGCTCGACTAAGGCAACAAGTAGCAGGTCGGCTACTGGTAGGCCGGTGTATAGTTCACCAGCCAAGAACCTTAGGGCAGCCGAAGCAGTAAGGGCCGGCTATCGGAGTTGACCGGAGATGCATGGCGTGAACAGCAGAAGCGGCTCAATGAGTTAGTGCATGTGGCCAGCAAGCAAAATGAAGCCCTCTGCAAGGCCGGGATTGGCGGTTCGCAGGCGGTCCATTCGATTAGGCCAGTTAGCCAGGGGTCCAAGGGGCAAGCCTCGTCTCCACACGTCGGAGGAGCCGAACGTGCCCGGAGTGTCACTTCAGGTCGGAACAAGGAGATGCAGCTGCAAGTGTACGATCCGGTGTTAGCTGGAAAGCAAAAGGTCGGTGACGCTAGCCGAGCCAATGGAGACCCCGGCCCAGGTGATGCAAGCCGAGCTAAAGGCCGTTCAGCTCAGGGAAATCAGAATGGTGGGCAAGCAGCGTCGGCTGGCCGAGGTAAACCACCTCAGCCCCCGAGGCATCAGCAGCAACCCCGGCCGCAGGAGCAGTATCAGCAAGAGCCGGAGTATGTTCCACAGCCGAAGAGCGTCGGTCGAGGTGGCGACCGATACGATGATGGAAATTCAGCCATGGAGCGGGCTGGATTCTATAGAGTGGATGGTGCATTGGGAGAGCGTATCGGAGCTCGGACGTTGCCTACAGGTGACGCGCGATACAAGCTAGATCGGATTTACAAGTCCGAGAGGTTGGAAGAGGAAGGTCCTCCTGGTCCGGCGTGTTTTGGACCTCGGATCATGAGGGAACCACCTCCACCAGTGTCTCAGTTTCAGTTGGGTCGGAGTACCAGGCCGTACAATGGGAGCACTGTGGCGCCCTGACCCGTCTGCTATACAGTGATGCTGTGTGTCACCGGTTAAGCGATACAACCGGAGGTTACGGGTTTACCAATCCCCGGCCAAAACCTTTGGCAGGCGTTGCTGGGTACACCTCACTCCAGACAACGCAACACCCCGATTGATGCCTCAACACAGGCACAACTATCAAAGCATAATAGTAAGATCAAGACTTGTGGAACAACTGGCACATCACAGACTCTACGACACAAACATATATAGTTCAACTCTTATAATAGAGAAAGATAGCAAATGACAACCAGAGGTCACAGACCCAACATTACATCAAGCGGAAGCGCAAAAGGTTGTTCTAAACAACAAGAACCAAATATGGCCTAAGAGGCCTACAAATAAACATCCAGCGCCAGCTGTTCCGGGATGTCCCAAGCTGCCACCTGGGAACCCCAGACTACTCGTCGACGTCCACAAAGAACCCACCTTCGAGGTCGGTGAAGTCCTCTCCTGAAAATAAGCAAAAGACGTTGAGTTCGACGAACTCGCAAGATTAAGAGCTAATATATGCTCGATGAGGCTTTCAAAGTTATATGGCTGTTTTGCATAAAGCTGATTTTATTTAAGAAAACATAACTCAAAGGCAACGACTATTCAGAGTATTTTCAAAAGAGGTAAGAAGTAACTCTTTTCTCTTGAGATCACTTTCTCAACAACAACCACCATCATCATCATTGTACCTGTTCATCAAAGGCACCTCCCCGAATCACCCTCGAGGAAGCTCACCTTGCATTTGTGAGTGGTACCTCTAGTACCCAGTTTTTAATCATTCCGTTGAAGTTATTCTATGATCTTACCTTCACTTCCCAAGTTCGTCCATAACCGAGGACACGGCTTTTCGAAAAGATTTATCCCTGCAGGGGTGTACAAATGTTTGCCACGCGTACCGTCCAGCCCATTACCTGATCATTAGCTCTCTTCCTTGGAAAGCTGGCTGGGTGGGAGCGGTGTCGACTTCTCCCTCGTTAAGGACTAACCCAGGATCATCAGTGAGGACGAAGCACGGATCATCGACACCGTGCCCCGTGGCCACTCATTTTCCTAACACCACAATCCTCATCTCAGTTCACATCCACCATCCTCACGCACGCGCAAATGGAAGCCCGAACTAGAGGACCCTGGCTAGCCCCGCTCGAGTTATTTAGTCTATGAGGGTTCCTGCACTGCGAATGCATAGGCCTCACGCATGGTTGCACGCTCAGTCTTGGTTCAAGAGGTATAGAACTCGCACCTAGGCGGCGAGAACGAGACAAAACACCACAACCACAGTGGCCTCTCATCCCCACCTTTAAGCATTTTATTATCCGTCACCACAATTTCTCCACCATCATTCTCATCTCAACACCTGTTACCAACACTAACCATCCATCGTATAGCTATGCAATTAATTAAGCATGGCTAAGCATCAACATAACATAGTAGGTATCTCGGCCAACAATACAAACCTATGGATATAGGAGGGAAAACAGGTAATTAGCATCGGAAACTTAATGCAACTATAGGATACTCTAAACCCAGAAAATTGACATTTAGAACCGCATGCAATATTATAGTGGAGAAAATATTTGCGGAAACATAGGATAAGATATGCTCAGAGGGGGATTACGCTTGCCTTGATGAGCGTGCTGGTAGTACGGATCGTCGCGATACGGGGGTGGCACTTCACCTCCTTGATCTACCGATGCACAAACAATACCGGAGAGGAACAATCAAAACCATGGATAACAACGGTGCAATGCGCAAACACATGATGACATGACATTTTAAATCCCCGGGAGGGGGATGATGCAACTATTCCGATTAAACGGAGTTCGGGTGCTTAGAGGGGCGCATCCCGGATATCCGTGAATTTAGGTCATGGATCATCTTACTTGTTGATCACGGTAGTCGAGACCCTATGTTTTAACTTGTAGATGAGACGACATGATCAGAGATGGGATGCAGGGTTTCGGTGATTAAACATGCAGGAAAGGGATGCTCCCGGTTATTTCACATTTTTATGATCCAATTGGGTATATGAACACATCTTGGGATGTCCCGACAAAAGTTGTTACCTCTTTTTAAAACTGCCCGGATTATAATTTAATCCAATGCCGAACAATTGTTTAATCGAAATAGAAAGACAAAACTTAGACAGGGATATACTTGTCCTGGACCAAAACGGAAATTCCGAATTTTTCCTAAATCGGAATATCCGATGCACTGTTCCCCCGAGAAAAATGGCTAAGGAAAGAAATTCCTTCGTACTGATCGAAATCGGAAAATCCGAGTTACCTAGGTTCGGATTATCCGATGTTCGCTGCGAGGATGAAAATTTGGCTAAGGACCTTAAACTCAGTGGTACTGGAACTAATCGGAATTTCCGGCTCGGCGTCGCTCGAAAAATCCGACGCACAGCGAGCGACGGGCGGCGGCGAACTCCGGCGGGAAACTCGAGCCACAGCTCACGATTCGAACGCGAGGAGGGCAGGGGAGGTTCAGGAGCTCACCCTGAGTCGCACGCGTGCTCGGGGAGGCAGAGGAGGCGTCGACCGCGACGAACTCGTCCGCGGTGGCTCCCAGACGGCGGCGGCGAAGTCGGGACGGCGACGGCGATTTAGGTCGCCCCAGCTCGATTCCGGCGGTGGGGAGGTAGAGCACGGCACGGTGGAGAGATTGGTGGCCTTCACTCTTCCTGGGGCTGCTTCAAATGACGGGGAGACGGCGGCGCATCCCGGCGGCCATGGCGCGGCGAGCTCGGTTCCGTGGGGAGAGGAAACAGGGAGGAGAAGCGGGTGAACTGGGGCTAGGGTTGGAGGAGCATGGCCTCGGTGTCGTGTTCTCCTCGCAGGGGATGAACAGAGCAGGGGGAAGGGGGGCCTGGCGAGGTGCGAGTCGCACGGAAGCGACACGGCGGCAGTGGAGGTCGTGGGTACAGGGAGGAGAAGATGAATTTGCAGAAAGCCCCCTGCAGAGTTTTCTTCCATCACGGATAGGTCCCTGCCCAGTTTTCTTTTAAAACCTTTTAACACAGCAGCACTTTGGGGATTTAAAAGAGGCCCTTATATATTCTAGAAAAATATGAGAAAATTCATGGAGCTTCCCATAATATGTAGAAGCACCACAAAAATTGGTGTTGCAAGATAAAATAGTTTGGACAACATTTGTTCAAAGGGTTTGGATATGGCAATTTTCCAAACTACAAGTTTATAAACCTTTAGAAAAATTAAAGCAAGTTCCCAAAATTTCTTTTGAACTCTTGGAACTTCCTTAACAAATACACAATGCCAAGGTAATTTTGTTTGCAAGTTTGAGTGCCTCGCATTGTTGTGAAGTTTGTGGTACCAAGTTTGGCACTTGGTTTTTCGAGATTGTCCAAAACAATTATTGTGATGTTTAGCAATGGCAAAAGAATGCGATGATGCATGCATGGAATGCAAAAAGTGGAAATTTTATTCGGGTTTTTAGGTTTTCAACTTTGGGTTGTTACAATTCTACCCTCCTTACAGGAATCTCGTCCCGAGATTTTTAGAGTAGGGAAGAGGGAAAAGGGTTACAACGGCATTACACGATCGTCTCGCTTCATGTGGCTTCTTTCTCGAAGAGGTTGATTGAGGGCACCATGAAGATCTTCATCGGCTTCACTTCGCGGTCACTATCAACGTACACCATCGGAAAGAAGGAAACCTCACCGGGAGGGTGGATCTTGGGGAAAATACCACGACCGAGTACCTCCGAGTAGAATCTTAGAATGGGTTTTCAAGCATCCCATGAATTGACAATTAGGAGACACGAGCGGGTGACGGGAGATTGACAAGATGTTTCCAGTTGGCAGACAACTGGTTCTCAAAGATTCAGAATATGAACTTTGCACAAGGCCTAGAATTTCTGAGAGAGTGTTGAAACAAGATTCCAACAGATGAAGAGGCAACTTCTACCAAACCGCTTGAGCAGAACCTTACTCACGGATGAACATTCCGAACCCCCGCAGAAGGGTCGAGAAGATGGACCGAGGGAACTTTCGAAACTCCGAGAACGTTAGATAGGGAGAACTTCTGGATGTTCTAGAGATCAAAGACAAGCTTCTTGAGGATCACCACCCGTCGTTTCTGATTGCGATTCAGATCTGGTTAGGTGTGGGGATACTCCAAACTCAACACATGTAGGAATATGAAGTCTTCGCAAAGGATAACAATGGATTACATTTGGCTAGAATCCCTAAGAGGTAGACTAGAATGTCAAACTCCAAAGGAGGAACGAGATTGCGGAACCCGCGGATTAGCAACTTCTCAGGAGACAGCTGCCCTAATTGAATATCTTGCAGCGAGACACGATGGAGTTCTTGATGGGAAACACCATAGAAGACAAAGAAGTTCTCAGACTTCCTCTCTTTCTGGAACAATTCAAGCAGTGGCTTGGATGCATAGATGAAATTCCCAAGGGATGGAGGTAACGACATACCATTCCGAGAATGTTTACACATGCACGATCAAGTTGAGATGATTTCGGGGAACCAGACAATTCACTCAGATCCACGGCGACATCTTTCTGCAATTGCACGTGAACCAGGGAAAGTCACTTCTAACTCCAGAACATTGCCTTGTGACGACACAAGGTTAGTTCTAACAAGTTTCCAATGCTAACGCCCAATATCCAATATAAATCTCCTCAAACATGGAGAAGATAAGAAGGTAGTTGATGGGCTCAACAACAAACTTATCCTGATACTCCAAGACGGTAGACTCATATTTCACCAGAACGGGGCATGGGTATTGGTCAGACTACACCTTGCTAATCTGAGTTTAACCTACTGATTGTGTTAGTCTGAGTTTGATTTGATGATAGCCCAATTCAAACCAAAAGATTTTGAAGGTTAGCATATCCAAAGCGGAGATATTTCCTTGCTTCAACACGAACAGACTAGACATCCCATTGAGAATGAACTATATCAGTTAGAGCTTTTGTCTTTTAACTCTCCAAGTTGTTTAAGCTCAACCGCATAATTCGGGACATCCAGCACAAATTTCTTGGAGAAAGGAGTTGTTCGAAGAACCAGTTTATTAATGAGCTCAACATCACGGTCAGGTGACAACCTGGCGATGCTTCTAGAAAGACTTACAGAATATCACGATCCCTCTACAGGATATCACGACATGGCAGTGGATCTTGAGTTCAAGAGAGGATCATGCCTTTCAAGGCACAACGAGGTGGTCTAGGGAGCTTCGGCGTGAACCTAGCTCTTTGACCGAGGGAGTGCATCAAAGCCAACAGACTTGGTAGCACTGTCAAACTCAGCTTATTGATCGGATAACCAATCACGCTAAGGAGGACAAGGAATGTCTTTGGATTTCAACGCAGTAAGAACTGCTGAGAATATCCTATAGCCACACCATTGCTCATAACCATCATTCTTGAGTAACAAGTCACTCGGAAATCGGAGAGTAATAAAGTGTAAGAGCATCACTTCATCAAGAGGATCATGATACATCACACAATACCCTGATATCAAAGAGTGTGACACTCTAGGGTGGAGCAGGACAAAAGCTAAACAAAGCCCTTATTCTGCAGATTACATTATTTTGACCTGGTCCGAGAGGTGGACGAGGCACTGGAGTTTGTTTCTCCTAACAGGACAAAGTGGGAAGTCTTGACGGACCAAGAGAGTGGCTGCATCGGAACATACCAACGCACGATAGAACTTTACTGTCAACAGACAGGCAAAGGTTGGAAGGCAGATCAGAGTACGAAACATGCTCAGGAGAATCCTAAGAGGTTGCAGATGCACCGGTTATTACTCAAGTGTGATAACCATGCCCAAACGGAGAGATGCAGCAGAGTCACGAACATAGTTGGAGACGTGCTAGGAGAATCCTTGTCGTAACCCCGATGGTTCCAAGACAGAACCTAACACAAGGCTAAGGGAGAAATGAAGTTACATAGCCAGCTGAGGTGTGGTAGATCCATATTCGACCATTTACCACACAGACCACGGAAAAGGACTTGGGTTGAAGATCAGCATCATGCACCAGGAATCCTAAATGGCATATGGATCACATGGGTAACAACCCACACAATTCAACATACCGGACTCACAGCACAATCTGGGACCTTCTGTTCAAGTCCGTGGGTTAAAACCCAAAGAAAGGATCAAAAGATTTGATTTGGTAGAAACATCTGAGTTGATTTAGGATTGACAACACAGCGGAGCAATGTGACACATAACACTCAAGGTCGAACCCACCCCGTTTCTAATCATTTTGAAGTAACAGGTGAGAAGTAAAACCTTTAACTCAAATCGAGATAAGATTGCTCCGAGATTAGAGGGTGACCAGATAAGGAGTAAAAAGAATCCTAAGATGGTTTTCACAACTCATTTTTAGGTTAAAATAATTTTCACAAACACTAGACTCAACGTCGACCAGTAGAAGGGTTTCCTACAGGCAGTCCTGCTCTGATACCAACTTGTGGCGCCCTGACCCGACTGCTATACAGTGATGCTGTGTGTCACCGGTTAAGCGATACAACCGGAGGTTACGGGTTTACCAATCGCCGGCCAAAACCTTTGGCAGGCGTTGCTGGGTACACCTCACTCCAGACAACGCAACACCCCGATTGATGCCTCAACACAGGCACAACTATCAAAGCATAATAGTAAGATCAAGACTTGTGGAACAACTGGCACATCACAGACTCTACGACACAAACATATATAGTTCAACTCTTATAATAGAGAAAGATAGCAAATGACAACCAGAGGTCACAGACCCAACATTACATCAAGCGGAAGCGCAAAAGGTTGTTCTAAACAACAAGAACCAAATATGGCCTAAGAGGCCTACAAATAAACATCCAGCGCCAGCTGTTCTGGGATGTCCCAAGCTGCCACCTGGGAACCCCAAACTACTCGTCGACGTCCACAAAGAACCCACCTTCGAGGTCGGTGAAGTCCTCTCCTGAAAATAAGCAAAAGACGTTGAGTTCGACGAACTCGCAAGATTAAGAGCTAATATATGCTCGATGAGGCTTTCAAAGTTATATGGCTGTTTTGCATAAAGCTGATTTTATTTAAGAAAACATAACTCAAAGGCAACGACTATTCAGAGTATTTTCAAAAGAGGTAAGAAGTAACTCTTTTCTCTTGAGATCACTTTCTCAACAACAACCACCATCATCATCATTGTACCTGTTCATCAAAGGCACCTCCCCGAATCACCCTCGAGGAAGCTCACCTTGCATTTGTGAGTGGTACCTCTAGTACCCAGTTTTTAATCATTCCGTTGAAGTTATTCTATGATCTTACCTTCACTTCCCAAGTTCGTCCATAACCGCGGCCACGGCTTTTCGAAAAGATTTATCCCTGCAGGGTGTACAAATGTTTGCCACGCGTACCGTCCGGCCCATTACCTGATCATTAGCTCTCTTCCTTGGAAAGCTGGCTGGGTGGGAGCGGTGTCGACTTCTCCCTCGTTAGGACTAACCCAGGATCATCAGTGAGGACGAAGCACGGATCATCGACACCGTGCCCCGTGGCCACTCATTTTCCTAACACCACAATCCTCATCTCAGTTCACATCCACCATCCTCACGCACGCGCAAATGGAAGCCCGAACTAGAGGACCCTGGCTAGCCCCGCTCGAGTTATTTAGTCTATGAGGGTTCCTGCACTGCGAATGCATAGGCCTCATGCATGGTTGCATGCTCAGTCTTGGTTCAAGAGGTATAGAACTCGCACCTAGGCGCGAGAACGAGACAAAACACCACAACCACAGTGGCCTCTCATCCCCACCTTTAAGCATTTTATTATCCGTCACCACAATTTCTCCACCATCATTCTCATCTCAACACCTGTTACCAACACTAACCATCCATCGTATAGCTATGCAATTAATTAAGCATGGCTAAGCATCAACATAACATAGTAGGTATCTCGGCCAACAATACAAACCTATGGATATAGGAGGGAAAACAGGTAATTGGCATCGGAAACTTAATGCAACTATAGGATACTCTAAACCCAGAAAATTGACATTTAGAACCGCATGCAATATTATAGTGGAGAAAATATTTGCGGAAACATAGGATAAGATATGCTCAGAGGGGGGATTACGCTTGCCTGATGAGCGTGCTGGTAGTACGGATCATCACGATACGGGGGTGGCACTTCACCTCCTTGATCTACCGATGCACAAACAATACCGGAGAGGAACAATCAAAACCACGGATAACAACGGTGCAATGCGCAAACACATGATGACATGACATTTTAAATCCCCGGGAGGGGATGATGCAACTATTCCGATTAAACGGAGTTCGGGTGCTTAGAGGGGCGCATCCCGGATATCCGTGAATTTAGGTCATGGATCATCTTACTTGTTGATCACGGTAGTCGAGACCCTATGTTTTAACTTGTAGATGAGACGACATGATCAGAGATGGGATGCAGGGTTTCGGTGATTAAACATGCAGGAAAGGGATGCTCCCGGTTATTTCACATTTTTATGATCCAATTGGGTATACGAACACATCTTGGGATGTCCCGACAAAAGTTGTTACCTCTTTTTAAAACTGCCCGGATTATAATTTAATCCAACGCCGAACAGTTGTTTAATCGAAATAGAAAGACAAAACTTAGACAGGGATATACTTGTCCTGGACCAAAACGGAAATTCCGAATTTTTCCTAAATCGGAATATCCGATGCACTGTTCCCCGAGAAAAATGGCTAAGGAAAGAAATTCCTTCGTACTGATCGAAATCGAAAAATCCGAGTTACCTAGGTTTGGATTATCCGATGTTCGCTGCGAGGATGAAAATTTGGCTAAGGACCTTAAACTCAGTGGTACTGGAACTAATCGGAATTTCCGGCTCGGCGTCGCTCGAAAATCCGACGCACAGCGAGCGACGGGCGGCGGCGAACTCCGGCGGGAAACTCGAGCCACAGCTCACGATTCGAACGCGAGGAGGGCAGGGGAGGTTCAGGAGCTCACCCTGAGTCGCACGCGTGCTCGGGGAGGCAGAGGAGGCGTCGACCGCGACGAACTCGTCCGCGGCGGCTCCCAGACGGCGGCGGCGAAGTCGGGGACGGCGACGGCGATTTAGGTCGCCCCAGCTCGATTCCGGCGGTGGGGAGGTAGAGCACGGCACGGCGGAGAGATTGGTGGCCTTCACTCTTCCTGGGGCTGCTTCAAACGACGGGGAGACGGCGGCGCATCCCGGCAGCCATGGCGCGGCGAGCTCGGTTCCGTGGGGAGAGGAAACAGGGAGGAGAAGCGGGTGAACTGGGGCTAGGGTTGGAGGAGCATGGCCTCGGTGTCGTGTTCTCCTCGCAGGGGATGAGCAGAGCAGGGGGAAGGGGGGCCTGGCGAGGTGCGAGTCGCACGGAAGCGACACGGCGGCAGTGGAGGTCGTGGGTACAGGGAGGAGAAGATGAATTTGCAGAAAGCCCCCTGCAGAGTTTTCTTCCATCACGGATAGGTCCCTGCCCAGTTTTCTTTTAAAACCTTTTAACACAGCAGCACTTTGGGGATTTAAAAGAGGCACTTATATATTCTAGAAAAATATGAGAAAAATTCATGGAGCTTCCCCATAATATGTAGAAGCACCACAAAAATTGGTGTTGCAAGATAAAATAGTTTGGACAACATTTGTTCAAAGGGTTTGGATATGGCAATTTTCCAAACTACAAGTTTATAAACCTTTAGAAAATTAAAGCAAGTTCCCAAAATTTCTTTTGAACTCTTGGAACTTCCTTAACAAATACACAATGCCAAGGTAATTTTGTTTGCAAGTTTGAGTGCCTCGCATTGTTGTGAAGTTTGTGGTACCAAGTTTGGCACTTGGTTTTTCGAGATTGTCCAAAACAATTATTGTGATGTTTAGCAATGGCAAAAGAATGCGATGATGCATGCATGGAATGCAAAAAGTGGAAATTTTATTCGGGTTTTTAGGTTTTCAACTTTGGGTTGTTACAAGCACCAAGCTGCAAGATTGGCTAGCTGATTATGTTTCAGCAGTATACATTGCGGGGGGCAATCGCCGATGGGCGGTCCGGTATCTCCCGCACATGTTGGAAGGTCCTGCTCGGATCTGGCTGAACAATTTGCCGGAGAATAGCATCAATTGCTGGCTGGATTTAGAGGAGGCATTCAATAGCAACTTCGCTAGCACTTACAAGAGGCCAAACCGACCTCAGCTTTTGCAGGCGTGCAAGCAGGAGGACAATGAGACTGACCGAGAATTCTTAACTCGGTGGAGCAATGTTCGGAACTCCTGTGAAGGAGTTATCGAAGCACAGGCTATAGCGTGGTTTGCTGATGGATGTCGGTATGGTAGCATGTTGTGGCAGAGGCTCCAGAGAGATATGCCAAAGACTCTGGCCGAGACGATTCGGATAGCTGATTCCTATGCCCTTGGCGATCCGATGCAGCCTCTGATGGATGGGAATGCCCGGAACAGGAGGAATCCGATGAACAATCGCAACAACGGACCGAGGTTTGATAACCGTCAAGAGTTCGGGCAAAAGAGGAGAGAACCAGATTTCCAAGTCAATGCTGTAAACCCAAGTCAGTCCGGACCTGGAGGCGCCCAGAAACCGAAGACTGAGGGTCAGGCATGGACTCCGAACCAGAACCAGAGTCAGGGCGGTGGTGCGAAGCAATGGCAGGAGGCCGGACCACCTGTGACTTATGAGTCATTGGTGAATGGGCCATGTATCTATCATGGCAGGAATGGCAAAACACCCAACCATACCACTCTGCAGTGTAGTTTTCATCACCGAACCGCTGCAGAAGGGGCGAAAGCTGGGACAAACCGGAGTGGGCCACCGAACCAATGGCGTAGACCTCAATATCCGAACGCGCAGCAGCAGCATAAGCCGACCATAGCGGCGCAGAATCAGAGCTTAACCGGAGCAAATTCAACCCCGGTGCATGCGGCCCAAAACCAGAAGATGGTGCAGGCGAAACCGGTGAATGCAGTGAGTGCCCAGGGCAACAACAACAACGGTGGTGCCGGTCAAAGCCAAACGTGGTCCTTTGAGAATCAGAGGTATGAGAACCCCGGTAATGATTATAGGGAAGTACATCAGAGTTACGTGGTGTTTGTGACTGAGTCAACTGATAAGAAGAGTATGCTGAGGCGTGCCAAGGAGGTGAATGCAGTAACTCCAGCAGTGGTGAAATACATGAATTGGTCCGAGCAAGAGATCACTTGGAGCAGGCAAGATACACCTCGGATCATGCCGAGCCCTGGAAACTATGCACTGGTGGTGGATCCGACGTTCTGTGGGCCGACCAACAATGTGAGATTCACCCGAGTCTTGGTGGACAATGGGAGTGCCATAAATATCATGTACCGAGACACCATGGTCAAGCTGGGATACTCACCGAACCAGTTGCAGCCTAGCAGCTGTACGTTTCACGGTATTGTGCCCGGGGTCTCTTGTGCACCTATGGGAAAGTTTGGGTCGACGTGGGTTTTGGTACCCGAGATAACAGCCGAGTTGAAAGTCTTGAGTTCGAGGTTGTGGACTTGCAGAGCCCTTACCATGCCTTGCTGGGAAGGCCAGCCTTGGCCAAGTTCATGATCTCCACTCATGTGGCCTACCTGAAGATGAAAATGCCGGGGCCCAAGGGAATAATAACCATTTCAGGTGACTACAAGAAGGCTATGCAATGTGCCTCGGCGGGATCCAGTTTAGCCGAGTCCTTGGTGATCGCGGCGGAGAAGAAGCAACTTCAGAAGGTGGTGGCAATGGCGCAGTCTACTCAGCTCGGCATGTCCGGACTAATTACTCCGGACATGAGCGCTTCATTCGAGGTGCCCAAGGAGACCAAGAAAATCCCGCTGGACTCGGAGAACCCGGAGCGTTTCGCCATCATTGGTGCTGGCATGGACGAGAAATAGGAAAGCGCGCTCTGTCACTTCCTCCGTGAGAATCGGGACATTTTTGCATGGTCGGCTAAAGACCTGCCAGGTGTTCCGAGGGAGTTGGCAGAGCACTCTTTGTTTGTTCGGCCAGAGGTGAAACCAGTGCGTCAACCGACGCGGCGGCTCTCAGATGACCGAAGAAAGGTGGTACTCGAAGAATTGGCGAAGTTACTGGCTGCAGGCTTCATCATGGAAGTGCTGCATCCGGACTGGATATCTAATCCAGTCCTCGTGGAGAAAAAGAAGGACGAACCGGCGATAGTCAAGGTGTGGCGCATGTGCATTGACTTCACCAACCTGAACAAGGCGTGCCCGAAGGATCCCTTTCCTTTACCTCGGATTGATCAAGTGATCGATTCTACGGCTGGATGTGAGCTGTTGTCTTTTATTGATGCATATTCTGGTTTTCACCAGATCCACTGAACACTGATGATCAAATAAAGACTGCCTTTATTACCCCGTATGGGGCGTATTGCTATCGTGTCATGTGTTTCGGTTTGAGAAATGCCGGGGCAACTTATCAAAGGTGTATGCAGAAGTGCTTACACTCTCAAATGGGCAAGAATGTGCAAGTGTATGTTGATGACATTGTTATCAAAACTAAAAAGAAGCATACTCTCATCGAAGACCTCGAAGAGACATTTGCAAACTTAAGAAAGTATCGGTTGAAACTTAACCCGGACAAGTGCACCTTTGGTGTCCCGGCTGGAAAATTGCTCGGTTTCCTCGTATCGAGCCGAGGTATAGAGTTAACCCGGCTAAGATCCGAGCTATCGAAAGAATGAAGTTGCCGAACTGTTTAAAAGATGTGCAGAAGTTCACGGGATGCCTTGCATCTTTAAGTCGGTTTGTAAGTCGGCTAGGAGAAAAAGCCTTACCATTGTATCAACTTATGAAGAAAAGTACCAGTTTCACTTGGACCCCGCAGGCGGACGCGGCGTTCAATGAGCTGAAGAAGATGTTGTCCACTGCTCCGGTGTTGGCGTCCCCTTTGCAGAATGAACCGATGTTGATATACATTGCGGCTACAAACCGGGTCGTAAGTGTTGCAGTGGTGGTGGAGCGAGACGAAGGAGGCAAATCGGTGCAGAGACCAATCTACTACCTGAGCGAGGTGATATCCACGTCGAAGCAAAACTACCCTCACTACCAGAAGATGACGTACGGAGTATACCTGGCGGTTAAGAAACTGAAGCATTATTTCCAAGAGCATCCCATGACGGTGGTATGTGATGCTCCAATCTCGGAGATCATCGGATGCAAGGACGCAACTGGGCGAGTTGCCAAATGGGCGATCGAGGTATCTCCATATACTCCGCATTATGAAAGGCGAGATGCAATCAAGTCGCAGGCGCTACCGGACTTTTTATGCGATTGGGCCGAGATGCAATATGAGCCGCCCTTGCCGGACTATAATTATTGGAAGATGCACTTTGATGGGTCCAAGACCAAGGTCGGATTAGGTGCTGGCATAGTCCTAACCTCGCCGAAGCAAGACCAGTTGAAGTATGTGCTGCAAATCCATTTCTCGGCGTCGAACAACGTGGCGGAGTATGAGGCCCTGATCCATGGGCTCAAGGTGGCAAAGGAGATAGGTGTCCGGCGTATAGAATGCTTCGGCGATTCAGCTTTGGTGGTGCATCAATCCACGGCACTTGGGATGCATTGGATGCGAACATGGAGTTGTATCGGTTTCATGTGCAAAAGGTGTCTGGGTTCTTCGAAGGATGTGAGTACAAGCACATACCTCGGGGAGAGAATGAAGCCGCCGACGTATTGTCTAAGCTCGGTTCATCCAAAGAACCGGTGCCACCGGGGATAGCACTGAACCATTTGAGAACTCCTTCAATCAAGCCCTCGCCTGACTCTGAGTCAATTTTCTTACCGCCAAGTTCGGAGTCTGAGCCCATTCCTATGGAGGTAGACGTCGGATGCGTTTGGCCGGACTCGGGGACTGCTTCGCAGTATCCGAGGAATGATAGAGCCTTTCCTATGGAGATAGATGGTGGGAACTTCGGGTCTGACCCGGGGACTTCGCACCAACACTCGGGGACTGGCCGAGCAATGGTGGAGGAAATCATGAAGGAGATCATGGCGACCGAACCAATGGAGATAGATGAGAGGCTTTTTCCTCTGCATCCAGTGCCGGAGTGGGCGGAGCAGATCATGAACTTCATAGCCGATGGAAGTTTGCCAAGTGATACAACCGAGGCAAGGAGAATCCAGAGGAGAGCTAAGGGATACACCATCATCAACAAGGAGCTATACAAGAGAAGTGTGACCGAGGTGTTGCAAAGGTGTGTCGAACCAGCTGAAGGCAAGGAGATGCTTTTAGAGATCCACCAAGGAGAATGTGGACATCATTGCAGCACAAGAGCTCTGGTGGCCAAGGTGTTCCGGCACGGGTTCTATTGGCCCACCGCCAATGCCGATGCAGAAGATATAGTTCGGAAATGTGAAGGGTGCCAAAGGTTCGCCAAGCAGCAGCACATGCCAGCTTCGGCGCTCAAACCATTCCTATCACGTGGCCCTTTGCAGTTTGGTGTCTGGACATGGTGGGAGAATTCAAGCCAGCCCGAGGCAATATGACTCACATACTGGTGATGGTGGACAAATTCACTAAGTGGATCGAGGTGAAGCCAATCCGAAAGGTGGATGGTCATACGGCAGTGACCTTTTTGAAGGAAATAATCCTGAGATATGGATATCCTCATAGTATCATTACAGACAACGGCACGAACTTTGCTGTCGGAGAGTTTGCTCGGTTCTGCATGAGTAAGGGAATTCGACTTGATGTAGCCTCGGTGGCTCATCCACAGGCTAATGGGCAAGTAGAAAGGTCAAATGCATTGGTATTGGCCGGAATCAAAGCTCGGCTAATAGAACCACTGTTGAAAACACCGGGGTGTTGGATCGATGAGATACCAGCAGTTCTGTGGGGTCTAAGGACCACACCGAACAGATCAACTGGCTATACGCCATTTTTCATGGTCTATGGGGCCGAGGCAATGCTGCCAACCGACATTGAATATGATGCGCCCAGAGTGGCAATGTACACAGAAGCCGAGGCTAAAGAAGCTCGGGAAGATGCTGTAGATTTGCTTGAGGAAGCAAGAGAATTGGCCTTATCTCGGTCAGCAATATATCAGCAGGGTCTCCGACGCTATCAAAGCCGGCATGTAAAACCCCGAAAGTTTAATGAAGGAGACCTAGTGCTGAGGCTTGTCAGCGCAGCAAAGGTCGGCACAAGTTGTCACCTCCATGGGAGGGACCATACATTGTGAGCCGAGCTCTGCACAATGATTCATACTATCTTATAGATGCACAGGAACCAAGGGGAGATGGGCTGGATAGACCGATTCGGAGCTTCAGCGTCCATGGAATGTAGCTCTACTCCGACCCTTCTACTGTTGAAGAATATAATGTATGTACCTCGGCTGATCTTTAATAAAAACTTCGGCACCTCGAGAGTGAGCTCGGGGACTGCCTCGCTCTTATGATTGCATGTTTCTTTTGTTGTACTCTTTCTTCGTTCGTATGCCGAACTATTTTGAACCTCGTCTCAAACTTCAAGTACTGTATGCTATGTAACTAATCTTGTGACTCGACTGACGAACGCCAGCATGGCAGTCAAGAGCAAAGACGAAAGAACATGGGAAACATGAAAATGAACTCGGGGACTCGGTCCAAAAAGACAGTTCGGCATATGTCGTTTACTAACCCCTGTTTTTACTTCTTTTTTATGTCGGATGACTTTGAAACATACCTCGGAATTTACCAAGTACTGTATGCTATGAACAACAATCTTGTGACTCGACTGTCGAACGCCAGAATGGCAGACAAGAGCAAAGAATGCCAAATATAGTAAACACGAAAGTAAACTCGAGCAATCATTCAAAAGGATTCGACATAAAGCTTAGAAAAGCATGGTTCGGATGAGCATAATAGTAATAGAGGTAGCAAAGGAACTACTTAAGTTTGATTACATCTGCGTCCCGGCATACCGGGGATTTAATGAAGTTTTTTGGCCAAGCATAAGTTCAGGTCGAGGCATCAGGAATTACGTCGGCAACAGCCGAGGCAGCAGGGATTTCGTCCGGAGCCGAGGTAGCCTGGGAAGTGCTGGCAACGTCGGCAGTAACCTCGGCGTCAGGTTGTGGAGAAGCCTCGGTTTCTGCTTCGCGGGTTTCACCGTCGTCACCTTGCTCGGCCTCGACGTCGGATTCTGTTTCGTATTCCTCTCTTCTGGCTCGTAATCCTCGGCGTCGGAGTAGGTGTCTCCTTCGCTCAAGTTCTTGTGTTGGCATATCCAGCGAAGAAGGCAGCCATCTTTTCGCGGCGCTTGATGAGAATTGGGTCCGAGGACCAGGGCGAGCCTCGGCGAAGAGTGTCCATCTTTTCGAGGTCGATCTTCTCGCACCAAGTCATGATGAATTTGAGAGCGGCATCAGCTCCAGCGCGAGCTGAAGATGAACGCCACTCTCGGAGTCTTTGTTCGGCTTCACGAAGCTTGGCGGCGAGCTCGGGCGTAGTATTGGGAGCATCGGCAAGAGGCCATAAGGCTCGGAAAGCAGACAGACCTGCGTCGAGGAGTTCGGACCCAATGGTTTCAAGGGATGGATCCGAGCTTTGATGGCCACGATGTGGTCCTCAACGGTCCAGTCGGGGTTCGTCTCGTTACGCCTCTTCCTGTGCTGAGCAGTGATATTGCGGGCCGAGATTTGGGTGTAGGTGAAGTGCTCTGCAGAAGGATAGCCTGTTAATAATGAAAGAAACAGTTCGGCAAAGAGCCAGTAACGTTGAGGACAAAGCAAGGATAAGGGGGGCAAGAAGCTTACTGTCCATTTCTTGGTTGATGCGTTCCAGCGTCGGGAGGAGCTGGTTAACCGAAGCTTGAAGGGCTTCATAAGCCTCGGTGGCCGAGGTGGCGCGGGCCTCGGCTAACTGGAGCGCATTCTCATGTTCCTTGGCGGCATCCTCCCGAAGTTTCTTCTCTGTTTCAACAACACTGGCCTTTTCCGCCTGCAGCTGCTCTTTTCAGACGTCCGCAGCTCAGTGATGCGCTTCAGTTCCTTTACCAGACGAGCTACCTCGGCTTTCTCTTGCGCTAGCTGGTCATCCGAAGTTTTCTTCGCTGCAAGGACGGCCTTGTGCTCGTCGTGGAGTTTCTTGTGGTCAAACAGGAGGGTATGGAAGATATCCGTGCGAACGTTCATAGCATTCTGCAAGGAAGAAAAATATAGCTCGGTTAGAAAGGCTATACCTCGACAAGAGTCTCGGGGACTCGGAGTCAACTCTTTGGGAAAATGTTGCCGGGGTATGCCTCGACAGGAGTCTCGGGGACTCGTACCCGAGGTGCATGCTAAAGTGAGATAAAAATGGATTGGATACGTCGGATGAAAATGGAGAGTTAAGATTCAAGCCAAACAATTTTAACTCCGGCGGAGCGTCAATAGTTTACCTCGAATCTCGGGGACTGGAGATGGTGGATATTAGAGAGATACTGCATGAAAGTAAAGAAAGTGGAACTTACGTTGACAGCTCGAGTAGCAAGCAAAGCAGAAGTTTGCATTTCAAGCATGCGTCGGCGCAGGTGCTGCTCCCGCAGGATGCTCGTCCCCTTGGGTGGTCAAGGAGGCAGAAGAGACCTCGTCCATGTCTGCAGAATTCCAGTCTGCATTGTAGTGTTCCAAGGAGCCGAGGCTCTGGTCACTGTCAGTGCGCAGAGGAGGAAATCCCCACGGTCCGCCCTGCTCGATGCCCCTAACCGAGGCCTCCAAGGCCAAAGTAGCCTCGGAGCTTGAAGCAGGCCGGTTATCCAATATAAGAGATGCCCTCCGAGCATATTCTTCGGCCGGAGGGGCAGTCTCATCAATGGGTGCGGCGAATGGAGGAATTCGGCGTGTCGCCGGGGGAGGAGACCTCGGTTGCATCCTTGAGGGAGAAGAATAGTCAGGGTGCCAGACCCAGATGTTGGTTTGGGGGTGACCTTAGACTTCACCGTCTCTTTTTCTTTCTCCTTGCCCTTCTCCAACGGCAAGGTAGTCTGGCGAACTGGTTTTTGGGGCTGCTGCTTGGGCTGTTGCTTCTGCTTGCTTCTGCTGTTGCTGCTGTTGGTTGCGGGCAGTCTGGCTGCGGGGGGAGAGTCGAGGCTCCGGCAAGGCGGTAGCCGGAGTTCTGGCGCGATTGGCATCCGTTTGAGGACGCGGAGAAGTCTGACCCGGGTGGGGGCAGATTTCCCCAAGGCCGGGCCAGACCTCGGTGGAGATCCTGGGCGAGAGTTCGTCGGGGTGGTCGTGGCTTCAGAGGCACCAACGGGTGCAGTCATGGAGGATACCTCCTGATCCACGTCTATGGGGGCACTGCAACGAAAAGAGGAAGGTCAAGTGTTAATACCGAGATAATATGTTTAAACAACAAACATTGTTGGCTATAGAAGCAAAGCATTACCCATCCGAGGTAGGAAACCTCTTGCCCCCCCGGGCATGAGGAGGAAGTCCGGACTTCTTCAGCCGGCGTCTCTTGACCGGAGCCTCAGTGGGTCCGGAGGCTCCAGTGGCGGATGGTTCGGCGGCCGAAGTTGCGGCACCAGCGCGTTTCCGGCTGGTTGCTGGAGTAAAGTTCGGAAGGTGAGGAAGGCGGGAGAGAGGTACCGCGTTTATTGGTTCCATGACGAGGAACCCCTCCTCGTCATCCGAAATCTCTTGAACTGAAGCTTGTGCTTGAGGCTTACCCGCGGTGGTGATGCGGGCCGAGGCAATGGGCATATAATCCTCGTCGTCAGGGTCCACGTTGGATGGTGGGTCCTCGACAGGGAGATCCTTGCCGAAGTGGTCCGCAGGATGGACTCCATCCTCGGCGGTCTGGCGGGCGAACAGCTGTATGGCAGACATATGAAAAGGAGTTAGGAAGAAAAATTGTCAAGGTGAACGTCGGTAGCAAGACCTCGGTGGTAAAGAAGTATCGAAGAAAACGTCGGAATAGCGTACCTGTTTCGCTGGATTGGTCCGGTAGTGGGGTTCCCTTCCCCATGTCCAAGCGTCGGAGATCTTGGACTTGGTGATAGCTCGGACTCGCCGAGCTACCGCGGCGTTGTCCAGTGCAACGTGCGTATGACGGGTGGGGTCATAAAGACCGCTCATGTGGCAGATCTTGTGAGACCTCGCCTGAAGAGGGGAGACCCTGCGCTTCACGAATGTGCAGGCCAGGTCGTCGGCCGTCAGGACTTTCCCGTCGTTCCCGGGGTCTCCGGGTCCTGCCATTTCGCAATATACCCATGGATGGACTTGAGTTCGCCGGTGTGAGGGGGAGTGTAGTCCCAGTTGAGCTGTTCTGTAGGAGGGCTGAGGTTAAACGCCGGCAGGTTGAGGAGGTCCTCTTCGCCGGAGTTCTTCACGTAAAACCACGTCCGGAGCCACTTGCGAACGGTGTCCGGAGTAGTGATACGTGGGAAGATGGAGTTTCGGCGAGGAGCTATGGTGGCAGCTCCGCAGGCGGTTAATTGCTTGGGCAGATCCTTGTTCTTTGGATCCGGGATCACTTGCCGCTTGAGTTGGAAGTAGCGAGAAAAGAGGTCTACCGTGGCTTCGAGGCCGAGGTATCCCTCAGAGAAGGAAACAATGCAGAGAGGTGGTGATGGCGTTGGCGGGGAGATGATGAACCTGGAGTCCGAACTTGTCGAGAAAGCTCCGGAAGAAGTTACTAACGGGCAGTCCGAAGCCGCGCTGAAAGTGCGCGACGAAGACCACCCGTTCCCCTTGCTGACTTGAGGCTCGAGTTCGCCCTCTGGCAGGCGACACTCTACCCCGGCGGGAATCCGCCGAGTCGCCCTGAGCCACTGGATTTCGTCCGGAGTTACATCCGAACCTTCCCAGCCGGCTCGTTCTCCGACCTCCAGTTCGAGGTCTGGAACCTCGGTTTGTTCCGAAGTCTCAGGAGGAGACATCTCGGCAGAGTCAATCTGCAGAGAATGCGCAGAAGTTTAGCAAAGGAAAAAGGGAATCTGGAATCTAGTACAATATTTGGCTAACTCAGGAGGAGTTTGGTGGCTATCTTATGTGCATAGAGGCATATCTATGCTAGGCGAACATCTATCCGAGGCATGAAACCATTTCTACCCAAAAGAGTATGCGAGTAAGATCTGCCGGGGGGTAAATAGAGTTTTATTCAAGAACATATGAAGAACCAAAGCGCGAAGAGGAAGAAACCTAGAGCAATGCCTAGGGTATCAAGAAAGGGAGTACATACCGTGAAAACGAGGTGCTGAGGAGCGGCGCCGGTGACGCGGTCGCAGCGGCGAGGAAGGAACTGCTCGTCGGCGGCGGCGGGAACGCGTTTCTTCTCAACGGGAAGCGGCGGCGCTGGTTGCGATGGAGGCGAGACGGCGAGTGAATGAGGAAGAAGAGGGAAGCACTGCCCTGGGCCCGTATTTATAACCGCGGGCGGTAACTGCGCACTACCGCGCGGTTATCGGAGCGGCGAGTGGGATCGTTTGTGCACAAATGCCCACGTGGCACGAAGATAGCGGTGGACAAGCAGGCCACAGGATCGGTTGCAGGAGGCAAACCGTCGTGCGGCGCGGTTACTGGAGCGTGAAGCGGCGCAAGCGGGAAACCTCCGCTGACGTGGGCCGCGTGGTGGAAAGCACTCGAGTGCTTTGACTATCGTGGACCAGGAAGTGACGGATGGGACACGTGAACAGTGTTCTCTGACCGAAGTCAGTAAGGATGCAGAAATCGAGGGGTTGACGTCCGAGATCTCGGCGGATACTTCGGAAAAGCAGTATGGCCCGAGGAACAGACCGATGGATTTCTCGGAGTATTGGTTCGGTAACCTGCAAAACATTGTAGCGCATGTGGTTTCGGGTTGAACCTGATGCGGCCTTTCATCCGAGGCTGCAAGACCACATCAGCTTCGGGGACTACTGTCGGGGGGTTACCCCCGGGTAGGCTAAAGATGAGGTAAAGACATGTAAGGTTAAGGCTGTAAGCCGTCCGAGGTAGCAATTAAGCAAAGACGCAGGAGGCGTCATCCGACGTAAGGTGAACGTCGGAGGAATCATCCGAGGTATAGCCTCCGAGGTATGAACCTTGGGGCAGTCAACTAGTTACCACAAGGACAAGGTGTTATCTACCGAGGTATAGGATCCGGAGTATCCCGAGCCAAGATGAAGCGTGGCCCGACGTATAAGTGACCGGCCAGCCGAGGTTAGCAGCAAGTATCGAGGCATGTCAGAGGAGTCACGGGCGCCGCAGAGCCCGTAGCCCCAAACGTCAGAGGACGGCGAGGTCCGTCCACGGGTTTCCCGGAAGCTCGGGGGCCTAGGAGCTGACTCGGCTATTTCGGGAAAGGTCTACAGGCTAGACCTCGGCAGGCTACTGAAGTATGACCGGAAGAGGAAAGCTAGGCCTGGCTGGCCTGACAGTTCGGCCGTTGAGCTGGCAGGAGGCAGAGGCTTGTCTTCTACCTTTTGGCCATGCCATTGTCAGTTGTAGGCAGGGGTAAAAATGTACTTCGGCCTGTGTATATATGCGGCATCTCTACCTCCAGGGAGGAGGACGGCGAAACCCTAGCTCATTTCCCCCTTCATAGTTTCATCTTCCATCTAGAGCTCTCACTTGAGCAGCATCATACAGCTCGAGGAGCACCTTGTACCGAGAACTACACTGATATATTGAGAGAGGAAAGGCAGGAGTAGGGGTTTTACTTCCTCACGAAGGCCCCGAACCTGGGTACATCGTGGTGTCTTTTGAGTTCTTGGCTTTCTTGGTTCTTGTTCATGTTCTTGTGGTTTCTTGCATGTTCTTGCTTGTGCACATCTTGAGTGCATAAACCCTCCCCGGATTCCCCCAACGACCGTTCGGCCCCAACTAAGCCATACCCATGGCATCTGCCGTGATCCCACCACGACAAATGATTTTGATTGTAATGCTTTATGTGATCTTGGTGCTAGTATCTCTATTATGTCTAAAAAACTCTATGATATGCTTGATTTGCCACCTTTGGAACACTGTTATTTGGATTGCGGATAATGCTATGAAGAAACCTTTGGAGGAGAATTGATAATGTTCACATTATGGTTAACAATAACCTTGTCCCCGTTGATTTTATTGTTTTGGATATTGAATGCAATGCATCTTGTCCTATTGTTTTGAGAAGACCTTTTCTTAGAATTGTTGGTGCCATTATTGATATGAAGGAAGGAAACATTAGGTACCAATTCCCACTTAAGAAAGGTATGGACAATAGTACAGAATGACACATCCGATACCCCTCTATGGCAACGGCAGGAGTTAGGCGACGGAGAATCGCGACATCCCCCGCGTGCCCGCACTGGGCCGTAAAGCAGGCCCACAACAAAGGCAACGGGTGAATAGTGGAATATATGTTGGCAACGGAGGTTGGTTTGCCTCCGTTACCGATGTGTGCTCATCGCACACGGACAGTTTCGCAATCTCCGTTGCCTTTAGAAGCAGCCCGACAGCCCGCAGCCTATAAGTACCTACTATGCCCTTCACTCTCACTCTCACTGTCTCACTTCCAACCCTAGCCGCCGCAGTCTCCTCGATCTCTCTCCACTCTCTCGCATGGCTTCCACCGTCGGCGCTGGTAGATCCGGCCATCGCGGCCGCGGCCGTGGCCGCCCCACCCTCCGGGCCTTCAGGCAGCAGCAGCGTCAGCTGGTGTTGCGGGACGAGCTTCCGGAACAGGCCGCCGCCGTTCCGGCCCCCACGGGCCGGTCCCACAACCTTGGCGCTCGTCCGCACGGCGAAGGATCCGGCCGCACCCGCTCATTTGGCCGCCATTGCAGCTACCGCGAGATCCGCCAGGCGATGTACCCCGGCCGCCGTCCTCGCTCTCTGAATCATCCGTCTTCCTCCTCCTCGTCCTCATCCTCCGACGAGGACGAAGAGGAAGAGGTAGAGGAAGAGGAGGAGGGTCGTGATCTGGAGATCGCTTGCCAACTCTCCCGCGCCGATTTCGAGCGCGATGATGCCAAGCGTTGTCAGGGCGAGGCCGATCTGGAGACGGCGGTCCTCCTCTCCGAGGCCTCGACCCAGGTCGAACGCGCCGAGGAGGCGGTCTACCAGTCTGACCTCCGGGCCGCCATAGCCCTCTCTTTGGTCCACGGCGAGGGCAAGGCGCCGCCAAGGGAGGCCGGCGCTAGCTCCGTCGCCGGCGGCGACGCTAAGCGAGCCCGCCTCGCCTAATGTAAGACCCCTGTTCAGTAGGATAGTTTCTTTTTGCACTTCTTTTTGCTCGTTTCAGATGATTAGCTCTGTTCTTATTAGGCATTGTGGTAAGTAGCTAATTGTTTAGCCATAGATTTACTCTGTTTTTAGTAGGCATTGTTTACACATATATTTTTAGCTATTTTCAAGTTGTAAGTAGCTAATTGTTTATCCATAGATTTGCTCTGTTTATAGTAGGCATTGTTTACACATAGATTTTAGTTGTTTTCAAGTTGTAAGTAGCTAATTGTTTATCCATAGATTTGCTCTGTTTATTGTAGCCATTGTTTACACATAGATTTTAGCTGTTTTCTAGTTGTAAGTAGCTAATTGTTTATCTATAGATTTCCTCTGTTTATAGTAGGCATTGTTTACACATAGATTTTTAACTGTTTTCTAGTTGTAAGAACTAACTGTTTATCCATAGATTTCCTCTGTTCATAGTAGGCATTGTTTACACATAGATTTTTAGCTGTTTTCTAGTTGTAAGAGCTAATTGTTTATCCATAAATTTCCTCTGTTTATTGTAGGCATTGTTTACACATAGATTTTTAGCTGTTTTCTAGTTGTAAGTAGCTAATTGTTTATCCATAGATTTGCTCTATTTATAGTACGCATTGTTTACTCATAGATTTTAGCTGTTTTCTAGCTGTAAGTAGCTAATTGTTTATCCATAGATTTGCTCTATTTATAGTAGGCATTGTTCACACATATATTTTAACTATTTTCTAGTTGTAAGTAGCTAATTGTTTATCCATAGATTTGCTCTGTTTTTCATAGGCATTGTTTACACATAGATTTTAGCTTTGTTTCTGTTATGCCGATGATTAAAATTAGGTGACACCGTGTGATCCGGGGGTGGCGCTAGTGATCCTTGTGGTATGCACAAATACCGATCTTGTGCATCCTACTTGGCTCACTAGCTCCATCCCTGGAATTTGTGTGTCCAATCTACCTATATATGAGGCATTGTTTAGGCTATGTTCTAGTGTAATTAGTTCTATATTTTCTGTAATGCTGATGAAGAAGCATATGTCTTGTGTATAGAGATGAAGGAGCTTACATTTTGATTTTTTTTTCATCTCCTTTAGGGCGAGGAGGAAACCTGGAGACTATGCGGCGGCCGTGAAGACGTAGGAGCGGGGCTCCGTCCACATGGTCCACTGAAGCCGGCACCTCCAGGAGCAAGACTTTTGTGCAGTACTAAATAGGTAGAAGAAGACCACGCACTGAAGCTGGGCGAAGAGGAAGGTGAAGAACCGGCGGTCGTCAGGCAGGAACCACAGGGCTCCGTCGACGGCGCAGCAGGCGTCACCGGCTTTTTTATGTTTCCTTCCGCCCTCATTACAAACGGTCAAAAACTAATCTCCGTATCTGATGTAAAGACTAAAGGCAACGATTATATATTATGCCCGTTGCCAAACTTATTGCAAACGATCAAAATCTCCGTTGCCGTTGTGAGGCTTCACATCAGTGACAGAGGCGGGGACACGGACCCTTTCTCCGTTGCCGATGAGCTTTTTGGCCCGTTTCCGATGTGTCGTTCTGTACTAGTGGGAACACTTCCCTAGAAAGAGAATGAAGCTACCTTTTGATTCCATTATTAGAACAAATTATTCTGTTGATGGTTCTTCATTTGGAAACACTTGATTTTCACTTTCTGCGCCTAGCTGAAAGGTGTTAAAGAAAAGCGCTTATGGGAAACAACCCATTGTTTTATTTCTGTAATTTTTCTTTTATTTGAGTCAAGGAGCTTGCTTACTTTTGTAACAACTCATTTGTATCTTTATTTTGTCGCATTGTTGTGCCAAGTAAAGTCTCTAATAGGAAGTTGATGCTAGATTTGGATTTCTGCATAGGGACAGATTTTTGCTGTCCACCGTTTTGAGCTTTAAAAATCCCAGAAAAATTGAAAAATTCTGAAAACTTTGTGCGAGATCCTCAGATATGTACGCAACTTTCATTAGTTTTGAGTTTTCTGATCTGAGCAACTTAAGTGCCTCAAAAAAATTCGTCTTTACGGACTGTTCTGTTTTTGACAGATTTGACCTTTTATTTTGCATGCTCTCTTTTACTGTGTTTGAGTGGATTTCTTTGCTCCAGAAAACATCATTGGTTGTAGCTAATGTCCAGAAGTATTGGTGATGATTGTGTCCTTGCAGAACATGTGAATTTTTGATTATGCACTAACGCTCTAATAAGGATTACTCTAAGTTTGGTATGAAGGAAGTTTTCAAGGATCAAGAGAGGAGAATGATATAATGTGATCAAGAAGAGTGAAGAGTCTAAGATTTGGGATGCCCCCGTGGGTCACCCAAGCATATTTCAACAAGTCTCAAGCGTCTAAGCTTGGGGATGCCCAAGGCATCCCCTTCTTCATCAACAACTTATCAGGTCATCTCTAGTGAAACTATATTCTAATTCTTTCACATCTTATATGCTTTGGAGCGTCTGTGTGCTTTTATTTTTGCTTTGTTATTTTCATTTTTTGAATAAATTGGGTCCTAGCATTCTTGTGTGGGAGAGAGACACGCTCCGCTTTTTCATATGAATACTCGTATTCTTCACTTATATTTGTTGAGTATTCTTGTCTAGCTACTGCGATGCTTTTAGCTCCTGTTTTTCATGCATCTCTTGTTTAGAGTTGTTAGTTCTTGTAGAGAAGTACTCTCTTGTTTCATTGTTAAATTATTTGGAGAGTTTTTGTTGAAATAAATTGATTGGTGTTTGGTTGGAAACAGAAAATGCTACATGTGGTAGATGGTATTGAAAAAGGCATACTTATTCTTGTAGATCATTGTCTTAGATAATTTGATACTTGGCAATTTTTTTGAGCTCTCAAGTAGATCATGTTTAAGCTCTTGTATCGTGTAGTTAAAGCTTATTAGTGAAGAACTACAGTAGAGCTTGTTGAAATTAGGTTTGCATGTTTGATATGTCTAAGGTCTAGATATTTTCTGGTAAAAGTGTTTGAGTAACAAGGAAGACAGTGTAGAGTCTTATAATGCTTGCAATATGTTTTCATGTAAGTCTTGTTGTACCAGTTGATACCATGTGTTTGCTTCAAACAGCCTTGCTAGCCTAAACTTTGTACTGAGAGGGAATGCTTCTCGTGCATCCAAACCTTGAGCCAAAACCCATGCCATTTGTGTCCACCATAATTACCTAGTATGTGGTATTTCCTGCCATTCCAAGTAAATACTTCATGTGCTACCTTTAAACTATTCAAAAGATATTATCTCTTATTTGTGTCAATGTTTTATAGCTCATGAGGAATTTATGTGGAGTTTTCTCAATCAACCTTGTCATTGACTTTTGACAGACTTTCACCAATGGACTAGTGGCATATACATCCGCTTATCTAATAATAATGCAAAAAGAGCTGGCAAATGGGGTGCCCAGTCCCAATTAATTACAACTTTAACCGCTTAATTCTCTTCACATTTTTGCCCTGATCCAATCAGATAAGCAATGATACCAGTGAATAACTGCATGTGTAAACAAAAGAGAACAAGAGGGATGATCTACCATTGGGTAGAAATAACGTCCTTCATGGGAGCCGCTCTTGAAAGTCTGGTTGACAAGGGGGGTAGAGTGCCCACTGCCATTCGTTGACAACAATAAACACCTCTCAAAAACTTACTTTTATGCTCTCTATATGATTTCAAAAAACTTAAAAAGCTCTAGCACATGATTTAATCCCTGCTTCCCTCTGCGAAGGGCCTTTATTTTACTTTTATGTTGAGTCGGTTTTCCTACTTATTTCTATCTCAGAAGCAAACACTTGTGTCAACTTTGTGTGCAACAATTCTTATATGCTTGCTTATTGCACTTATTATATTTCTTTGTGTTGACAATTATCCATGATATATACATGTTGAAAGTTGAAAGCAATTGCTGAAACTTAAATCTTCCTATGTGTTGCTTCAATGCGTTTTACTTAGAATCTATTGCTTTATGAGTTAACTCTTATGCAAAACCTTTTGATGCTTGTCTGAAAAGTACTATTCATGAAAAGTTTTTGCTTATATGATTCAGTTGTTTACTCTTTATCTATCTGTTAGCAAACTATAGACTATTGCCTTGAGTCACTTCATTCAAAACATGAGTCTTGCAATATTATTTGATCAAGATTGTGTGGTAGCATGTCACCTCAGAAATTATTTTGTTGTTATCGTTTTACCTACTCGAGGACGAGTAGAACTAAGCTTGGGGATGCTTGATACGTCTCCAACGTATCCATAATTTCTGATGTTCCATGCTTATATTATACCAATTGCTACATGTTTTATTTACACTTGATATCATTTTTATGCATTTTCTGGGACTAACGTATTAACAAGATGCCACAGTGCCAATTCCTGTTTTCCTGCAGTTTTTATATTTCAGAAAAGCTGTTCTGGAAATATTCTAGGAATTGGACGAAACAAAAGCCCAGTGCCCTATTTTTCTTTCACGTACAAGGAGTCCGGAGGAGAAACGAAGACGGGCACCGAGGCGGCCTCACCACGTGGCGGCACGGCCCCATCTTCTGTCGCGCCGTGACATGGTGAGGGGCCCACGGGTGCCCTCCAACGTTGCCCCTTCGCCTATATATTCATCTGTTCGGGAAAACCCTAGACACCCGAGTCATATTCCACGAAAATTTCTAGAGCCGCCGCCGTCAACCCTAACTCGGGAGGGTTCTGAAGCTCTTCCCGGCACCCTGCCGGAGAAGGGAATCTATTGGGTTGCTGATGCATGTAAAATGCATACATGAACTTTGCATTATTTTACTTATATTCCAATCATATTTGCATCATATAAGGGTTATATCAATGTTTTATAATGATTTTGGGAATATTTGGTATGTTTCCTATTTTTATGGAATTAACCATGCACAGTCAGAAAACATCTTTTTTAGTGTTTTGGACTTTCCGGGAGCTTCGGGACTCCAAAAAGGGCAAGGTCAGAGAGCACGGTTCAGAATTTTCGAGGCGAACGCAATGGGATGAAAATGAAGACCAGAAGCCTAACCAGCTGGGAGATAGATGGACCCACTCGGCCATGTACCTGGCCACGTGGGACCACCTCTTTTGGGCCTCGAGGCTCCGCTGCCGTCGATCTTTGCTCCACCGACCTAGTCCTGACCTAAAACCGACTATAAAAATAGTCCCCAACGTTCTCTGGAAGGAGGGCCGCCAAAACACAGAAACACCGAAAGAGAGATCTGGAGCTGCAGATTGGAGGGGAAAACTCCGGCGGGGCGCTGCCGGGGTGGTCTCTACCTTCTTCAACGACTTCTCCACCGTCTCCATGATGAAGGGGGAGTAGTCCACCCTCTGGACTATGGGTTTGTGGTGGTAACTTATGTATCTCTCCTCTCTTTGAGCTTCACTAATTAGTTCCGTATGAGCTCCTGAACATGATTACGGTCATCTATGTAATTCTTACGTTGGATATTGTGGTATGAGATGATTTGTTATGCATTTACTGTTGTGTTGAAACTTTTATGACTTGTCATACTTTGATAGAATATTGTTCTTTAAGAAGTATGATGTATGTGGGTACGGGATGGCCGATGTGACACGGCATAGGTATTGAGTGACACAGTACCGCCCAACATCCTTTATCTGGGGGTAAAAAGAAAGAGTATGATGTGGGAGTGAGAGCAACCATGCTAGCCTTACGAGGGTGACCTAGCAACACAAATGAGTATTTCTTTCAACTATGTGTTTTAGGACATATAGCCGTCATAAAAGCTACCATTAAAACATGACAATTGTATGTACTTTATCTATAACATGATAATCACCGTAGATGAGAGAGAGGATTGAGTGGAACCATGAACCCATGTCCATTGTTCATGTAAGAGAAAACCTTTGTCTTGTCCTCTTGCATTGAAAAGGATTGGGACACTTTTACATTCTTGTTTTGTTACATTAAACTTTCATCCATCAAATCAACCACCTTGTTCTTTAAACTTGTTTAATGCATAATCAACTAAAACTTGTGACACTTTAGTTGTAGGGAATAGATAACTTTTCCTTCTTGCTCCTGCGGATCGATACCTTACTTCCACATTGAGAGGAGCTACAGTGATCCCCTGCTCTTGGGGGTAATCAAGTACTTTTCTGGCGCCGTTGCCGGGGAGCGTAGCGCTTAAGTTTCTATTCTTGTGTGCACTAGACTCTATATCTTGCAATCATCTAAGCTTGGGGAGGTTCTTTTAAACTTGTTTGGTTGTGAGTTTCTCATTAGTTTTATATATATCAAAAACCCATAAAAATTAGAAAATGGAAAACAACAAAAAAATTAGAGAGCTTTATGAAATTTATCTTGAGTTAGGACATGATGTGTTTGAGCAGAAAATTAAAAATCAATGGAAGTTTGTTTGCATAATAGTGATACCAATGTTATTAGCATGAATTATTTGAACTCTACTATTGCTAATGCTATGGAAAAGCCTAAGCTTGGAGAAGCTAGTTTTTATGAAAAGGATCTTTTTGGTTTCCCAACTTTGAAGGAGAAAAATTGCTTTGATAATACTTTGTCTCCTATGTGTGATAATTCTATTGATGCTTGTGATATTCTAAATCCACCTACTGAAAGTATTCCTTTTGAAATACCTATGGAAATTGTTGAAATGGTTATGGATGAACGTTATGCAGGGGATGGAACAATCCATCCAAGCGATCACTTGCTGAAACTTAAAGAACTTTTTGAGTTGTTTAAGGTTGTAGGTTTATCAAGAGAAAATACCATGAAGAAATTGTTTCCATTATCACTTAAGGACAAAGCAAAGGAGTGGTATGAGCTACTGGATGATCCTCGTCATTTGGAGTGGAAGGAGCTTGAATCTCTCTTTTACTCTAAATTTTATCCTCCTTATGAAGTGTATTTAGATAGGAGTTATATTTTTAATTTTTGTCCTCGTGATGGAGAAAGCATTGCTCAAGCTTGGGGAAGGCTTAAAACATTATTACTCAAATGTCCAAACCATGAGCTTCCTAAGAAAATAATTGTTACTAATTTTTATGCGAGGTTTTCAGGTCATTACAAGGATCATCTAGATGCATGTTCAGGAGGTTCTTTCACAAGTAAGAAGGTTGAAGCTAATTGGGATCTTCTTGAAACAGTTCAACGCAATACTGAAGATTGGGATAACGACAAAGGTAAAGAATCAGGTATAAACTATGAGTATGCTTGCATTAAGTCTTTCGCTGAAACTGCTAGTTTTCATGAGCTTAGTGCTAAATTTGGTCTTGATTCTCAAATTATGGTTAATTGTTGTAAAGCCTTTGCCTCTCATATTAATGTTCCTAAAGAAAATTGGGACAAATATCACGAACCTTTTAAAGACACTTGCATGGAAAATGAAATTGTTATTAACGATTGCAATAAACATGCTGAAACCTCTGAAAATACTATTTCTTATAAGCATGTTAATTTCTGTGGAGCACTTAGACCTTGTGAAAAGAATCAAATTGAAGAAGAATATTGTATCCATCATAGGAATGAAAAAACTAGAATGTGGAGCAAGGCTCTACATGATCTTGGTAAAAAGGTTTGTGCCATCTATCCTTTTGTTTGTGAACTTTGCTATAAAGAGGGGCATTTCGAATTCCAATGCTCAGTTTCTAATAAGGATATCGCGGGAGACTTTTGTGATAACATGATCACTCCTAATCAACATGATGAACTTACATTATTTTTGGGGTGTGAAGAGTTATCAAGGAAAACTTCTTCGTTGGATATGAGTGCTTTTCATATGAATAGCGTGTTACATGGATGTTATCTCTATTGTGTTAATAATTGCCATGCCAACACTTACATACAAAATATTATAAAAGATGGAACTACTTTACCAAAATATGAAAGGACTAATGTTTGTTTTACTCTTATTAATGAAAAATAGGAAACGGTATCTTCCCCTAAGCATGTTGCTCCTATTATAGTTGTTGCTGATGAGTCTGAATTCGATGATGATCCTATGCCTGCTACTTATAGTAGTGATCATGATTGGGAAAAACATAGTACTTTTGATATTGAAAGTCTCTTTGGTACTAATTCTGAAAATGATCATGCTAATAATTACAATCATCCTCATGAAACTTGTCATAGTTATGGGGGGATTACCCAAAACCATCCCTTTAATATACAACTTGTCTATCATGTTCGAGTTCTTTACGATGATCCTACTCCCATTGCTATTAATAAGAAGAACTTTGTTTATGTGGAAAATATTGATACTCTTATGCATATGGATCATGGTAAGAATGTTTCATGTGATGGTTATATTGTGGATTTTAACAATGATGCTACTGGAAGTTTTTATGAGAGAGGGAGACATGACTTCATATACCACGATAATATTAAGTCTCCTCTCTTTTTGTTGAAAATTTTGAAGTTGCACTTGCATTGCCTTCCTATGCTAGTCACTTTGTGCTTCATTGATTTATTTTCTCACAAGATCCCAATGCATAGGAAGTGGGTTAGACATAAATGTGTTTCATATTTTTCTTTTGATGCTCTCTTTCCGATGTGAGCATCATTAAAACTATCAAAACCTAGCTATATGGCTATAAAGAAAGCACTTTGCGGAGGCAACCCGGTTATTTTTATGTGTGATTTTCTTTGTGTCCACTTGCTGTATCAAGAGAGTTTGTTTTTAGTTTAGTTTCTGGAATTTTGAATAAAGTGCCAAGTTTTACCCATATTGGTTTGTAAAAGTTGCTTATAGCGTTCGGAGATTTTATTCCTGCACGAATCTGTGCACGGTATGATTTTTAATTCTTATTCTGTAACTCTGAATGAGCTCATATTTGAACTGTAGTTGCAACTTTTCATCATCTGTATGCATGAATTTTTGCGGAATTGTTCGACAAAGTTTAGTAGGGTAGAAAAATACGTTTTGCTGCTGCTGTTTTTTTGACAGATTCTGTCCCATTTTGTTTGATGCATGCTTTGAGCTTTTAACTTGAATCTTTTTTATCCAATTGAGTTTATGAGTAGGCATACAACATTATACACTTTATGAACATTCATATGATGTTTTCTTCAAGGATTATATGCAGCAAGAAATCTATTTGTTTATCACTACTAATGCACCCCACATAAAAGAAAAACGGAGAAACGGTGTTTTGAATTTTTTTCACAGGGATTGGAGGAGATGCACCAAGAGTTATCCAAGGATGGTGAAGACCATAAACTTGGGGATGTGAATACAACCCCACTGGACCTACACACTCTCGGTTTGCACACGTCTAACTTCTGTTTTTCGATCGAAACACTTTATCGCATAAACTTGGAGCGTCTTTTTGTTTGTTTTGGTTTGATTTTTGTTTTTGTGAGACCACCACACTATCATTTATATGTGAAAGAGCTACTGGAAATATGGGTTGATATATGTTGGATGCTTTTATTATATTGGGAAAAGGGATGTTTGAGTTGATTTTTAATGATACATATAGTTGCATGATTCATGAGCTTGTTTATGAGTAATAATTTGCAAACTAGCTGGGTGGCCCGCGCAATTGCGCGGCTAGCAGTGTGATTTTTTTGCATTTGACGTGTAATGATTTTTTGTTTGGTACCATCTATTGAGACCATTTAAGAGAAATAAGTCGTAAATACAGATTCCAATCATTTATCACCCGAGTTTGTAAAACTGTTTCTACTACTCTCATGTTTAGAATTAGTGGTGATAGTTTTGCACATGATCACCCGAGTAACTTAATAAGTTTTTAAATCTTCCAAGTTAAATTATGCAGTATAGAGATGTAAAATTCAACTTATATTTGTTCCTAAAACTCCAGGAAATCAATTGTGTATTGGCCCTCATGTAGTAATCTATGATGTAACATTAACAAAGATTCATTATCCACATTCCCTAATGATAATGATCCTTCTTGACCAGAGGTGTGAAATAGAATCATGTAGTTTTAGTTTACTTTTATGATAGAAAATATATGAACCAAGATAAAGGATATCGACTTTGATAGATAGAATAAATTGTTTAAGATTTAAAGAAAGCATGTTGTACGGATCAATATATTAAAAAAGAACTTTCCACTTACGTTCGTAGTATTTCCTCTGTATCGTACCTATTTAAATTTTTTTTGCATAAAGATCCATATTCAAACCCGCAAAAAATACAGTAGGCTATTTATAATTTTATGATAAATGCGGCAACATAATATGAGCATTTATCAATTTCAACTGAAACTTAGAAATTGTAGTACATAGAGCGAATATCAACATCAGTGCAATATAATCCATGTTTCAGGGATCAATTTCACGTAGGATTCACTTTACCATCTTGTAAGTCTTTAGATTTAGTTTCAACCTGCTTTATGTTACGTAAAGGTGATTTTTTGCCGCTTGACACATCTTGTGATGGCCTTGGTGCCTGACTTTCCATGACACTTTTGAGTAAGAAATTGTCAAGACAAATCAGATAGTAACTTAACAGTCAAGTGAAGGAATCCAGAGATCTTACCAGCTTACCTCGTATCCATCTTTGCATCATGTACACAACAATCTCGCATAAATAAAAAATACTGGTTGCATGCTATATCAATCTTAATTGGCTACTTCGCCATATTAGCATTGATGCACCTAAAAATAAGTGATAGGTCCACTAAGAAAGAAAAATATGCTATGAAATCTTACGAAACATCATGCCATCTATCTTATAAATTGAACTCTTTATTGTAATAGAAAAGGAAATATCTACGAACAGACCTACTTTTCGGAAAACAGGAAAGAAAGACGCAATAAGTAAAAGATACCTAACATCCACCAAAAATAATTTACTGAGAATATTCTTGTCGTGTACTCAACAAATATTAATCAATAGGATCTGCACCAGGAAAAATCAATGATAATATATAAACAAAGAAGAATGTCTTCATGATCTTACGTCGTAAGCATGTGTCCAGTATAGGTGGAAGTGGCTGGAAAAATTATATTCTCTCTTTTTAAAAATCTTGCTAGTTTGTACTACCGCCATATTTAATTGAATTTCCTGTCCAAAATACACAACTATTAATAAGTCTAATTGCATCATTATGGAAGTGATTTTAATAACAAAGAAATTGCACAATTTTCTCTTCCCAAACTTGTAGAACAGAATGTTTAAACAAATTTTGCACATAAGAACACATCAATGTAGAAAACCGGCCGATACAAATAAATAATAGGTATTTGCATCTATTTATATATTCATTTGCATAAGGATGCATATTCATCCCGGCAAGAAATGGGTAGCAGAATATGGTCTTTGCTTATTTCTACTGAAGCCGATGGATTCTAACAGATGCAATGTAAGGCAGTTAATCATTCTATTTCACCTAAGGCTCCAGTCCACCATCTCGTCAGAACCTGCAGGTTCACTCTCAGATTTATTGCCCCGACTTAGAGTGCAATTCATTGTGAACAATTGGTACCTTCGACACATATATGCAGAAGGGAGATCTTTTATTTATTGATGTGCTCTATCTGATCGTTGCACCATGATGTCACCACGTAGCTAGACTCCACCCTTGCATCATGATGCGAACAGTACACTATTTCCTGAGTTCGTGCAAGTACTTGGTGCCGTCGGTGAGTCAATTTCTTGCTCTCATGCTTAATTATCACATGAGCTGACTTCCTAATGGATTCTCTTTTCAGCAATGCATCTGCAATCTCCAGTATGAGCTAACTTCTAACCGGGCATAAGTTACTCTGTCTTCTGTACCAGAACGCATGCACAGCATATAAGTTCAAGGAGAGAATAGGACCTTGATACCTGATGGATTGAGCGATGGAATTGTACTCTGAACTCGAGTTGATGTGTGTGGGCAGAAAACTCGAGCTATGTCTGCCGCTTGTAGTCTCTAAAGCGGCATCGATCCCAGGCACCAGATGGCCTTCCGGCGTAGTCACATATGGGCCCGATCGAGGTCGTCTTATCCGGCTGGGCGTAGCGAATACTTCCATGGGTGCAGTTCTCCCTCGCAATCGTGTGCTCTGTGTTCCAGGCTTGCATGTACTACGTGCGGGTTTCACGGTGCACGTCTGACAACGACGACCTCGTATCGGGACCAGCGGTCGACGCACAACCCGCAGTGTAAGAGCTCGTTGATTCGGCTGGCATATGCTTGCGGCGGCGCGGGACCATGCCGGAGGCGTGCAAGGCCGCCGACCCCTTAGAGCTGCAAGGGAATACCACATCCTCCCGAGTCTGGAGTCTGGCCATGCGCCGGCCGCCCGGCCAAGCAGCTTCTTCCAACAACTTCATCATTGGTCGCCATCGTTGGTCGCCCTGCATAAGCTTATGTGCATAATCTGTAGAACTCGCCGGTCTATTGTATGCCCAAGGCGCCGCAGCGATCCACGACGGCGTCTCTCTCGTATTGCTTTGCTCCCGCTTCCGGCAGATACCGTCGCAATGGAAATCGATGCGTTGATGACCTAGAATTGACTATGTGCATCTTTATCTGGTAGATACCGATCCAATTTTCGTAAGCATCCCGATTGTGTACGTCCTTCTTTCCTTCTTCTTATTATGTACGTCCGGCCGGCTAATCAATTGCCATCGTATGTTTAGCTCTTGTCCCGATCGTGCACGTCTCACCTTTCGTTCTTTTTATTACGTATACATCTTTTTATTGCCCAGATCTGAACCGTTGAGAACATCTAAATTTAGCGTGACAAATCTTAACCGTTGGTTATCCTGTGTTTTACTTATATAACTAGCAGGTTGGCCCGCGCATTTGCACGGCTAGACTTACCTTTTGTCCTTCATCTGGTTTGTGGATTATCTAACACATTCAAAAATTATAATGATAAGATATTTTCCTGTATTATAATTAGTTAAAATAATATAAAATATTGTTTCTTTAATATGTCCATGAAAAAATGTTCATCTTATGTTTCGGCAGAAGCTTTTTCATGAAGGCGCTTCTCGCCCTGTATTTCCTTATATCCATCTATTTGTATATCTATTTATCCGGGAGAGGCGTTTTGGCTCCCGACTTCATATGCTCTTGTTATACTAAACGAAATTTTAAAAATAGTAAACATGTCCAAAAATTCTGAATTTTTAGGTGACAAACATATACATGTTTTGTAAATACGTGCAAAGTTTCGTGATGAAATGTCAGGTGAGCCATTCTGTGAAAAAATAACAAAATCAGTGCTACGAAAAAGTATGTTTTTGAAATTGGATTCGTCAGTGGGTTTGTCCTTTTTGCACTGGGCATATCAAATGTCATTGCGCCACGAAACTTGGCACGTATGTTGGACATGGGTATGCGTTCGCGTCCAAATTTTTCAGAATTTTTTAACATGGTTTTCTGGTTTTAAAATTTTGTTTAATAAATCAGGAGTACATGAGCTCAGGAGCCAAAGTGAATTTCAGTATCTATCTACCTTTATATATCTCTTTCTTTTGAATTATTATTTTCATGTAGAAACTTTTATTTACAATATATGAACTACATATAACCCATGTTTAAAATAAATAATTCTAGTCAACATGTGCATGTCTTATTTTACATAAAATCGACACTTTAGTGATTAATAAACATAAATGCTCTTCCTGAATGCAATCGAGGGCAACACAAATTGAAAAATTACAAACTGGACATGGAGGACTACGCACAACAAAAGTTGGCAAAACATTATTTTACCATTGTGATTTTTTGTACTCCCTCCGTTCAATAATAAATGTCTCAAGTTTGCCAAAATGTGGATGTTTCATGTCTAGATACAGTCATTTTTTGGTAAACTTGAGACAGTTATTATTGGACGGAGGGAGTATTAAATGTAGTTGTTGAGCACACATACTTGTAAATGACAACAAAGTTCAATGCAATTGTGGTCACAATTTGTAGCCCTCTCTCTTCTCCTAGCTTTTACTTTTCTCTCTTCCACTTCTTATGATTCGTTCATGGCTTTCGTTAACATCCTGAGAAAAAAAATCAAATCCAACATTCAGTGTATCGTACAAATATTCATGCAGTCTCCAGTAACATATTTCATTGACCGCACTGCAATTTAATTATTGATGACATAGCAAGTAGCACTAATCACTTGAAGAGTAAGACAACCTAGTTATTTGACCCTATATATTCATTAAAAATTTAAAAAACAATTTCCTTGGCGTACTGGATTGTACCATGGAGCTGGCACAATATAGTGTCTCACCCGTAGCCTCGGTGAAGATTTAATCGTTGTAGAACGGCGATCAATGAATCTAAAAATGTCCGATCGGCCGATGCTGCATCCTGGACCACCCGAAGCATCGGAACCACGAAGCTCCTTCATGTGTGTGTGCTCCGTCTTGTGGTCACCGGAGACACCGGGTCTCCGCTAGGCAGGTGCCTCCGCTCGGCATGCCTTCGATTTGGGTCCCTGGCCTCTAAGCATTACGGGAAAAAAGAAGGTTTCTATGGTGTCAGTTCAAAAAATCCGCTGAGTGCCCAGTCCAAATAGACAGAGTCGCTGGATCTGCTTCTTCTAACAAAACAGCATAGGGTTTACCTTGAGCTCAATTTGGAATCGCGCTCCCTTCCTACTCACATGGCGCCCTGCCGTTCACTGCATCCTTAACTTTGAATTACGCATGCAGATATCGAACTTCCTATCGAAGTAGTGAAACCAAATACATATGTATTCTTTTGTTTAAATACTCCCTAGAAGAAAAAATCAGTTAGTGTTGGCCATTAGCATCCGTAATATATACCAGAAAACTTTAATTTCTGCCCTGAATAAAAGTACTTGGTAAACTCGCTTTACAAAAATCATAAACTGATATATACTTGGAACCAAAAAAGGTGGAACAGTAGTATTTCCATGGCTGATCCTTTCAAGATTTATGTCAAGTTCATGAAGATATGCAGATTAAAAAAGAACATACTACGAATCTTTTCTTGATTGTCCAATCTCTCCTGATCACTCCACTAATTCCTGCATTAATGATCTGGAGCTTCAACCATATCAGGAGAGAGCTCACGTAATGAATCGATCTATGTATATTTTTCCAAATTCAACTCATACAATGCAGATGAAGACAAAATATTTTAACAACACAATCTAGAACGTGTAAGACAAATATGTATAGTTGTCAAACATCAGCAAAACAACGAATCCAAACCTATTGCGGGTCACGAACATCTGTGATTAGGGCACATGTATAGATTCATGTACAGTAAATCTGGAGCATAATCAGAGTACAGGAAGTGTTAGGGGTACCGCTGCAGGTGTGGGTTCTTGACCAATTACCAGGTTAATCTGAAGAGAAGATGACACCCATGAAGCTAGCTTTACTTAAAGCCTGCAACGCATCACAATCAGCTTCAAAGAGTGCATGTACGTCAGTACGTGGACGTTGTTTTTTTGTATCCATTAAATAAATCTATGAATTCCTGTACTGTAGAACAACAATTTCAATGAGCGAACTGCATCAATTTGCCAGTGTTCACTTCAATGTGCATATCCTGCAGAGTGCAGACGCGTAAACATTTGTACACGAAAAGCTGATAGTTAAGAAAACTTAGAAGATCGTAAGCCAGGCCATGCTTTATGCTTGCATCCTGCTTCTCCAGCGTGAGCATGTACCAACCTTGCCGGTGTTAGATCATCCCGTTCCTATCGTAGCTGGGCTGTAGCTTTATGCATGGACTTTCCGATCCGGTGATCTGGACCGCGCAGAAACCAATCCTGGAGCCGATGCATGATGAGTGATGTAGGCCAACGTACGGCCTTCTTTCCGCTGCGTCCTGTGAGTATTGGACGGGAGAGTGCGGCTCTCCATCTCGTCGGCGTGGCTGACCGCTGACACCTTGTCGGCGACGACAGAGCAAAGCGAAGCAGCCAGTCGAGTGCTCCTCGCCGATGGCCCGTCTGCTGCCAGCCGAGACGGCAGATCGCCTGGTTCCATGTCTGTTCCGTCCCCGTCCTTGATGCGATGATTGCATATATCTGTAGAATTAAGATGCCGATACGATCTCTCCCATGGAGGAAGGTTTTGCTTTTCCTTTCCTTTTGTAACACCCTGATGGGCTAGTTTGTAGACGTGAAGAAGAAGGACACTGTATTCTTTGGTTAGCACTGCTACCGGCCGAAAAGTACGAAGTGCTAATCTCGGCGTTGGTCTTTATTTGATTTTGTCCAGCTAATCTTAACCATTGGTTGTCCTGTGTTTTAATTATATAATAGATAGATGCTTTATCAAGAGCTATCACTTATTCATGTTTTGATGTTGAATGTTATTTTACTTTGTTTAACATGGATTAGTTAGTTCTATGGACACTCATGCATGCATTTAGATGGTCAACTTTCTCCCTCTTGCTAGCCCAAAATTCCAACAAGTAAAAACTTGTTTCCAACACCTACAACCAAAGTTATTCCTGTGAGTCCACCATATCTACCTATTAGGTTTATGTTATTCCGAGTATGTTTATCATGATATTTGTGTTAGCTATACCTCTGAATGAAATTTTTTATGTTATTGATTGTTATGCGAAAATTTGGTTATATAGCTCTCACGAACTTGATGCACACTTTACTTTTATTTCATAAATAAAACATGAACCATTGTGATTAAGATTATGATGTTAGTGGCTTGATAAATGTATGAGGTTCGGAGTTAGCCCATATGTGATGTCACATGCAAAGATTTCGACATGCTCCTTCATCATTTAGTTGATATCATGTACTTTTGTTTATGGATGCCTATCATGGTGAAATGAGGTGGAAATGAAGTAGTTTAAATGAGTTTGTATAAATGGTTAGAGAGACGCCTGGGCCGCTAATCTAAGCCATGCATCATTCATGGTGGAAATTTACTTACATGCTATGGTGAACCGTCTGTGATACACCTTATAATAAAAAGCTATTCCAATGGTAAATAAAAAGGGTGTTGAGGTTGTTCATCTTGTTTGTTTGTCTTGTCATTTTGATATGGGCTTGTTCCATATCCGGGGACAAGAGATACCCCAGTTAACGCTCTTGATGATACTATTATTACTTACAATAATATGTAACTTGAACTTGCTTTGTTTCCCAATTTGAGTATCTCATGGTGTAGGTACTTGTATTCAAGGGGCATGAGACATCCAACCTTTACTTTGTCAAGCACACTACTCATATTTGCTTTCACATTAAACTTTAATCATTCAAGATGCTATGATAGGGGTAATGAGAGCTTGATACCAAGGAGTCCACATTGCAATCATTAACTTAAGTAGAAGAGTTTGGAAGTTGGATGAAACTTATGCATGCTTTACCTCTACTCATATATATATATATATATATATATATATATCTTTTCCAAAGTATCCACCTTTTATATTCAGATTTTCATCTACACTCTATGACCAATGTAGGATATTCTTACTTATCATTATGCATACATGTGGTCCATATTACTTTCTTTCATGTTACACTTTGTGAACTATCATTGAACATCCTTGCTTTGAATACTTGATATCACTTCATAAACTATCTTGCATATTGCTACTCCTTTGAAGAATGAATCATTTGACTCTATGTAGCAATAATAATCATCTTTGATATCCATTGATAGTATTAAACTGCAAAGTCCATGTTAGTTTTATCACCTTCATACTCGAGGACGAGTATAGGTTAAGCTTGGGGATGTTGATGCATGTAAAATGCAGAACTTTGCACTATTTTACTTATATTCCAATCATATTTGCATCATATAAGGGTTATATCAATGTTTTATAATGATTTTGGGAATATTTGGTATGTTTCCTATTTTTTTGGAATTAACCCTGCACAGTCAGAAAACATCTTTTTAGTGTTTTGGACTTTCTGGGAGCTTCGGGACTCCAGAAAGGGCAAGGTCAGAGAGCACGGTTCAAAATTTTCGAGACGAACGCAATGGGCTGAAAATGAAGACCGAATCCCAACCAGCTGGGAGATGGAGGGCCCCATGCGGCCCCTGTACCTGGCCGCGTGGGACCACCTCTTTTGGGCCTCGAGGCTCCGCTGCCGTCGATCTTTGCTCCACCAACCTAGTCCTGACCTAAAACCGACTATAAAAATAGTCCCCCGACATTCTCTGGAAGGAGGGCCGCCAAAACATAGAAACACCGAAAAAGAGATCTGGAGCTGCAGATTGGAGGGGGGAAACTCCGGCGGGGCGTTGCCGGGGTGGTCTCCACCTTCTCCAACGACTTCTCCACCGTCTCCATGATGAAGGGGGAGTAGTCCAATCTCTGGACTATGGGTTTGTGGTGGTAACTTATGTATCTCTCCTCTCTTTGAGCTTCACTAATTAGTATCGTATGAGCTGCTGAACATGATTACGGTCATCTATGTAATTCTTATGGTGGATATTGTGGTATGAGATGATTTGTTATGCATTTACTGTTGTGTTGGAAATTTTATGACTTGTCATACTTTGATAGAATATTGTTCTTTAAGAAGTATGATGTATGTGGGTACGGGATGGCCGATGTGACACGGCATAGGTATTGAGTGACACAGTACCGCCCAACATCCTTTTTCTGGGGGTAAAAAGAAAGAGTATGATGTGGGAGTGAGAGCAACCACGCTAGCCTTACGAGTGTGACCTAGCAACACAAATGAGTATTTCTTTCAACTATGTGTTTTAGGACATATAGCCATCATAAAAGCTACCATTAAAACATGACAATTGTGTGTAGTTTATCTATAACATGATAATCACCGTAGATGAGAGAGAGAGGATGAAAGCATGAACCCATGTCCATTATTCCTATAAGAGAAAACATTTGTCTTGTCCTCTTGCATTGAAGAGGATTGAGACACTTTTACATTCTTGTTTTGTTACATTAAACTTTCATCCGTCAAATCAACCACCTTGTTCTTTAAATTTGTTTAGTGCATAATCAACTAAAACTTGTGACACTTTAGTTGCAGGGAATAGATAACTTTTCCTTCTTGCTCCTGCGGATCGATACCTTACTTCCACATTGAGAGGTGCTACAGTGATTCCCTGCTCTTGGGGTAATCAGTTGCGCGTACGGTAAATTAAAAATTTCACGTATTGCTACGCAACCTTCCCAAGATCTACTATCGAGATACATGCGAATACGAAGATCCAAAGATCTAGTTTAGTATACGTTACCAACACCGTAGATTGCGGAAGAACGTGTTGATGACGTAGTCGATGTAGCCGATCGCGGTCTCTCTCAACCAAGCCTGGTAGAGAGATTCCGACGCCTTCTTCTCCTTCGCTTCCGCACCTTGATTCAACAGCTGAAGGGTCCAACGTCTATGACGAGAAACCCCACTGAGAGCTTCCACACGTACACTGGAAAGGTTCAGCACAGCTTCGCCGTCCAAGTTTGAAGTCTGCTGGTGTATATGAAGTTGGAGATATCAACACATGAGAAGGAGAGAGAGAGATTAGATCTAGTTTAATCGGATGGGTCGCCTCTAATTAGCGGTCCATCTAATCCAACTAGAAGAGATCTAAACTTGAGAGCTGACGCGAGTCAATCATGTGTCTAAATTATGTCTCCACAACTAGAGGGGGTGGAGTTTATAAAGGAGCCCAAGAGGTAGGGAGACTTGGAAAAGGGGAAACCTTTCCTAGTCCAACTCAACTTGGACAAGGGGAAAGTTTCCCCTTGCCCAAATCGGCATGGCAGGGGAGTTGGAGTGGAACTCCAACTCCTCCCCTCCCCTCTCCCTTCCTAGCTCGGTCGGCGGGTGGGGCCCACCTGGGCCGCACCGACCTAGGCAGGTGGGGCCCACCTAGGCCGGCCGCCCTGCCCTGCGCCGCGCCTGGCGGGGGGGGCGCCTGCCCAGCCACCGCCTTGGCCGGCCGCCGCCACGTGGGCCTGCCCTGGCGGCACTGACCTAGCGGGTGGGGGCCGCCTGGCCGGCCGCCACTTGGCCGCCGTCGTCGCCCCCTCGCCCAGCAATGGGCCTTCGGCCCACTAGGGTTCGGCCGGGGTTTCCCCGATGGCACCTCGGCCCACCACCACTTGGTGGTGTGGCTTTAATATATTTCCTGTAATTATTTATCAATTAAATAAATCAATATTTAATTAACATATAATTAAATAATACTTTGTCTAATTAATTCTTATTTTAATATTTCCTTTTACAGAATATTCACCGAATTAATTACCTATCATATGAAACTCCTTTCATATGATCCGGGACACCCAGTGTCCGCCGACAAAATACTCCGGACAAATATTTCCTCTCTTATAAACCCTCCGGAATAAATCCGACTGTGATAGTAACTTCTATCACAAACTTTCTCTCTTGACAAGGTATGTCTATCACGCAAGAACCATGCCGGTGATACTATCTCCATGTTCCAGACCAACCATATAACACAACTAACCAATCCTAGTTTAAGTGTGTCCACCCTACAGGTTCGATAACAGGTAGCTATAATTGGTTGGGTATCAACCAATCACCGGCCAGTGACAGTTCCAAGGACGTCCTGTGTAGCTGCTATCGTTATGCGAATAACTCTACTGTTGAACCTGTTGATTATCATATATCAATCCCATTACTCACGATACTGAACTTCACCCGAGATATAGATCCGTGCATGATACCATGAATCAATCAAGGATTGATTCACATCATCTTTGTCTATCTCGTTATCGGTAAGTTCCCTTTACTCGTTGCCGTATTATGATATCCCACACGGTGCAACTTCACCGTGCATTGTCCGCGGAACATATTGGATACCGTTATAATACCGAGTGGGCCCTGGACGCATCTCTCTTAACCTAGAGGAGTAATTTCCCATCTCAGAACATTAGGATACACACACGCCTTCGAAGCCACCCAGCAACTGCCTTTATGGTCATCCTGTTACGGCCGTGACGGTTGACAGCACCAAAGCAACTCCTTCAGTATGCATGACCCCAATAACCGCATGGTTACAAGGACATGTTATACAACAACCTTTCTGGGATAAAGCTAAGGACAAAAGGACTATTTAACGGAATCTCTTAGCATACCAACACTTGAGTGACCCAGCCATATTATTATCCAATAATATGCCATCCTTGATGCTGACATAAACTCTATGTCCATGACTAGGAAAAGCCGCATCATCTAGCATTCAAGAATTAGTTCGTAAAAGAACTAGGGTACATTTTACGTATTCACATTCTCTACACGTGAAGGTGAGATTTTCCCTAAATCACGCATTTAGAAATCACTGCAGTTATAGCATAGAGAATACGAATCAATAATGTATGAATCAGATATACATATGTATAAATACATTGTCACATGTATAAATACATTGCCTTTTGGGCATATATCCAACAGTCTCCCACTTGCACAACTGGCAATGTTTAGTTTGCATAAGTTCAACATCTAGACAGATGTTCGGTGTTTCTCATGCTTACCCTTTTGTGGTTGACATTTGTCTGTTTAGTCCCAAATGGTGACTATGTGAACTTTGTTTTTCTTATGTAAAAAGATATACATCTTTTCATACATAACCTCAATTGATCATATGATCACTTGTAGCTACTGGTCATTCTAGGTGAAACCCTGGAACCTTTACTAAGAATACAATTTCATTGTTTTACAAATTAGTTGTTTTCTTCATTTTTTAGATAAAGTTGTTTTCTTCATAAAGAACCACACCTAGTTCAACCCTTCATCATGGAAGTTTTACGCTCCCACTCTCTTTGCTACTTGTTGTAGATTTCGTAATATAGACTCAATGTTTTACATAAACATACCCAACATTTGTGATGTACAAAATTTAGAAAATTCTGTCATCTAATCCTTGTCTTAACCTTTATACTTATCTCATAAGATTTTCCAATGCAACTCTTACATTATGAGTATTTCTCATTTTTGAAGTAACTTCTTCAAAATACACCTTATGGAAAATCCTCATCTTAATTGGAGTCAATTGAACTTTCAGCAAATTCAACTTGTCAACAATCAAGTTTGACTACTTTGTTTTGATCTTAAAATTTCACATCATAAGAAATTCCTTTATGATCAAGACTTCTAATCAATTGATCATGCTCACCATCGTATGAAACAGCCATGGTTCTTGCACATGAATTTCCTTAATCTTTATGAGAATTTTCATTCTCTTGTATTTTGAATAATATTCAAAACATCCTCAATGAAATTTCTGCAACATTATATCTCATCAATATACGGCAACTTCCATATATGATGTGACGATTATGTTCCAAATATGCATGTTATTAATTTCCTTTAATAACACTACATATTGTATCAAAACAAAACAATCTATAATATTACATTATTCGAACTTGAATAATATAACTAAACTCCCACTGATTTAAATGAAACTATGACTTTCCTTTATTTCCTTGAAACTTAAAACAAAACTTTGTTTCTTGTTTCCTCCTCTTTAATATCATTTATTTGTCCTAGACAAATATATTCCTTTTATGACTTGATTTATATTCAATTAACAAAGACCCTCGAGCTGTACTTAGTACACATCCTCGATCCATCTTTCCTTTTGAAAGGAATATGTCTTTGTTAATATCTCATACAAACTTTCTATCATAAAACTTTCCTTTGATCAACACAACTTTGCGATCATCTTTTCATCCAACAAAAAGATCCTTATAGAGTTTATCATAACTCAACAATAATGATATTAATATGTATATGACTTCTAAGTCATAATCTATTGGGGTCTTATTTCAGCACATACCTTTCTTTATTTTGTTTTGGCAATTAAGTTTCCTAGAAACTCAAATGCTAACTTTCCTGGTTAAGTGAATTTATCTTGATAAGACGTCATGCATTAAATGCATAGACTCTCGGTATTAGTTTAAAAGACTTGTCAATTGGAATTGCTTCCGCCTGCACAACATCTGATAACTATTTCCGAAGATTCAAATAATCTCTTCAAGATTTCACTATCCTCCCACTAGAATTCTTTAGAAAAATAAATTCCTCAAGAATCACATTTATCTTAGTGGCAAAGCATTGTCACTTATGTGGTGGTTATAAAAGGATTTCCAATTAACTTATTGGAACAACCTACAAAATAAATCTCTGTTTATCTTCCTCCTTTAGGATCAAGTTTCAATCTTTCATAAAACTTTAAGGTCCCAAATTCTTTGTGTCTCTTTATGTTTATCTTTCAAAACTATGACACAACTCATAAGACAAATATTCCTAAGTCTTCTTTATTTTAGATTCGAACTTCTATTCAGAATTTCCAAGTATCTAAAATTATCATGTCCCTTTATGTCTATCTTTCAAGACCATGACATGAAATCTTTTAAAGACTATACTTTGTGCTAAAACTAAAACAATGCAATAAATACTATAATTGGATTTCTAGGAATTATTCTGCAAGTAACAATATCTTAGTAATTATTTAATCAAGCTTGATCAAATACATGAATCAAAATAAATTTCCATTCATCATATTACTAAGATAATATTTCTAAAACATAATTGTGTAGTTCCAAGATATCAAATAAAATATTGACTATCTCAAAATTCATCATTGATTAACTTCACTATGTGCAATATCTCAAAATCCTTCCATCATATTATATGATCTATTTGAGACAATAGTGCCACACGAAGGTGGTATCAACATCTTCACCATATATGTTAGAACAAATGATATTTCCATAATTCAAGAGATTTGTAACTTGATCATCCACGAAGGGATCGATCCAAAATATTCTTTGATAAACGAGAGATAAAATCTCACAAAATCACAAGAGTACTTTCATCGCCATAAATGCGATCCTATTACAAAATAACTTTGGTTAAACCCTCAAATCTCTTAAACTAAAACTTAAAAGTAAATTGGAGATGCCTTCATCTTGTGGATGAAACTTCATGCGCCGAGCTTGACGCACATCACCACCTTTACTCCTCGGTCATCTTACTTGCTGTATCTCCTATATCATTGAATAATAAATTAGCAATCGATATTTCCAGAGTTACTAATAAGATTGACAGATATCATTTAGGTATAATTCTTATACCTTTCTTGCCCTTAGAAGGTTTCTTCTTTAGAGCCAGGAATTTCTTACAGTTCCTTTTCTAGTGTCCCTTCCCTTCACAGAAGAAGCACTCGGATTCCTCTTGAGCTGGAGTAGCAGTCTTTTCTGATGTCTTAGCATGCTTAGACTTCTTTGTTATCTTCTTCTTGAACTTTGTGGTTTGGGCAACCATCAATACTTGATTGGTCTCCCTCTTCACGCTAGGTTCAGCAGTTTTCAGCATTGCAAGTAGCTCATTTGGTGTCTTCTCCAACCCATTCATTTTGTAGTTCATGATGAAACCGTTGTAAGACGGGGGGAGGGAAGCCAACACCAAATCTATACTTAGCTCGGCCGGAATTGGAAATCCCAGCGCCTCAAGCCTGTACCATAACCAAACATCTTGATTACATGCTCGCTCACAGAGCCTCCTTCTGCCATGTGACATGACCACAGTGCTTTCGTTATTTCATAACGCTCAGTCTTAGCCTGAGTCTGGTACATGGCCTTGAGTGCGACAATCATGTCATAAGCTAAAGTTTGGTCAAACTTCTTCTGCAACTCAGGGTCCATACATGTCAACATGAGACACTGAACCAATATGGCAGTATAACTCTTCAAGGTGTACTCCTCGAATTCAGCTGGTGGCGCCTCCACCGCCGGCATGGGTGGTAGATGCCCATCTAGAACATACTCACTCTTCGCGTTCCTAAGAACAATCCTTAGGGCGCGAATCCAATCAGCATAATTGCTCCCATTTGCAGTCAGGGGTTTCTTCTCAATCAGTGCTCCAAGGTTAAACGTGGGTGCTATCTTAGCCATTGATCGACAACAATTAAGTTCACTTAGACATGTTCATAATTATTATCTGGCACTAAATTTAAATCTAAATGTAAAGTGCTCCCACTAAAATTGATATTCCTCAAGATCAACTTAGTGTATTACGAAATCCACAATCCTCGGTAGTGTGAATCATGGATACATGTCTTCCACTACGACGAAGGGGTAGGTCAACAGACCAATCACTTCCTACCATGATTTCCGTTTCATCTTTCGATGTAGTGCTCCGAACTCATAACTAGTTATGCCTGGACGTCAAGACAACCAATCGATTTTGCTGCTAGGACCGTCCGTGCCCACCTCCCGAACCCTTGGTACACATTACTCCTGGATATAGGTCGTACGGCAACAAGCATCCGGTTTGATGGTGCTACGATTGGATGAGCACGAACTCCTTGGTATTTTCAATTTTAGCTTTAAGTAATTAAACTTTGTAAGCTACTGAGGAATCTCCCTAATAATCGACCTGCCTAGTAAACGAGAAACATGTTTGAAAATCAAGAGTATTGATGATGCGAGTGTTCCTTATATTCAGCGTAGGACTTTACCTGTTTGTTTGCTCGCTGGTAGACAGTCATTTTTTCAAGAAGGGTTCCATCTTCAGTATCTCTGTTCAACTGTTATACCATCCCACATAAAATATTTATTCCAATCAAATAAATATTACAACATAACATGATTATTCCCATGATTAATTGAGACATAATAATAATGCTACACATTCATTTCTTGGGTATGAAAAATTGAACCAGATAACGAGCTAAGTATGTGTGTCATTGACAAAATAAATAGGTACTGAACAGAGGAATTTGCATTGAACTTACAATAGCGTCCAAAGTGATGGAAGCATTGTATGTACGGAACACTTTTGCTGTAAGGCCGGGCATTAAGCTCTTTAGATGAGCATTTAGTCTATGTGTATCAAGACTATCAAAGACTTCATGTCCCTTATTTTGGCCTGCAAAACCAGTACGCAAAAAATATGGCAGTGAGTATCTAGGGCAGGAAGATATGGACAGCTGGAAAAAGAGCGTTGAGAGATACCAGCACAGAATTCCTTAATCGCCTCGTATACAGGTACTTCAACCTCAACAGTGTTCAAGTATCTTATAGAATCTTTACCTAGGAAGTCAAACTGAAAAGGCAATCAAACATCAGTTAACATCCAAATTGGTTTTCATAGTAAGTAACCATCATCATCAAGAATATAGATTGAAGATCAAGACCTGCAGCCTGTTTGGAGGAAGACATGTAACATTTTCAACCTTCAACGTACAACAACCAACAGTATCAGCCTCATCGTCATCCTGAAAAGATTGAAGTAGCAAGATGATATACATCAATAAAACTCGAATCTAAATGGACACATAAAAATATATAGTGGAGTGCCAACAAAATTGAATATCATTCCATAACTATACGTCTAGTAGGATATACCTTTTCATTGCCTGCCCTCAAGGCTAGCTTATCGATAAGGTAAGTCGCCACTGCAGCTTGTTTCTTCGCCACACTGTTGCTCCTGAAATCCTTGGTGTAATTTACACGTATATTGTCTATGTGATCCTGCCATGGATGATAGAGAGACGATTGTACATGTATATTGTACATGACAACACAAAACCTCCATGAATAACAAAACAAACTTCCTCACCTTCAATTTTCGGGCCTTCTCATATTTCTCCTTGTCACTTTGTCCCTTTAATGAGCTGCTTGCCGCAAGGAAAACATATTTTGTTTCTTTTTTATTTATCGGATCATGCCAAAAGGCCAACCATGTAACAGTGTTGTCATGTTTAACTTCTTTCCAGCTGCAGACACACATGACCATCAAGAGCGCATACATGCTAGAAGCCCTTAACAAATAAGTTTAGCATACCGAACTTTAATTTTAGGGTACGCTACCTTTCTCCAGGTATAGGACACACTGGGACTGGAGCCCCTTCTCCGATGTTTATTGTAATATCACTTGGTTGGATGCGTCGCTTCAGTTTACCCATCTAAAACAATGTGGTAGATCCTTAAACTGAAGGGCATGATTTGAAACAAAAAATGCATATATGTGATTAAATGTTTTCTTATCTGCACCTTTGGATGCTCTCCACGCCCCCTGAATAAGCCAGGTGGTTCTACTCTGAAGTTGCCAACCTGAAATAGGCAAATGATTACCACTACTGCTATACATGCATGTACAAGAATGTGAACAACGATGCAGGTCTTAACTTCTACTAATGGAATCGTTTATCATGGTAACATGCCATTTTCTCAACTGGTGCAAAAATCTTAATTTAGCTGGAGAAGAGGTTTTATCACCCGGCTTTAACTCAGTAAAGCACCTCTGGCAAAGTCAGGTAGAAGCGTAACTAGGTTCAAGACTAGTTGCATGTGTGAAAAACTCCCAAAGGAAAAGAATGTATTTTAGGGTTTATGAAGGACTATGTTATATGAGAAAGAAATCAGTAAAGAAAAGTACCTTCTCTTTAACACCGTCTAAGTAAGCCCACATAAACTTATCCTCTTGTTTCAGTTTCTCTTCACCCAATGCTTTCTTCTCCTGCGAAGAAAGAATAATAAAGATTAAATACTTCAGATGATGTATGCAGGGTAAACCTGCTTTCTCCAACCTACTCAAGTTTGGATGCGATCAAATCTAAGTCACATAAAAAAGCTACTTTGAGAGTTTTTTTAGAGATCACAACAATATATACGGACTACTAGTCCATTCTGCAGAATAAGCAAGACATGCAAAGCTTTTGCATAAATTTTTTACCTCTGGGGTTATCTGTTTTTTCTTCTCCTTCTCTTGGAGATGCCACTCGTAGATCGGTGTGAAATCACAAAACTCGAACTTCTTGACAATATGGGTTTCACCAAGAATTTTCTGCCAGTCGGCGAAAAAGTTATTGGTAAACGTTTCCTTGGACGCATACTCTGTGTCTTTCATCACAGCAAACATGGTTGCGACCTGCAACATAATGAATTATCTCAGGAGCAAAAAGATGGAAGCATGATCTTGATATCCGGAGCAAGTACAACATTCTCATTGGTACGAAACGTAAATTGTACAACAAATCCATGAACAGCGAAGATACATATATATTACCTCCTCCTGTTCTGGAGTCAGGTCAACAGGTTGCCCATTGTAAAGCAATTTGATACCATGAGGCTTATAGGGAGGTGGGAAAAGAACACCACTGTGCACCAAAGTAGACCACTTCTTCCGATCGCCATCTGAACACTTTGCCTTCTTAGGAGCTGAGGTTGTTTGGTTGTTGCTGCTATCAAATGGCCTTTTGATTGGATTCTTAGGAGCACTTGCATTATTATTTTTGTTATTGGTGGTGGTGGTTGTGTTGTGTAGGATCGGTTTGTCAGCCTTGGAACTCGAAACACCCACAGATGCACCCGGGCTAACACTCGAAAACCGGGCAGCCAACGTCTTCTTATCTTCTGAACCATCGTCACAGACATTACCTCCATTTTTCAGGGCAGCCTTGTCAGACAACCTTGTGGCCAGCGGTTTATCATCTTCTGAATCGACACGGTCATCACCTGCTAGCTTGGCAACTCCTTTATTGATCTTCTTCAGTTTCATTTCTATGGCCTTCTTCCTCAATGCAAGTGGTTCGTTATCGTCCGAATCACTATCCAGTTCTACATGAGGTCTTCTCAGTTCACTCTTCTTATTATCCACCCTAGTGTTGTTGCTCTCTTGACAATGTGGTGGAGAACTGTTAGACCCCGAAGCGTGAGGACTTGCACAGGTGTTTCCTGACGACGAGCCTTGCTGCTTTGAAGGTACAGATGCTAGCTTGGCAACTCCTTTATTGATGTTCTTCAGTTTCATTTTTATGGCCTTCATCCTCAATGCAATTGGTTTGTCATCTTCTGAATCACTATCCACTTCTACATGAGGTCTTCTCAGTTCACTCTTCTTATTATCCACCCTAGTGTTGTTACTCTCTTGACAATGTGGTGGAGAACTGCTAGACCCCGATGGACGAGGATTTGCGCAGGTGTTTCCTGATGAGGAGCCTTGCTGCTTTGAAGGTACAGAGATATCTGACGACCTCTTGAAGGATATCGGACCGTCATCGTCGTCACTGTCAATTATGCAGACGACTGCAGACATTGTTTCTTCCTAGCGGTATCTTTTTCGAAAGAAAAACGTCAAGTCGGAGATTAACCTGCAAGCAAGCACAATTCAACACGAATGTAAAGCATCAAACGCAACGGACTCACCAGCCCAAGATCGACGGAAATTGACCAAACCGCCTGCCTTTGACGCGGCCGGCGAGGCACCGCAGGACAGGCCGGCGAGGCGCGTGGACGCTCCGGTCCGGCGAGGCGGTCGCTGGTTCAGAGGCGTGGCTAGGGTTTATATCCTGATCATCCCCACGATCGCTCGCTCTCCCTCGTGGTTTTTCCTTCACAGATACAGCGGGAGATTGACGTCCGTTTTATCATGATTTTTCCAGTCTAATATTTGGAAACCCGCAGGTTAATTTGTCCCTTTTAAAACTTCAAAAAAAAAAATTGTGCCCTTTTCCTTTCCTTTTTTTTCGACATGCCCCTTTTCCTTTCCTGGTTTCAGGTTCCAATTTTCGAGCCCTGTTGCCTATTGGATGGATGTGCATCAGGTTGCAAGCAAGTTGTTCGCTACAGGATTAGCGGGACAGTGGGAATATATGCGAGACTCTCGCGTCTAGCCGCCGCAAACAGCTAAAAAATAGAGCGGGACGTTGTATCAGTCAGCATCAGCCCGCTTCAGGCTTCAGCCCGCAAGTGGCAACAAAACACACGAGTTCACAGTATAGTTCTCTCTTTTTTTTTGCGAAAACACAGTATAGTTCTCAACCAGCTGACGGCAGTACAGTTTTGCACCAAACTCAGCGTACCGAGACAACTCGCGTTTCTGAACCAAACAGCACAACTTAAAGCAGTACAGTACCCCTATACCAAATTCACTGCTTACAATTTACATAATGTACACATTATAATTACGAGATTTTCAACTTGGAGGAGCACATTGGTTCGGGATGGTTCTATCTGTCGCTGCTCCAAGTTGAGCTTCAGGGGCGCAATGTACGTTGATGTTGGTGCGTCTAAGATGATGCCTTTCTCGGGACAGTCTGAGTCCCACTACCCACTCGCCAATCTCGGGCACTCAAGGGAGGTTGGTGCGTCGTCGAGGGAAGTTCAGATGAAGGGATGGTCTTTGGAGGTGTCCGGCAATGGTCGAGACGCGGCTTTGTTGTTTCGTTTGGGGCGAGGCCCTCTTTGCCTCGTGTTTGTAGTGTGTGGTTGCTAGTCTCCGTATTAGTGTTGTATGCGGAAAGGCATTGTATCGGCTGTCGGTATCTCCTTCTATGAATCAGACACATCTAGCTTGGATGTATCCTTAAAAAAAAATTATGAGATTTTTATAAAGAGAACATAATGTTAAAAATTTAGCATTGGGTTCGTAATTTAAAGAAGTTTTCAATTGTTACTGCCGTAGGCGCAAATTAATCTACCGAGAAAACAAGCAATCCGCAACATGATGATGACACCGAGATTTGGTAACGCGGTTCGGCGAACTCGCCTACATCTGTGGGGCATGACTACGGGCGCTCCTCCCCATTGATACCACAACCTGGCTGCCCTAGGCGCCGGCACAAGCCGCCGGCTCCCCTGCGTGCCTGTTGCTATCAAGTCGTCATCATGCTGTGGATTGCTTATTTTCTCGGTAGATTAATTTGCGCCTATGACAATAACAATTGGTATCAGAGCGAGGTTGGAGGTCGCAGATTGTTGATCTAGAGATGATATCGCGGAAGGAGAGATCGGGTTGTTTCATGGTGGTCGCGTGATCTAGAGCAACAGCGAGAGCGAAGTGTTCAGGAGATCTAAGTTGATGGAAGCCAGCGGAAACAAGGAGATCGTGAATCAAGTCGGCGAGATCGGAAAGTAATCAGATCGGATCGTATTTGGATTTAACTCGGCGACAGGCACATCAACGCGTGCGGCAAGCGCAGGCTAGTAGCACGTACGACCAGCTACGACCAGCAGGAGCCACGTACACAGGCTCGATACTTGGATCGAACAAGAGAGGAGAACGTGAGGCTCCGGTGCAGGTTAGCCGAGTTGCAGTGGGGAGGAGCGCTCGTAGTCATGCCCTGCAGATGTAGATGAGTTCGCCGAACTGCGTTACCAAATCTTGGTGTCGTCATCATGCTCTGGATTGCTTGTTTTCTCGGTATATTAATTTGCGCCTACGACAGTAACATCAATGATATAATTTTTGTGGCACATGAATTAACTTTTTTGGACCAAAATAATGCTCCATTTTTTCTTAAATTACGTGTGAGCATGTTAAGCTGAAAACGGAGGGAGTACCAGATTTAATTCGAATAAATTTAATTGTGACAACATGGCAGTAGAGCGATGGGGAGTGAGGAGAAGGGTTTGTTGACTACAACGAAACTTGAGGAAGCCGTCAAAGAGGGAGGGGGTCGAATGTGCGGCGTCCTTGTCTAGAACAAGGCATGGCGACACGACGGTGCGGGGCACGGTGGCGCTCCTCTACCAGAAACACTTCATCTCCCCTTGTGGTGTTTTTACTTCGGATGTCAGCGTAGTTGTACTTCGGGATTTTTTATATTTTATAGGAATTTTGTACTTCAGATTTCTGTGTAATTGTATTTCAGGGTTTTTTGTATTTCGAAAATTTATATTTTTCTGTTTCTTTTCTTCACGTGAACAATATTCCCGTGCTTTGTACTGTGTACTTCAAAAATATTAAAATAGAATTTTCTTTAGCGAAACCTGGCAGGAGCAAAAAAAAATAAAAAATATTAAGAAAGTAAAAAAAAACAATCACGTGTGTTTTAGCAATTTAGCATGCCTTCTACAGAAGAGCTTCACATGCTGCCTTGACTTGTGTCCTGCACTCAGCACTCTGCACTCCTGCTTCGCCGAGACGCCGATCGAGTAGCATAGCTGCTAGTACTTGCTAGCTGCGTCATGAGCCTCCTGCTGCGGCCTCTGCCCCTGTGATGAGAATGGCAACTGCTTTTTATGTGTGGTGCGATTGATCGGGTCAGCACATTTTTTATACGCTCCGGCACGGCATCGTCTGTGTGCTGCTCACTGCTCAGTACTTCAATCCATCTATCACTCCATGGACCCAAGCCAAGCCAGTCCACTCCTCTACACCATTGCATTGCAGGTAGCAGCCAAACCGGCGAGTCATGGCGATGTTCAAGGCGGTGGCGACGGAGGAGCTCAAGCTGGTGTGCGTCTTCTTCCTGGTTGGGCACTTCTACCGCTTTCCCCGGGTCAACCCGGCCGCCAGCGCTTGCGAGAGCGACCTCTTCGTGCGCGTCGCCGTCGCCCAGTACTTCCTCTTCTGCACCGCCTTCCCCGCCTTCATGGTCCTCCTCGTGGTCAGGCTCAGGGTCAACGCCGCCGAGGCCGGCTCCCTCGCCTCCGTCGCTGCCGGGTGGGAGAGGGCGGCGCTGCGCGGTAAGCTCCTCTCTGCCACGGCCTCCTTCCTCGCCATCGTGGCGTTCGAGGACGGGTACCGCTACCGCCGCGGATGCGCCGACGGCCCGCTCTCCCGCTCCCCGATGGCGATGGTCCTGATGGTGTTCATGGCGCTCCTGCACGGCTTCTTCGCGTGGGTGGCCGTGTGCAAGGACTAGGCCATCCATGGTGCGTGTGCGTCCGTAGCTAGCCAACTGGCGGCGTCGTGGTAGTGTGGTGGTGATCGTTCGTAGTATTTTGGTTCAGGGTTTAGGGAGCGTGTTAACTATTAGTGTTCAAATTAGAGTCAACTCGATGTAACTTCAGCAAGTGTGTGCCGTGTGCGTGCGTCGACAGAGGAAGAAGCACTGTATTTGTGTCCTCCTCTATGTGGTTGTGGTCTAAGAAACAACTAGACATCTTAGCGCGGCAATGCCGCGCCCGTTAGGCGAAATTCAAATTTGGTGAAACAATATTTTGAAAATTGAAATAAAGTGGTAAATAAGCAATTATTATTTTGTACCTTCAAAATGTTTTAGAAAATGTGCTTGAATATTTGTACTAAATTTCAAATAGGATTAAAATATAGGACGTAAAACATTTTTTACGAAAATGAAATAAAATGGCAGATAAACAGTTATACAATATTGTTAATTTGTATTTGTGAAATAATTTTTTTTTCCGGAAAATGTGCTTGAATATTTGAAATGATTTGTATGATTATTATTATTTTTTTGTTTGTTTGCAATCTTGCTTGAATTTTTGTGAATGGTTGGTTCAAAAGGTAAAAAAGAAAAAATGTTTAAAAAAAAAAGGAATTTGGAATAGCTATTTCTTAATATTTGTGTTTGTGCTATTTTTTTGTAGATTATTTAATTCAAATATTATTCTATGTATTTTACAAATTTCAAATGGGATTTAATATATAAGATGTAAAATGTTATTTTAAAAAATTTGAAATGAAGTGGCAAATAAGCAATTTTTTCAATAGTTTAAATTTGTATTTTTAAGATTTTTTTTTTGGAAAATGTATTTGAATACTTTATATATAGTTAGTATTTGTACTGATATGTGTGTTTGTTACAAATTTTAAAAATTATGTGTATGTTTATTCTAAAGGATAAAAAAGAAAAAAATGGAAAGGAATTGTCAAAGGTAGAAAGGAAAAATAGATAAAAAGAAAAAATGAAAAAAAAAGAGAGGGCTGCCGCAGGCTGCAGCCCAGCAGCCGGCCCACGGCCCAGCCCACCCCGCGGTGACGTCAGCGGCGACGTCACCCGTGGGCGGCGCTCCCGCGGCGGCGATGCGCACGCCGGCGGGAAATCCCGGCGAGCTGGGCGGCGCGAGCAGGCGCCCTCGACGCGCGCGGGCGCGGGCAACTCGGGAGGGGTGGCGCCGCCGCTCCTAGGTCGCCGGAGCGGCGCCGGTGGTGCGCGGAGCTGGCTGCGGTGCCGGAGCTCGCCGCGGACGATCCCGGCGCGGAGGCGGCGTCCCGGCGGCCGATCTTCGGCGAGGAAGCAGAGGGAGCGACGGCGCTGCTCCCTGTGCACCTGGATTTGACCGGGGAGGCGTGCACCGGCGGCGGCGCGCGACGGCGGCGACGGCGCGGTCGCGGGAGGAAGAGAGGAAGAGGAGGGGGCCGTGGTCTGTGGTAGTTTTGCAAAAAAGTCCCTGATTGTTTTTAAAATTTTGTATGGGTTCCTGTCTGCGGGAATAGTGGACTGTGGGTTCGATTTCACGTAAAGTGAGGGTTTTTTTTGTAAAGCCGACACGGGCGCGTTCTGCGGGCCGTCCGATCGGGGACGGGCGGTGGTACTGTAGCTACTGTTCCAGCTACAGTGCCCGCGGCCGTCTCCTGGCCGTTGGATCGCTGATCGGACGGCGCGGAGGTGGCCTGCTACTGCTACTTCGGGCTACTGTAGCGCTACAGTGGCCGATCTTCTTCACGCTTTTATATATAGTTAGTATGCTTTGTGTCCTGCTTGCTTCTGCTTCGCTGCATCTGTGCGTTTCCACTCGTTGCTCAAATTCAGCATTGCTCAGTTAACTGTGATTATATTTTCTGTTTTGGGCGAATTAATGGTGACAAGGGAAATCTGTAGGAGATGACATGGTGGTGAAGCCAAAATTGTGGATTTAACTGATGGGATGTGCGGACAGTACAAGCAGTGTTGCACCATGTGTATTAGTTCAATAATAATAATAATAATAAAGACATTAAAGCATCTCCACTGGCGTCGGCCTCTCCATTGGCCCAATCTCACGGTGGGTTGCCACGGTGGGTTGACAAGAGAGAGAGAACTTGCACGAAGGCAAACTTGTGTGTCAAACCCTAGGGGCTTGGGGCCCCCTTTGGGCCGGCCGGCCAAGGAAGGGAGGGAGGAGTCCCTCCCCTTCCCCAACTCGGATTGGGGGAAGGAGTAGAACTCCTCCCTCCAAACCTACCAAACCCCACAAGGAAGGGGGGAAGGAGACCCTCCCCCACCCCAACTCGGATTGGGTGGAGGAGTTGGACTCCTCCCTCCCCCCCCCCCCAACCGCCTCATCCCTAGAAGCAAGGGGGTGGAGACCTCCCCCACCCCAACTCGGATTGGAGGGGGACTCCCCCCTCCCACCGCCTCTTGCCGCCGCCATCCCCCCATGGGCCACGTGGCCCATTAGGGTTTCGGCCATGGGGGGAACTTCCCCTCTATGGCGTCTTGTCCCACCACGACCTTGGTGGGACTAATAATATTATTCCCTTTATTAATTAAATAAATAATTAATTGTTTCGTCTAATTAATTCCTAAATGAATATTTCCTTTTACAGAAAATTCCCGGAATTAATTACTTATCATATAACTCATATTTATATGAACCGGGATACCTAGTATCCGCCGACAAAACATCGGAACAATATTTCCTTCTTTATAAGCACTCGGATTAAATCCGCTGATGATAGAAACCATTCCTATCATCCCGGGACATTAGATGTCCGCATTCTCTCTAACTTATAATTCACCGGAACAAGTCCAGTGACATCGGAGCTACTCCGACACAATCTCATTCCCACTAAAACTACATCTTTACTCTCAATCAAAGATTGACCTACAGCTTAAGCGTGTGACCCGAAAGGTTCAGCAATCACAAAGTATTTTTGGGAGCTTACCAAACAATAACCAGCAGTGGGTTAGGCATTCGTACTGGCACCCTTGTGTTGTGAATGAACAACAGAACCTGTGCGTTAACCATTACGCTTAATCCCCTTACGTACACGATACCAATGATATCTCGAGATTGAGACAATGTGCTCTAGTGTGATCAAACCCTTTGATCATAACACATATTATTCTCGTACCAATATCATTCTCTTTTCTCATTCCGTATATATGTTGTCCGTGATAAATCACGCTTGTGTCTGGCCAGACGATTGGGTGACAACAAAATACTTGAGATGGCCTAGAGGATGTATCTCTCCATCGTCTGGAGGAGTAAGTGCCATTCTTGAACGATCTCTGTTCCAATACATATTCTAGTTCAAGCCCAAAAGCCACCTATCATAGTCCCATGTTACTGCAAGACGTTTGATGGAAATCAAAGCTCGAATGTCGAATAAGCGGTCACAAGATATTCTCATAGCATAGGGATCTAGCTAATGATAACTAAATAGATGATCAATCGCTATTTCATCGTCGACGATTTGTCTCATAGCAAGATCATACGGTGGGTCGGTTCAGTGCGATTATCATTCCGATAATCCACTCCTATAGTTGAATGACTTATACAAAGTCCATGATCAGGAAAACATGATCATCGAGCAACAAGATAGGCTAGTCTTAGAGACAAGACCAGGAACTCTTTTTCCGTTCATATCTCTACACGTGTATCGGAGGTTTTCCTCTTGCATACGTTGTATTTGCTATACAAGTACCCAATACAGTTGTAGCATAAAGATACAAACATTAATAATAAACATGGAGATAAATAATAAACTTAATTATTATTGTCTCTAGGGCATATCTCCAACAGTCTCCCACTTGCACTAGAAACAATAATGATTCTAGTTAGCATGATGACATGACACCAAATGGAACTAAGGTGCCACTCACGCTTTCGCATGCGGATCTGAAACTGTGTCCGCACTTTGATCCAACCAAAGTTCATAAACTTTATTATCACCTCACATGCCAAACTTGACTATGTAAGTCGGATATTTAGGAATTGGATATGGGCCTTTCCGGTTCCGTAGTAGCATTAATAATACCCGGTTGATATTATCATACCATCTTTATAGAAACCTCACCTGAGTAATGACTCATCCAATAACTTGCTTATCATGACGTCTCACATCAATGACGCAACTATCCTCGATAGATAACTATCTTTGTTGTAGAATCCACTCATAAGATACATGTGTTTTGATAAAATCAAAACACTTAGTATTTATCATTTAAAAACATTTATCAGAATAAATTTGATTTCATAATTCCACCACAAATATGTATACGAGTAACTTCTCTATACACACTATTTGAAGCTTTACAAAATCCACCTTGTTGGTCTTTCCTTTTGTAATCTCACCATCAGGTTCTTTTACCAAACCTTTATATGATCAATTACAATCTTAATTAACTGCTCTTATGAGAATATCCTTATTAAGAATTTCTCATTAATGCCGGTGGCAAAACTTTATAAAAGTTTAGCACTTTGGAAACTTTCCGGCTTTATGTACTATATATAGCAATGTCATAAGCAAAATCACATTAAATATGATTTGATCTTATTCCTCTCTATTCGCTCATCCAGGACTACGAAGGTCAAGGTATCTTGCAAATATCACGCTATGAATTCTTGATCAAATTTCTTTGACTCAAGACACAATTCGAAATTACCTTTCAGAATTGCACTTTAGTACATTCATACTCATGTTTATTAAATTCTATCTTAGAGACAAAACTTTAATAAGACATTTTCTGACCTTTTATTTAAACTCTTTAAATCACGAGATTTATATATTTTTAATTCGGCCTAGCCTCATTCAACAAATATAATATCAGCTCCCACTGTCTTTTAAGTCCCTTCGATTTATATAATGAAAAGAATAAATTCTTACTCATTAATACGACTGACTTCAAACATTCATAATATAATTATCTAGATTATTTTCATAATCCAAACTAATTATCCTTAGCAATTATTGCTACTTTAGTTCAATAACAGCATCAAGCAATTGATATGAAAAGTATTGCAACTTCTCACTATCAGTTATTCGTCCTTGATAAAACAATTTTATTCAAGACTAGCTCTATGAATATTAGATATTCATATATGTCCTTTCTTTATGAAATATTCATGCACATGATTTTACATCACATCCAAACAACTCTCAAGATTGGATCTTAGAGTCTCATGAATTTTTCTTGAACTCCTTTTATGACAAATGCCGTCATTAATGAATGTTCATTATTCTGCTTGTAATTGTTTTGCTTATATCATGTTCCTGGACATTTAAATGATTTTAATCACCTAGTGATTTAATCATCAAATTCCTCACATGATTTTTAATACTTAATTCGAATCATGTATGCCTTACATGTATTCCTGGACAAAGTAATGATATGGAAACATTTGCATGTTTTCCCTTCTCATTCTAACACTTGCCCAAAGACTCTCAGCCTTAATTTAGTATTATGATTTCCACTCTCTCTTCATGAGAAGACACTTTTCTCCAATTCTAAAGTCAACAAGCATTTAGAATTATGTGTGGAAAACACTTGCCAAAATAACAATTTTGGACTTTTGCAAAACACCTTTTCAATTCGAACTTAAAACTTTAAATCCTTAATTGAAAAATATGGAACTTACTATCAAAATAACTCTAAGTTAAATTGATATATCCCGAATACAAACAAAATAATCTATTTACTTTAGTGGGTAATTTGGAATTCTAATTTCACAACACATTAAGCAAGACTTTGTAACATTTCCTTTTAATCTTTATCTTGCAAAAGATTTTATTACCATGATGATTTCGAGTTACCAAAATCCATCACAAGTAATTTTGACTAAGAAATAATTTTCCTTTCAAAAATGTTACAATATTTTATTAAGTCCTTTCTTTTAACTTTAATCAAATTCCTTTGATTCCTTTATTTTGATTCTCACACTCTCCCACTGAATTATATGAAACATTGAAACTTCAATAATTTCATTAACTCTATTTCATTAATATGCAACTTCATATTAATTCCTCAATAGAATTGAATTAATGGGTAGATTCCACTCCTTTATGTAAATCTCGAAATTTACTAGTGCCTAGCACTTTGCCAAATTCGAGTCTACTAAATGCCTAGCATTTTGTGGATTTCGATTTTCATCAAATGCCTAGCACTTTATGAATTTCGAATTTCTCCAAGTGTATGACACTTTGTGATTTTAGTTTTATCCATTTAATTTAGAGATAACTTTAAGAGTCTCAAAGAGAACCAACGAAAAGTATAACTCCAAATTAAAGATTAAACTAACTTTATTATTACTCAAAACTTTAAGCAATAACTTGAATCAAAACAATAAAGACTTAACAAACAAATAATTAATGACATAACACAATAAAGAAGATATAAACTTTGAATTTCCAAACTTGGAATTCCCACATACTTTATAATTCGAACAATGACTTGTTCCAGAATATAAAATATTCATTACATAATGATCGAACTGAAAATAACTCTTATTTAAAGTTCTAGTGTAAATCTTCTCTATTGACTTGGATTGAAGACATAGTGGTGATCATGGCGCATTAAGTGCCTTTCTTTCCCCACTTCCTCCAATTCTTCCTAAATCTCTTGTCTCTTTCCCTTTTCACATTGCGATCATGCAACATGAAAAATTTCAGTATTCACATACCAAAATATATTCGAGTCGAGATTATGTCAATAACTTGTGTATAACTCGTATACCTCTTGTGGACTTGCCACTGGTCTTGCAAGAAGGATGTGTCATCAGATGATGCACATAGATATCCAACTCAGCTGATAAGAGCATTTTGAAGACTTCCTTGACTATCTTCTCTACTCCCATCAATTCATAACACGCCACAAGCGTAGTACAATTATGGTAGTATCTTGGAAGTGTGTCAACAACTTGATTTCCTGGAATTGGTTGCCCAATATCCTCAAGCTCCTGAGTATTTTGCAGAACTTAACCTTGTGCTCCCTCATCAAGCTTTCGCTTGATAGTTTGCAAGATCTAAGTTTCCATTGAGTTTGTCGTTTAGCAAGACATAACTGGACATGAACCGAGCTTTCAAAACTTCCATAAGACGGAAGGGGCGATAGTATGGATAACTCTCGCTAAGCTTGGGACACATCCTGTCTAGCATAACCATACTCACTTCATACTCATGTTTCTCCATAGGAGAATATTCTTCTTCTACTTCTGGAACAGTTGTATCCAGAATATGCTCTAATCGCGTCTACTGAGATTTTCTCTCAGCCCGTGAAGCCAATCCGTAAAGATCACGCTTCCCACAGTTAACTTTCCTAACAAGTCTTCTTCATAAATCTTTTCAACGGGATCCATTTCTACAACAAAACAAGTTTATTTAGACTTCTAGTTTATTACTAATTTTAATGCACTACTTTAATTCAATCAAACATGAATCTAAGATATGCTCCCACTAAGTCCAATAATCCTCTGATTGGCACTAAGTGATTCAGGACCCGATTGCCCTACGAAGCAAGCATGGATACATGTCATGTCCGTCGGCCAACGGTAAGCACTATGCTAGTTGCAGCAGCTACAACTCTGTTCGTCTTTCGACGGATGTGTTCCGAACTCATTGTTATGCTTGGACGTCAAGACAACCAACCGACACTGGCTGCTGGAACGGTTCGCGCCCGCCTCCCGAACCCTTGGTACACATTACTCCTGGATACAGGTCGCACGCAACAAGCATCCGGTTTGACGGTGCCACGGTTGGTAAGAACACGATCTCCTTGATTTTGTATGAGGATTCACCCTAATAAACGACTACTGCGCAATCAAGGTGCAAACAACAAAGGATAAACATCACAGGCAATTAATAATAATTCATGTGCTTTGGTATAGCCTTTGTTATTCTCGGAAGTCCTTGGCTCGTCCTTGAGGATCACCATCTTCATTGTTCCCGGTCACGGCAAAATTCCCGAAGGAAAATTACCATATCCGAAAACTCGCCAAGTACACGTCGCCGACGCAATGCCGGCGCCTCCTCCCGGTCTCCACGATGAACTCTTCTTCGCTTGATTGTCGATGACGAACTCGATCAATTGTTTTGGCTCCCACCATCATGTTAAGACACCGTAACAAAATAGCTATACCAAAACACATGCACTCAATCCTGCAAAACCAAGTTAGACGTATCTAACGCTTTGTTTGCAAGTTTTACGTGGCTTGTAGGCTCTACGGAATTACCGTCACTACCTACGTATTGAAGCACGTTTAGGCTAGTTGCTAGATTAACATTGCGGGGTGATTGAGATCCCAACATTACGAAAACGTTGCAGAACCCCAATCTAAACGATCACATGTGCGTGTGACCCCCGTGAGGCGTCCAACCCTCAGGCCCAGTCCGTATATACATCAACGTCCAACTAAGGGTATAGACCCGAAGCTACTGAAGCACATCGTTGGCGCCAACAAGCATACTAGGAGCAGCCGGAAGGTCCGCGGATAGCCAGAAGTTCGTAAAGATCTTGCCAATACTGCCATGGAATATGATGCACAACTTCTTGGGAAGCAACTAAAATAAACTTAATGCAAGAACCATGCAATGCTCACACCAACTGGTGCTCTAGATCAAATCATACCAACGCATAGATCGGCTCTGATACCACTATTGGGTTGCGGGGAAAACTTTAAAATTTATCCGTAACCTTACCGCCAAGATCTATTCTATGAAGGTACGTTGCACCCCATAATGCGATGATCCAGAATACTTACAAACACCTTGCGGAAGATCTTGTGTTTGTCGAAGTAGATGTCGGTGAAGCCTGATGAAGAATCTCACGTCCACGCCGGGAGGTGAGATTGTTGCCGTACGTCGTCGTTGATGTAGACCTTGATGAAGTGTTCCATTGTCCAAGGAACTCGCTTGCACGAATCCCGCTCTAGCGGTATCCACACATACACCGTGTCAACCCACCCCGTGCGTTCACGCCTAGCTTCAGCCTTGCGGCATAGTTTAGGTGGTAGATCTAATCAACTAGATTAGATCTATATGAGAAGATTAGAGACGTCTAATTCTCAACACATGAGATCTACAAGAGAGAGAGAACTTGCACGGAGGAAACTTGTGTGTCAAACCCTAGGGGCTTGGGGTTGCTTATAAAGGAGGCCAAGGGGTGGAGGTGCTTGGGGAAGGGGCCAAGCCCTTCCCCTTTGGGCCGGCCGGCCAAGGAAGGGAGGGAGGAGTCCCTCCCCTTCCCCAACTCGGATTGGGGGAGGAGTAACTCCTCCCTCCAAACCTGCCAAACCCACAAGGAAGGGGGAAGGAGACCCTCCCCCACCCCAACTCGGATTGGGTGGAGGAGTTGGACTCCTCCCCCCAAACCGCCTCATCCCTAGAAAAAGGGGGGAGGAGACCTCCCCCACCCCCAACTTGGATTGGAGGGGGACTTCCCCCTCCCACCACCTCTTGCCGCCGCCATCCCCCCATGGGCCACGTGGCCCATTAGGGTTTCGGCCATGGGGGGAACTTCCCCTTCTATGGCGTCTTGTCCCACTACGACCTTGGTGGGACTAATAATATTATTCCCTTTATTAAATAAATAAATAATTAATTGTTTCGTTTAATTAATTCCTAAATGAATATTTCCTTTTACAGAAAATTCCCAGAATTAATTACTTATCATATAACTCATATTTATATGAACCGGAATACCTAGTATCCGCCGACAAAACATCGGAACAATATTTCCTTCTTTATAAGCACTCGGATTAAATCCGCTGATGATAGAAACCATTACTATCATCCCGGGACATTAGATGTCCGCATTCTCTCTAACTTATAATTCACCGGAACAAGTCTAGTGACATCGGAGCTACTCCGACACAATCTCATTCCCACTAAAACTGCAACTTTACTCTCAATCAAAGATTGACCTACAACTTAAGCGTGTGACCCGAAAGGTTCAGCAATCACAAAGTATTGTCTGGGAGCTTACCAAACAATAACCAGCAGTGGGTTAGGCATTCGTACTGGCACCCTTGTGTTGTGAATGAACAACAGAACATGTGCGTTAACCATTACGCTTAATCCCCTTACGTACACGATACCAATGATATCTCGAGATTGAGACAATGTGCTCTAGTGTGATCAAACCCTTTGACCATAACACATATTATTATCGTACCAATATCATTCTCTTTTCTCATTCCGTATATATGTTGTCCCGTGATAAATCACGCTTGTGTCTGGCCAGATGATTGGGTGACAACATTAATACTTGAGATGGCCTAGAGGATGTATCTCTCCATCGTCTGGAGGAGTAAGTGGCATTCTTGAACGATCTCTGTTCCAATACATATTCTAGTTCAAGCCCAAAAGCCACCTATCATAGTCCCATGTTACTGCAAGACGTTTGATGGAAATCAAAGCTCGAATGTCAAATAAGCGATCACAAGATATTCTCATAGCATAGGGATCCAGCTAATGATAACTAAATAGATGATCAATCGCTATTTCATCGTCGACGATTTGTCTCATAGCAAGATCATACGGTGGGTCGGTTAGTGTGATTATCATTCCGATAATCCACTCCTATAGTTGAATGACTTATACAAAGTCCATGATCAGGAAAACATGATCATCGAGCAACAAGATAGGCTAGTCTTAGAGACAAGACCAGGAACTCTTTTTTCGTTCATATCTCTACACGTGTATCGGAGGTTTTCCTCTTGCATACGTTGTATTTTCTATACAAGTACCCAATACAATTGTAGCATAAAGATACAAACATTAATAATAAACATGGAGATAAATAATAAACTTAATTATTATTGTCTCTAGGGCATATCTCCAACAGTGCCCGTCGTCCGGCGCCCTACGCAGGTTCCGCCCGTGCCCGTCATGGCGGCAAGAAGGTCGACATCCTCCACGACGAGCCGGGAGGATGTGGTCCTCATCGCGGTTGAGTACCCGTCGCAGGTTCCGCCGACGCAGGAGGAGGAGATGATGGGGGAGTCTCCGCCGCTCCAGCGGACGCGAGATGCTTCTGGCGTCACAGCCACCGACGTCGCCCACAACCTGTTCGACGAAAGTCAAATTGACTTTACGGTATGCATCTCTATCCAAACTTCATTGTTCTGAGTCAATCTTAGGTCCGTAGTGTAATTCGTACCATGTTTAGGATGATAAGAATGAATGTATGCTGGAATTGATCCGAAATGGGGAGGATCCGACATCACAGGATCCGTCGGCAACTGCAGTTGTGGGTGAGTCCGCGCCGGTGGGGGTTGCGGCTAAGGCGAAGGCTAGGAAGGTGTACACGCCAAGAGGCTCTTCGTACACTACTTTTGAAGATGTTTTGCTTTGCCAAGCTTGGTTAGCCACAAGCATGGATGCTATATGTGGAACCGAGCAAAAGGGCACAAGGTTGTGGGAGAAGATACATGCCCACTTCCATCATCAAAAGAAATACGATTCAAGAGAGTGTCAACAAGTATTGCGGTTTCCATGTGAAAGGGCATGGCGCCCCCATGTGTGGTTTTGGTAATTAATTACAATCCCTATGGACTAATGGTTGCATCGAGTTGTACTTGTAGTGTTTGTCCATAGACCATGCTTGAACTCCATATGTTGTATTCAAGGTTATTGATGCCATGAATATATTGATATATTGAAGTTTTGGGCATCAAGATCATCGAGGTTGTGGATATATACTTGATATGATCAAGAAGAAGAGTATGTGATGACCAAGTTGTTATTCGAGGAGTCATCTGATGATTGGTCATGTGTAAGTTGAGCATATTGCAAGTATGTCTTGATGAAAAGGATTATGTGACATTCATGGTTATCTTCAAGACATCATCTATTGAAATGAGAAGAAAAGATACAAGGTTGATCAAGATTTATCAACCCACAATGCTCCAAGATGTACCAAGTGGGATAATGTATCTCTTGGTATGGTAAGAAATTATCCATATAGCTTTGTCAACTAACCCATTACATGTGTCTGACATTTCTATCTGTGGTTAGGTATCTTTATTTGGGTGTGCATCAAATGAAGATTTCATATAGCCGATGGGGATGACGTCAAGTGGTGATCGTCATCAACCTTGAGATGTGCAAGTTCAAGAGAAGTATCTCAAAGATATCATATGCTTGAAGCTTGCCACCCATTTAAAGATAATGTTCATGTGAAGATATGTCGATAAGAGGCTCTCCCATAGTGGTGTATGGGGCAGAAATATGTGGATCTTCACCAAGCAAAGCGCAATCAAGAAAGGTGGTCCACTTGAAGAGATCAAGATCGTCATCATCTAGCTCAAGTGGAATGCGCAAGGCAAAGGTATGATAGGGTCTCTATTTTACCTGTCTCATTGTTCTAGTTGGGAGACCGGGTTATAGGATAGATACCGTACTATCAAGAGGGGCTCTCGATTGAGTTTTAGCGTATCAGTTGGAGAGAGCTCATACCTTTGCATACTTGGCATATCATCTTTCTTGATCTTATTTGGCTTTTATGCATGTGAGAATTTAGAGCTTGTGTTCATCTCTATACCAAGCTCTAGTTGATCAAAAACGGATTTCATGAATATCTTGTTGTGTTTTTGATATTGGAGGTTTTACCGTTTTGTCTTTTATAAGAGAGGTCAAACTCTCCTCTTGTGGTTTCCTCCTCACATGATGGGCTATGATGTTTCTCTGCATAATCTTGTAGAGCTCTTCATTGTGATTCTAACGAGCCCAAGAACATCGAAATCGGAATTCGGATGAAAAAGATATTACAGTTTCTGTTTTGCTGTTTCTGTCAGTTTTCAGACTATCGGATAATCCGATTCAAACTGAATCGGAATATCCGACCCGAATTTCTGCTGGTCGCGAAAACAGCTATTTTGCAGCTCTCTGCTATATTTCGGATTATCCGATTCAAGTATGGGTCGGATAATCCGACCCATGCTTTTTCTTGCTAACGGGCAGATTTCTCCCCACCTATTTAAGGGGTCTTCTTCTCCAAAGAGACCCCAACTCTTGAGCTCGTTTTCCCCCACCATTGTTGACCTTTTGGAGCTTTTTTCTCTCTATTCCTCCATGATTCTTGCCTCCAATTAGAGGGAAAAGAGAGAGGAGATCTAGATCTATCATTTCACCAATCAATCTCTTCTCTAAGTGAGAGGAAGCTTTTGAATCTAGATCTTGGAGGGATTTGGTGTTCTTCCTTGTTCTTCCTCTCTTCTCCCCCCACAAGCATTAGTTGCTTTTGGTGGGATTTGAGAGTGAAGGATTTTGAGCACTTCTTGTGTTCTTGCCCGTTGCATCGGTTGCATCGGTTTGAGTTCTCCACGGTGATACGTGAAAATCGAAGTTGAGAAGTGATGACCCACAAGTATAGGGGGTGTATCGTAGTACTTTCGATAAATAAGAGTGTCGAACCCAACGAGGAGCAGAAGGTGTTGACAAGCAGTTCCGATGAAGGATTCATTGTAAATACTCACAGACAAGTTTTTAGGGTTTTGATATACAGATAAATAAAATACAAGTAAGTAAAATGCGGTAATAATAATTGCAGCGAGTGGCCCAATCCTTTCTACAGCAAAGGACAAGCCGGTTGGTTTACTTATGATGACCAAACATTCTTGAGGACACACGGGAATTTAGTCTAGTGCTTTCGCTTCATATAGTTGATTACTTCATTGTTTTGATAAGTGTTGTGTGGGTGAACCTATGCTAATGCACCGCCCTTCCTAGGACTAATACATACTTGTGATTATACCCCCTTCAAGCATCCGCAAATACAAGAAAGTAATTAAGATAAATCTAACCACAGCCTTAAACTCTGAGATCCTGCTATCCCTCATGCATCGATATACCAACGGGGTTCAGGTTGCTGTCACTCCGGCAACCCCACAATTAGCAAACGAATACACAATGCATTCCCCTAGGCCCATAAAGGTGAAGTGTCATGTAGTCGACGTTCACATGACACCACTAGAAGAATAACACCACAACTTAAATATCAAACCATTAAATATTACTCAACATAATTCACTACTAACATTTAGACTTCACCCATGTCCTCAAGAACTAAACGAACTAACAAGACATCATATGGATCATGATCAGAGGTGATATAATGATGAATAACAATCTGGACATAAACCTTAATTCAACGGTTTCACTCAATAGCATCAACCACAAGGAGTAATTAACACCGGGAAAGTTTCCCCTATGAAATACACAAGATTCAACCCTAGATGTTACAGCGGAACGGAGTGGAGCGGTGGAGATGACGGTGTCGGCGGCGGAGATGATGGTGATGATGATCCCAATGAAGTCCAGCTCGATGACGGTGACGATGGCGGGAATTTCCCCGGCAGATTTCTCCCTGCCGGAGAGCTTTTCTCTCTCTGGTGTTTTCCGCCTCGAGGAGGCGGCGTAGTCTTCCTCGATGATCCCCCAGGTCTTAGGGTTTCTGGATGATGAAGTACGCGAAGGGGCACGGCTGAGGTGGGCCTGGGCCTCCTCCCCATATGGCGGCGCGCAGCATAGGGGGCGCGCCACCGGTGGGGAGGGCCCATGGTGGCCCACCTTGGCCTCCCCTTTTGGCTCCCTCCGTCATCTGACAAAATAGAGCTTTGTATATTTTCGAATTGTTGAACTCCAGAAATATCGTATCTTGACGATGCTTTTTCCAGCAGAATCCTGACTCCGGTGAATAATCCTCCAATAATGATGAAACATGCAAAATAGGTAAAATAACATAAGTATCATCTCTAAATATGAAATATATCAATGAATAACAGTAAATTATGATATAAAATAGTGATGCAAAATGGACGTATCAACTCCCCCCAAGCTTAGACCTCGCTTGTCCCCAAGCGAAAACTGAGCTCAGTAAACAAGACCACATGTTTATGGAGTGAAGTGTCGATAAATAAAATACGGACAAGAAGCATCACATTTATTAACACACAAGCCATTTAGATAACAACTTCCTCATATAACTTAACTTGAAACAAGTAAAGGGAAATCACAAATAAAGGTGCATAAAGGAAATCATAGTTGGTGATGGCAAACTTCGTTCTTGGTCAGAGAACAATTAACAGATTGTACTTATCTTTCGATCAGAGTCTTTATATTAGAGCTTATATTGCAGAACTTGCATGCTCAACTACAACGGTCTCCTTACAATCATTGATAACTTTCAAAGTTGCATTCATTCAGATAAAAGACTTGTGCTAAACAAGGAAGGATAAAAGACATGATTGCAAGTAATAACATATAGATGATTGAATCACAACAACTCAAATGCTTGCTTGAGATAGAGGGGAATAGGTTTACTGACTCAACATGAAAGTAAAAGATAGGCCCTTCGCAGAGGGAAGCAGGGATTAAATCATGTGCTAGAGCTTTTTATGTTTTGAAATCATATAGAGTATAAAATATATGTTTGAGCTATGTATGTCGTTGTCAACGAATCGCAGTAAAGAAAACACTATCCCCTTGTCAACCAGACTTTCAAGAGCGGCTCCCATGAAGGACGTCATTTCTACCCAAGGGTAGATCATCCCTCTTCTCTTTTGTTTACACATGCATATTTATAATTGGTTTGACACTCCTCCCCACCTTTGCTTACACAAGCCATGGCTAACCGAATCCTCGGGTGCCTTCCAACAATCACATACCATGGAGGAGTGCCTATTTGATAGTTTAACATTTTGGTTTTGCTTCTGATAAATCATTGGCAAGCATGTGGAGAGAATTAAAAGGTGAAAACTTTAATTAATTCGGGGCTGGGCACCCCAATTGCCAGCTCTTTTTGCAAGTTATTAGATAAGCGGATGTATATGCCACTAGTCCAAAGGTGAAAGTCTGTCTGACAAGAGTGATAGAGAAACTCTACATAACCCTCATGAGCTAATAAACAGTGACACAAAATAAGGAGTAATAAGGTTTTGAATGTTTAAAGGTAGCACATGAAGTATTTACTTGGAGTGGCGCAAAATACCACATAATAGGTAGTTATGGTGGACACAAATGGCATGGGTTTTGGCTCAAGGTTTTGGATGCACGAGAAGTATTCCCTCTCAGTACAGGTTTCGGTTAGCAAGGCTAGGTAGCAAGCATAAGAGTTGAGGGATACAAACAAATATACATATAGTAAAAACAATCATGCAATCTTCCTTGTAAGCACAAATAATTTTAACTTGAGAATACTAAGCTCATTAGCCAACAAGAAAGAAAGATAATGAAATAATATATCTACATGCACTTCCCTCTTTTCTACTTAAGCCTCAAAGTATTGTTGCTACTGACCAATGCTAAGTTTGCCAAAACCAAATTGATTCACTAAATACTCCCAAAGTGATGCCAATACTAACAACAAGATCATTCATATGACAGAAATTGCAAACTAAAATAAGAAGTGCAGAAAGTAAATGATGAAACTTCTCATTAATATTCCATAACGGCAACTCACACCAAGGGATACATAGACAACCAACTAAAGGAGAGATACTTCCACACTGCAAACCATCCTATATGATAACTTCTCTACTCATGATATGACTTGATTAAAAGTAAAAAGGTAAAAGATAATGATGTGATACCGCGGCACTCCCCCAAGCTTGGAACAAGCCAAGGGGATGCCAATACCAATGATGAATTACTCCTTCGGTGGTGGTGAATTCTTGATAAGCTTATCAACAAGCTCCTTTAGTTCATCAATCTTGTAGGTGAGGTTGCGAATCAGCTCCGAGTTGTGCTCGATGCGGTTCATGAATTTGTCAGACGACGAGTCCCAACTCTTGGAGTTGTTTCCCCACTCCTCAGCTTCAGATTTCATCTTTCCTGCATTGTTAGAACGATCCATATTCCAACCACTAGGCAACTCTGCCTCAGGAATCCTTTCAATTTGACTCTTATGAATTAGATTGTGGAAGGGGTTATTGATGCCTGGAGAAGACGTCCTTGGAGCTAGGAAGCGACGCGGAACCTTTCCTCCGGTGCTCATCCGCGCGCCTCTCTTGAGGTTGAACGGATTTGCCACCACCCCGATGCTTGCGACGGTGGCGCGCGGGTATACGCGCGGATCTTCCTCTACTTCACCTTCATCTTCACTCTTGACTTCTTCCTTCAACTTGGGGTCTTGAGGATCATCCTCCAAAGGCTCCTTGCCCTTGTTGTTGTTGTTGGAGACCATGGTGCTTCTAAAACTGAAAACAGATCCTGGCAGAAACAGCTCGAAACAAAACACGACGAAAAGGCGATATACGGACCTCGGGGGGTCCGGGGGATTATATAGCAAAAACTTTACGACAAAAGGAAGGTACGGGAGAGAAACCGGGTCGGAGAAGGGCTCCGAGGCCTCCCCATATGGCGGCGCGGCCAGGGGTGGGCCCGCGCCACCAGGTGGGGAGGTGCCCTCGGGCACCTTTTCCTACCCGTTTCGATCTCGTAATTTTCCATATTTAATAAAAACAACAAAAATATTGTTCAGAAAGTTAAACGCGAACTTTTTCTTACCAAAACTGTTACCTACTCGAAATCAGACTCTGCAGTCCCACCAATTTGATCTTTGATGAAAGTTTCCGGAGTTACCACTCGAATAACATCAACGTCTTCATTATAAGAATCTCCAGAAATATAATGTTTGAGTCTTTGTCCATTCACCACTTGTGTAGCATTATCTTTCAGTGAAGCAATCTTTATTGCCCTGAACGATACACCTCCACAATGACATAAGGTCCTTCCCATTTTGAGAGTAATTTTCCTGCAAAAAATCTGAGACGAGACGATACAATAGAACTTTATCTCCAACATTAAACTCTCTTTTAATAATTCTTCTATCATGCCATTTCTTAACTTTCTCCTTAAAAGTCTAGCATTTTCATAAGCTTCACTTCTCCATTCATCTAAAGAACTCAATTGGAGCAACCTTTTCTTACCGGCAAGTTTAAAATCTTTATTAAGCTCTCTCACAGCCCAATAAGCTTTGTGCTCTAATTCTAAAGGCAAATGACAAGCTTTTCCATAAACCATTTTATAAGGAGACATACCCATAGGATTTTTATAAGCAGTTCTATAAGCCCACAAAGCTTCCTTCAACTTACTAGCCCAATTTTTTCTAGATTTATTAACAGTCTTTTGCAAGATAGATTTAATTTCTCTATTTGATAATTCTACTTGCCCACTAGTTTGAGGATGATAAGCTGAAGCAATTCTATGATTAATACCATATTTAGCAAGGGTCTTTCTAAAACCACCATGAATAAAATGAGAACCTCCATCAGTCATAAGATATCTAGGTACTCCAAACCTAGGGAAAATAACATCTAAAAGCATTTTTAAAGAGGTTTCACCATCAGCACTTTTTGTAGGTATGGCTTCCACCCACTTAGTAACATAATCAACAGCAACAAGTATATGAGTGTTACCTTCTGAAGAAGGGAAAGGACCCATGAAGTCGAATCCCCAACAATCAAACGGTTCAATAACAAGAGTATAATTCATAGGCATTTCATTGCGTCTAGAGATATTACCAACTCTTTGACATTCATCACAAGATAAAATAAACTTTCTTGCATCTTTAAAGAGAGTTGGCCAATAAAAACCTGATTGTAGAACCTTTTGTGCGGTTCTATCTCCGGCGTGATGTCCTCCATAAACACTACCATGACATTTTCTCAATATCTCTTGTTGTTCATATTCGGGACACATCTTCGCATAATACCATCCACTCCTTTATATAAGTGTGGGTCATCCCAAAAATAATGCCTCAAGTCATAAAAGAATTTCCTTCTTTGCTGAGCTGAAAAGGTTGGAGGCAAGTACTTGGAAACAATAAAGTTAGCATAATCAGCATACCAAGGACTATCTCGCGAGCTCACCTTTATTGCAGCCAATTGTTCATTTGGAAAACTATCATTAACAGGTATGGGATCATAAGCAATATTTTCCAATCTAGACAAATTATCAGCAACAGGGTTATCAGCACCTTTCCTATCTACAATATGTAAATCGAATTCTTGTAAAAGAAGCACCCATCTAATAAGCCTTGGCTTAGCGTCTTTCTTTTCCATAAGGTACCTAATGCAGCATGATCGGTATGAACAGTGACTTTTGAATCAACAATATAAGGTCTAAACTTGTCACATGCAAAAACTACAGCTAAGAACTCTTTTTCAGTAGTAGCATAATTTCTTTGAGCAGATCAAGAGTCTTACTAGCATAATGAATAACATTCAACTTTTTATCTACTCGCTGTCCAAGAACAGCACCTACAGCAAAATCACTAGCATCACACATAATTTCAAAAGGTAAATTCCAATCAGGTGGTTCGACTACAGGGGCAGTAGTTAAAGCCTTTTTCAAAGTTTCAAAAGCTTCCTTACAATCATCATCAAAAACAAAAGGTACATCTTTTTGAAGAAGATTAGTAAGAGGCTTCGAAATTTTAGAGAAATCTTTAATAAACCTTCTATAGAAACCAGCATGACCAAGAATACTACGAATACCTTTTACATCCCTGGGATAGGGCATTTTCTCAATTGCTTCAACTTTAGCTCTATCAACTTCAATACCTCTTTCAGAAATTTTATGTCCCAGAACAATTCCTTCATTAACCATAAAGTGGCATTTCTCCCAATTAAGAACAAGGTTAGTTTCTTCACATCTCTGCAAAACTTTATCAAGGTTTCGCAAACAATTATCAAAAGAATTCCCATAGACGGAAAAATCGTCCATGAATACCTCTACAATCTTTTCACAAAAGCCATGAAAAATAGCAGACATGCACCTTTGAAAAGTAGCAGGGCATTACATAAACCGAAAGGCATACGCCTATAAGCATAAGTTCCATAAGGACAAGTGAAAGTGGTTTTCTCTTGATCTTTAGCTCTAACAGCAATTTGTGAAAACCCAGAATAACCATCAAGAAAGCAAAAATGAGTATTCTTAGATAACCTTTCTAGCATTTGATCAATGAAAGGTAAAGGGTAATGATCTTTCTTAGTAACTTTATTAACTTTCCGAAAATCAATGCACATTCTATATCCTACAACTACTCTTTGAGGGATGAGCTCATCATTATCATTTGGTACAACAGTAATCCCTCCTTTCTTAGGAACACAATGCACAGGACTTACCCATTTACTATCAGCAATAGGATATATAATACCAGCTTCAAGAAGTTTTAATACCTCATTTCTTACCACATCCTTCATTTTAGGAATTAGACGACGTTGATGTTCAACAACAGGCTTTGCATCATCTTCCATGTTGATGGCGTGTTGGCAAATAGAGGGGAAATCCCCTTCAAGTCATCAAGAGTGTATCCAATAGCTCCTCGGTGTTTCCTCAATATTTCTTCTTCAAAACCTGAAAGCTTAGAACTAATAATAACAGGATATGTTTTCTTATCATCAATATAAGCATATTTAAGATTATCAGGTAAAGGTTTCAAATCGAAAACAGGATCTCCTTTGGTGGTGGTGTGTACCTAAATCTTCAACATAAATTATGTTTAAGAATGGTTGACGAAAGAAAATTTCGTCAAGCTCATTCCTTTCTTCCCTAAAGACTTCACTCTCGTGATCCTCCAATGTTGCTGCAAAGGATCATTAGGAGCAAGAGCAATAGATGCAAGCTGTTCAACTCTAAAATCCTCATTAGGCAATTCGGTTTCATAAGGAGTTTTGGCAAATTTAGAGAAATTAAACTCATAAGATTCACCAGCAAATTTAGTCAAAATTTTCTCTTTCTTGCAATCTATAATAGCTCCACAAGTATTTAAGAAAGGTCTACCAAAAATGATAGGACAAGTTTTACTAGCAGCAGAACCAAGTACCAGAAAGTCAGCAGGATATTTAATCTTACCACATAAAACTTCCACATCTCGAACAATACCAATAGGAGAAATAGTTTCTCTATTAGCTAGCCGAATAACCACATCAATCTCTTCAAGTTCACAAGAACCAATTTCATGCATGATTTCCCTGTAAAGCTCATAAGGAATAGCACTGGAACTTGCACCAATATCACATAAACCATAATAACAATGATCACCTATTCTAACAGAAAGCATAGGAACACTAGCCTTCCTAGATTTACTAGGATGCGAAACAATATTAGAAGCATCTTCACAGAAGATGATGTGCCCATCTTCTACACTTTCAGTTACAAGGTCCTTAATTATCGCTACAGCAGGTTCAACAGTTATTTGCTCATCAGGTTCTATAGGTTTCTTTGCACTTTTGTTAACCACACTAGTTATAACAGAATGTTCCTTCACTTTAGCAGGAAAAGGAATTTTTTCAATATAAGCTTCAGGAAGAATGTGATCAACAGTTTTAACTTCAATACTTCTACCTATAGGCAAATCAGTTTTATCTTTATAAGGTTCATGATACTTATTAAAACTCTTCTTAGGCAATTCGAAATGAGAGGCAAAAGCTTTATAAAAATTTGCAACAACTTGAGAGTCAAGACCATAAGCAGCACTCATATTTCGAAATTTATCAGTATCCATAAAAGTTTTAATGCATTCATAATCATATTTTATACCTGACTCTCTACCTTTGTCGTTCTCCCATCCTTCAGTGTTCTCCTGAATCCGATCAAGAAGGTCCCATTTAAACTCTTCTTTGTTACGCGTGAATGATCCAGAACAAGCAGTATCTAGCAAGGTTTTATCTTGAAAAGAGAGTCTTGCATAGAAATTATCAATAATGACATTACCAGGAAGCTCATGAATGGGGCATTTGAGCATTAATGACTTCAATCTCCCCCACGCTTGGGCAATACTCTCTCCATCATGAGGCCAGAAGTTATATATGCGGTTTCGGTCTTTGTGAATTTCACTTGGAGGATAGAATTTAGAATAAAATAGAGGCATAATTTCCTTCCAATCAAGAGAACGCCCATTCTTCAGCAGTTTATACCAATGTGCCGCTTTACCAGACAGCGACAAAGAGAATAGTTTCTTCTTAACTTCATCCATAGAAATACCTGCACACTTGAACAACTCGCATAATTCATGTAAAAACAGTAAATGATCTCCAGGATGGACAGTTCCATCCCTTCATAGCGGTTATTCGTAACACGTTCAATAATTTCATAGGTATTTTATATGGAATTACCTGCTCACCTGGCGCCTCATCCACTACCTTAGCAGTAGTAGTAGATTTTCCAAATAGGAATTCAAGAGAAGACCTCTCCATAATGAAATATAGCAGCATGCAGAAATAAAAACAACACGTACCTTAGCATTAGTAGTAGATTTTCCAAATAGGAATTCAAGAGAAGACCTCTCCATAATGAAATATAGCAGCATGCAGAAATAAAAACAACACGTACAGTAAGAGTTTTCCTTACCAATTCCACTTACCAATAGCGATTCACTCCCCGGCAACGGCGCCAGAAAATAGTCTTGATGACCCACAAGTATAGGGGGTGTATCGTAGTACTTTTGATAAATAAGAGTGTCGAACCCAACGAGAGCAGAAGGTGTTGACAAGCAGTTTCGATGAAGGATTCACTGTAAATGCTCACAGACAAGTTTTTAGGGGTTTTTGATATACCAGATAAATAAAATACAAGTAAGTAAAATGCGGTAATAATAATTGCAGCGAGTGGCCCAATCCTTTCTACAGCAAAGGACAAGCCGTTTGGTTTACTTATGATGACCAAACGTTCTTGAGGACACACGGGAATTTAGTCTAGTGCTTTCGCTTCATATAATTGATTAATCTTCATTGTTTTGATAAGTGTTGTGTGGGTGAACCTATGCTAATGCACCGCCCTTCCTAGGACTAATACATACTTGTGATTATACCCCCTGCAAGCATCCGCAAATACAAGAAAGTAATTAAGATAAATCTAACCACAGCCTTAAACTCTGAGATCCTGCTATCCCTCATGCATCGATATACCAACGGGGGCTCAGGTTGTTGTCACTCCGGCAACCGCACAATTAGCAAACGAATACACAATGCATTCCCCTAGGCCCATAAAGGTGAAGTGTCATGTAGTCGACGTTCACATGACACCACTAGAAGAATAACACCACAACTTAAATATCAAACCATTAAATATTACTCAACATAATTCACTACTAACATTTAGACTTCACCCATGTCCTCAAGAACTAAACGAACTACTCACAAGACATCATATGGATCATGATCAGAGGTGATATAATGATGAATAACAATCTGGACATAAACCTTAATTCAATGGTTTCACTCAATAGCATCAACCACAGGGAGTAATTAACACCGGGAAATTTTCCCCTATGAAATACACAAGATTCAACCCTAGATGTTACAGCAGTTCGGAGTGGAGCGGTGGAGATGACGGTGTCGGCGGTGGAGATGATGGTGATGATGATACCAATGAAGTCCAACTCGATGACGGTGATGATGGCGACGATTTCCCCCCTCCGGGAGGGAATTTCCCTGGCAGATTTCTCCCTGCCGGAGAGCTTTTCTCTCTCAGGTGTTTTCCGCCTCGAGGAGGCGGCGCAGTCTTTCCTCGATGATCCCCCGGGTCTTAGGGTTTCTGGATGATGAAGTACGCGAAGGGGCAACGGCTGAGGTGGGACTGGTCCTCCTCCCCATATGGCGGCGCGGCAGCATAGGGGGCCGCGCCACCAGGTGGGGAGGGCCCATGGTGGCCCTCCTTGGCCTCCCCTTTTGCCTTCCTCCGTCATCTGACAAAATAGCAGCTTCTGTATATTTTCCTCGAATTGTTGAACTCCAGAAATATCGTATCTTGACGATGCTTTTTCCAGCAGAATACTGACTCCGGTGAATAATCCTCCAATAATGATGAAACATGCAAAATAGGTAAAATAACATAAGTATCATCTCTAAATATGAAATATATTAATGAATAACAGTAAATTACGATATAAAATAGTAATGCAAAATGGATGTATCAAGAAGCTTGTTACTCTTGGGTACTTGGGGTGCCCTAGAGCTTGTCCTCTCGGGTACTTGGAGTGCCCTAGACGGTCCTAGTTGATCTCGGAGTTTTGGTGGCTCGCGGGATTGTTGGGAGCCTCCAATTAAGTTGTGGAGACGCGGCCCAACCTTGTGATTCTTGTGGCTTTGGGTGCCACGGGAATTCGGTGAGAACAGGATTGATAGAATACTCATATCAACAAGTTGCAACTTATTTTCCGGAAGCTCATCTGGAAGGAACTCCGAGGTTAAGCGTGCTTGGCCCGGAGCACTCCCAAGGATGGGTGACCGACCGGGAAGTACTTCCCGGGTGCGCACGAGTAAGGACAAAGTGCGCAGAAAAGATCGGTGTTGATCTGTGGGGCCAGTCTAGAGATCCTAGAGAGCTGCCAGGGGTGACAGGCCCGGCCCAGGGTAGGCCGGGGTGTTACATTTGGTATCAGAGCCGACCCTCGCGGCAACACGGGCGTGTGCGGGTCAGGGGCACGGACATGTGGAGCATGTGCCGGCACTGGGCGCACAGACGTGTACCAAGAGGGGAAGTTCCTGGACTAGGGGCTAACCGACGAGGGCGTCAGTCTTCTAAGGGGGGAAGGATGTGAGATCCTGGCTCAGGGCTTAACAGGATTGATAGAATACTCATATCAACAAGTTGCAACTTATTTTCCGGAAGCTCATCTGGAAGGAACTCCGAGGTTAAGCGTGCTTGGCCCGGAGCACTCCCAAGGATGGGTGACCGACCGGGAAGTACTTCCCGGGTGCGCACGAGTGAGGACAAAGTGAGCAGAAAAGACCAGTGTTGATCTGTGGGGCCAGTCTAGAGTTTCTAGAGAGCTGCCAGGGGTGACAGGCCCGGCCCGGGGTAGGCCGGGGTGTTACAGTGTGCCTCATCCTTGTACGGGTTCGGTGACCACCTTTAAGTGTCCCATAGTGGTTCGTGGCACTCCGCATTGGTGGAGGCACGAAGGAGATTACGGTGTGCCATTTGACGGCTATTATGTGATCACTTTGTGACTCCGCACCGCTCCAACAGAGACGTAGCTTCCATTGGGAAGTGAACTTCGGGATAAATCATCGTCTCCAAGTGCCTCGGTATTTCTATACTCGAGCTTCTTACTTATGATATTTAGTTTGTGATAGCCATCGAGCTTGAAGTAATATATATGCTATCACATATTTGTTTATATTGTTTAGTATAAGTTGTTGGTGCACATAGGTAAACCTAGCTTGTTTAGGTTTCGTGCTTGATAAATTAAACGCTAGTTTTATTCCGCATTTATTCAAGCCTAAACCATAAAGAATTTTAATCGCCTATTCACCCCCCCCCTCTAGGCGACATCCGTGTCCTTTCATCTAGTATCAGAGCGGGTTCTCTCATTATTAGGCTTCACCGCCTAGAGAGTAAAGATGTTGTCTAGCGGACTAGTGCACAATGCTTCTTTTATTCGGGTCATGGACCCATACATAGAGCGAATTCTAGATAGGGGTTATTCTCCTCCAAGGAATCCCAAAAGATTATCTTTATTGGATAAGAATAATTCCTATCTAGATGCTCAAGCTTATAATGTGATTTTCAATGCTTTGAGCGATGTAGTTATTATGTCGGTCTCTCCTTTTCGGAATGCTCATGAGCTTTGGACCAAGCTTCAAGATAAATATGATGTGTCCAAGAATTGTGGAGATGATTGTTGTCCCTCCACTTCCGGCCGTGATGAGTTCTCAACTTCTTTTACTTCACCTACATGTGGCAAGCCACAAAGTAATGCAATGGTGAGTAGTGATAGATATTACAATAATGATAGTGAGCTTATTATTGATGATACTTCACATCTATCTTATTGCAATGATTTATCTTTGGACTTAAACGCATCTAGCACCAAAAATGATATACATACTTGTGTTAATAGTCCTTGCATATCATGTACAAATTGCTTGATTAATCCTTGTGATGATATGATCTCTATACCTTGTTGTCATGATAAAAATGCTTCTATCTCCTCTAGTATTTTGGCTAACAATGTAGAGGAAACCGAACACTCCATGAAACAAGATATGGATTTAAATGGTGACTCAAGTAATTCTTCATCGTCATCATCATGTACTCACTTTTGCCTTATGGCTAAAGCTTCCGAGGTATCTCCTACTTTGGATCCCAATATGTCTCATGATGATATTGATGAGAAAAATGAACAAAATGATAATGATGCTTCCATACTCGAGAAGGGTAAAATGGTTATTCATTCTCTTTCAGAGAATAAAAATGCTCGTGCTAACTTCTTAGAAATCATGTCTACACTTGTTGAGCGCAAACTTACCATTGAGGAGTTGGAAGCTCGCATTGATGAAAGCCTTAACCGTGAATACAAGTATGCGGATGAGATCGCCGATCTCAAGGAAGCTCTTGAAGAAGAACAATCCACCAAGGAGACTCTTGAGGAAACTTTTGCTCTTGAACTTTCTAGAGTAACGGAATCCCATGATAGATCTCTTAAAGTGGCAAATGACTTCAAATTATCAAATGGTAAGCTTATAGATGCACATGCCAAACTCCTTGAGGATTTTGAGCACCTAGATAATGGCTCTAGGGTCATTAAGGGTGAGCTCATCAAACTCACCGAGTCTCATGTGCAACTTAAAGCTTCTCACTCTAAAGAGCTTGCCAAGTTACTTTCTCCTATTGTCATAAATAATGATGCTTGTGCCACTAACTCTATCTCTTGTGAAGCATCCATATTGACGAAGAATGTTGAGCTAAGGGCTCAACTTGCATTGCTTTCTAGCAATTATTGGAAATTGGAAGAAAGACATGAAAAGCTTTCGATCTCTCATGAGGATCTTTTAGTCTCCAATGATAAGCTAAAGTAGTCTCCAATGATAAGCTAAAGTTAGCTTATGAGGCTATTATTACAAAGGTGAAATCTTGTGAGCCTCATGTGGACAATGGCACAACTTCTACTCAACATGCTTTATTGCCATGTGCTAGTCCTTGTAATTCATCCACTCATAACATTGCTACATCTTGTGATGAATTACTTTCCTTGCCTTTTTGTTCTAACAATGAAGCTTCTACTTCCTCTAATGTTTTTGTTGATACTAACCATATAGAAGAATTAAAAGAGCTCAAGGCACAAGTCACTTCTTTGAAGAGAGACTTGGAAAAGCGTCATGATGGGAAGCCCACACTTGACAACATGTTGAGTGTGCAAAGACGTCCCAATGACAAGAGTGGACTTGGATTCAACTCCAATAGTAAGAACAAGTCCAAGTGTAACAAGAAAAGGAAGGGCCAAGAACAAGTCAAGAATTCGGCCAAGATCACTTGCTTCAAGTGCAAAGTTGAAGGGCACCATGTTAGATCTTGCCCTATGAAGAAGAAATCTCTTAGCAAGAAGGAACAAGGGAAGAGGCCTCAAGTTCAAACTCAAGTTCATCAAGATGAAGAACGGTCCCTTCCCAAGAAGAACCATGGCATGCCTCCTCATGATGAAGCTTCAACTAAGAAGAAAGGAGGAAGCAAATGTTGCTACATATGTCGTGAGAAGGGTCATTTTGCCTCTTCATGCACTAGTGGTAACTTATCCAATCCCAAAATAATTGATAATGTTTATTCTCTTAGGAAGGATAAGGTTGGCAATGTGTTTGCCAAATATGTTGGTACTCAAAGTGGTGTCAAGAAAAGGACCATTTGGGTTGCCAAGCCTATTGTGACTAACCTCTTAGGACCCAACTTGGTTGGGGACCAACAACTTAAAACTTGATCAATAGGTGTTGGTGGAGGGCATTGGAGACTTGGCTACATCATGAAGAATTAAGGAATCTTCACATTTATATTTTCTCAAGCCAAGTCATTTGGATTATGCTCTATCTCAAATCCAATGATCCTCCTTGCGGTAACTTGTATTTAAATCACATATACATTGAAAGTTACTTGCATCCTTGCATGTGTTTGGTTTTGTACCTTGCTAATGTTTGCATGTGTTGTGCTCTCTACTTACTTTTCTTGAGTAATCAAGTATATGTATGTTGGTTTGCACACCATGTGAGTTTGTGTTGAGCCATTTGTATCAACTTGTTTATATCTTAATTGGCTCTTTTTGGGAGATTTTTGGACTATCCCATTTTGGGGGAGTGATATGCTTGCGCACTTCACAATCCTAAAAATGTGTATACATGAGTTCTACCACTTAGAGTTGATATATCAATCTTATCTAGTTTCTATGTGGTATGTCATACTCATGAGAAATTCAAATTCTATAATGTCCATTAATTATCTCTAGTTGGTTTTTATTTGCCTCTTGTGGAGAATAAATGGATTATCACATTATGGGGGAGTAATATGCTATGTGCATATTACAACCTAGTCAATGTGAACATGTGAGGTTTTGCCACCTAGAATTGATATTGTTAATTATCTTGTTTCTATGCGGCATGTTTCTCAAACAAGTTCCCATTTGCTTAAATGTTTTTACTTACTCACACTTTAGATCTTGTTTGTGATGAATGTTCTTGGTAAGGTTTTCCTCTAATATGTTCTCATATATCTCTTTGGGAAACTAATTGCTTCAAAGCACTCTTTGCATAATCGCGTGAATATTTGAAGCTATCAAGGACATTTATCTACATAAGTATCGCGCTTAAATCTTATCCTTCACCATGTGCTTATTGGTTGTGAAGATGATCTTGAATAGCAATCTAATACACCACTAAGAAATTTCTACATATACTCCTTTTCCATGACAATTGATAGTCATAATTGTGGTGAAACTTGTAGATCATCTTTATATTGGCTCTTGACTTTATTGCCTTATTTCTTGCCAAAATTAATGTGTTTTATCTCCCGTTGTCTTCCTTGCCTCTTGTGGATAATTTTACTTTACTCAAACTTTCCTAGTGTTTTATTTGGTGTAGGAGAGGCATTGATCCCATCATTGTGCACCTTGCATTCAAAGGCTTATAGATAATGTACTATTCTTGGGTGAACTATCCTATATTGAATACAAACTTATATTTTCTTTAGTATTGGATCTTATTGCTTTTACTTGATACTAGTTGACATGTATGTGCAACGCACGTCTTCACAATTAAAGGGGCAATTTACAAGTACGAAGCCATATTTGGATCGAGAAAGAAGAAAAACAGAATACGTGAAAGTGTGCCTTTGTCATCCCTGTATATGGTACGACATCAATTTTTAGATTCAAATGTGAGTTCAGTGATACTACATTACCAGTCAAGTCAATAGTACTTCAGAATGTGTTACTAAACACACATTGGATTCTACACGAAACCTGCAGAATAAGCCATTTTAATCACTATGCTGGAACAAATTCACACAAATTACAGTCATGACCACCGGGGGACTTCTGCAGGTTTGCTAGAAAGTTCAGTCGACATATCACCATATGTTTGGAACTGTATTTAAAAAAATTACAGTTTGTGTGCACGTAATGTGGAGGTAGCAGTGCCTGGCCATCTGCAGCTCTAGAAGATACACACATCCTAAATTGATAATAACACATCCTAAATTGATGTATATATCACATATAATGGCAAATAATCATTATCGCTAATCACGCATCACACTTTAATACTTCAAAGATGCAATCAGAGGTTATTCATTTCACAAGTTCCCATCAAATTAGCTGATTCCTATCATCACGTGAAAAAAATCGAATTGAGAGGAGACATGCGGGGGCAGCTTTGCCTTGAGATGCATCGGAGGTGGCTGGGAGAGATTGCCACCTGGAGCAGCTGCAACCAAGCTTAGCGATGACCAGGAAAAGCAGTTGTGGCCGGGCCGGGACAGCAGCAGCAAGCCAGCAATCGAGCACAGCCCGGAAGCCCGGAATCGAACGCCCTCGGCGCTGTCGTTCATCCCTGCCTGGGCCGGCCAGGAGCAGGAGGCCAGGGCGTCCTGGAGCAGGAACCGAGCAAGGTCGAGTCAGCAGCCAAGCATGGACGGTAGCAGCTGCCGCCGTTCGTACCCGCGGCCATCACCGCCGCCCAGCGGCCGCTCGTGCTCTGTCCTGGATGCAGAGTTGATGGGCCAAAATCGCTGGTGCTCAATGTGTAGATGAGGTAACCCGCCTAAATTTCTCGCAGGCCAATTGTTTCCGCTAGGTGCAGGCCACGGCGCTGGCACGGACGTATCCACGGCTCGCCCGATGTGCACCTCGGCTAGGGGCAGTGGCGTGTGGGCATAGCTTGTTAGCTACCGGAGCTGGATCGGGGCCAAATTGACCCCCACCGTGATCCTCTGCAGCTGCTGCGGCCAGTATGTGACGGCAGGGTGCGGGGGAGCGCAGAGAGCTAGTGAGCGACGGTAGAGAGATTGGGCCAGCGACATATCGCCGGGCGTCGGGCGACCTGGTCCTGGCGGCTCCGTGGGTCTGCGCGGGCGAGGACGGCTGATTCCAGCCGCGGCGAGCACGCACGAGTTGGATCTATTAACAATGGCAACTCCTGTAATTACCACAAAGTTGAAATAAAACGAACCGATACGATGGCATTAGCAGTATTATGTGATTTGGTGGGAGGATAAAACGGGCAAAAGTGGATTTATGTTGAGTTGTCAAACATTGGAGCGATCTGAACCGTTGGCCAAATATTGAAAGGCTCAGATTCAATGTATCAACACAAGTTTGCTCTTTTAATAGTAGTATAGATATGACTAGTGTTTGAATAGATATGTGGAGAGCGATGATTCCATATGTGTGCATTGTGTATTCAAATACAAGATCATAAATAATACACTTTTGTTGGGAGAGCTATCATGTATCATTTTAAACACTATTTATATTCTATTTGTATTTGATCCTTTCCTTTTTTTTTTATCCCAATGACATGTCTCATGGAAGACAAACCTTTTCGTCTTGGTACTTTGTGCCTTTATAAAAAGTGTAGAGGGTGTGGTTTATTTGTTGGAACCCCACCCTTTCTTTTTGAGAGTTTGTCCCAATTGGCATCCCTCTTTGGGAGTGAGTTATATCATTCGTTGATTAAACATCTCTCTCTTTTGGTATCTCCTTTGGAAATTTGTATCTTTGTCCAATTGGTATCTTTTCAATCATGTGGTGGTTTGGTTTAGTTTCAATTGGCTTCTCTAAATCAATTTTTGATTTGGATCTTTGATATAATTTGGACAATCTTTGATTGCTTGATATTTGTCCAAATTGTATCTCATTTTGGTTATTAAAGTTAATAGGCATGCATATCTACTACATGTCTATTTTATGTCATGCTTTCTTTCTTTGTGCCAATATATAGGTGGAACTCCATGGAATTCTAAATTTGTTAAGATGTGCATGAAATCCAATTTCATATCTATATGCACATATTTTTTAGGAGTTACTTCCATGTATTGTAGTTTGACTAACTACTTGGACCCAATTAGTTTGGGAACAATTTTACTTGAATATGTTTTAGGTACATGGAGATGCATTGGATGCTTGTCTCATTTACAATGAAAGTATCTTCACCACATGCTTATTGGAGCCAAGCTAGGATGGTTGATAAATTCTTATCTAATACATCAACCCCATGTCATCTTGGTAACAAGTATCCACCCTCATGCATACTTTTATAGCACTCAACCTTGTATAGGTTTCATCATGGCATGAAAAGTATTTATTTGCTTTTGTTGTGGCTATTGCAAATTCAATGTAGATCTTATGGTACTTGTTGCTTTCCTCAACGCATCCCAACTATCTCCTTTCCCTTAGTGATATTTGTGGTGCTTGTGTTGAGGTTGTATTTGAAGTTCATTATTATACAATATGAGAATATTGAGCTATGGGCTATGATCCTAAACAAACATCATATGTGTATATGTTATGACTTCCCTTTGGATATCGTGTTTCTTTTCCTTAGTAACTAATTTTATGTGTACATGTTTCTTTGTGGATATATATATATATATATATATATATATATATATATATATCTAATGATTATTGTACACTTAGAAACTTATATACATGAGAGAAATTACATCTTTACTCGATATCCTAATTCTTTGGTGTCACCTCTTTTACTCCGTTTTTCATTCTTTGGCGTAACTCCGAAAAGAATTTGATTTGTGAGTGCATATCCTATTTTATCACATCTTGATGCTCTCATCTTGGTGAATATCTTGCTTGTCTTTTCAAGTCAATAATCTTCACCATGGGATATGTCACAAGCTTTGTTTTCATTTGCATCTTATTGAGCTTGTGATTCATTTGTTTTTGTCTTTTAAAGGATACCGGAGGAGTGAGGATTCCATGTTTGTACACCTTGTATTCAAATACAATAATTCTAAATTGTGTACAAATATTGGGGAGCTCCTCTACTTCCTTTAAAACACTCTTTTGCTCAAACCATAATATCTTGTGTTTATTCGGTTAGTTAGGATCTTTTTGATTGCTTGCTTTTTATTTCGAGAATTGTTAAAAAGTTTTCCATGTCGTTCTTTTGCAATCCTTGGATCCTCAATATAGTTTGTGCTCTCTCCAACTATTCGTCATTGGATATGTGTATTTTATTTCACTTATATTTTGGGAAATGCACACGTTACGGGGGAGCTCATACTATATTGACCGTCTAAGATTTTTTTTCGCCCATTTTGGAAATGGATGCCAATGGGGGAGAAGTTTTATAGGGTTTAAGGGAATTTGGTTTTATGCTTTTGTTTTGGTCATAAGCATTTACCTTTCATGCTCATGCATCCATGCTTGTTGCTTTGCATGGTTGCTTAATTCATTATATAAATCATTGTAAAAGAGATTGTCATCAATTACCAAAATGGGGGAGATTGAAAGGGCATGGCGCCCCCATGTGTGGTTTTGGTAATTAATGACAATCCCTATGGACTAATGGTTGTATCGTGTTGTACTTGTAGTGTTTGTCCATAGACCATGCTTGAACTCCATATGTTGGATTCAAGGTTATTGATGGCATGAATATATTGATATATTGAAGTTTTGGGCATCAAGATCATCGAGGTTATGGATATATACTTGATATGATCATGAAGAAGAGTATGTGATGACCAAGTTGTTATTCGAGGAGTCATCCGATGATTGGTCATGTGTAAGTTGAGCATATTGCAAGTATGTCTTGAAGAAAAGGATTATGTGACATTCATGGTTATCTTCAAGACATCATCTATTGAAAAGAGAATAAAAGATACAAGGTTGATCAAGATTGATCAACCCACAAAGCTCTAAGATGTACCAAGTGGGATAATGTATCTCTTGGTATGGTAAGAAATTATCCATATAGCTTTGTGAACTAACCCATTACATGTGTGTGGCATTTCTATATGTGGTTAGGTATCTTTATTTGGGTGTGCATCAAATGAAGATTTCATATAGCCGATGGGGATGACGTCAAGTGGTGATCGTCATCAACCATGAGATGTGCAAGTTCAAGAGAAGTATCTCGAAGATATCATATGCTTGAAGCTTGCCACCCATTTGAAGATAATGTTCATGTGAAGATATGCCGATAAGAGGCTCTCCCATAGTGGTGTATGGGGGAGAAATATGTGGATCTTCACCAAGCAAAGCGCAATCAAGAAAGGTGGTCCACTTGAAGAGATCAAGATCATCATCATCTAGCTCAAGTGGAATGCGCAAGGCAAAGGTATGATAGGGTTTCTATTTTACCGGTCTCGTTGTTCTAGTTGGGAGACCGGGTTATAGGATAGATATCGTACTATCAAGAGGGGCTCTCGATTGAGTTTTAGCGTATCAGTTGGAGAGAGCTCATACCTTTGCATACTTGGCATATCATCTTTCTTGGTTCTTATTTGGCTTTTATGCATGTGAGAATTTAGAGCTTGTGTTCATCTCTATACCAAGCTCTAGTTGATCAAAAATGGATTTCATGAATATCTTGTTGCGTTTTTGATATTGGAGGTTTTACCGTTTTGTCTTTTATAAGAGAGGTCAAACTCTCCTCTTGTGGTTTCCTCCTCACATGATGGACTATGATGTTTCTCTGCATAATCTTGTAGAGCTCTTCGTTGTGATTCCAACGAGCCCAAGAACATCAAAATCGGAGTTCGGATGAAAAAGATATTGCAGTTTCCGTTTTGCTGTTTCTGTCAGTTTTCAGACTATCGGATAATCCGATTCAAACTGAATCGGAATATCCGACCCGAATTTCTGCTGGTCGTGAAAACAGCTATTTTGCAGCTCTCTGCTATATCCGACCCATGATTTTTCTTGCCAACGGGCAGATTTCTCCCCACCTATTTAAGGGGTCTTCTTCTCCAAAGAGACCCCAACTCTTGAGCTCGTTTTCCCCCACCATTGTTGACCTTTTGGAGCTTTCTTTCTCTCTATTCCTCCATGATTCTTGCCTCCAATTAGAGGTAAAAGAGAGAGGAGATCTAGATCTATCATTTCACCAATCAATCTCTTCTCTAAGTGAGAGGAAGCTTTTGAATCTAGATCTTGGAGGGATTTGGTGTTCTTCCTTGTTCTTCCTATCTTCTCCCCCACAAGCATTAGTTGCTTTTGGTGAGATTTGAGAGTGAAGGATTTTGAGCACTTCTTGTGTTCTTGCCCATTGCATCGGTTGCATCGGTTTGAGTTCTCCACGGTGATACGTGGAAATCGAAGTTGAGAAGCTTGTTACTCTTGGGTACTTGGGGTGCCCTAGAGCTTGTCCTCTTGGGTACTTGGAGTGCCATAGACGGTCCTAGTTGATCTCGGAGTTTTGGTGGCTCGCGGGATTGTTGGGAGCCTCCAATTAAATTGTGGAGACGCGCCCCAACCTTGTGATTCTTGTGGCTTTGGGAGTCGCGGGAATTCGGTGAGAGCCTCCAATTAAGTTGTGGAGTGTGCCTCATCCTTGTACGGGTTTGGTGACCACCTTTAAGTGTCCCATAGTTGTTCGTGGCACTCCGCATTGGTGGAGGCACGAAGGAGATTACGGTGTGCCATTTGACGGCTATTCGGGGATCACTTTGTGACTCCGCACCGCTCCAACGGAGACGTAGCTTCCATTGGGAAGTGAACTTCGGGATAAATCATCGTCTCCATGTGCCTCGGTATTTCTATACTCGAGCTTCTTACTTATGCTATTTAGTTTGTGATAGCCATCGAGCTTGAAGTAATATATCTTGCTATCACATATTTGCTTATATTGTTTAGTATAAGTTGTTGGTGCACATAGGTAAACCTAGCTTGTTTAGGTTTCGTGCTTGATAAATTAAACGCTAGTTTTATTCCGCATTTATTCAAGCCTAAACCATAAAGAATTTTAATCGCCTATTCACCCCCCCTCTAGGCGACATCCGTGTCCTTTCACCATGCACAAGTGATGAACCGGAATCAAAGTGGCATGAACTTGACTTCCCATGTAAGCTATTGCTTGTACTTTGTTCATTGACATCTCTTCATTGCATCACACTTCATTGGTGGTCATTTCTCTACTTTTGTGTTTGACAGACAAGTTTGGCCGCCACTTTGTACCATCAAGTGGAGAACAAACACTTCACCCTCGCACATTGTTGGCTAGAGTTGAACGGGAAGCCCAAGTGGATGCTCCAATATGATGATCACAAGAATCCGGCCAAGATATGGAAGACCAACGATGGATCAAGCTCTTCCATCCCAATTGGAGTTGATGAAGAAGATGGGCCATCCGGAGGTGGAAGTGGCCGGAAGAGGATGATGATGGGGAGGAAGTGGGAGAAGGATCGGGTGGCAAGAGACGGCGCCGCCACGAAGATGTCCACCACATGGAAGGACGTCTTCTCGAAGAAGGATGAATCCATGCACAAGTTGGAGAAAGAAAGGGAGGACAAGAAGATCGAGAGGTATGACGCCTTCTTGGCTTTGCAAAGGAAAAGAATGGACTTTGAACGCCTCTAGCTCAAGGAGAGGTTGGACATTGAGAGGGAGAGGTTGGTCGTGGCGAAGGAGGAGGCTTGGATGAAGCTCCAATTGGAGCAAAAGAAGATGGTCGATGCCTATGAGATGGAGCAAAAGAAGATGGCGGATGCCTATGCCATGGAGCAAGAGAACAACATGATTGCAAGAAGTACAGAGGAACAAAGAATCATGTTCCAAGACGCTTCCCTCTTGGATGAGCCAAGCGCCAAGTGGATCCTCATGATGAAGAAGATCTCCGACCGTGACCTCGGCGTTGATGGCTCCGGTGGATCCGCCCCTTGATCCGCCCCTTGTATCGGACAACTTGTTAAACTTTATTTCATTTGAATTTGAACTCCATGTCTTGTAATATGATCCGGTATGTATCGGATCGGATCGACGTTGCATGCCTTGCATGAGTTTGGGGACAAATTTTTGGAGGATGTGGTTGTAGGAGCCCAACTATGGGGGTCGTCCGGTCACTGTCCGCGGATGGGAGGCAGATTTGGGGGCTCCGACTGGAGATGCTCTTAGAGCATCTCCAACCGCGTCCCTCATAGCCAGCCCAAACGTCCGGGCGGACAGCCCGGACGGCCTTTGGGCCAAAATACTCTACCCAACCAAGGTCCCCAAACCGGCCCCAAACGACCGGGCGGTCCGGCACACCCCAAACCCAGCCCAAATGTGGGGCGGGTTTGGGGCCGCCCAGACGCGCCCGGACGCGTCCGCCCTCTCGTCGCTGACAGCGCGGACCCTCGATTGACCGGCCTACCGGAGGGAGGATCTAGCCTTTGACCGGCGTCGGCATTCATGGCGGAGCGGCCAGCGGCCAACACCCAACCACCCGCATTCATGGCGGTCCGGACACCACTATGTCTACCGGCGCCGCCGGAACCCTAGTTCATCCACATCCACCGCCGCCGGAACCCTAGTTCATCCACATCCACTGCCGCCGGAACCCTAGTTCATCCACATCCACCGCCTGGAGCGCTCTCCACCATGCCTCGCCGCCTCCCCACCATTTTCGCCAAGATGACGGCGGACAAGGCGGCGCAGGCGCAGTCCCACCTCCGAGCCAGGGCACGCGAGGAGGAGGCGGCGGCGGAGGTGGCTGCGTCGGAGTCGTCGAGAGTGGGATATGTCGTGGTTCGTGAGGACTCCGACATCGTCGAGCTGACGGACTCGGAGTACATCCGGCAGGCGGATGAAGCGATGCACGCCCGGGCGGAGGCGGCGGCCGAAGCGCAGCGCGCCCGGGCGGAGACGGCGGCGGCGGCCGAAGCGCATCGCGCCCGGGTGCGTGTGCGACGGAGCAGTGGAGAGTTCAGGCAGAGGCGGAAGCAGGAAGGATCCGCGAGGAGGCGCAGCTCAAGGAGGAGGCGGCCGAGGCACAGCTGAAGGCGGAGGCGGCGGACCGCCTCTTCATGAGGCAGATGAGGAACCACTCCGGGTTCCTCGACAAGCAGATCGAGGCGGAGGCCGCAGATCGAGGCGGAGGCGGCGTTTCGTGAAGGCTGACCATACGCGGGGGCCTCCTCATCCTCTTCATTCGGGCTCTTCTCCGACTCCGAGCAGGGTTCTTGTCCGGCTCCGGCCGCCAGTGCGGGCGGCTCCGCCGGCGTAGCGGCAACGGTCATCGTCCTATCCGATGACGAGTAGGGAGATAGGATAACCGAAAGTAGCAAGGCGGCAGCAAGTCCACATCGTAGTGTAGCATATGTGGACGTTGCATTCTTTTGTAGTAATTTGGCATAGAAGCATGTTTTTAGGGGTTGTCCGGTCACCCTCCGCGGACGCGTCCGGGCGCAGTTTGATGTCCGATTTTGGGGGGTCCGGTTGGAGATGCTCTTACCCCAGCTTTTATTCAGGCTCTATCCTGATCGGCCAAGCCAGAACTTGAAGCAGAAGCCCGCACTGGCGGTCCAAGCTCTATCCTGGAAGCATGTATCCTTCTCACATTGCCAGATATTTGTGGATGTAGCGGAGGCCAATGATATCTTGTCGAGGCCTCGACACTGTTTGACCAGGCAGCTTCTCGTGGAATTCTCCAAGATTAGAAACTTCCAATCGGAGCTGTGTTCAAAATTTGCATGAAGCAGAACAAAGTAGCTCAAAGCTCATACGCTTGCCAAGCGCGCTTTTAGGGATCAATCTGGTTCCTCTGCTTCTTTCTTATGCAAAAAAAAGTTATTTTCACTCTATGTGTCATGTCAAGTCAGCTTTGTAAAACCCCAATCTTCCATTTGGAAGGTTGCAAGCTGTACTCTGTACAGGCTGTTAATGAATATGAACATATGTTGCCCACAAATGTCAATGAATTTCGAAAAACACAAAATAAAATATCGGCAGCCCAGTACAGCACGAGTCGTGCATCACCAAACGCACCAGACACGGGAAAAAGAATGGCAATGCCAAGTGATGACGATGATGCCAAGGTCCCCTATAAAAAGTTCCGACAACATTTTACATTCTTTCTTCCGGTCAACAAAAAAAAGTTTCACCATTTAAAGTTACAGGTTCGTTTCTATGTAGGAGGTACAGAAAGCAGCAGTAATTGGAAACACGCACTTCCATAGGATCATGCCCCCAGGCAGTTACATGCCACACTGCTTTACAGATAAAATCCCCTACAAAAACAGCTTGGGATACATTAGACGATGAGTCGGATGACGAATATAGGCTCCGCTGGCGAAATACAGGCTTCAGCGAACTTTGCCATGTGGAGCCACCCAAGATAGAGAAAACTCCTCTTCATTCGCTGCAAGGAAAGGGGCACCAGTTAGGATGCTGCATACATAAGAGAGTAGTGCCATAAATATTTCTGTTGGGCAGAAGAACCCTAGCTTTATCCCTGTGTTGGGTATTTTTATTTAAATTTATAGTACGCTAGTATACTCCCACATGCAGGAAGATACACCGTCAGGCATCAGTCAGGCCATTGCGATATTTTCCTTGTGCAGCTGCCGCTAATCTCATCATTTAGCAGGACCAACTCTTGCACAGGGGTTTGTACTAATATATGTTTTTTTGTTTTCTACAAGGAACAAATGAGCAGTAACACAGGCCGCTGCAGCAGTTATGATGCTAATAGTAAATCAAATTGCAATAACTGTTGCCCAGAATTGCCTTGTCCATAGTCCGGCAGGTGTGTCATTTGATCAAGTGATAAGCATACAAATCAGGTGAGCATCTGGTGAGGCATGCCTTGGTGAACTTGGTAGAACCTAGGAGTCTACCGGGTCGGGGACGTAGGTTGTATGGGAAGGAGGGGGTTGTGTGGAGGCGAAGGGCTCGCTGCCGGCGGCTGGGCGCCGTCGCGCGAGATCGAGGAGGCGGCAGCGAGTTGGAGAAGGCCGACTCCTCTAGGAGTCGGCAATAATATTCTTGATTATTGCTTGATTCTCAAAATCCTATTACAACTCTTATATAATAAAAGATAACGGGCTAAGCCCCTAATTCGGCCCACTAACGGGTTTTTTCCGACTATAGACCAAACCGGTCATAACATCTCTCCCCGCCTCGACAAACAGCTCGTCCTCGAGCTGGACATCTGGAAACTGCTGGCGGAACTCATCGAGCTTCTCCCAAGTAGCGTCACTCAGCGGAAGCCCTGTCCACTGCACCAGGTCATGCCAAACATCACGGCGCTTCTGGGCCTTCAGTACCTTCTCCGGGGCTGGAAGAAGTCGCCCCCTAGCTGTAGGTGGTAAAGTCGGGGGCGCCGCAGGTGGGTCACCGTGGTAGGCCTTGAGCAGGCCCACGTGGAAGACGTCGTGAAGACGGGACCCCTCCGGCAGCTCCAGCAGGTAAGCGAGCGACCCGACGCGCTCCACAACACGGAATGGACCCGCGTAGCGAGGTCCCAGCTTGCGCTTGGAGCGTGGGTCTAAGGACCGCGTAGTCCGATGTAGAAGGCGGAGCTATACCCAACCCCCCACCGTGAACTCCGCATCGCGATGGTGTGCATCATAGTACTTCTTGGACAGCTGCTGCGCCTGGAGAAGGCGCTGCCGCGCCTCGTCCAATATCTCGTCGCGGGTGCGGAGCAAGTCTCCCGCGGCCTCAGTCCGGGCCGCCCCGTCCTCAAAGGGCAGCATACGCGGAGGCGGCCTGCCATAGACCATCTCGAAGGGTGTGGCGTGCAGGGCGGCGTGATAGGAGGTGTTGTAGCAATACTCCGCCCATGCCAGCCAGTCCACCCAAGCTCGTGGGCGATCTCCCGTGACGCAGCGTAGGTACATGGCAATCACCTTGTTGACCACCTCAGATTGCCCGTCGGTCTGAGGGTGGAACGCGGTGCTGAAGCGAAGCTTGACGCCGGCCAACCGAAAGAGATCCCGCCAGACGTGTCCCGTGAACACCGGATCACGGTCGCTGACGATCGACGCCGGGAACCCATGTAGCCGGACGACCCCGTCGAAGAAAGCTCGAGCCACGGAGGCGGCCGTGTAAGGATGACCGAGCGCGATGAAGTGCGCGTACTTGGAGAAGCGGTCGACCACCGTGAGGATGACGGACTTGCCGCCCACTTTGGGAAGCACCTCGATGAAGTCCATGGAGATATCCGCCCACACCTGCGAGGGGACCTCGAGGGGCTGCGATAGGCCCACTGGCCGCTGCGTCTCCGTCTTGTTGCGCTGGCACGTCACACATGCCCGCACCCACCCCTGCACCAATGCCTTGTCGCCCGGGATATAGAAATCGGCACGAAGGCGGTGGAGGGTCTTCTGAACACCCTCATGGCCCGATGAATGTGCCAACTCCAGGACCTGGTGGCGGAGATCGTCGTAGTCGGGCACAAAGAGGCGGCGGCCGTGGAGGAGCAGACCGTCCGCCAGGTGCCAGGGCGCCTCCAATGCGCCGGCGTCCAGGCGCTGTCGGAGGTCCTGGGCGTCGGTGGCCGATGCCGTGGCCTGGCGGATGGCGTCGATGAGAGCAAAGGACGGCCCGGAGCGAACGCACATGGCCGCTCCCACGGGCGCCGCGTCCCCCGCGAGGAGCTCGTAGTCGCGGCGAGAGAGGGCATCCGCCACCGTGTTAAGCCGCCCGGGGCGGTACTCGACGTGAAGTCGTAGCCAAAGAGCTTGCTGATCCACTGATGCTGCGGCACTGTGGAGAGGCGCTGGTCGAGCAAGAACTTGAGGCTGTAGTGGTCCGTACGGACCCGGAATGAGCGGCCCCAAAGGTACGGCCTCCAATGCCGCACGGCCTGGACGAGGCCGATCAGCTCGCGCTCGTATGCCGCGAGCTTATGGTGGCGGGCGGCGAAGGGTCGGCTGAAGAAGGCCAACGGCCCGTCGCCCTGGTGCAGGACGGCGCCGAACCCGGTGCGGAGGCGTCGCAGTCGACCACGAAGGGGCTGTCGAAGTCCGGCATTTGGAGTACCGGCCCCGTCGTGAGGGCTCGCTGGAGAGCCTGGAAGGCTCCGTGGCCTCCGCGTCCCATGCGAAGGCATCGCGGCGGAGAAGACGTGTCAGCGGCGCCGCGATGAGGCCGAAGTCCCGGATGTACTTCCGGTAGTAGCCGGCGAGGCCCAGGAACCCGCGCAGCGCCCGAGGGGACTGTGGGGTCGGCCAGGCGGCTACGGCAGCGACCTTGTCCGCGTCCATGGCCACGCCATCCGCGGAGATGACGTGCCCCAAGTAGGCGACCGAGGTCGTGCCAAACGAGCACTTCGAGCGCTTGAGGTGAAGATGATGCGCCCGAAGCTCGTTCAGGATGATGGCCACGTGCTGTAGGTGCTCCGCCCAAGATGCACTGTAGATAAGAATATCATCAAAGAAAACAAGCGCAAATCGGCGTAGGTAGGGGCTGAGCACGTCGTTCATGAGGGCCTGGAACGTCGCCGACGCGTTGGAGAGGCCGAAAGGCATCACCAAGAACTCGAAGTGGCCGTGGTGCGTGCGGAAGGCGGTCTTCTCGACGTCGTCCGGGTGCATCCGCACTTGGTGATAGCCGGAGCGGAGGTCGAGCTTGGTGAAGAAGCGCGCCCCGTGCAACTCGTCCAAAAGCTCGTCCACCACCGGGATGGGGAACTTGTCCTTGTAGGTGACGGCGTTGAGGGCGCGATAGTCGATGCAGAACCGCCAAGTGCCATCGGGCTTGCGCACCAGGAGCACCGGTGCGGAGAATGGCGACGTCGAAATCCGGATGATGCCCTGTGCGAGCATCTCCGCCACTTGGCGCTCGAGCTCGTCCTTCTGGAGCTGGGGTAGCGGTACGGCCGTACGGCGACAGGCGCCGTGTCCGGCGGCAGGTGGATGCGGTGGTCGCAGGGTCGGGCCGGCGGGAGGCCCTGTGGCTCCTCGAAGATGTCGCGGTGCTGCTCCAGGAGGTCGGCCAGCAGGGGGTGCGCCTCGTCGGGCTGCGGCCATAAACTGGAGCTGCGGGGTCACGGGCCCGGACCCGCCGATGCCTGTCCACTGGACGCGACGGCCCCCCTCGCGCCAGAAGATGAGGGTGAGGGCCTCGAAGTCCCAGAGGATGGGCCCCAGCGTGGAGAGGAAGTCGAGGCCGAGGATGAAGTCGTAAGCCCAGGTTGATGCCGACGCAGTCGATGGCGAAGGACTCGTTGCCGATGAGGGCGGGAACCTGTCGCGCCACGCCCTCGCAAGCAAGGCGGTCCCCGTTGGCGACGGTGACGCTGAACTTGTCGGCCCCGGTCGGCTGGAGTGCAAGGCGGCGCAAAGTATCCCCGGACATGAAGTTGTGTGTCGAGCCCGTGTCCACGAGGGCGTCAGCGTCTCCCCCTTAATGGTCACCGGAAGCAGCATGGTCTTGGCCGTCTTGATCCGCCATGGCGTGAAGGGAGACGACGAAGGACTTGGCGTCAACCGGCGCGTACGTTGTAACGCCTGCCTCGGAGAGCGTCGCGGTCTCAAGCTCCGCGGTGATGGCCTCTACGGCGTCGTCGTCGACGGTGTCCAGGTAGAAGAGGCGGGCGCACGTGTGCCCGGCGAATACTGCTCGTCGCAGTTAAAGCACAGCCCCTTGCGACGGCGTTCGAGCTGCTCGGCCGCGGTGAGGCGTTTGAACGGTCGCGTGGGCGCCGGGCAGCCCCTGGAGTGGTCGGCGCGGCGAGCGAGGCGGTGCCGGGGTCGGCGTGGCCGGCCGGGGGGAAACGCGCACGCCCCGGTTCGGCAGCAGCTGCTGCATGGCGTTAGCCCGCTGCTCGTATGCCCGCGCGTAGTACATGGCAGACTGCAGGTCCTGAGTTCCCGCAGCTCCACGTCGACGCGGATGTGGTCAGGCAGGCCCCGATGAAGAGATCGGCGCGCTGGCGGCCCGAGACGTCAGGCGCATGGCATGCCAATGCCTGGAAGCGGTCGGCGAAGTCCTGCACCGTGCCCGTGAAGGTGCCGCGACCGGCGGTCCGAAACGGCGGAGGCACAAGTCGCGGAAGCGCTCCATGACGGCATCCCACCCCGTCCTGCTCGAGGGCGTAGTACCATGTCTGTGCGGCGTCGCGGAGGTGGTAGGAGGCCAGCCACGTGCGGTCGGACGCAAGCGTCCGCTGTCCCCGGAAAAATTGCTCGCATTGGTTGAGCCAGTTGAGGGGTCGACGGTGCCGTCGTACGTGAAGAACTCGAGCTTGGCGAAGCGGGGCGGCTGCTGGCCGTGGGAGGCGGCCGCGAAGGCGCCCTCGTGGCGACCCGGCGCGGCGGGGATGGAAGGCGGGGTGAGAGACGGTTCTGCCTCGGCGTACCCGGGAGACCCCCGCGAGCAGCGGCCCCAGATGACGCGGCCATGGGGGGCGCGGATGGCTGGCCGGGTTCGAACGTGGGCGGTGGCCCACGACGGCAGCGGAGACGGCGACGACGGAACTTGAGCTCGGTGATCGGTACCCCTGCTTCTGTGGAACAAGCACGGTGGTGTTCGGGGGGGCGGCGGTATACGCGTCGCGCTTGAGGACGCACCGCGACCACACCTTGCGTCTAGACCGACTCGGTCAGGTCGCGGATACCCTAGAGAGCTCCTGGTTCAGAGCTTGGGAACGAGCCGGCGCGGACTGGCCCGCAGTGCCACGGCGGACATTGCGGGGCATATTCGATTTTATTACACTGTTCAGTGAACAGTGCCGCCGGTACTGTTCCTATGAACAGTGCCGCGGTGGTGAGACACCCGAAATTCGTCCCCGCAGGGATCGAACCCGGGCGGGTGGGATGGCCACTGCACAATCCCACCACTGCGCTATGACACAATGTTTAAGTACCGGATGGGTCCTAAGCTGGGTCCAGTTGCCAGTTTTCTTTATATTTACACTTAACCGTCGTTCGTTCTTCTTCCTACAGGCTACAGCCAGCCAAAAAGTCCCCAATCTCCTCCCGATTCTCTCCCTTTCCGTTCCAGCGCCGCCTCACCTCCGGCAGGAATTCACCGGCCTCCGCGCCGGTGGAGCGTCCTCGTTTTCTGTCGTTCCCCTGCTGTTGGGGATCTTGCCGGGGTCGTGGTGGTCGGTGACGACGCCGCAGGGGCGTGGACTACGATGGCAAGGCACCGTGGATCCACGTAGCTGTGCTGGAGTCAATGACAGGTTGGTTTTCATGGCGTCTCCGGCCCCTGCAGTCCGACAGGGCTACTCGTCTCCGGCCATGGCTCATCAGGATACAGTCCACAAGCGGGGCCGGTTGAGCGTGAGGCATGGGAGCGGCGGTCCGGCAGGCTCGATGCGGAGGTTTGAGGCGGCGCCGAGGGTATGGAGGCAGGGGATTGCAGGGCGGCGTGGATGAGCTCGATTAGGAAGGGGCGGGGTCAGAGAGCACAGGGAGGCAGGGGATGTGGGCGGCACCGGCGAGCTCGCGGCAGGGCTCTCCGGGTGCTCTCTGCTTTCCCATGTTAGCGCGATGGGAACGATGACAATCGTTTTTTCACCTAGGCGGTGGCACCGTTTGTAAATTCTCTCAAAACGCAGGGTTAAATTCAGAAATTTAAAAAACGTACCAACCATCACCTGAAGCCATATTATATAGTAGAGATATAGCTTGGAGCAGTTTTCTCTCACTTGCAACTGAGTTTAAAGGTTGATTCTTCGCCTAACAAACTTGCTTATTTTTGCATCAAATTTGACTCTAATTTTCTTACATACTCCCTCAGTTCCAATTTAGACTACATGTTGGACATGTTACATGTATAGGTAAAAGAAAGTCATCTAATTTAGAACGGATAGAGAATTAGCTAAGCTTTTTAATCCATATAAAAAACTAAGACTTTTTAACGTGGCGTGAGGTTAAGCCCAGGTCCAGCCCATCAGCTACTTGTTTCCCCTCCTCGTGAGCGAATTACTGCACAGAAGTCAGGAACAACGAGCGAGTATTAGGAACAGAGACGAGACGGCGCCTCATGTCTCCTTGGCCGTTTCCAGTCGAGTTCCCCTCCACTCGCCGCCTCGCCCGATCCCGCTCAGCGGCTCATCCCACAGGAGTTGGCCCTCCAGGCGGCGCGCGGTGGATTTGGCCGCTCCTGGTGGTGTGGTGCGGTGGGTTAGGTAGCCGACGGCGGGGTTAGTGATTTGGGGAGGATGAGCAAGTCGGATATGTGGGTGGGGTGAGCAGAGTGCGCCCGTGCCGCTCGAGCATAGGTGAACCCGCAATTTTACATCAAGGATAAATCGGTAAAAAGTCAACCACCACGATTGCAAATTTTTCTTTTTTGGAGGTAGACGCCGCTGTCTTTCGGTCTTTCCCAGTCTGTAGCTGTGGATAGGTGTAGGTAGCTAGGGTTATTTTGCCGCCGCCCCGCCCCGCGTGTCGAAATTAAGGGTTAGACCTAGAGCGGGAGAGATCCAGATTTCCCTACCCACCTCCAGCCTAATTTGACTCTCTGATGAGTCAAATCCTGTTTCTTCTCCGCCTTGCCGCTAGATCCCTGTTAAAATCGGTTCCGGAGAGCCTCTTCCTCGCCTTGTAAGTAACCCAAGCTAGAGGAGGAGAGCGGTATCATGGAGAAGCTCAAGCAGGCCATAGCCGCGCAGCGGAACAGCCGCCGGCGCCAAAGGCGACCCCCCACCGGTAAGTTCTTCGATGACTGAGAATAAAAATCCTTGCTTTCCCCTGTTTTGTCTTCCTTAGCACCCAAAGATATCATCTTTTTGTTCAGTGTCCTGTTCTGCTACTAAATACCCGAAATTTCCCAAGAATAAGACCCACCTGATGCCAACGGAGAGGTGGATTCAGCCAGAGACTCTCACCGCCGCCATCCATCGATGCGGCAACTTATTCTTGTACAAGTTGTGGTAGCCCTGTAGATCCGCCGGCGCCTCCTCGGTGCTTTACCTTATCCATGGCAGAGAGGCCTGTGGTCGGCTTGGCAGCAAGCCGGCCGCTGTTTTCCCTCCCTCGATTCGGTGTTCGGATTGGTAGGGGTTGGGAGCACCGCCCGCAAAGATGTGGACATGACAATAAAATCGCTTAGCGGGTCAGCTGGCTGCGGCTCTAAAGCTGATCCTTCGCTCAATGCCTCAATTTCAACCCATTATTGTCCAGAAGGCCTCATATTTTTTTTTAGATTGAAGGGGGTGGAAACCCCCCAGTTGCATTATAAAATGAAACCATGATTAGAAGGCCTCATATTATGTAGTACAGTCATCCGCACCCGTTATGTAAAACGTTTTTTATTGTTTTTCAAAATGTCAAAAAAAGTTCAGATACAATTTTGGAAATACATCATAACATTTTATGTTAGCACAAAAAGTTTGGCCAAGAAAAGGCAGAAAAACATCGCGTACAAAATCATTTTGAATTAACCGGATTTGTCTTTTTTACACAGCCCACAAAAAATATATTTTCTTCGCGCAGCTTTTTATGCTAACATATAATGTCATGTAATATATCCAAAAAAATATTCGCGCAGTGGGTACATCTAGAACTATGAGCCGATATGGATTTCCCTATGTTTCTCCGCTAAAGTTTACCACTGTCCATATTATTCATAACTAACCACAAATCATGTGGTGCAGATGGATTGGTTGCTTCTTCTTCACGGAGTAAAAGAATAAAGGCCTCACCCTGCCAACAAGGCTGTGTTCCAACAGATGCGAAGGGAGAGGCCTCACAGTGCCAACAAGTCTGTGTTCCAACTGGCACAATTAATGCAAATGACCAGGCTAAGAGAAAGGCCTCACACCACGGACAAGATGGTACTACTTCTGAGATTCAGACGGGTCTAACAGATAGGTATTCCGGGCCAAACCTTCCTGAGGTACGTCGTAAAATGTACTTTGCACGTCAAATATGTCTTGCTGCTTGAACTGTACAAATCTGTGGACATATGCTAACTACATGAATGAACATGATCTGATCTCTTGATCCTGCAATCTCTTACCACATTAGTACTGTTGACTTAGTCCAACTGTTGCATATTGACGTTCCTGCAAATCACCCTCTGACACGAGTCATAGATTTCCTGTTATCTTGTTAACGAGTTTGGAGTACGCTTTGTAGAGCTATCCCCTCCTGGTGCTTCTTTTGTTGTGGTTTAGATTCACTTACGTGATTTTATGGCCAAGAGAATCCTCAGTCCGCAACTTGCGCCTGTCCTCTTCCACGACTAGAGGCGTGTCAACCTCATGTAGCTCAAAACAAAATATCTCCCACACTTGCTATTATACATGAAAGTTACTTCGTTGATACTTTTCAGATTAATAGAGTTCCATTCTTATCATGTCACTCTGCTTCTCTCCAGAGTTAGGTGATTTTATTTATACCAATACTTCGGCTGTTGATTCGTGTTCTTTTTTACTTGCAATAAAAGGGGGCTTCAACCCCTAATTTTCATTTCAATGAAACCGATAACACATGTTTAAACATAGTGGTCTTTTGTGACCCAAAAGCAAGACATGGCAGGCAATACTCTCCTGCTGAGCCACGGGAACAAAACACATCTAGCAGAAGCACTATTTTAACCAATTAAAGAATAAGTACTGAACATCGGCAAAAGCCAGATACCAGATTTTGCTACTGAACAAGCAGCAGCCCTGAACACAGAAGAATATTACAACAATCCTGTGCTTCACTCAGCTTTCAATTCTGAACACCACAGGGCCCCAGCCCTGTTCTGGTGAAAGAAGTCAGTGGCCACCACTAGAAGTCTTGCGCCAGTGCACTGTTTCTTTCGTGGCCCTGCTTTCTGAAGAGCAGACCAAATAACAACCAATGAGCAAGTTGAAAAACGTGCAGTATTGGTGGCATTCCCAGATGAGAGCAGCTAACCCCACAGCGACAACACCTCTAGATTTAACAGGAAACTATATGTCGACAATGAATATTAAAAGCACAATTAACTATCTTCCACATGTACTTGGCCACTGAGCAGTGGATGAAAGGATATTAATACTTTTCATCTCTAGTTCAAAACACGCGTTTAGGACTAAATTCACCCCCTTTATGTATCAAACCTGTCCTTGCAGGTATTGTAGTTAGTCCTAAATGCATGTTGTTGATTCGTCTTAAGGTTAAGGTGTTTACCATATACTCTTAAACAAAGGATATTTTTTCTTCTGCCACTAAGGAAGCTTCTTATTTTTGTCACTACACCATCACGTGCCCTGTAAGATGCTCAGAATCCCTAACCATATTACAGATTAATATTAGAGATTACTGCTTATCGTTTATCGTTTACTGCTTGGTTGGCCTCATTAGAGATTAATCGCTTATCGGTCGATTAATTGATTTTATATTTATCGGCTAGTTTTTTAATAAATGTCAACTTTCGGCACTAAAAAATCTAAAATATGCTATCTATAAATTACATTGGAGTATTGGATATAAGTGCAACATTGATTCCTTTCCTTTGAATCAACAAAATGGGCAAATTCATGCTAATGTAAAGTTCTACAAAACTATCGTCCTATAAATCAGCTCTCAGGCCGATAAATCGCTGATAAGTGGCAAAAATCGGCCAAAAATTGGCTATCAGACCAAAATATCGGCGCCAGCGATAAACTCGGCCGATATGCTATAATCTTATCGGTCACCCCACGATTCACGATAAATCGGCCGATTTATTGGCATATCGGCCAATTTTTTGAACATTGCCTTCCAATGCATGTTGTATCTCTGCAACATGGTGCACTTTGTGCAATCATGCAGATATATATTACAGTGCTGCTGTTGAACTTCTCTATCCTTTTTGTGCATGCAGGACATCTGGCGTCATATACATTCCTTAATGCCACTAAGAGATGCTGCCCAAGCTGCCTGCGTTTCTCAGTCCTTTATGTTTTCCTGGAAATGCTATCCGAACCTCATTTTGAAGAAGGAAAATCTGGGCCTGGACGAATTTGCGCTTGGAAAGAAAACAGCTAGAGAGTTTAGAAGCAAAATTGACCACATTCTGAGAAACCACTCAGACACTGGCGTAAGAAAACTCAACCTTTGGTTCGTTCCGAATTACAATACGGAGGACTGTTGTTATATCGACAGATGGCTTCAGAAGGCTGTTACACCAAGGATTGAAGAGCTCACCCTTACTCTATCTACACACAGTCGCAGATACAAATTCCCGTGCACACTTTTATCGAATGAGATGGGAGACTCGCATCGGTGTCTTAACCTTGGCGATTGTTCCTTTCATCCTACAGCTGGGCTTTGCCGCTTGAGAAGTCTGACAAAACTACAGCTGTTTATGGTGCATATTACAGGGGATGAGTTATGGAGCCTTCTTTCTAGTTCTTCAGCTTTAGAGCTGCTTTCAATTAAGTATTGCAGTAAGGTAAATTGCTTGTAGGTACCTTGCCATCTTCAGCGGCTGAGCCACATTGAGGTGCATGAATGCCGCAAACTGCGAGTGTTAGAGAGCAAAGCTCCAAATCTCTCCAGATTTGACTTTGCAGGTAAGCTCAAGGTACAAATCTCACTTGGAGAAGCATTGCAAGTGAAGAACTTGCGCATGAAGTGTACCAGATTTGGTTGTGACACTCAAGCAGAACTGGCATCCAGCACGCTAAGCAGGGAGGTATGCTTTAAAACTGTAGGTGTTTTATGGTACTAGATAAGTTAGTCCTTTTGGAATAAATATAATTAATCTGACATCATTGTGCAGGTGATCAATTCGCCAAATGTATCTAGCAAATTTCTTGAGCTGAAGTCTGTCAATATTGAACTTGGAGAATTGCCCTTTGGTCAGAGTTTTGACTCTGGCTTCTTTATTTGGTGCTTCACTCTCCTTGGAGACCTTCGTCTCGCATGTAAGTGCTGTACTCATTGTCCTGAGAATACTGGTAGTTGGCCATGGTAGAACTGTTAACTGAATGAAGGTTGCCTTTTTCGTCTCTAGGTTTCGAATGAACTCATTCAGCATGCCTTAGCTTTTGGAGGTCTTGCAGGGTTGTGGATGTCGGGGGCGACCGATAGTGTTTTGTCCCCAGCACAAGAGGCTGGTTGAGCTAGCATGTCATGTCCTCGCAGCCTGGTTGAGCTAAAAAAAATGTCCCATTCTTGGGACTGCAGCGTCACACTCCGGGTGGCATTGTACTGGAAACGCTTTGCAGCCGAAAAATAATCAACTCTGGAGCCTTGCGCAGATGATCGTGTGTTCATGTTATTCAGCAGGAGATGTCAAGTTGTGTGGTAACTATATTTGGTTATGAACTGTAGCTGGATCTTGTTTTTCTTAAATTCCTGGAACCCGGTCACTGTTTAACTTTTCTGTATTTAATCTGTAATATTATCTTCAGTGTAATGAGTGGTTAAATGGACTATTTGCTTATTATTTGTTGCTTTTATTTTTTGCCTGTCGGAGGATTTTTTTTAGGGAATCTCACCTTTAGTCGCATAACTTATCGAGGATGACTACTTTGGTCGCCAAAGTTTCTCCAACGGACGCACTACGCACTGGCGCCCTAAAAAAATTACAGTGCGCCAATCAGACGCACTAAAATACAGCGCGCAGCTAGCATAGCAACATGTCCCTAACTTTTTACAAACAGATCCAACTAGCTTCAGCTTCAGCATCCTTGTCTCCATCTGCCGATGGCCACGCGATTTAGCCTCGCCGGCGCCTCGCTCAGCTCGCAAGGGAGCGCAAGGCAGCAGCAAGCTAGCGGCCAAGGCCACGCGATTCTGGCCGGATAGAAAGCTGGGCGGCGGCGCCGCCGGCCTCTACCGCGACGAGCTCCTTCGACGCGCCGGCGGCGGGCAGCGAGATTCCAGCGGCGGGGCGGCTCCATTGGGGCGACGGTAGTCGCCGGAGGGAAGGGAGCGGGCCGTTCCACGCGCGGGATGAAATTTCCGGGAAGTTGGCTTCCCGAGTCGGACCAGCGAGCTGGACGCCACACACCAAATATGGCGCGAAATGTTCAGCTTCGTCCAGCGCGCTGGCTGGACGGTTTTTGAAGCGTGCTAGATTATACAGTCTCTGCTCGAGCGTCATTTTTAGTCCGGCGCGCGCTAAACCGACGTGTGTTGTCGTTAATATAGAGTTGTCGTTGGAGATGCTCTGAGTCGGACGTGTGTTGGTGACCGGTCAAGTAAGCCATTTTATTTTACAAAACAGCCCTAAACAATTAAGACCGCAACAATCATATCCATTGTTGTTCTAATCTATCACCATCACCGCTAATTACCACTAATAGGAAAAGAGAGAGACATGCGAGATTCAGTCAATCAGGACCACAAAAAGATTAATAGAATGGTTAAAACTAATGTGTGATTAATTGGACCGACTACTGAACAGTATGGAACGAGTCATCGATCCCCTTTCTAAACACGCTTCCTTTTTTTCTCCAATAATTGATCATTATGTATAAGCCACATGAATGTAATAAGCCGGCGCATGTTGTGGCTGGGAGAGATTGCCACCTGGAGCAGCTGCAACCAAGCTTAGCGATGACCAGGAAAAGCAGTTGTGGCCGGGCCGGGACAGCAGCAGCAAGCCAGCAATCGAGCACAGCCCGGAAGCCCGGAATCGAACGCCCTCGGCGCTGTCGTTCATCCCTGCCTGGGCCGGCCAGGAGCAGGAGGCCAGGGCGTCCTGGAGCAGGAACCGAGCAAGGTCGAGTCAGCAGCCAAGCATGGACGGTAGCAGCTGCCGCCGTTCGTACCCGCGGCCATCACCGCCGCCCAGCGGCCGCTCGTGCTCTGTCCTGGATGCAGAGTTGATGGGCCAAAATCGCTGGTGCTCAATGTGTAGATGAGGTAACCCGCCTAAATTTCTCGCAGGCCAATTGTTTCCGCTAGGTGCAGGCCACGGCGCTGGCACGGACGTATCCACGGCTCGCCCGATGTGCACCTCGGCTAGGGGCAGTGGCGTGTGGGCATAGCTTGTTAGCTACCGGAGCTGGATCGGGGCCAAATTGACCCCCACCGTGATCCTCTGCAGCTGCTGCGGCCAGTATGTGACGGCAGGGTGCGGGGGAGCGCAGAGAGCTAGTGAGCGACGGTAGAGAGATTGGGCCAGCGACATATCGCCGGGCGTCGGGCGACCTGGTCCTGGCGGCTCCGTGGGTCTGCGCGGGCGAGGACGGCTGATTCCAGCCGCGGCGAGCACGCACGAGTTGGATCTATTAACAATGGCAACTCCTGTAATTACCACAAAGTTGAAATAAAACGAACCGATACGATGGCATTAGCAGTATTATGTGATTTGGTGGGAGGATAAAACGGGCAAAAGTGGATTTATGTTGAGTTGTCAAACATTGGAGCGATCTGAACCGTTGGCCAAATATTGAAAGGCTCAGATTCAATGTATCAACACAAGTTTGCTCTTTTAATAGTAGTATAGATATGACTAGTGTTTGAATAGATATGTGGAGAGCGATGATTCCATATGTGTGCATTGTGTATTCAAATACAAGATCATAAATAATACACTTTTGTTGGGAGAGCTATCATGTATCATTTTAAACACTATTTATATTCTATTTGTATTTGATCCTTTCCTTTTTTTTTTATCCCAATGACATGTCTCATGGAAGACAAACCTTTTCGTCTTGGTACTTTGTGCCTTTATAAAAAGTGTAGAGGGTGTGGTTTATTTGTTGGAACCCCACCCTTTCTTTTTGAGAGTTTGTCCCAATTGGCATCCCTCTTTGGGAGTGAGTTATATCATTCGTTGATTAAACATCTCTCTCTTTTGGTATCTCCTTTGGAAATTTGTATCTTTGTCCAATTGGTATCTTTTCAATCATGTGGTGGTTTGGTTTAGTTTCAATTGGCTTCTCTAAATCAATTTTTGATTTGGATCTTTGATATAATTTGGACAATCTTTGATTGCTTGATATTTGTCCAAATTGTATCTCATTTTGGTTATTAAAGTTAATAGGCATGCATATCTACTACATGTCTATTTTATGTCATGCTTTCTTTCTTTGTGCCAATATATAGGTGGAACTCCATGGAATTCTAAATTTGTTAAGATGTGCATGAAATCCAATTTCATATCTATATGCACATATTTTTTAGGAGTTACTTCCATGTATTGTAGTTTGACTAACTACTTGGACCCAATTAGTTTGGGAACAATTTTACTTGAATATGTTTTAGGTACATGGAGATGCATTGGATGCTTGTCTCATTTACAATGAAAGTATCTTCACCACATGCTTATTGGAGCCAAGCTAGGATGGTTGATAAATTCTTATCTAATACATCAACCCCATGTCATCTTGGTAACAAGTATCCACCCTCATGCATACTTTTATAGCACTCAACCTTGTATAGGTTTCATCATGGCATGAAAAGTATTTATTTGCTTTTGTTGTGGCTATTGCAAATTCAATGTAGATCTTATGGTACTTGTTGCTTTCCTCAACGCATCCCAACTATCTCCTTTCCCTTAGTGATATTTGTGGTGCTTGTGTTGAGGTTGTATTTGAAGTTCATTATTATACAATATGAGAATATTGAGCTATGGGCTATGATCCTAAACAAACATCATATGTGTATATGTTATGACTTCCCTTTGGATATCGTGTTTCTTTTCCTTAGTAACTAATTTTATGTGTACATGTTTCTTTGTGGATATATATATATATATATATATATATATATATATATATCTAATGATTATTGTACACTTAGAAACTTATATACATGAGAGAAATTACATCTTTACTCGATATCCTAATTCTTTGGTGTCACCTCTTTTACTCCGTTTTTCATTCTTTGGCGTAACTCCGAAAAGAATTTGATTTGTGAGTGCATATCCTATTTTATCACATCTTGATGCTCTCATCTTGGTGAATATCTTGCTTGTCTTTTCAAGTCAATAATCTTCACCATGGGATATGTCACAAGCTTTGTTTTCATTTGCATCTTATTGAGCTTGTGATTCATTTGTTTTTGTCTTTTAAAGGATACCGGAGGAGTGAGGATTCCATGTTTGTACACCTTGTATTCAAATACAATAATTCTAAATTGTGTACAAATATTGGGGAGCTCCTCTACTTCCTTTAAAACACTCTTTTGCTCAAACCATAATATCTTGTGTTTATTCGGTTAGTTAGGATCTTTTTGATTGCTTGCTTTTTATTTCGAGAATTGTTAAAAAGTTTTCCATGTCGTTCTTTTGCAATCCTTGGATCCTCAATATAGTTTGTGCTCTCTCCAACTATTCGTCATTGGATATGTGTATTTTATTTCACTTATATTTTGGGAAATGCACACGTTACGGGGGAGCTCATACTATATTGACCGTCTAAGATTTTTTTTCGCCCATTTTGGAAATGGATGCCAATGGGGGAGAAGTTTTATAGGGTTTAAGGGAATTTGGTTTTATGCTTTTGTTTTGGTCATAAGCATTTACCTTTCATGCTCATGCATCCATGCTTGTTGCTTTGCATGGTTGCTTAATTCATTATATAAATCATTGTAAAAGAGATTGTCATCAATTACCAAAATGGGGGAGATTGAAAGGGCATGGCGCCCCCATGTGTGGTTTTGGTAATTAATGACAATCCCTATGGACTAATGGTTGTATCGTGTTGTACTTGTAGTGTTTGTCCATAGACCATGCTTGAACTCCATATGTTGGATTCAAGGTTATTGATGGCATGAATATATTGATATATTGAAGTTTTGGGCATCAAGATCATCGAGGTTATGGATATATACTTGATATGATCATGAAGAAGAGTATGTGATGACCAAGTTGTTATTCGAGGAGTCATCCGATGATTGGTCATGTGTAAGTTGAGCATATTGCAAGTATGTCTTGAAGAAAAGGATTATGTGACATTCATGGTTATCTTCAAGACATCATCTATTGAAAAGAGAATAAAAGATACAAGGTTGATCAAGATTGATCAACCCACAAAGCTCTAAGATGTACCAAGTGGGATAATGTATCTCTTGGTATGGTAAGAAATTATCCATATAGCTTTGTGAACTAACCCATTACATGTGTGTGGCATTTCTATATGTGGTTAGGTATCTTTATTTGGGTGTGCATCAAATGAAGATTTCATATAGCCGATGGGGATGACGTCAAGTGGTGATCGTCATCAACCATGAGATGTGCAAGTTCAAGAGAAGTATCTCGAAGATATCATATGCTTGAAGCTTGCCACCCATTTGAAGATAATGTTCATGTGAAGATATGCCGATAAGAGGCTCTCCCATAGTGGTGTATGGGGGAGAAATATGTGGATCTTCACCAAGCAAAGCGCAATCAAGAAAGGTGGTCCACTTGAAGAGATCAAGATCATCATCATCTAGCTCAAGTGGAATGCGCAAGGCAAAGGTATGATAGGGTTTCTATTTTACCGGTCTCGTTGTTCTAGTTGGGAGACCGGGTTATAGGATAGATATCGTACTATCAAGAGGGGCTCTCGATTGAGTTTTAGCGTATCAGTTGGAGAGAGCTCATACCTTTGCATACTTGGCATATCATCTTTCTTGGTTCTTATTTGGCTTTTATGCATGTGAGAATTTAGAGCTTGTGTTCATCTCTATACCAAGCTCTAGTTGATCAAAAATGGATTTCATGAATATCTTGTTGCGTTTTTGATATTGGAGGTTTTACCGTTTTGTCTTTTATAAGAGAGGTCAAACTCTCCTCTTGTGGTTTCCTCCTCACATGATGGACTATGATGTTTCTCTGCATAATCTTGTAGAGCTCTTCGTTGTGATTCCAACGAGCCCAAGAACATCAAAATCGGAGTTCGGATGAAAAAGATATTGCAGTTTCCGTTTTGCTGTTTCTGTCAGTTTTCAGACTATCGGATAATCCGATTCAAACTGAATCGGAATATCCGACCCGAATTTCTGCTGGTCGTGAAAACAGCTATTTTGCAGCTCTCTGCTATATCCGACCCATGATTTTTCTTGCCAACGGGCAGATTTCTCCCCACCTATTTAAGGGGTCTTCTTCTCCAAAGAGACCCCAACTCTTGAGCTCGTTTTCCCCCACCATTGTTGACCTTTTGGAGCTTTCTTTCTCTCTATTCCTCCATGATTCTTGCCTCCAATTAGAGGTAAAAGAGAGAGGAGATCTAGATCTATCATTTCACCAATCAATCTCTTCTCTAAGTGAGAGGAAGCTTTTGAATCTAGATCTTGGAGGGATTTGGTGTTCTTCCTTGTTCTTCCTATCTTCTCCCCCCACAAGCATTAGTTGCTTTTGGTGAGATTTGAGAGTGAAGGATTTTGAGCACTTCTTGTGTTCTTGCCCATTGCATCGGTTGCATCGGTTTGAGTTCTCCACGGTGATACGTGGAAATCGAAGTTGAGAAGCTTGTTACTCTTGGGTACTTGGGGTGCCCTAGAGCTTGTCCTCTTGGGTACTTGGAGTGCCATAGACGGTCCTAGTTGATCTCGGAGTTTTGGTGGCTCGCGGGATTGTTGGGAGCCTCCAATTAAATTGTGGAGACGCGCCCCAACCTTGTGATTCTTGTGGCTTTGGGAGTCGCGGGAATTCGGTGAGAGCCTCCAATTAAGTTGTGGAGTGTGCCTCATCCTTGTACGGGTTTGGTGACCACCTTTAAGTGTCCCATAGTTGTTCGTGGCACTCCGCATTGGTGGAGGCACGAAGGAGATTACGGTGTGCCATTTGACGGCTATTCGGGGATCACTTTGTGACTCCGCACCGCTCCAACGGAGACGTAGCTTCCATTGGGAAGTGAACTTCGGGATAAATCATCGTCTCCATGTGCCTCGGTATTTCTATACTCGAGCTTCTTACTTATGCTATTTAGTTTGTGATAGCCATCGAGCTTGAAGTAATATATCTTGCTATCACATATTTGCTTATATTGTTTAGTATAAGTTGTTGGTGCACATAGGTAAACCTAGCTTGTTTAGGTTTCGTGCTTGATAAATTAAACGCTAGTTTTATTCCGCATTTATTCAAGCCTAAACCATAAAGAATTTTAATCGCCTATTCACCCCCCCTCTAGGCGACATCCGTGTCCTTTCACCATGCACAAGTGATGAACCGGAATCAAAGTGGCATGAACTTGACTTCCCATGTAAGCTATTGCTTGTACTTTGTTCATTGACATCTCTTCATTGCATCACACTTCATTGGTGGTCATTTCTCTACTTTTGTGTTTGACAGACAAGTTTGGCCGCCACTTTGTACCATCAAGTGGAGAACAAACACTTCACCCTCGCACATTGTTGGCTAGAGTTGAACGGGAAGCCCAAGTGGATGCTCCAATATGATGATCACAAGAATCCGGCCAAGATATGGAAGACCAACGATGGATCAAGCTCTTCCATCCCAATTGGAGTTGATGAAGAAGATGGGCCATCCGGAGGTGGAAGTGGCCGGAAGAGGATGATGATGGGGAGGAAGTGGGAGAAGGATCGGGTGGCAAGAGACGGCGCCGCCACGAAGATGTCCACCACATGGAAGGACGTCTTCTCGAAGAAGGATGAATCCATGCACAAGTTGGAGAAAGAAAGGGAGGACAAGAAGATCGAGAGGTATGACGCCTTCTTGGCTTTGCAAAGGAAAAGAATGGACTTTGAACGCCTCTAGCTCAAGGAGAGGTTGGACATTGAGAGGGAGAGGTTGGTCGTGGCGAAGGAGGAGGCTTGGATGAAGCTCCAATTGGAGCAAAAGAAGATGGTCGATGCCTATGAGATGGAGCAAAAGAAGATGGCGGATGCCTATGCCATGGAGCAAGAGAACAACATGATTGCAAGAAGTACAGAGGAACAAAGAATCATGTTCCAAGACGCTTCCCTCTTGGATGAGCCAAGCGCCAAGTGGATCCTCATGATGAAGAAGATCTCCGACCGTGACCTCGGCGTTGATGGCTCCGGTGGATCCGCCCCTTGATCCGCCCCTTGTATCGGACAACTTGTTAAACTTTATTTCATTTGAATTTGAACTCCATGTCTTGTAATATGATCCGGTATGTATCGGATCGGATCGACGTTGCATGCCTTGCATGAGTTTGGGGACAAATTTTTGGAGGATGTGGTTGTAGGAGCCCAACTATGGGGGTCGTCCGGTCACTGTCCGCGGATGGGAGGCAGATTTGGGGGCTCCGACTGGAGATGCTCTTAGAGCATCTCCAACCGCGTCCCTCATAGCCAGCCCAAACGTCCGGGCGGACAGCCCGGACGGCCTTTGGGCCAAAATACTCTACCCAACCAAGGTCCCCAAACCGGCCCCAAACGACCGGGCGGTCCGGCACACCCCAAACCCAGCCCAAATGTGGGGCGGGTTTGGGGCCGCCCAGACGCGCCCGGACGCGTCCGCCCTCTCGTCGCTGACAGCGCGGACCCTCGATTGACCGGCCTACCGGAGGGAGGATCTAGCCTTTGACCGGCGTCGGCATTCATGGCGGAGCGGCCAGCGGCCAACACCCAACCACCCGCATTCATGGCGGTCCGGACACCACTATGTCTACCGGCGCCGCCGGAACCCTAGTTCATCCACATCCACCGCCGCCGGAACCCTAGTTCATCCACATCCACTGCCGCCGGAACCCTAGTTCATCCACATCCACCGCCTGGAGCGCTCTCCACCATGCCTCGCCGCCTCCCCACCATTTTCGCCAAGATGACGGCGGACAAGGCGGCGCAGGCGCAGTCCCACCTCCGAGCCAGGGCACGCGAGGAGGAGGCGGCGGCGGAGGTGGCTGCGTCGGAGTCGTCGAGAGTGGGATATGTCGTGGTTCGTGAGGACTCCGACATCGTCGAGCTGACGGACTCGGAGTACATCCGGCAGGCGGATGAAGCGATGCACGCCCGGGCGGAGGCGGCGGCCGAAGCGCAGCGCGCCCGGGCGGAGACGGCGGCGGCGGCCGAAGCGCATCGCGCCCGGGTGCGTGTGCGACGGAGCAGTGGAGAGTTCAGGCAGAGGCGGAAGCAGGAAGGATCCGCGAGGAGGCGCAGCTCAAGGAGGAGGCGGCCGAGGCACAGCTGAAGGCGGAGGCGGCGGACCGCCTCTTCATGAGGCAGATGAGGAACCACTCCGGGTTCCTCGACAAGCAGATCGAGGCGGAGGCCGCAGATCGAGGCGGAGGCGGCGTTTCGTGAAGGCTGACCATACGCGGGGGCCTCCTCATCCTCTTCATTCGGGCTCTTCTCCGACTCCGAGCAGGGTTCTTGTCCGGCTCCGGCCGCCAGTGCGGGCGGCTCCGCCGGCGTAGCGGCAACGGTCATCGTCCTATCCGATGACGAGTAGGGAGATAGGATAACCGAAAGTAGCAAGGCGGCAGCAAGTCCACATCGTAGTGTAGCATATGTGGACGTTGCATTCTTTTGTAGTAATTTGGCATAGAAGCATGTTTTTAGGGGTTGTCCGGTCACCCTCCGCGGACGCGTCCGGGCGCAGTTTGATGTCCGATTTTGGGGGGTCCGGTTGGAGATGCTCTTACCCCAGCTTTTATTCAGGCTCTATCCTGATCGGCCAAGCCAG